>JAJKFI010000011.1:7762697-7772872 GCA_029204185.1 Lerista edwardsae | reverse complement strand
TGAATGAATGAATGAATGAATGAATGAATGAATGAATGAATGAATGAATGAGGATTTATCTGTACTGCAGATCTATACTTGTTCTATATGAATTCATAAATTAACCCAACCATGGCTTTCTGCCCTAGGACTTATAGTTTGATGTGGACTCTTGAAAACTTTAGATACCTCTGTCCTACCTCCTCACAGAACTGCAATCCCCAGGGTTCTTTAGAGAAAAGAAACAACTGTGAAACCAGTATAGATGTCCCCTGAGGAAGTCAGAAGGGGCAAAACAGAGAGAAAAGAGGAGCATATGTTTCCCAAAGAGGGGAGCATAGCTCAATGAGTTTACCATGGGTCTGAAGACCACTGAAGATTGTCTAATTGATGATCATATATGGATCAGACAGCAAGGGTGAGGAATGCTTCCTTGATTCATTTTCCGGAGTTCTTTGGAACCATCTGCCCAGGAAGAACTTTGGTGACATCCACTCTTCATTTGTGGCATGCTGTGCTTCATTTGTGGCATACAGTGGTACAATCTGTGAAGGATTCTGCAAGGAAACAGAGAAACAGGGCTTTCTTGGTGGTGGCACCCCAATTGTGGAATTCCTTCCCCTTGGGAGCAGAGGCGGATCTCGGGGGGGGGCAAATCTGTAAGTGTTGCAAGAAGCCTTACCCTGTCATGTAAATCCCTCCTCTCCCTTGCTGCTGTAGCCAGTAAGCAACGCCAAGATGTTGCTGTTCCCTGTGAGGATTGGCTAGAACAGTGCAGGAGAGGAGTGTTTTCCACTGCAAGGTAAGGCTTCTTGCAAAACTTACAGATTTGCCCCCCCCTTAGATCCGCCGCTGCTTGGGAGACCTTTCGGCAGCACCTTAAGACCTGTTTATTTAGGATGACATTCAGGACGCAATCCTAACCTGGAGTTAGGCTGGCAGTTAGGCCAGCAAGGTTTGGCTGGCACAAGGGGCACCATAAAGCATGTTTGGACTATGTTTAGTGTCAAGGAGGACGGTGCATGTCTGTGTGCTGGCCTGTCTGACTCCGAGAGTGGTCCAAGCATACTTTATGGTGTCCCTTGTGCTGGTCAAACTTGGCTGGCCTAACTGTGCCAGCCTAACTCCAGGTTAGGATTGCACTCTCAATAGCTAACATGACAGGCTGGCATTTTAATCAAATGTAATTTTAACTGTTTGTGTGATCCACTGCCTTCACAGGGAGAAAGGGGGGGAATATAAATTCCTTCAATAAACACATAAATATTGGGTTTCATTACTTTCTCTTCCCTTCTCACCCTTTCATCTGAGAGTCTATGAAGAATAAGAAAATTGCACCAGAAAGTAACATTAAAAAATTAAGCACGAAATTAATTAGCTAGTTCTGACGCCTGCCTGAGTTTTATCTGCTAATTGAGTTGCTCTGTAGCTGTGCCTATGGAGTTACCTCTGGGATTCTTCTTTCCACATTGGAGAGTTGCCACACATGGGGCACAGCCGAGATAGCTATGTTTGTTGGTCCTTTAAGGGAAAAAAATCCCAAAATTACCACTGTTAGGAAACACACACACCCCTTCAATAAAATAAAATAAAATGCTGAACAGCAAACTGTTGAATTTTCTAGAACTCTTGATCAGAATGGATGGCAAAGCCCCTTCCCCACAAAAAGGAGGATGGGAAACTAGGGATGATAATAAAACCCCAGCCTGCAATTTATAAGTCTTAAAACAGATTACCCGCCCCCGGGAAGACGGCGAAACGGAGCGGTACGCAATGGGCGGGCTGCTGCTCACCCATTCCTCCCACCCAGCGTTCCAGTAATTGGCTCTTTCCAGGAGATCTTGGAATCCAACCTAAATGAAGAATATATTTCAGATCCTGTATCCTTGTTTCCACCATTGCATTCCAATGTTGTCTTTTATTGCGGTGGAGTATTGCGCTTTTGTCTTTGTTTTCTCCAAAGAGTCACTGGGGAGAGTTAACCAAAACATCCTTTGGACTGTTTATTCATTTTTGTTTTGTCTCCTCTGGTATTCTCCAAAGCAAACACACCTAACCAGATTACATTTAACTCTTTGCAGGCTTCTTTTGTTTGTCAGCTCACAGCAGATCAGGAGAGTAGGGTCTCCTTTCCAAAACAAACAAAGCAATTTTTTTCAAAAGTGGCTGCAGCTTAGGGGAGGGAAGCATATCAATTGGATTTGTTTCTTCTTCTCTTTTCTCCCTTTGACTGCTTCTATTATGAGGGTTAAATCACCTGTCATGTTAAAAAGAGAAGAAAAACTCAATGTGGCTTGGATAGGCCGCACTGCTGCACATTTTATATTCTGCTCCATCTCTAGCAAAAAGAGGGAAGGATTGATTCTTAACCAATGGGGAGTGACCCATTATAGGCTGGCCTAGATTGGTCCATTACATACCAGTGACATCAGTGACATTCTCTATTTTAGATGCAGATTCTTAGGCAACAATCCTAAACTGAGTTAGGCCTGCATAAATTAAGCCAGAGAAGTTTGGCCAGCACAAGGGACACCGTAAGGTATGTTTGGACCACTCTTGGGGCCAAAGAGGCCAGCACACAGATGTGAGTCATCCTCCCTGACTCCGAGAGTGGTCCAAACACACTTTACGGTGTCCCTTGTGCTGGCCAAACTTCTCTGGCTTCGTTGATGCTGGCCTAACTCCAGTTTAGGATTGCGCTCTTAAACACAGCAGAAAAAAGGAAGGCATCATCAACCAAAACTGAGAGAGCATAATTAAGCAATCAATCTGTATGGGGATAGTGGCTCCCCAACAAAGGTGAGTCCAGCTTTGGGGGAGCCTGGCGTAAAAACCCTATAAGGGTCTCCCAATGGCATGCTTTCCCCCCCCCCATGCTTAGGCATTGATGGTGCCCAGTCAGGAATACTAGACGTGCATGGAGTGTGCCAAAAGGGAAGGCGGGCACAGTGGATGCCAGCTGCAGCAGGGTACAGCGGGGTGAAAAAACCATGCGCTTTTTGCCTCCCACTCTTCCTCATGTCTGGATTGCTCCTAAATGGAGCGATTCCGGGCACAGAGGTGTGGCCGGGTGGTGCAGGGGCAGGGTGCAGTGATGCTGTGAACCAGGTATGGCTCTGTCGGAGACATAACTCCTTGGCAAGGCCCGTGTTTCTTCCTGGAGCTGACATAAAGCAGGCTAACCTCATAACAGCACAGACCTCATAACAGGACAGAATTATGCATAATTCTAGATAGACATCCAAATGGCCAGAGGGGCCAAGATCCTGCCAGACTAGCTAATAGAATAAGGACAATTGAATTCCCTGACGATGAATAAAGCAACTTACTGCAAGAGAGAGAAGCAGGAAGAACCCTTAGAAGGTTACGTGCAGGCATGCAAAGATGCACAAAAAGTGACGGATAGAACATTATTCTCCAACACATGCTCCCGGGTGGTCTAGTGATGCTGTAACCCTAGGCACACTCTCTTGAGCATAAGCCCCATTGCTTCAGAGAGACTCATAAACATGCTCAAAGATTTCTCTGCATAGCATGACCATTGCTAAAGGGGGAAAGACCCACTTTTTGTCGGGGTGCTTCTCTGATAATTGCAGGGGGAGAGCAATTGTCCCTGTTCATTACAGCCTGCTATCTCTTTTCCAAAGACTTATTTGCTGGTGCCTCTTTTTTAAAGATGGTAAATGCTTTGGGGACAGGGGACCATTGCTTCATTCATTGAGGGCACAGTCCTAACCAGCAGTGACTAAGCAGTGCCCATGGGGCATGATCTGCATTCTGCAGTAGAATAGTAGTAACATAAGGTAAGGGACGTGGTGGCGCAGCGGGTTGAACCGCTGCTGCTGGGCTTTCCGACCGGAAGGTTGGGAGTTCAAGACTGCACGACGGAGTGAGCTCCCGTTGCTTGTCCCAGCTCCTGCCAACATAGCAGTTTGAAAGCATGTAAACATGCAAGTAGATAAATATGGACCACTTCGGTGGGAAGGTAATGGCGTTCCGTGCGCTACGGCGTAGAGTCATGCCAGCCACATGACCACGGAAGCTTGTCCTCGGACAAAAACGCCGGCTCTACAGGCTTTGAAATGGAGATGAGCACCACTACACCCCCTACAGTCGGTCACAACTAGACCATTTGGTCTTACCTTTTTAAGGTATGGGAATGTTTGTGCCCTTACCTCGGAGCTGCATTAGCCTTACCCTTAGGACTTAGGGTGCAATTCTAACCTGGAGTTAGGCCACCATAGTTAGGCAAGCAAAGTTTGGCCAGCACAAGGGCCACCGTAAAGTGCATTTGAACCACTCTTGCTGGCAGAGTGGATGGCGCATGTCTGTGTGCTGGCCTCTCTGACTCCGAGAGTGGCCCAAACGTACTTTATGGTGTCCCTTGTGCCGGCCAAACTTTGCTGATCTAACTGTGCCAGCCTAACTCCAGGTTAGGATTGCGCTCCCAGTCATTATTAACTTCTGTAGTCATGACTAACCAATGGTGCAATCCTATGCACACTTCCCTGGGAGTAAGCTCCATTGAACAAAATTGACGTTGCTTCTGAGTAAATGCATATAGGATTTGGCTGTAAAGTTACTCAGTCCTCAATCCTTTGCTCAGCCATAACATTGGATCCTTTTTGCCTGCCTCCACCCGCTCCTCTTGCAACTTGTTCCACTGAAAATCCCCATGACAGTGCACCGATTGCCCAAAGATTTATTCAGACTGGGTGATCTTCATCTGAGTATTGGTATAAGGGAAATAATTAGCACTTAATTGGCTCACCATCTTCACAGGAATGGTCCTTCAAACAAAGCTGCTTGATTTGTTCCTAAAAATACGATCATGCGTTAGAGTGTCTGTATGTTTTATATGTGCTTTATTACACAGTTGCCAGGTAGGCGTTCATCAGGTGCATCTCTACTAAGTGATTGGGGAAGCCTCCGGACCCAACGAGAGCACAGCTCTGGTCAGTTTTGGCAGGTTCAAATATCTTTAGATTTGGGGGTTGGGGGGTTGGGGGGGGGTTTCCAGGAACAGAACCCCTGTGGATAATGAGGGCCAACCTGTATAAAAGTACAGGTCACCCAACAAGTCAGTATCCAACCAGAAACCAGTGGCCAACTTGATGACACTCACAATCACATGGAAATGCTGATATACCTGGAAAAGAGAGCTGACTCATACTAACACTTTGGTGTCATAATAACACCTCATTGGCTCTCAGAACAATCAGTCTCATTGGTCAGTTTTGAGTTAAGGAAATCTTCTTCTTGTTACATAAAGCAGCTGTATTTTCATTGTCTGGTTAATTGGCCAGAACGTTTGATAAAATACGGATAATTTTGCTCAGTTTGTTTTGCTACATTTTGCATGAAAATATCTTTCCAACGATATATAACAAGATGGTAAAGGTAAAGGTAAAGGTTTCCCCACGACCGAATGGTCTAGTCGTGACCGACTGTAGGGGGCAGTGCTCATCTCCATTTCAAAGCCTGTAGAGCTGGCGTTTTGTCCAAGGACAAGCTTCCGTGGTCATGTGGCCAGCATGACTATACGCCGTAGCGCACGGAACGCCGCTACCTTCCCACCGAAGTGGTCCCTATTTATCTACTTGCATGTTTATGTGCTTTCGAACTGCTATGCTGGCAGGAGCTGGGACAAGCGACGGGAGCTCACTCCATTGTGTGGTCTTGAACTGCCAACCTTCTGGTCGGAAAGCCCAGCAGCAGTGGTTTAACCCACTGCACCACCACATCCCTAATAATAATGCGTCACCACATATTATTCATTTAAAAATTTACAAAATGTTTTCCAAAAATTTGGCCACTCGTGTTGTCACCCCCTGAGGGTTTCACACAGTACAGTCTGCTCCCCCTTCACCCCACTAGTGATGCCACTGAGATCAAGCTACCTCTCCAGACAGGTGGGTTGTAACTGGTTCACCAACCAGTGCTGGTGCACTGCAAGCCAAAAAAAGCTATCTGAGAACCCAACAGCGCCCCTAAGCCTTATGGGTAGTAATCTCATTTCCCTTAGCAAAACAGGAATATCAATGATCCATCTTATGAGATGGTTGTGAAAACAAATAGGAGGTTTGTAGCACGCTCTGCATGATCAGGTGCTTTGCAGAATTATTAACAATTATGATAATAGTAATAGTAATAATAATAATCTTTCCTCTTGCATTTCGAGAGGCATAAATCATGGAAATTCAGGCAGCACACAGCCCCAGAAGCATTTTCTTTTAATTTCCTAATAACATTGACTGGTTAGGATAACAAGAGTGTTAACTGCTAATTAGGTTACAGAGTGGATATAATAACAACAGAGAAAATGTTGATGTGTTCATGGATTCTACACAGTCCTTTGATACCTATTACTTAAATTAGCTATGGTCACTTGTATCCCAAATTAGCTCATAAATCACAGCCTATTTACAGCCTGCAAAGCGTACACACTCATAAAATGGTCCTGGTTTTATGGCCGCCTATTCCGGACCAGAGCGGTAAAACACAGCCAGTCAGGCTTCAGCCGTCTGAGTGGACATCTAATTTTGGCAGCTGGGCCTGCTTCATTTGGCTTTATAGCTCCACGGGTTTTAGCTACAACAAAAGGCATTTCCTGGGTGAAGGCATGTCGTGTTAGCAGACACGGATTGAAAGCGGTTCTTTTGCATGCAAAAGTCCAGCACTTTGAAGGTGCCCAGTTGACTCTGAGCCTGTCGAGCCGAAAGTTGGGGCTTGATCTGGGCTTGTGAGCATCCATAGACTTTGAGACCCCTTTTCAGAAACAGAAAGAACTGGGGGGGGGAGATACCAGTTGAAACATCTGGGGAGAGGCTTGGACACACATTTGTCCCTCTACTCCCTCTCCAGCCCGTCTTCCATCCAGTGGCATAACTAGGTCATTTTGCACCTGGGGCCCATAAATTTTTGCAACACACAAACAAAATTCATGGACTCATCATGCAGACCCACAGGCTGTCTGTTTGACACCCCTGCATAAGACACTTGTATTTGAGGTTTTTTTGGTTTTGTTTTTTGACCATCACATTTGCTAGAATAAAGATATCACACTCGGGGGCGGGGGTCATTGAATTCCTGGTGAAATTCCACATCCAACGGTATGCAGCATGATAGTATTATTCCTTAAAACCGCAATGTGTACAAAAGAAGTTTTATTTTCAGGTTTTAGTGTTCTGGCCGTACCTTTTGCTATAACAGAGATATTGCACTCTGGTGCTTTCCATTAAATTCTGGGTGAAATTCTGCATCAAACAGTATAACCTGCAATTTTCAAAATTTGGGGATCAGTGGTGACCCCCTCCCTTAGAATGGCACCTGGGGCGCTGCCCTCCATCCCATAGGTAGCTACGCCACTGCTTGCATCTGCCACCAGGAGTCAGAAGCTGTGAGAGGCATCAGAAGCAAACTGGGTGTTCTGGCAGGCAGCTCTGGGGGCTGGGAGTTCTTCCTGGATTCAGAGGAAGAAATATGCTCAGGCCAAGTCGGGATGCAAAAGATGTATTCTTTCTTCTAAGTCTGAACTGGTGCCCATCCTAATGCTCCCCGCCAAGTGAACGGAGCATCCCACTCCAGCAGGGAGCCTCCCATCTTTGCTCCCAATCACCTCCGCACATTGCACCAGCCAGCTGCTTCTGGGTTCCGTTGCCCCAGCAGGCTTCGCACCAAGATTTCTGGGCAGATGCAGCTGGCAGGTGTGACGTTTGGGGATGATCGGGAGCAAAGTTCCCCCATGGAACAGTACGCTCCATTCATTCAGGGAAGTGACTTTCGGTACGCAACAGTCTCCAGTTTGTTCCAGCTGTCTACATTTCTTCTTCCTCATTGTCCCCTTCTTCGTTTTCCAATACAAGGCGTGAAAGGAGAAGCAGGGGCAGTGCAAGCACAGAGATGGGTGCCCTTCCAAACATTCTTCTGCCTGAGGCAACCACCTTAGTTGGCCTCACGGATGGACCGGCCCTTGATTCCCTGGCTTTGCTGTCCTATGCCCAGTGATGTCATGCAGGGGGAACGCGGGGGAACTCAGTTCCACTAGTTAAAATTAGGGCTGACTCCCCCCACTTCACTCTCCCTCCTCCCCCCTCCCAATTCCTCTGCAAAGAGCTTTTCTTCTTGGTTGGCCGGCACTCAGAGGGTTAAAGGGAGCAACTCTAGATTCCTAGGGGGGTGAATGCCCCCAAATGTTCAGAAGCAGACTGCAAAGCACATTCGACTGCCTGTTGTATTCATGTCGCGGTTATGAATTAGATCTTATATCCTCCATAAGGCATGGGGCTTATTTTAGAAAATGCCTGTGGTACATATTGGAGCATGATTTTGTTATTGTCAGCGACAAATACTGCAGGGAGCAGTTCTCTCCCAACTCTTTTTATTCCTTTTTAGAGAAAATACATTGCACTTGTGGCAGAGGACATGATTATGCGACAGCAATGAATGAAGCCATAATTCTGTTTACCAGATATTACTTACACAAGGAGAACAATCGAGTGTGATCATCGAAGGGGGCCATGGGGGTTACTGGGAGACATTTACGTGAACACTTTTATTGCATTTTCTTTATAAGTCTTCATTGAGCCAAGGTATACAGCAATAAAATCGGATTATGTTTCTTTCTCTTCCATTTTGGTATAGAGTTATAAGGTTAAATATTAATAGTTGTTTCTCACTTGCCTTAAAATATCTAATTATCCATAAGTAATGTTTATTACATTTGGTTGAAACTTCTGATATTTTTACTGTTAGCAATTTAAGATAAACAAGAGTAGCTTCTCAGGGTACTAGCATGTGTTATGATGCTTTAGATGTGTACATCTGTGGTTTTCAAATTGTGTTTCTGGAAATGGATTGAGTGAAATAAATAAATTTTGTATACTAATTGATTGAAATCATTTATATTTGTACTTACCGACTTACCCCTGATTTTTCTCCCCAAAGGACATTCAAAGCAGCACTCTATATATGCATGACCCAAAAAGTCAACTTTACATTTCTTCATTAGACTGCCCCTTATTCCTGCTTTTAAACCAATTATACTTCAGACGAAATCCTAACCTGGAGTTAGGCAAGCACAGTTAGGCCAGTACAGTTTGGCAAGCACAAGGTACACTGTAAAGTATATTTGGACTACTCTTGGAGTCAGAGAGCCCAGCCCACAGACATGCTCCATCCTCCCTGACAAAGAGAGTGGTCCAAACACACTTTATGGTGGCCCTTGTGCCAGCCAAACTTTGTTGGCCTAACTGTGAGGGCCTAACTTCGGGTTAGGATTGTGCTCTTCATTTAAATATCCATCTTATTTCATCCCAAACTTGGAGTGGGTTGCACTAGTTTATAACAAATGCATACAAACTGAAAAATTAGTTTTGGAGAAGAAAAAAATCCAGATAAATACAGAAAGTATGTTAGAGTGGTAGCCTATACCTGTTTGCTCCGAAGAAATTCCCACAGGTTTCACTAGGACGTAGGGCGCAATCCTAACTTGCGCTGGAATGGGCAGGCTGGTGGGCCTGCCCTGTATCCAGAGCAAGTTGTGAGTAGGCAGGAGCCTCCCTGGGGCAAGGGCATGTTTGTACACTGGGCTCCTTGGATCTGCACCTGCACGGCCAGAATCAGGGCCATGCAGCCTGGTGCCAGGAGCTTGGATGCAGCCTAATGGCCACATCCCAGATCCACCCCCCCCTCCTCGGGTCAACATGCCTCCCGGTCCACCCACATCCTGCCCAGAAATGTCGGGCCTTTGAACACATTGCAAAGGCAGCACTTGAGGGCTCTGGCTGCCGACATCCTGCCCTCCAGCCCAGGGACGAACGGAGCCCCAAGTGCACCCATGGCAAGGCGACGAAACCACGCCCCCAGCATGGCCCCGCCCCCATGCATTGCCCAGCCACGCCTCCCTGCGCCCGGAATAGCTCCATTTTGGAGCGGAACGGATGCAAGGGAAGGCGGGTGGGCCAGACAGCGCACAGGTTACTCCGCGCAATGCCGCCCCGCTGCCCTGCTGCTGCCGGCGCCCATGGCTCGCACCACCCTGGGCTACACCCTTCCTCCGTCTCTGCTCCAGCCCTCCCTCTCGCCGCCCGGAACCACTCCTGCACCAGCCAAACGTGACTGGCTCAAGAGCGGCGCGGCACCAGCTTCTCCTAGGCAGCGTCGGCCATGCAGACACAGTGGTGGTATGGGGGGGG
>JAJKFI010000011.1:7745435-7756522 GCA_029204185.1 Lerista edwardsae | reverse complement strand
ATTATTATTATTATTATTATTATTATTATTATTATTATTATTATTATTACAAATCCCTACAATACTGTATTAAACTGTATGTCCATGTATGTTCCAGTTACAATTGTTCTTAATGGCAATCATTCTAGTTCTCACATTCAAAAACATAGAACATATGAAACAACATCAGTATAGTCAACCAGGAAGACACGTTGTAGCCATAACCATCCAACTGGACTCAAGTAGACCCAATGGATCAAACAAGGGCAAAGCTAAAATTTTCAATCAAACCCAGCACATTCGGCATTAAGACAACTGGACCAATTGTTCCCAATTGGGTCCTGTGCTAGGGTAATCTGCTCTAATCTTGTCAAATACACACAACAACACAGTGCAATGGACATTTTGAATTTTTTTTTTCAAACACAATAGAATTACTGTAATATTTTTACTAAATCCATCCATAGTCACCAAAACAAGTGGGTTTTTTTTTAACGATTTATTTTTCATAGATAATCTACGCATTTTGTTTAATTACTTGTAGGCTTCTGTATTGGAAAAGGCAGGAGATACCCCGAGGAGATAGATAATGGTATCAGCAATGGCCCCTTGTCCTAGATAGGCCAGGGATTATAGGGTTAACCCTCAAGGTCTTCGCAAGGGGGCTGGCTAGGAAAAGGTTAGCACAGGTGCAGATGGGTGCGGCTGATGAATTAAAGCCTGCCCACTGATTGGCTGGCCTCAGTATAAAGTTGGAGGCAGGAGCTGCAGTAGGAAACCTGGGAAGGTGCTGGAGAAGAGGAGCTGGCTAGGTGCTAGAGGATGGTACCTGGATAGAAGTGCTGGATGACTGCCTGAAGGACTGGCTAAGGTAAGGTTGTTTTGGGAGACTACTGTTGGGAATTGTTGTCTGGCTGCCACGCCCCTGGAGCCACCAAGTGGAGGAGGCAGTTGTGGCTTGGGCAAGCTGACTGCCTATTGTTTGGTGGTGGGGTTTGTTGGTGCTAGACTTAGGGTAGTTTGGAGCTAAGCCAGTGATGAGGGCAGCCTGGAGGAGGCTGGCCAGCCGGTGATCCCAAGCAAAGTGTGGGCATCAGGGCCCTTGGGGTGGCCCGGCAGGGAATTTGACAGAACAGCTTCCATGTATGCAGTTTTTTTTATTAAGATGTGGTTGATTCAGTTGGTCCATTAACTTGCATGCAGTTTTTAAACACAGATATGATTACTTTCCATTCTATCACAAATATATGATTTTATTTTCTATAGTTCTTGGCTATGAACCTGGTGCCCTGCCACTCTGAAGGCTGGCCCTGAAACCCAGCTATAGACCATTCACCAACTGAACTCAACTTGTTACTTGATCCAGTGAGTCAAACCAACTCGGCAGGGCTCAAGTTTCCCATCAAACATTTCCACCCTCACCAGATCAGCTGCATCTATGAAATACTGGCAAGTTCAGAGATACCTTCAATTGAAGAGTAGTGGATAAAAAATCTGGACTTAATGGAAATGGGTAAACTTATGACTTTACTTAAAGAGAAGTCAGGAAAGTCATTTATGAATAACTGAAACCACTCATTGACTTCCTGCGTGAGAAGGGAAATTTTGCTGAAATGAATTATGGACTTAATGATTAGGCAGATGATTTAGACCTAAAATATTTTGCTGGGGGATTATTAAAATAAATGACAAGGAAATTAAAAAAAGAAGTATTAAAAGAAAAGAATAAGAGGCTGACTAAGAGACGCAACTTTTAATGTGAGCAGTTATTAATATACTGTAAACGTTGTTCGATGCATTACTCCACATTTGCTTTATACGTTCTGAATTTGATTTTGATTGGTTTACTTTTTGTTTCATAGTTATGAGTTTGTTTTTCGTTTTAATAAAAATTAAATAATAAAAGATCAGCTGCATCGATGTAAGTGAACATGAGCAGGTAAAAAAATCAGTTCTGGATTTTTCACTTGCAGTAAAAAGTTCTATTAAAGAAACAAAATACAGTCCACACAATAGCATTCAGCCTTGGAAAATCTAATTAGCCACTAAATATTTTCAAATGGGAGTGTGAAATTCAGGTGTACCCTTCAATAACATGGGCTCCCCCCCCCCAAGAGCTAACTGTCTCTTGGTTAGCTTATTTAAGTGGTTTAAATGTATGGCTCAAAGAAGACGGATGTAGGGGTTTTTTCTCATTTATCTGGGTTGTGCCTTTCTTTTAGTCTTCTGAGACCAACTGGGTACTGGAGATCATCCAAAGGCTATGTCAGATCACCTCCTTTATCTGATGTCTCAACTCTTCAAGCAGAGATTGCACTTAACATATTATAGCAATCCACTGATGACCTTTATGAGTTACTTCAGCTTAAAGGGGAACCCCCTACCTATTGGAAATGTCAGCTGTATGAAGCTTTTCTGTATACAATAGCTGGTTTCTGCTGCCTCTTAAAGCTTCTGGAGACTTCAAGTCTTCAAAAATACAGACTGGAGTGTGTCTGAAAGAAACGTGTTTCATCCCAACTAATGCTGCATAAAAAGGTAAAGGTTTCCCCATGACCGAATGGTCTAGTCATGACCAACTGTAGGAGGTGGTGCTCATCTCCGTTTCAAAGCCTGTACAGCCGGCGTTTTGTCCGAGGACAAGCTTCCATGGTCATGTGGCTGGCATGACTCCACGCCGTAGCGCACGGAACGCCGTTACCTTCCCACCAAAGTGGTCCCTATTTATCTACTTGCATTTTAGGTGCTTTTGAACTGCTAGGTTGGGCAGGAGCTGGGACAAGCAACGGGAGCTCACTCCGTCATGCAGTCTCGAACTCCCAACCTTGCGGTCGAAAGCCCAGCAACAGCGGATTAACTCGCTGCGCCACCAATGCTGCATAAATGTCCCCCTTTTCAGGAAGTGGGTAAAATGAACTAGGAGGTCTCTTGATTTGCCAGCTGTTGAAGCCATTTGGAAGCACCCCATGGACCCAGTCAACCGCCACTTTGGAAGTCAACTCAGATGCATCTCGAAGAGCCACAGAGTTAAGCAACCTGTTGTTCTGCCAAATTCCCTGCCAGGCCTCCCCAAAGGCCCTAATGCCCACAACAGACTAGTTTCCCCTCCAGAGCAGCCTCAGAGAAAGGCAAGAGGGAGGGGGTTCAGTCACCCACTAGGCCTCCTCTCTTCCAGCAGCTTTGTTTGGGATCACCGACTGGCCAGCCTCCTCCAGACTGCCCTTATCATCCAAACTACCCTGTCTAACACCAACAAACCCCACCACCAAACAATAGGCAGTCAGCTTGCCCAAGCCACAACTGCCTCCTCCACTTGGTGGCTTCAGGGGCATGGCAGACATACAACTGTTCCCCACAGTTATTCCCCACAATGAGCTTACCTTAGCCAGTCAGTCCATCCATCAGTCCTTCCTGCAGGCAGTCCAGCACCTATCTGGTGCTTCTCCTCCAGCACCTTTCCAGGTACCTTTCCTCCAGCACCTATCCAGGGTCTCATCTCCAGCTCCTGACTCCAGCTTTATACTGAGGCCAGCCAATCAGTGGGCAGGCTTTAATTCATCAGCCACACCCATCTGCACCTGTGCTGGCCTCCCTTCAGAGCCAGAGCCCTTTTCAGCCTGCAGCTGTGTTCCCGAGGCTTGTTCTAATTTTTATTAAAACAACAATAACAATAACACCCTGTAATCCCTGGCTTATCTAGGACAAGGGGCCATTGCTGATACCATTTCCTATCTCCTGGGGGTGTCTCCTGCCTTTTCCAATACACCCATCATATTATCTTCCTCCACAAATTCAATAATCCCATAAAATCCCATGTTCAGACAGCAAGATCTTTCAGTGGTGGGTCTTCACATGCATTGGGAAATATAATATGTCTTCCATTCCCATCACTTATGGCTTATTCCCATCACTTATTCCCATCCCATCAGTTTATGGAAGGCGCTTTTTTTTCCCTCTAAATACTTGACTGCATCCACCTGTCTTAAGATGAGATGGGACAAGTCATCTCCATCATGCATAAGCCCCCCCCCCTGCAAGATCTCCAGCCAGTTTTTACCAAACAGAAGGATGTCATGGAGATGGTTGGGATGATATTTTTCCACTGGGCAAAGTACATCTGCATGTGGATTATCTTGAATGAATTCTTGCAACAACCCTCTAAGGCAAGTATTACCCCCAAATTGCACATGGAGAAAACTGAGGTTGGAAAGGAATGATTCACCTACTGAGGTTATGACAGAGATTTAGGGTGAAATCCTAACCTGGAGTTAGGCCGGCGCAGTTCAACCAGTAAAGTTTGGCCGGCACAAGGAACACCGTAAAGTATGTTTGGACCAGTCTCAGAGTCAGAGAGACCAGCACACAGATATGCGCCATCCTCCCTGACTCTGAGAGTGGTGCAAACATATTTTATGGTGTCCTTTGTGCTGGCCAAACTTTGCTGGCCTAATGGTGCTGACCTAACTCCAGGTTAGGATTGCACCCTGAGTTTTGCACACTGGAACTGATTAGGATGAGTATCGCATACCCTGTGATTTTAATGCAACTGCAAGCCTGAATGAACATATCACCATTTTGAACATGTCTTAAATGTTCACTGGAGTCTGGTACATTAAAGGATATCTTGGATTAATCATTCTCCTTGACCTTCTCATCTTCCATTTTCTGGACAGGTTGTTGTGATTATTAATTACACCCGGAAAGTTATTTGTCAGCCGTGCAATTTCCATGGCACAAGCTGAACTCTCGCAGCTCTTGCTACCCTTAATAGCCCCTGGTGTGCTGAACGCTGGTTGGGTTTTTGGCTTTTTCCATGCCCTCGATCATGTCGTTGAACGATTGGACTGAATTCTGAGCTCTGGAACCAAGACAGTTTTCCCTAAAGACTCCACAGTTACTGCTTAAAAGGTCAAATCCAAGAATAGATTTCTCAGCCCAGATTGATCTCTGCTAATGCAAGAGACAAAGCCTTGTCTGATTTCAAAAGCCGAGCTGGATGAAACAGAGAGAGAAAAGCAAAAAAAAAAAAAAAAAAAAGATGTGGGGAAGTCTGAGACCCCAAAACATGGGATGGCATTGCTGATTTATTTAATTAGCTTTCCTGCCTGAGCATGTTGAACAGAGATAATTTCAGTTTGTAAGTGAACTTTTTGCACACTGGGTAGCCAATATACATGTACTTGTACTCTATAAAGGTAATATAAAGGTTTCCCCAAGACTGAGTGGTCTAGTCATGACTGACTGTAGGGGGCAGTGCTCATCTCCATTTCTAAGCCAAGGAGCCGGCGTTTGTCCGAGGACAAGCTTCCGTGGTCATGTGGCCAGCATGACTACACCATAGCGCACGGAACACCGTTCCCTTCCCACCTAAGTGGTCCCTATTTATCTACTTGCATTTAGGTGTTTTTCGAACTGCTAGGTTGGCAGCAGCTGGGACAAGCAACGGGCGCTCACTCCGTCACGCAGTATTGAACTCCCAACCTTCCGGTCGGAAAGCCCAGCAGCAGCAGCTTAACCCGCTGCACCACCACGTCCCACCACTTGACTTGTACCCTATACCTGCACCCTATTACACCCCGTTCCCACCCTTGTTCCGCCCTCCCCCATCCCTCCGCCAGCCCATGCAGAGGTTACCTGGCATGCCTGGCCCTCTGCTGGCACCATCAGGCCAGCAGAGGCCTTCCCACTGGCACCGCCATCAAGTATGCTGTTGCACCATGCTCCACGGCACATTTGCAACAGCATAGGCACACTTGCCAGTGCAAGGTCTCAATAGGATTGAGGTCTCAATAGCGATAGAGTGGAGAGCCATGGATCATGCATTTAGTGTTTTGTGTTTTTTTAAACAATTAGCAGCAGCTCTTGATCCCCAGTCCAAATAGAATGGGAGCATGAACCCTTTGCCCTTTGTGATCTCAATGTGGGTCAGCTTAATGGAGCGCATAGGGTAAGGAATGTGGAAAGAGTTGCGCTAGCAGTGATGGGTTATCAACCAATTTGTAATTTAGGATGTTGGAAGCAAAGGAAGGAAACTTGGGAGAGTAAGAACAAAGGAAACACTTTTTTTTTATCCAGTGGGTAATTAATCTGTGGAACTCCTTGCCACAGGAGGTGGTGATGGCTTCTGGCTTCCATACCTTAAAAGGGGACTGGACAGATTTCTGAAGCACAAGTCCATTGCAGACTACAGGCCATGTTAGTTAGTGCAACTGTTACCTGATACCACATTAAAGACAGACATCAGATAGGGAGGAGGTTCCTTTATTCTACTGCAGCGGTCTGTTCCCAGTGTCTCTTGACCAAACAAGCAGGGAGCAGCCCCAAGGAACACATTACATAGGTTTATATAGGTAGATTTACGTAGGCATTAAGCATAAGAAATAGGCGTTAACATCCAACCTTATTAGAAAGCTATACTGTTACAACAGTTAGTAATTTTTCAGCCTTGTCAGCCTGCCCTGGTACATGTATCCTTGCATTCCAACATTATCTCTTACCCTTAACCCACATATGTGCAGGCTGGTGCATTTTGCTGATTTGGAGCTAAAAGCATTTCTAAAAGAAACAGGTTACAAGTCATATTCCTAACTGAAGCAGATCACAGGTCACTAATATACACTGTTTAAAATTGCCATTCTTTTATGACATGTATCACAACCTCCTTATTTTAGAGGTAGGCTACCTCAGAGTGCTGGATTCAGGGGAGTGGCAACAAGATTCACATATCTAGTTGTCTTGTGTGTTCCTTGAGGCACCTGGTGGGCCACTGTGAGATACAGGAAGCTGGACCAGATGGGCCTTTGGCCTGATCCAGAAGGGCTCTTCTTATGTTATGTTCTTATCCCATTGGTTCAGGGGAAGAGCAAATACGAGGATGAGTGGTGAACAAACGTTGAAGTTTTCTATTTGGACTTGCTAAAGGTGGCCCTAATTGTAAGGTGCCCACATCTCATTGAAGGCAAACTGAATAAGCCAAAAACACTTTGCCAACAATGTGTGTTCGGCAAGACTACAGCTATGAATACCTTTCTTATTCCTTTTATAGAGTCCCTTTATAAATGTCATCTTTTTATATGCAAATGTAAGGCCAGAAGTGATACATTTTTTGCAAGGAGGGAGTGTTACGCTTCTGCCTAAGAGGGGGAAAATGTCAAAACAAGAAATAGCTGCATCTGGCAGTCTCCTGGATGACATGCTCCTTTTGCAACAATATGCAGGAAGTAAAATTTACCTCGTTTCACCACACCGTTTTATCATCACTGTGATGTCCCTTAAAGTAGACAAAGAGAAAGGACATTCCTCAGGAAAGACAACTCGGTAAAACAAAACATGGCAGCTTTGTCCTAGATACACACATTCAGCGGCATCTTGCAGCCGGAACGCCCAGCGTTCCGGCTGCATGACACCACTGCACACACATTCCCCACCCCCACTATATCACAAAACAGATAAAAAGGTAATCACGGAGTCTAAAATGGACCTCTGGAAGACCTAGTCCTAATCTATTTCCTTGAATGGCTGAAAGTCGAGAAACGTACTCTTGACGACCTGCCGCAGGACTGGAAAACATAGAAAATGAACAAGCCCAAAGGAAACAGGGTTCTGTAAATCAATTGTTAAAGTCAGCGCAGCCCACTGAAACATGAGATTCATATTTAGACTTGGCAAGGAAATGGCAATAGAGGGGTCTGGAAGACAAGCAATGCCTATGGCAATCCATTTTTTTATAAAAAAAAACAAGTTTAAAGACATACATTTTGAGCATACAGTTCTACTACTACCAACAAATTTGGATCCGGGAAGAGATACTTGTCTATTTCAGGCCACCCAATCCTTCCAATCCAAAGTTTCCATAGCTTGCTTCATCTCACACGTATGGAGCTGGTCAGTGTCTGAGATGGAGAATGCTTGAGAACCTCACCTCTTCCACCTTGAGTTCCATCATATAAGAAAGTGAGAATAGAAATGTTATGTGAGTGGGTTACTCCATATGGGACAGTTCCTTATTTTTTAATCATCATTGGTGGTAGTGATGGTGGAGGTGGCCCAGGGTTCTACAAGTGAGTAGGGGTGCACAAGCCTCTCAGCTCTCAACCTTAAATCTCATTGAGGTCTTGCGCACACGCCAAGTGAACATGTGCAACAGCTTGTGCTTTTGATGACTTTCAGTGCAAACTCTCGCAAAGGCTTGGCTGTGCCCATAAATGGCTGAGAGCTCAAGCCTATGCATGTCTACTCAGACGCAAGTCTCATTACAGTCAATGGGGCTTACTCTCAGGTAAGTGTGGATAGGATTGCAGCCTGAATCTCTGTGAGCGCCAGGCACTCAGAAGGTTACACGAAGAAAGGACCTTGGCAAACAGTCCGTTGACTCAGGGCACAATCCAAAAGGGGAAGTAGCGCTGATGCAATGTCGTTGCGTCAGTGCTACGTCACTAGCACCAACATGGGAGCACCAACCAGCACCTCCATGTCGGCGCTAGAGCACTTGGGCCAACACTATGAGTAGAATCGACTGGAGAGCATCAGCGGAGAGCTGCCCATGTGCCGGCTGAACTAGGCTAGCGCAGGAGAGGTTCTGGGAGAGCCGGTGAGAGGTGTTTCTGGGTGGGGGTGGGCAGGCTGGCCTGGGGAGGGGATAGGACCAGGATGCGGCCAGTGGTGTCATCTAAATGATTTAAGAACAGGTACTCACTTTTGATTGGCACGTGTCGGGACCCGCCCACCAGAAGTGACATCATGAGCCGGAAGTGATGTCGTGGCAGGAAGTGACATGAAAAAAGCCCTTTTTGAGGCCTCAGACCATTTTAAACTGACCCAACAGTTGCAACAGTATTCCACAGCACCCCCAGAACATGTTAAGGAGGCCTGGCATCATGTTAAAGTGACCCAACAGTTACAAAACCCCAGAGCAGCTCATTTTTCAGTGGCAAGGCAAGGCAAGGCAAGGCTCCACTCGCTGCCTGCCTGCCTGGCTCTGAGAACATGCAGGCAACTCAAACGTGCAGGAAATTCAAATGTTGCAGGGGGCGTAGTCGATGAGTGGGCGGGCGAATGGGCGGGGCCAGCCGTAATCCTAGGAACCGGTACTCGCGTACCCCCGCGTACCCCCTGCATGACATCACTGGATGCGGCCATTAGGCCACATCCAAGGCCCCGTCCCCTGGCCAAGCGGCTTCCTTGGAACTGTGCATGCGATTTCACAGGTGCAGTTCCGAGGAACTCAGCAGGGCATGAATGTGCCCTCGCATCATGGAGGCTCCTGTTGACACCTAAGTGATGCTGGATGCAGTGCAGGCCCACCGGCCTGGCTTAGGATCGCACCCTCACGAAGGTTTGAACTGTTGCAGGCACATTCTTGCTGGTCTTGATTCCGCCTGCCAGCATTTCAGCAGGTTTTGAGCTCTCCTGGTCGAATGCTCATGTCATCTCTGCTAATATCTCCCTGTTGCAGCGCTCCAATCTCAAGAGTCTAAGTTTAAATGATGACAAGGTCTAAAAATTCTTTCTGAAACCTCTCCACTCCAATCCTACCGATGATGAATTTTGCAGAATGGTGGAGAGGCATCTATAGTGCCTGGCTCAAAGTTATCCTGGCAGCCTGAAGGTCAGTAGTCAGTAGTCATAAAATGTTGTCCCATGATTACAAATCCAACATCTCTGGAAGTCACATAATGTAAGAGTGCTGCTCAAAGCAAAGAGATACTTAAAAGTCGTGATCTCCAACAATGGCATTTTTTTTTAATTAAGATGTTGTGCTGATTTGTTGTCTCTTGCCTGAAAAGCTTTTGAAAAGCCTCATCCCTGTAAGTGTCATACAAAGATAAGAGTGGGTGAATAAAAAAAGATATAGAAAGGGAATTAAATGAAAGCATCTAGAGACATAGTCTGATGTAGTGAGTTGGGCACTCACAAATAGGTCAGGTCAGAGCTCTGCATAGCGCACTTTATAGCGCACAGCATATCTTTTCAGGCAAAGGATTGTCACAGTTGAGACCCCCATAATGGAGGGTCTGCCACAGAACCTCAATTTCACAAGATTTGATTTAAATATTTAAAACCTCTGTTATTGGTGTCAATAGCACTGTCAACGTTCGTGACACTTCGAAACAGAAGATACAGTCTTGCCCTCGGCCACAATCAACGTTGTCATGCAGCCGGAATGCTGGGCAGGAGGAACGGGTGAGCGGCAGCCCGCCCATTGCGTTCTGGTCCGTTTCGCCGTCTTCCCCGCGGGGGCCGGGAAGATGGTGAAACGGACTGGAATGCAACGGGCAGGCTGCCGCTCACCCGTTCCTCCCGCCCAGCGTTCCGGCTGCATGACAACGCTGGCCACAATCTCGAAAGAAATGCTATGGAGGTGGCAGATGAGCGGGAGGGCCGCAGTGCCACAGGAAACTGGACCAGAATATGGCATTTCAGGAATTTTGGTTCCGTTGCAGTAGAGAAAATGAACTAGGTATCCTGCAGACTAGGCACAACAGCCTGAGCTGAATCCAGTCAATTTAGGAGGCGGCTGGAGGTCTCCTTGGGGCATTTCCTCTTAAACCGAGTAAAGTCCAAACTATCTCTGTGGGGCTTTTCTGATCTGCACCAGCTGCAGTCAGGCCTCTTCATATGAGGACTCACTTCCTGCAAATTTCCTTATCTGGGAGGTCCAAACATACTTTACGGTGGCCCTTGTGCTGGCCAAACTGTGCCGGCCTAAATCCAGATTAAGACTGTGTCTGCAGAGAGTTTGTGCCACTCTGACCCGGCAAAAGGTCAGTTGTGCTGACTCAGGAAGACCTTAGGATTGCGCTGTGTAGTGTAGTAAGGAACGAGAGCAGAAAGGCAAGGCCGTGGAGGGATGTGAGGCACTACTGTTCAATTTGATGATAGCCTGTAACCCAAGCCTCACCAGAATAGGTAAAGAGATTAACTTCTAAATAAACACATGCAGACTAGATAAGAAGAAAGAAGTCACAGAATAGGCTACGCCACTTCAGATTGCAGGTGGGGGTACCATTTTGTAACACCCCCAAACATTGAAAATCTCTGCAAACCTAAAACCATCTCTCTCTCTCTCTCTCTCTCTCTCTCTCTCTCTCTCTCTCTCTCTCTCTCTC
>JAJKFI010000011.1:7701969-7723622 GCA_029204185.1 Lerista edwardsae | reverse complement strand
ACACACACACACACACACACACACACACACACACACACGTTTTGAACTCTCAGTCTTGCTGTGCAGGATACAATAATTCCTTGTATCTGGCATGGGGGAGAACAAAGCCCATGGGAAACGTAGCGGTGGGTAGCTTTGGGGATTGAGAGAGGTTTCTTTTAGCATCTTTCAATATACTGCATCTTTGTTTGAAAGAAGGCAACAGTTGGTCTAATAAGTCCACACCACAGCTTACTCAACTGTGGCTCAACCCCTTCTGTGGGGGCAGCAGTGGAGAGGAAAACCGGCTCTTAGCGAGGTCTTGTTGCTGCTCCACAATGCACCAACTTCTTTCCTGGACTCCTTGTGAATTAGTTCAAAACCAAACCCAGCAGGGCTGGAAAGGAATGGTGTAAGTGTGTTTTTTCTGCCTGGTAAGACCTAGAACAAAGGCTCAATACAAGATTAAGGCTGCAATCCTATACCCACTTTCCTGGGAGTAAGCCCCATTGACTATAATAGGATTTACAACTGAGTAGACAACCATAGGATTGGGCTCTAAATGCTATAATTTACATGTGTGTGTGTGTGCGCACGCATGCGCACACAGAGAGAGAGAGAGAGAGAGAGAGAGAGGCTATCTTGCAGACTGAAATTTACATAAAATTGACACACTTAGGGTTCTACCCTAATCTGGAGTTCGGCCCATGCAAGTCCCTTGTGCAGGCCCAGGAGTGTTGAAAATGCTCCATAAAGCATGTTTGCTCCACTCTTGGAGTCAGGGAAACCCACACACAGACAATAGAATTGCATCTTTAAGGAGTCTGATAGGAATTCCAATGGCATGCTATAAAAAGGTAAAGGTTTCCCCACGACCGAATGGTCTAGTCATGACCGACTGTAGGGGGCGGTGCTCATCTCCGTTTCAAAGCCTGTAGAGCCGGCGTTTTGTCCGAGGACAAGCTTCCGTGGTCATGTGGCCGGCATGACTCTACGCCGTAGTGCACGGAACACCATTTAATTACCTTCCCACCGAAGTGGTCCCTATTTATCTACTTGCATTTTAGGTGCTTTCAAACTGCTAGGTTGGCAGGAGCTGGGACAAGCAACAGGAGCTCACTCCATCACGCAGTCTCGAACTCCCAACCTTGCGGTCGAAAGCCCAGCAACAGCGGATTAACTCGCTGCGCCACCACGTCTCATGGATGCTATAGGCTGCTACAAAAGGGTCAGCAGGCATCAGCAAGTTCACCTAATTAGGTCAATGCCATGGACAGGTGGCATCAACCTTCCCCTCTCCCTTCTCTCTATCCCATCCGATGGAGGGGGTCGAAGACAGAAACGGAGACTTGCAGCCTTGATCTTTCATCCCTGGGACCAGTTAAAACATTCTTAATTTGGTTTGATGAGGACTGCACCATAAATGCCTTTTTTTTTTTAACCAAAGCAAGAAATATGTCAAACTCTGTTTTGAAACCTGGATATTAGTTTCAGTCCCTCTGAAAGTTCTCTTTTCTTTCTTTTCTTTTTTAGCAGACCCTGCTCTGCGTATAAGAGCTTTCTTCTATGTGGAGATGCCTGACTCTTGAGTGGATGAAATCTTCAAATATAAAGGAACAGCAGGAGGCATCAAGCTGTTTTAATATTTCCTTCTAAGGGTACAATAGATTCTTTTTTTTTTCCACTGAGTTATTTTTCCTTCCAGCCACGCAACTGTGATTCAGAGACAATTCCTTTCATTTCTGTTGCCAAATAGAAACCCTTTGGGGGTCATTTGTTTATGACTGTGCGGAGATTCATGGCATTGCCTAGCACTGCTCATCTAAGAACGACAGTCGTGCCGAAGGATCCACACTGGGTCAGCATGACAGTAAAGAACCAATTGCTTTCCATGGGACAATGGTTTGCAGCTGATTATACTTCACAGTATGTCTGGTACTTGAGGTCATTGCTTTGGTGGATACAATGTCCTGCCAGACCTCACTCCACCAAGAGATGTCTTGGCATGGGTGCATTAGTGGGCATGAGGTGGCTGTGCAGCTGCCTGGTCCTGCCCCGATCCAAAAGGGGCGTAATCAGCGATGGGATCTACAAACGACCTGGGGGAACGCTGGGCGGGATGTAGGCGGGACATCCGGGTGACTGGCAGCCTGTCCGCAGCGATCCACAGCTGCCCTGGCCTCAGGGGGGCTCCTGCTCGCTGCGGAGGACGGGTGAGGGTCGCGCCAGGTGCCTGGGCGAGCAGCGGTGTGGCGCGCTAACCGGGGGCAGCCCCCCCAGGCCAGGACAGCTGCAGAACGCTGCGGATGGGCAGCCAATCACGTGTAAGCCCCGCGTAAGTCCCGCCCAGCGTTCCCCCAGGTTGTTTGTAGATCCCGTCGCTGGGCGTAATCCTAACCTGGATTTAGGCCAGCATAAGTCACTTGTGCTGCCACCACTTGTTCCTTGTAATTGTGACTTGCGACTTTTTTTCTGTTTATGGGAAGTGCATTGTGGAAAACATTCCACCTGAAATGCTGAAATGTTCAGTTTCAGAGGAAACTCACTGTACGATTATCGGTTACTGGAGGAGCAGCACTATTGACTGAGTTGGCAGAAAAATTGATCTACTGGAGAACTCCAATAGCGACATCTCTAGTTTATCCACAGTTAGTGCAAGGCAAACATTACACCCTAGCAAAAATGTATTGACAGGCACATTGGACTGTAGACTTGACCCGCGTGATGACTGATAAGCAGTTGTTAATGTTTTATTGATAGAAATGGTTTTAGCTCTAATTTTAGATGTGTTTTTTATCTCTTAACTCTGAAACTTTTGTATAATGTGCAGTTTTTATTTTTGCCATGACCTACGGTCAATACAAAATAAATTACTCCGACTACATATCAGTGGCTTTAAAAATGCAGGGATGACAAAAAAAAAGTTATTTTGGAAGTTAGGGGCGGGGGGGGGGAGGAGAAGGTGTATGATTATGTTTTAAGGGAAACACAAAGCATCAGCTAAGATTTCACATGGTTGCTGCAGAGGCAGACATAAGAGAGGAAGTGACTGTATTGGAAAAGGCAGGAGCTACCCCGAGGATAGGGAATGGTATAAGCAATGGCCCCTTGTCCAGGTAAACCAGGGATTATGGGGTTAATCCCAGAATTCCTGCAGCAGGAACACAGCTGCAGGCTGATAAGGGCTCTGGCTCTGAAGGGAGGTTAGCACAGGTGCAGATGGGTGTGGCTGATGAATTAAAGCCTGCCCACTGATTGGCTGGCCTCAGTATAAAGCTGGAGGCAGAAGCTATAGGAGAGGGATCTGGGCAGGTGCTGGAGGAGGGCACCAGGCAGGTTCTGGACTGATGGAATGCTGGCTGGACTGACTGCCTGAAGGACAGACTGAGGAACTGGCTGAAAGACTAGATAAGGTAAGGTTGTTTTGGGAGACTATTGTTGGGAATTGTTGTATGTCTGCCACACCCCTGGAACCACCAAGTGGAGGAGGCAGTTATGGCTTGGGCAAGCTGACTGCCTATTGTTTGGTGGTGGGGTTTGTTGGTCCTAGACTTAGTTTGGAGCTAAGCCAGTGATGAGGGCAGTCTGGAGGAGGTTGGCTAGCCTGTGACCCCAAGCAAAGCTGCTGGAAGAGAGGAGGCCCAGTGGGTGAATGAACCCCCTCCCTCTTGCCTATCTCTGAGGCCGCTTTGAAAGGGAAACTAGTTAGCCTAGTGTGGGCATTGGGTCCCTTGGGGAGACCCAGCAGGGAATGTGGCGGAACAGTGACAAGACCTCCATTGTGTCCCAGTCAAATGTGTCCCACTATTTGGTCATTTTTGACTGTTCTTTCCCCCCCCCTGACATTTGTGTCCCAATATATGTATGTTGAGGGACGTGGTGGTGGCACTGCAGGTTAAACCACCGAGCTGTCGATCAGAAGATTGGCAGTTCGAGACCACGCAACGGAATGAGCTCCCGTCGCTTGTCCCAGCTCCTGCCAACCCAGCAGTTTGAAAGCATCTACAAATGTGAGTAGATAAATAGATACCACTTCGGTGGGAAGCTAACAGCGTTCCGTGCGCTATGGCGTATAGTCATGCCGGCCGCATGACCACAGATGCTTGTCCTCGGACAAACGCCGGCTCTACAGGTTTAGAAACGGAGATGAGCATCGCCCCCTACAGTCGGTCACAGGACTGGGATAAGAGGCTTAGGATCCATAGCATGGAGATTTCTGGGCACGAATGTCCAGCAGCAAAGCATTTGCTCAAGATTGGCAATGGGATAGGGCCATACAGCATGTCAGGATAAGAGTAGAGCTTGCCAGCACACTCCTACTCAGCCACATCCTTTTGACCACACAAATGCAATGGTTGAAAAGGGCTAGATTGAAGTTGCACTTAATGAAATGTATGCATCCCTGACTAGTACAGGCTAGCCCTGATTGTACACATGGGAACAGCCCTAGAGTACCCTGCTGTACAAAAACCCAGTATTAGAATGGGACCACAGGTAAGTAGAAAGACCAAACTGGGAACCAGCAATCACCGCAATTGGATACTCCAAGCCAATGATGTCATGCAGGGGGTACGCGGGGGTACGCGAGTACCGGTTTCTAGGATTACGGCTGGCCCCGCCCACTTGTCGACTCCGCCCCCTGCAACGTTTGAATTTCCTGCACGTTGGAGTTGCCTGCATGTTCTCAGAGCCAGGAAGGCAGGCAGCGAGCAGAGCCTTGCCTTGCCACTGAAAAAATGAGCTGGTCTGGGGTTTTGGAACGGTTGGGTTACTTTAACATGATGCCAGGCCTCCTTAACATGTTCTGGGGGTGCTGTGGAATACTGTTGCAACTGTTGGGTCAGTTTAAAATTTTCTGAGGCCTTAAAAAGGGCTTTTTTCATGTCACTTCCTGCCACGACATCACTTCCGGCTTATGATGTCACTTCCGGTGGGCGGGTCCCGACACGTGCCAATCAAAAGTGAGTACCTGTTCTTAAATCATTTAGATGACACCACTGCTCCAGGCCAACTTTAAGAGTGCAATCCTAACCTGGAGTTAGGCCAACACAGTTAGGCCAGCAAAGTTTGGCTGGCACAAGGGCCACTGTAAAGCAGTTTTGGACCACTCTTGGAATAAGGGAAGATGGCGCACATCTGTTTGCTGGCCACTCTGACGCTGAGAGTAGTCCAAACATACTTTACCATGTCCCTTGTGCCAGCCAAACTTTGCTGGCCTGCCTGTGCCGGCCTCACTCCAGCTTAGGATTGCGCCCTCAGTCTGAAAAGGAGCCTTTATAGTCCTCTCTAGGTACAGTAGCTAATATGGAGTCCAAGAACACTTTAGTGCACTGATAACACTCCACCTTAGAGCCTTGGTGCTTGATGTCACAGCAGCACACAGATCTGTAGACTTTGCCACCAACAGCATGCACCAATATGCAAAACTGGGGCCTGCAATGCTCTGCTTGAAGCTTTTAGTTTGTTCAGTAGGAAACAATTTCAATGTTTATCCAACAAGAAAAAAAACAACCCTCAAGCTGTACTGTTTACTGTGATGTCTTTTCAGCCTCTTGCTCTTCCAACAAGGCACTCTTGCTAGGGCACGGGGGGGGGGGAGAGGACTCTGAAGCCACTGCCATTTGGAAGGAAACAAATCAAAATCATTGATCAATAATAGATGAATTCTCTTGTTGGAAAGATTTCCAAGATTGGCTCGCGGGAGGGGGGGGCGAGAAGCGGCATACACAATAGGCCATGAATAGTGTTTGTTTCTTCTTGCTGACCAGAGAGAAATTCAGGCAGGCACTTCAAAACAGTGACAACAATCCTTGTAGGCTACAGCGATAGTCCCCATGTTTCTAGCTCATTTGGTCCTGCTTGTCATTTCATTAGCATCCCGACTTTTGACAGGCTGCCATGGAATTTTTCGCCCCTTTATCCCTGGTCAGAATAAAGCTTCACCAGTCGCAGGGACTTAAGTCCTTCAAACCTTTAAAGCTGACTTGGATATGGTTTGGGGTGGCTGTTTTCTCCCAGCTGAGCCACCAAAGCAGGTAATGATTCTCTTCTGGAATGATCCAAGTGCACCATTTGGAAACAGCAATGCTCTCCAACCTCAAAGAGCCATGGATGGCCTAAATTCTTTCAGAACTGTAATGCAACAGGATTTCTCACGTTCTTGGTAGTAAATATCTGTAGACATGGGCCTGACAAGGTCAGATGTGTAATGTGGGTGGAGCCTGAGGGGTACATGCTGTAGTAAAAATACAGAAGGCCCCCTCAAGGAGGCAGGCGATGGTGCCAACAGTGACCCTTGGGCTAAGTATAGACAGGATCAACACCAGGGAGCTAAGTACAGACAGGATCAACACCAGGGAGGTAGCTGGGGTTGGGCTGCACAGCTGCAACCACTCAGAGGCTCGAAGCCAGGATATAAGGACACTACACTGGCTGCCAGGATATAAGGACACTACACTGGCTGCCGGTTCTGTTCTGGGCCCAATTCAAGGTGCTAGTTTTGACTTTTAAGGCCCTGTACGGCTCAGGTCTGGGGTATTTGAGGGACCGCCTTCTTCCATATAATCCTACCCGTACTCTCAGATCATCTGTGGGGCCCTTTTGACTGTGCCGCCACCAGGTGAGAGGGGCGGCGGCCAGGAAGAGGGCCTTCTCGGTGGTGGCCCCCCAACTTTGGAATACCCTCCCCTTCGAACTGAGAACTGCCCCCTCTTTGTTAACATTTCGGCGGGGGCTGAAGACCTTTTTATTTCAAAAAGCTTTTAACTGTCTTTAACTTTATTAATCTTATGATCCACGGGGTTTGTTGCTTGCTGTTTTTAAATTTTTAATTGTATTTTAACATTGTTTTTAATTGTTTAATGTAAACTTTGTTTTTATTGCTTTTTTTATTGTAATGCCGCCTTGAGTGCCTTCAGGCAAAAAGGCGGGATATAAATTCAATAAATAATAATAATAAATAATAAGGAGCACCTGGAGGAAGAAGAAGCTGTGGGTGTGTAGTAGGAGAAACTTTGGTGGAAGTAGGAGAGACTGGACTGGCTTGACAAACTGACAACTGACTCTGCTTTCTGAATTCTGATTTGGCTTGATGTTGACCTGGACTGACTTGGCTTGCTGACCTTGGACTGGCTTGTGGATAACTGGACCTGGCTTGGTGAGGCCTAGTTGTGTTTGCTCCACTGCTGCAACAGAACTGTTTGAAGGGGAAACTAGCCAGCCTAGAGCGGGAGACCCAGCAGGTGTTTCTGGCATAACACATGCCCTGGTACATGCTACAGCAGAGGGGCAGATGACTGCCCCCAGACTCCTCCCAGTTACCTCCAGGCTCTCCCCAGCAGGCAGGGCTTCAGGTACACTGTTCCATCGTCTGTAGAGGCCCCCAACGGGCACCACACTCTCTAAGGAGAAATGTATGTCACGCCACTGCATTTAGATCTTCATACAATTCAAAAAAAGAGATCAAGCAAAAGAGTTCAGTGTGGATCTTTCTGTCGGCAATGTATGAGTGTTTTTAGGCAATTTACATTTGCTTGTGCATAAATTTGTGCAGATGTATTCAATTTAGGGACGTGGTGGCGCAGCAGGTTAAACCGCTGCTGTTGGGCTTTCTGACCGGAAGGTTGGGAGTTCAAGACTGCGCGACGGAGTGAGCTCCCGTGGCTTGTCCCAGCTCCTGCCAACCTAGCAGTTCGAAAGCACGTACAAATGCCAGTAGATAAATAGGGACCATTTCAGTGGGAAGGTAATGGCGTTCCTTGAGCCTTGGCGTATAGTCATGCTGGCCACATGACCATGGAAGCTTATCCGAGGACAAACAATGGCTCTACAGGCTTAGAAACGGAGATGAGCACCATCCCCTACAGTCAGTCATGGGGAAACCTTTACCTTTTTTATGCAATTTATGTACATTTATGCAAATGTACACCATCTTTTCAGCAGACTTGGATATCCACAAATTTTGGTATCCAAACAGGGTTCCAAAACCAAACCCCCAGAGGGTCCGCTGTATTCTTCTTTGGATTCTCCCTACCAAAGCTCTTGAATTTTTTTTTTAATTCCTACAGGATTTTTACTTGCACACAATGGCACTACCTATCCTAATGGGAAATCCAGTCTAGGTGTTCCTGATTGTTGCAGTGCAACAAAACCATAAGTATATCCGTCACCAACCACAGAAGTTTTGAAGGGAACTACTTTGGCACTAGCTGCAAATAGAATTTGACACTTGTCAATCAAATGCTCCTTCTTCCAAGAATGCCATCAGCTGTTATTCAAGAGAACATTGCCTGGTAATTGTTTTAAATGCTGACACTTTTAATGGCGGCCGGCATGTTACCATCCTACCAGTTATATTATTAGTGTCGGCAAGGAGCCATTTAGTTTCTGACAGTCATTTTGCCACTCAGTTTTTCTGCTTTTATTTCTGGATGGATAGACAGAAAGCTGTAAACACATTTCGGCAATGCCGTCTTAACACAATTACAGCATGCACAGCCTTGACTGACTCTATTGATGGGGGCCGCGGGGGGGGCGGTGAGTTGCGTTATTTGTTGAAGGCAGAAGTCCGAAGGTTAAAAATAACTGGATCTTGGCTGATGAGAGTCAGAGAGTGACACAGAGAGTCAATCATTGTGAACTGGCCAGTGGGAATTAAAAAGAAACTTCCATGTTCATTTAAAAAAAATCCGATGGGGAGAAAGCAAGATCTTGCCAATTTATTGCAAGGGGGTCGAACTGAAGGGAGCGACAACAAAATTAGACCTTCCGTAGATCTGGTTTCATTTATCTCTACACGCTCTACATTTCTCTAGATGGGGAAGTGTGTGATGTTTGCCCGTGTACAGCAATCCTGGGACCCTAAGAATGACAGCATAGGCCTCGAAGGCTCCCAAGCAATCATGTGTATGGGCTAAAAAAGGGAGGTGAGCATGCATATGAACATATAAAAGTTGCCTCCCTCCCCTATGCATATGAACATATAAAAGGTGCTGTGGAAGTCAATCCTGATTTAATTGCCCCCTGGAAGGACAAATCCTGAAGCTGAAGCTCAAATACTTTGGCCACCTCACGAGAAGAGAGGACTCCTTAGAAAAGACCTTCATGCTGGGAAAGATGGAAGGAGAAGGGGGCGGCAGAGGATGAGATGGTTAGACAGTTTCACCGAAGCAATGAACATGAAATTGGGCAAACTCCGGAAGCTAGAAGAGGACAGGGAGGCCTGGCATGCTGTGGTCCATGGGGTTGCAAAGAGTCGGACACAACTTAGAGACTGAACAACAACAACAAATCGAACCATTGGTCAATCTAGCTGAGTAATGACTACCATGACAAAGGTGTTTTTTCCTCTGCCTTGCCAGAGATTGAACCTCAAAACTCCTGCACATTGTTTTATCACAGTGATGGGTCCAGGGAAAACAGAGCATTCCCCCATGTTTCGGAAAGCACATGAGTATAACACGGGTTCGGTATTGCCCCTCTATGGCTCCTAGGAACCAGGCAGAAGATGAGTATATCCTCTCCTGCCACCACATACCTACTGCCCAAATAGTTTTCCAAAGTGGGCACCACTCATGACATCAGGCTGAGAAAACTCACTTGGCAGTGCTAAAAGAGTATTTAAACATGCATGTGTTTTTGACCAACTATTACACACCTGGAAGAATCCATTTTCATCTCAATCATCCCCATACCATGGAAACATATTAGGAGAACCAAGATATTATTTCAGCCTCTGAGCGATCTCTCTTGACTCTGGCCCTTCCATTTGAAAGAGATGACATGCTTTTAAAAAGCTGTGTATTATAGATTGTGAACACAAAAAGGTGTTTCTTTCATACCAAGAGTTTTATCTCATTGGGGTCCACTGATGAATGACTGGTTAAGTGCTAATCCTGAAGGCTGCGAGGCAATGTAAATCAATTGGTCAGGGCCAGCTCATTCATGATGCTAATGGGATGACTTCCACTGGTGGAGGGTTATTGGGGACACATGTTTGCCTCAGTCTGCTACTCCTCGGATTTGAAAAGGTTGAGGGGAACAGAGTGGAAGAGGGAGGGAGAAGGAAAGAGATGATGACTGGGGAGCTGGCCTTGATGGCTAACGGTGGTAGCAGTGGGAGAAATCGAGCAATTTGCAAAGATACATTTGAAGGTTAAAAAACCCTGCATCTGATGACAGACAGTTAGCAACATAGAAAATCCCTCAATTTGAGATGTACAAAATTATGCATGGGATGGATAGAGTGGACGGAGGGACGTTTTTCCTCTCTCACAACACCAGAATCAGGGGACATCCACTAAAATTGAGTGTTGGGAGAGTTAGAATGGACAAAAGGAAATACTTTTTTTACCCAGCAGGTAATTTATCTATGGAATTCCTTGCCACAGGAGGTGGGGATGGCATCTGGCCTAGGTACCTTTAAAAGGGGAGGGGACAGACTTCTGGAGGAAACGTCCATCGTGGGCTATAGGCTACTACTACATTAGTAGTAGGCTACTTCAGAATGCCAGGTGCAAGGGACTAAGGGAGTGGCAACAGGATGCAGGCATCTTGTTGTCTCATGTGCTCCCTGAGGCATCTGGTGGGCCACTATGAGATACGGGAAGTTGGGCTAGATGGGCCTTTGGCCTGATTCAACTGGGCTCTTCTTATGTTCTTATGTTCATCATTGGTAATTGCCAACAGGGAATGAAAAATGAAATACTATACTGTGTTCATTAACAAAAATTAGAAATAAATTAGAAATAATTCTCGTCCATTTAGTGTACACAGGTTGAACTGAAGGGAATTAGAATTGTAGCCTTTGTCTGTAGCCTGTTCATACATGCAATATTTGTCCATGTGGGATAATCTGATGATCACAGGAAGTGACAGCATAGAAGTCAAAAAGCTCCCCAACCGCAGGAAAAATAGAGGGACAAAAATGCACAAGTAAAGATATAAAGCTACTTTACATGGAGTCCCTGGATCTGAAAAGAAAAAGGGAAAAGTATAGAAGAGAAGGTGTGGAACAGGGGCTTAGCTAAAGAAATGAAGGGGGTACAATTGTACCAGGCAACAAGCTTTAAGGGGGCAATAAGCTGAGCTTGGCCAAACTGGTGAAAACCTTGGTATGTATGAATAATACCATCATGTTATATACCATTTGATGCAGAACTTAATGCAGAATGCAATAAAACAAACCAGAGCGTAGTATCTTTACTCTATCAAACATTATGGCCAAAAACCAAGAAAATGAACATACGACTGAGATGTCACTTCCTGTTGCGATGTCACTTCTGGGGCATCATTTTGCCCTCTGCACTGGGCTACACTTTCATTAGCTATGCCAGTGGTGTGGAACTAAGGGGAGCAGTGGGCTTAAAATGACCACACATTGGCAACTGGTTATTAAACAGGAGACATAAATAAAATGCAAAGTCTTTCTCCAAAAGCAAAACATTACTGTTAACACGATGAGAAGCTATTTTAAAAAGGATGTCATCTCTTCCAATTTGAAAGGCCATAGCCAACAGAGATTGTTCAGAGACTGAAAGAATACCTTTGTTCTCCTAATACGTTTCTATTGTGCAGGGATAATGGCTATGAAAAAGAGATCCTTCCAGGTGTGCAAAAATATGCACCTGTTTAACATTCTCTCTTCCATTCTGTTATCTGCTGCCTCAGTGATGCACCTGTTCAGAATCAGACTGTATGCCTCATGCAAGCACATGATCTCTGGAAAAATCATGGGGCATTTATAAATCTTTGCTCCCCTGCTAACTGGACAAGAGACACGTTTTTCAAGTGGTGTTCCTTTTTCAAGTGGTGTTCCAAGTGGGGAGAGTAATTGTCCCTATTCACCCCTGCACAGTCTTTTCTAGTGGTGGTCTGCATTTTTTAGATTGTGAGCCCTTTTGGGACAGGGAGCCATTTAACTTTATTCTTATTATATGCCTGTAAACCGCTTTGTTATATTTATATTGAAAAGTGGTATATATAGTAAATACAATTGGTTGGTTGGTTGGTTGTCTCTTTGGAACAGTTTTCAATTTCCATCTTCAATAAAAAGAACAATGCCCTTTTCAGTATCTCCCACCTGAAGGAGGGCAGGAAAGAACAGTAGTTCATCAAGGACCAGGAAAGTAAGGGCAAGCTAAACTATATACACAATGGCAGGGCTGGCCCATCTATGAGGCCAACTTAAGCAGGTGCCTCAGGCAACAGATTGGAGGTGAGGTGCCCAATTGCCTCCTTTTTTTTCTCCTCCTCCCATACCCTAGGTTGGACAAGAAAGGAAGAGGAGGAGACAATCCGGAGAGGAGCCCAAGCCTGAGCTAGAAGCTGAGGTTGGTAAGAGGGGGGCAGTATTTGGCCTGCCACCTCAGGTGTCAGGAGGTTTGGGGCTGGCCCTCCTTATGGGGAGTAACTTCCATGGAATTCAATGAGATTTCCTTCTGAATAGAAACATGTAGTCTTCTGCGGTGAGTAGTCCTGAAAAGGGAAAATTCTGCAAACTGCAGCAATGTTGAACTACAGTGAGCTGGGGGAGCCACTTGTGGGGCATATGATTAATGGGGAGAAATAGGAAAGATGCTCATGGATTTCATCAAGGGCCTCTACTTGTTCTCCTGCAATTCAGGACAGGCTCGGCTCAATCCAGGAAGAGGAAGGGAGGGGGTGGACAGCTGACTTCGTGCCTTTAAGACTAACATAAATAAAAGTTGACATTTTATTTCATGGGCAAGTCGTCATTTCTCTCCAGATGAAGGCACGTCAAGAGGAGAAGAACATCACTGTCCAACTGACTTAGTTTTGATGTTCCTACTGCTTCCACAGAGTAAACTCTCAGCAAACTCTCAGTTTGCCATAAGTGAATGATGCTTGGCCAGTAGTGGGATCTGGGAATTAACTAACGGAACGCTGGGCGGGGCTTCGGCGGGCCTTACGCGTCATTGGCTGCCCGTCCGATCGGTCCGCCGCCCGCCCTGGCCTCGGAGGGGTGCCGGCTCGCCGGGGGGTGGCTGGGGGGGCGTGCCAGTTGATCAGACACGCAGCAGTGGGGCGCGCTCCCCAGAAGAAGCCCGCGCAGCCGGCAGGCAGCCGAAGGAACGAAACGGGTGGGCTGCCAATCACGCGTAAGTCCCGCCCAGCGTTCCGTTAGTCAATTCCCAGATCCCATTACTGTGCTTGGCCCATTAATGTACTGGAATCACCTAGTTAGGTACAAGTGGAGAGACTGCAGCAGAAATACAGTGTCAAGACTCTCTTTTAATCAACAACACATCTTCTGTTGCAACCACGCTACTCATTTCTATGCACACTGAACCAAAGATAATTTTCCTGAAGCACCCATTCACTTGAAGGAAATGTGTGGATTTTGTACACCACCTCTTTGGGGATGGACGATGGCCATCTTGGATTTGGGGCAGTTGTTTAGCTCCATTCTAGCTTAGCTTGGCACATTTTTCTTTAAGGTTATAGTTGCGGGGGAGGGACTTCGCCTACAACAGGTAATGGGCTATAGCCCACAATGGGGTAACTGGGGTTATTAAAAAAAGGGGGTTGAGAATAAAACAGCCAATATTATCATGCCATTGTACAAATCAATGGTAAGGCCACACCTGGAATATTGTGTCCAGTTCTGGTCGCCGCACCTCAAAAAGGACATAGTGGAGCTGGAAAAGGTGCAGAAGAGAGCAACGAAAATTATTACGGGGCTGGGGCACCTCCCTTATGAAGAAAGGCTGCAGCATTTGGGGCTCTTCAGCCTAGAAAAAAGGCACCTGAGGGGGGACATGATTGAGACATACAAAATTATGCACGGAAGGGATAGTCGATAGAGGGATGTTCTTTTCCCTCTCTCAAAACACCAGAATCGGGGCATCCGCTAAAACTGAGGGTTGGGAGAGTTAAAACAGATAAAAGGAAGTACTGTTTTACCCAGCGGGTAGTTAATCTGTGGAACTCTTTGCCACAGGAGGTGGTGATGGCATCTGGTCTAGATGCCTTTAAGAGGGGATTGGACAGATTTCTGGAAGAAAAGTCCATCGTGGGCTATAGGCCCCATTGTGCCTATTATATATACCCCATTGTGCAACCTCCTTACATTAGTAGTAGACTACTTCAGAGTATCGGGTGCAAGGGAGTGGCAACAAGATGCAAGCGTCTTGTGTCTCATGCCTCCCTGGGGCACCTGGTGGGCCGCTGTGAGATACAGGAAGCAGGACTAGATGGGCCTTTGGCCTGATCCAGCAGGGCTCTTCTTATGTTCTTATGTTCTTATGTTAACAGGATTGGTGATGTCCTCCACAGGAGTGTTCAGGTTCTTCTTTTCATTTCAAAAGACCCTTACCCAAAAAGAGGCATCCGGTGCATCAAGAGGCAAACTGAGAAATTTACCTAAGTACACATGATAATATTTAGGCTGCTGTCTGTCCTAGGAGTTCAAGATGAAATGAGCTACATCTTTACAGCAAGTGGAATAAGTTTCAGAATAGACATAAGTGGCAGGAGAAGAAGACACCTTAATCAAAAAATATAATATTGATTTTTTTTGTTATGGTTGTAGAGAGGCATGGCTGTGATTGTGCGGTTACACATGTGTCCTGATAAACTTCTGAGCATCAAAATTTACGACACTGGTATCCTTTGATTTCCATTCCGCGTGCTTCCAGTAAAGCGTGCACGCACACACGCACACACCTGGATTTGTATTTTCAATCTCAAAACTTTAAAAAAACCCAAAGAATGAAACCCAGACTAAGCATGATGTGCACACGTCACTTCATTTAAAATGCATGCTTTAGTTGCAGGAAATTAATAAAGTCACAATATGTAATCACTTATTATGGATTTCTTGTATGACCCAAATTCTCCCCATCGCCACCATCACACAGCTTCCCCTACACAGTGTATTCACTGGCCTAGTCAATCCAATCAGTGACATTGAACGGAATGCAAATCCATGTGATTGTCTAATAACACAAGTGCCATCTGCAGAACTCCTTGTGATTCTCAGCTTGTACTTTTCAGTCCCACAAACTGGGCTTTTTAAGCCTCACTGGCCTCACAATGCCTTTTTGCAAGGCGGTGACATCAACACTGGCCCCCAAATTGAAACGCCGAGCAACCAGAGAGCACTGAAACCCCAAGAGGCTTCTGTCGCATTTAACTCAGGCCATTGGTATTCAGCTTAAATGCTTTTAAACGTCACAAACAGAATGGGTAACGGCAGCCAAGCCAACTTAATAGACCAGACATCGGTCAGGGCTGTTATTTTCCTTCGGTTTTCACATCTCTGCCCTAAAGTTTTTTCTATTCTGTCTTCCAGCGAGCAAAACTCAAAAATAGATCAAGAGCTCGGTCTGAGCTGTGCTGCCAATTTGGCACCCAATGGAAAACCCATTCCTAAGGGATATCTGAAGGGACCCATCACCTGTTTATCCTCCGGTGGTCCAACACGGAGCTGAGACAGCGACAGATGCAGGGATTGCCAAGCAAGAAGGGGTTGCCAAATGGAATGGGTGAACAAGACCTCCCATTCCGATACAATAAGGGAGGGATAAATTAGGAGGGACGAGGGTGGAATACAGATGAACAGACCAGACAGGTGGTTGACGAGAAGCCAAATTACTTGGCAATTTGATGGAATGGGTGAGTGAAAGATGCGAGAGAACAGCAAATAAAGTTCCGGAACCGGGCAGATGGACACAAGGAGAAGGTGGCTGGGCAGTACTGCTATTTGGGCTTGTGAGTGAGTTTCCCCATGTCTCAGACTACACTTAAGCAATGCCAAGGACAGAGGCAGCATTTCCCCTTGTAACCAGGCAGACAGTCCTGTTTTCAAGCGGTGGCTGTCTTCTATTTAGCAGAGGGAAGCAACTATCCCAATGCACCCCAACATAGTATCATATGTTGTTACCTAAGATGTTACCTAGGATATTGGTGTTACCTAAGGTTACCATAGGTTACCTGTTACCAGAGGTTACCTAAGATGCTACTATATGCCATATGCCATTGGTCCATTCAGTGGCATAGCTAGGGCATCTGGCATGGGAAAAATAATTTTTTAGCATCCCCTATAGCCCCCATACACACATTCCAGTCCTCAGAAGGTTCTTGGAGGCTTTAGAAAGGCATTTCTAGGTTTTGGTGAAACCTTTTGACACCCTCCCAAGACGTGGTACCTGGGGCAATGCACCTTGGCACCACCTCAGCTACACCACTGGTCTATCTAACTTGAAATTGTCAACACTGACTGGCAGCAGGATTTCAGAAAAGGTCTTTCCCAGCCCCACCCGAAAATGTTAGGGATTTCAACTGGCATCTGCAGCATCCAAAATGTTATATGTGCCCTTTACCCTCAGAGCACAATCCTAACCTGGACTCAGGCCGGCACAGTTAGGCCAGCAAAGTGTGGCCGGCACAAGCAACACCATAAAATATGTTGGGCCACTCTCGGAGTCAGGGAGGATGGCGCACATCTGTGTGCTGACCTCTGTGACTCAGAGAGTGGTCCAAACATACTTTACAGTGTCCCTTGTGATGGCCAAACTTTGCTGGCCTAACTGTGCCAGCCTAGCTCCAGGTTAGGATTGCGCCCTCAGGGTCCCTCTCAGGGGCCATGTGCTAGTCCATCCCCTGTGTTTCTTTTTAGTTTGTGAGCCCCTTTGGAACCAAAAAAACCATCTGACTCTTTTATCTGCACAAACTGCTTTGAGAACTTCGAAGGAGAACCAAATCCTTCTCAAGCAAACTTGCTATGTGTATTCCTATGGCATCATTGTCATGTCAGTTTCACAAGAAAGTTACTTGCTACAAAGAGCTGCTAAAATGCTAAAATGTTTTTGGTGTTTGTTTTAGAATTAACATACTATCTCTGTTTAACACTTTTGCAACATTGTCTACTGAGTGGCAATATACATAGGGGTTTTTTTTTTAAAAAAAAAAATCCATTGGATTTCAAACATCCAGTGGAATGTAAAATACAGACTTCATCTTTTCTTTTTTTTTCTTTTTTTTCTTTTTTTTGGGGGGGGGGGGGGGGAGGGGGGTAGGTGGGTGTGAGTCTGTCTAATCCATACAGGAAACTGGCAATTTTTTTCCTGAACTTATTCTCCATATGAATGTCTTCTTAGGCTCAAGATTATAACCAAATGGACCAATCTTGTATTTGTATTAAAACATTTATCACAATGTCTATGGAAATTCCTACCGGAGTAGTTTAAAAAAAACCCCAGGCAATCATGTTTTTTTTTTTTAATAGAAAGTTTAAAAAAAAACAAGTTTCTAATCCATATTGAACATAAAATGAGCAGTTGCTGGATCCACCCAAAAGCTTATCTAGTCCAACATCTTGTTTCACCAGAATGGCAGACAAAATGCTCCAGGGAAGCCCAAGACTAGGGCACGTAGTCAATTAGTCTTCTTCAGCCATTGTTCCTCAGTAAATCCCATTCAGTAGTGTAGTGCCTCTGAGCCTGAAAAGAACACATAACATCACAGCTAGCGGCCATTGGTAGATATTCTCCATAAATCTGTGTAATCCTCTTTTTAGGGCCCAGGGCAATTTCCACACCATCACTTTTGAGCAACAGTGTTCCACTAAGAGTTCCAGAAGCTTCCACCTGGCCAGGCACTCAAGATGGCTTCCGCTTGAGCAATCAAGAAAAGAAGCGGGCAGTCTTTGTGGGCAGCTATCACGGACGACAGAGCTGCATTTTGGCATCTCTTGACTCAGTGAAATGCCCAAAGTTTAATCTCTTTGGGCAATTAATCCCATGGCTGCACGCTGGTCCAGCTCATCCTCAGGAAAGAAACTCTACAGAATTATCCCTGCTCCCACAGGAAAGGTAGACAGCTATAGCTTACTCTCTCCTCCTGCCCTCTCCCCACAGTTTGTTTTCTTCCCAATTTGGTGTCAGGAAGACAGACAATAATATAGTATTTAGACTTCACTGAAACAAAAACTGACAACATGTTGTACGGCAATTGCCTCCTGCGCTCTCTTTTCCTAACAACTCGCTCGTTCTTCCACACTCCAATTTAGAGGCACTATAAAACCTGTCATCGCTGATGAGAGGTGCCACAAAGCTGCGGTATCAGCAACTTGCATCATCAAATGGAATGCCGGCAAATCCACAGTGGGACACCTTCACTGTCAAGCTGTGGGGTTGATTTCCCCCGCCCTTCCCTGATTTATCGGAAGGGGTTTTTTGTTTTATTGTTTTTAAAGACTTCTAAGTGAAGCACTGAGCACTTCTCCCCTGTTCAGTTTCTGCAACTGACAGAATCAGGAGATAAGGATGTGCACAGGATAAGCATCTCTCTCCACAATCTCCCCCTCCCAAAAAAATCTGGACCTGAAACATGGAAATGTGCCTTCTCCTGGATGGCCAATATTGAACAGCATCTGATTGCACAAAGTCAACATTTAACAAGCTTAAAGGTTGCAATCATTGACTTTGAAGTCCCTTAGGACTTGCAGTTTAAACTTGCACCAGTATAAACTGCTGGAAGCCATCGCCCCAAGCGCCGGCCTGCCCTATGGGATTACTAGGATCTGCACTAGCTATTTAGCTGGTGCAAATCCAAGCAGCCTGTGTAAAGCTGCCTGAGCTGGGGATGAGGGTTGGGATATGGCCAGAGACGTCATCCGGGCGTGCCAGGAACCGGAACGCCCGGATGATTGGCAGCCCTCCACCCCTATGGCAGAGGCCAGCCACGCCTCCCTGCGCCTCCCTGCACCTCGAATTGCTCCATTTCAGAGCGATTCGGACACGCGGGAGGGAGGGCGGGCCCAGGAGCAGCTCGCCCGTCCTCGGGAGAGGCAGCGTGGCCCAGGCCCATCCGCAGAACTGGCGGAACGGCGTACCGGGCTGTTCCGCTGGGATGACACCGCTGGATATGGCATGCAGGGATAGGGACCAAATCACCAAAGAAGAGGAGGAAGAGGGTGGAACTCTAACCCCTCCCCATATGGAGGCCAGCAACAGGGGGAAAGAAAAAGAACTGGCACCCTACTTCACCCCCCACCCCCCAGCCCTATTACCCCAAGGATCGGACCCCTCCACCCATATTCAAGATAATCTGCTCTGTCTGGCAGAGACTGCTGGAGTTTCAGATGGGGTCCCATCCACTGCTAGCTGCCAGGAAAAGATGCCTGAGATTGAGAGATTTACTACTCTGTTAGCAGGAAATCTTGTCAATCCATTTTTGATTAAAAAGCAGGGTGCGGGGGAGAGAGAGAGAATTGGATTCACATTGCAACACAATAAAACACCTCTGCATACTCAGGTTTTGCTACATGATACAAGTGGATAACTTTAAAATAAAAAAAAAACTGTTGAGCTGTCAGACCACATTGGCAAAGGCTACCTGCATTCGCCAGATCAAAGGCCTGCAAGTATCCCATCAACGATTGGATGAAATTAGACCTCCATCACCAGCTGCAATGGTTTCGTTAGGTTAGGGTTTTATTTTTCTAGAGACCTCGTTCCAATCTAATCAAACCGTGGTCTGTTTGATTCCAGTTACCGCACACAAGGAAACAGTGTGTTATAATGTGATCTGTTCTCTATTCCATGGAATTTCCACCAACACCCCCAAAGATTAAACGCTATGAAGCTTTCCCCCTTGAAACCGCAAGGCTCTCTTAAACCAGCCGTATTTAGCAGCTGTGTGCTCCGGCTGACCTTAATTTAATCAGGTTTTTACAGAAATATACCTAGGGTGGTTTAACATTCTGGTTGCTAACTATACCCTTATACTTTCTAGCCTTTGAGAGCTTCCACCTCACAGAGGAAAATTCATTTCATGGAACACCACAGGAGTTATTAAAAAAAAAAAAACCACAACCAAACACACAATTGATTTGCAATTAGCAATGGGGAGGCAACAGCGTTGTTCCCCTAATTGTAAAATATATTGTTCCATTCATGACTTCATGTATGGCCTCCAGTCACCCCCTACTTTAAGTACCAACAGACTCCAGTAAATAGAATGACAGCAGGAAGCTTGAGGGTTACCCATTTCACTGTGCAGTGAGATATTTCTCTTTTTAACTCTTGTTGAGTCCATTAGAGCAGTGGGATTCAAACACTTTAGACCGGGACCCACTTTTTAGAATGGCACTCAAGTCGAGACCCAGCGGGCCCTGCCCTGCCTAGCTCAACCCTCCTGGGGGTGGAGATGAGCTGAGACTTCATGGTGTTTATTCATTTATTTTTCCACATTTTTTATAATGACTTTCCTCCAGGGAGCTTGGGGTGGTGTACATAATTCCTCGCCTGGCTAATAAATCTCCCCCCCCCTTTATTTCTTCAAATATCAGTTAAAACTGGTCAAATCCCGACCTACCTATATATTTTAGACAACCCGGCGGTGCATGGAGCGATGTCTCTTGCACGGTGCAATGCCATTCCCTCTGAAGTGCTTTGGGGTCGTTTTAGGGGTATACCACTTTCAGAAAGGTTTTGCCTGTGTAATTTGGGCTCCATTGAAACATTAGTTCACCTCCTTTTTTGTTGCCCAATACATCATAGGTATAGAGACCAAATTCTGAACCCCCTCTTGCAATCTCTTGGCCTGAGGAATGATCCTGGGTGTTTAAAGTTATTATTTGCATTTAAGGACCAGGTTATTGTTAATCAACTCGCTCTGTATATAGCTCAAATTGTGAATGTTAACTCAGCTCGCTTCAAATATAAGAACGTCGACACTATTTGAAACAGTGTATCAATAGTTTTATATAATTTACCTGTATTCCTTTATATATGTTTTTTTAATGTATGCCAATTAAAGGTTTTTGAAGTTGAAGTTGAAAGTAATTCCTCGCCTCCTTTTGCCCTCACAACAACCCTGTGAGGTAGGTAAGGCTGAGCGATAGTGACTGGCCCCAGGCTACCCAGGAAGCTTCAAGGCTGAGTGGAGATTTGAACCTGGATCTGGTCTAAATCCAACTCCTGAACCGCTACAGCATCCTGGCCAGCGTTGTCATGCAGCCGGAATCCTGGGCGGGAGGAACAGGTGAGCGGCAGCCCGCCTGTTGCATTCCGGTCTTTCCCAGGGCGGGAAAGACGGCGAAACGGACCGGAATGCAACGGGCGGGCTGCCGCTCACCCGTTCCTCCTGCCCACCGTTCCGGCTGCATGACAACGCTGATCCTGGCTCTTGTGTGATGATGATTTCTTAATCTAACCAAGGAAGTGGCTGATGACACACACACACACACACACAGAGAGAGAGAGAGAGAGAGAGAGAGAGGTTGAATTTGACAGTGTTTTAAGACTATAAAATGAAAACTCCACAGCATTACCAAAGGTAAAATAAAAGGGGCAAGTCACGCAAAACCGAAGAAAAGGTTAAAACTAAAAAAAGAAAAGTTGGTTTGTGATTTTGTTTTTGTTTTAGATAGAACAGTATTGTTGAACTAAACTGGGCTTCACATTAAGCTTCAGTGATTCACTGGTATTAAAAATCATGTTACACCTACACACCCCATTGTGTTACTTCCCCGCATTTCCTGACCTAAACAGCTGGCTTTCTCCTTATAATTATGTTTTTTTAGAAAAACATTCTTGGCTGAGGAAATCAAACAAATGTTTTTTATTTTGCTTTCCCCCCCTACACACACACATATACAGAGAGAGAGAGAGAGAGAGAGAGAGAGAGAGAGAGAGAGAGAGAGAGAG
>JAJKFI010000011.1:7670001-7701959 GCA_029204185.1 Lerista edwardsae | reverse complement strand
GAGAGAGAGAGAGAGAGAGAGAGAGAGAGAGAGAGAGAGAGAGAGAGCTTCAAGCAGGGGTATTTATCTATACTAGCCACATAAAAGTATTGATGACACTTTGCCCTGATGTACCATTGTCCTTATGTTTCCCAAACCGCATGCGATTATACTGCAGGAAGACTTGCTATTTGGGAAATGCATAGAATCTGCAAATACAGACAATCGTTATCAGTCAGTGAAATGGGTCTACATACAAGGCATGCCTGCCAAAAGCACAAATCCCCAATATCGATATTACTAGTTTATCATAACTGACCTATTTCCCTTGCATTTTTCCTTAGGGCAACTATTCTCCGGGAGGCCATCTGGCTTATGCCCACTGGGCTCCATCCAATTTTTACCACTAGGATCTGCCAATTTACTGCAGAGCTTCAGCCCAGTACTAGATTTTTTTTTTCAAAGACTTGGCAGTCTTGTGGCATCACCAGGCTAGAATTTGGGAGGATTCAATCATATGACCTCATCCACCCCCATCCTCATCCACCCCCAATTTGGTACAGACCAAACCTAAGCCTACTCCTCACTAAAGTAGTAATTTCAGAACATTCCAGATTGACACCAATTAATGAAAGGTATACAGTCTCATGCATGTGTTTTGGCACACTGATTTAGGCCCACTATCCGAGACCAAGTACTTGGCAGTCTGCCTTCCTGGTCTGGTCCCTTAAGGATGTTCTCAAGTTCTAGTGATTTTTTTTTCCAGCTCTGCTAAATGTATTCTTAGTACTTTTCTGCTCTCCATGCTATTTTTTTAATCTTCTTATCACAGCTCTTTAAAAACGACAGGCGCTTATTTTCCTTATACATATAAGCTGATTAAACCAAACCATTAATGTGTCCACAATCAACTGACAACTGGGATGGGGCACATTCTTTCCCCCCCCCCTCCATCCTTCTGTTGCTCCTTGCTGCACTGAAAGCCTGTTTGAGGATGCATTACCGCAACGATACTTTGATTTATTTTGCTATGTAAACTGCTTTGTGAATACTTTTGAAAAGCAGTACGTATGTACATATTCTTCATATTGAGGGCAAAATTGGGCTTTAACCTGCTCTAGGCTGCAATCCTAACCTGGGAATCGGCGCCTCTGAAAGCACTTCCGAGCGGACAAGCGTATGGCTGTGCTATTAAGAACTTCACTCAGTAGCAAGCACACGGCTGCAATCTTGCTCTCTAGTTTATATGCCTAACCACCACTGAAATCCATTGGATCCATCATCTCGGTGATAATAACACCCAATGAATCATCAAGGGGATGGGAAGTAGGGTGACCCAGGGCGCAATCCTAACCCAGGGTTAGGCCAGCACAGTTAGGCCAGCCAAGTTTGGCCGGCACATACAGTGGCCTGGCCGCTGTAAAAGCACATTTGGACCATGCTCAGAGTCAAGGAGGATGGGGCATGTCTGTGTGCTGCTCGCTCTCTCCGAGAGTGGTGTCACGTCCCCGGAGCGGGCCCGGTCCTGGGGTGGCAGGCGCAAGGGGTCCAAAGGGCTTTGTACAACACCCACCGGATGTGTTGGCTTCCTGTCAACGAGAGAACACGGGCAGTGGTGTCATCTAAATGATTTAAGAACAGGTACTCACTTTTGATTGGCATGTGTCGGGAGCCGCCCACTGGAAGTGACGTCATAAGCCAGAAGTGATGTCGTGGCAGGAAGTGACATGAAAAAAGCCCTTTTTGAGGCCTCAGATGATTTTAAACTGACCCAACAGTTGCAACAGTATTCCACAGCACCCCCAGAACATGTTAAGGAGGCCTGGCATCATGTTAAAACCCCAGAGCAACTCATTTTTCAGTGGCAAGGAAAGCTCCGCTCGCTGCCTGCCTGCCTGCCTGGCTCTGAGAACATGCAGGCAACTCAAACATGCAGGAAATTCAAACGTTGCAGAGGGCGGAGTCGACGAGTGGGCGGGCGAGTGGGCGGGGCCAGCTGTAATCCTAGAAACCGGTACTCGCGTACCCCCGCGTACCCCCTGCATGACATCACTGAACATGGGGAGCCCCGGGCAGGTCGAGCCAGTTCAAGCAGGTAATATCAGCCTCAGCCCCGTTGCAGGGAAAGGGGGTTGCTTCATGCTTGGTCCTTTACCCTGGGAGTCGGAGGCTGTTTCTCCACAACCTCCTGCTCCGCCTTCCCAGACGAGTGCCTTCATCATTGGCTGCTGGCTGCTCTTTATGGTAGGTCCCGCCCCTGGGACTCCACCCCTTCCTCTCCTCGTGAGACAGGCCCAGCTGCCCAGAAGGGCACGGGGGGGGGTGTTGCAGGATCACTCCCGGCCCTACTCTCCGTCCCCAGGGTTTTGGCCTGGCTTCACCCTGGCCGGTCCCCCTGCTTTCCCTGAGGGCCTTGCTTGGCCCAGGTAAGAGGCTGGAGGCTGCTGCTGCTCCTTGTCCGTAGAGGTGACCCTCGGGTCCAGGTAAGGCCGGGGTCCAGGGGGACCCCAAACAAGTGGTCCAAACATACTTTACAATGTGCCTTGTGCCGGCCAAACTTTACTGGCCTACCTGTGCCAGCCTAACTCCAGGACGTGGTGGCGCAGCGAGTTAATCCGCTGTTGCTGGGCTTTCAACCGCAAGGTTGGGAGTTCGAGACTGCGCGACGGAGTGAGCTCCCGTTGCTTGTCCCAGCTCCTGCCAACCTAGCAGTTCAAAAGCACCTAAAAATGCAAGTAGATAAATAGAGACCACTTCGGTGGGAAGGGAACGGTGTTCCGTGCGCTGCGGCGTAGAGTCATGCCAGCCACATGACTACGGGAGCTTGTCCTAAGACAAAAACGCAGGCTCTACAGGCTTTGAAATGGAGATGAGCACCGCCCCCTACAGTCGGTCATGACTAGACCATTTGGTCCTGGGGAAACTTTTACCTTTTTAACTCCAGGTTAGGATTGCGCCTACAATGGGGAATGCGGGCCTTCGCCCCAGAATCATCAGCAACCTGACACCATCTCTCAATGTCTGTGAACAAAGGTGGGGGGAGCTTTTGCAAACTTGAAGCCCTCCCTGACACATTTGCCATACCAACAGCGCACATTTGACTACTACTGAATGAAAGGAGAACACCCCCTTGGTAGAAGATTCTTGCTAGCCTCCATCTATCCTACAAGAGCTTTCAACTGCCATTCCATTGGGACCGAAAGAATTCAGGAGGGACCATCTGTGAGGAAAGAGTTGACAGTGTGTGCATTTTCCTTCTCTCGCCTTCTCTCGAACCTAAAATATTTGCAACTGACAGAACGTCGAGCATTTCTGTCCCTACACCAAAAATCACATCACTGCTTGAGAATACGCCATCCCACAGCATGAGCACCGCACAGTACAAACAAAACATCAAGGCTGCGCACGCACACGCACACAAGCGCACACAAGCGCGCGCGCACACACACACACACACACACACACACACACACACTCCCAGCTCTCCCAGGGAGATTTCAGAACCTAAAGTCATCATCTATCATTCATGAATATTTTAGCACTTATAGATCTCCAAAGGAATTTTATTACCACTCCCTTCCAAGTCATACATTAAGCCAAAGAGTGCTCAGAAAAGGGGAAATAGCGAGAGACCTGGCAGCCTATTATCTCAATTCTAAACTCTGACATGCAATGAAGAGGTGCATCGCTGAGGCCTAACAAGACAGAATGAGTGCGTGGATTCTTGATTGTGGTCTCGGGGAAACCCATCACGCTCGCTGATGGCCAGAGGACTTCCATTCCATTTTCCATTTCCATAACCTTTATTGGCATACATAAATTAAACAAAACAAGTCAACACAGGACTTGTCAATTTCAACGAGGTAAGGTATGGGAAAAGAAGAAAAGAGGAAAATGGAAATAGAATTTCCCACTTATGAGTCCTGACCAGACATGTCATGTAGCGGGTACGCGGGGGTATGTGTGTACCCGTTCCTAAGATTAGGGCTGGCCCCGCCCATTCGCCCACCCACTCGTCGACTCTGTCAGCGCTCCGCTCCGCCCCTTGCAACGTTTGAATTGCCTGCACATTTGAGTTGCCTGCACGTTCTCAGAGCCAGGCAGGCAGGCAGGCAGCAGAGCGAGGGAGACCAACGGCAGCAGAAGCGTGAGCAGGTAGGCTGTCTGGGGCTCCCTCCAAGGAGGCGCGGCAGTTCCTGGGGGGGAATTGGTAGCCCACGCGGCGGCCCCGGAGAAGGCCGCCGCACGGCCTACCGAGGAGGTGCGGCAGTTCCTGGGGGCAATTCTTGCGTTCCGGCTATGACCTCACTTCCGGTGGGCGGGCCACGACACAAGTGCCAATCAAAAGTGAGTACCTGTTGCTAAATCATTTAGATGCCATTACTGGTCCTGACCCCACGGTTTGGGAACCCCTGCTTTAGATCACTACAGGTCTCCAGCTGTCTTTCAGTGCAATCTTCTATAACTCCAAAGTAAGAGTGAGATCAACAGGCTTTCTCCGGGGGAAGTTTCTCCTAGGAGTCCAGCCTCTGTTCATTGGTTTTATTCAAAGGAAACATAGACTGAGTTGTGGGGCATCACCTATCTTGTGCCTTCACCCACCCAGCAGAAGAGACTCTTGCAAATATCGCAGGAGGATTTTCAGCACTGCATGGAGAGCAAAACAAACAGGCCTGTCTGGAAATGCCATATCCTTGTCTGAGCAGCTCCAGCACCCGATGTGCTCTGAATAAAAAGCGAGATAGAGCTGTAATTGCTTTTCTTGTTACGACTCACTTGTGCATCATAGATTTTTTAATATCCTGCAGAACACATGTACTGTGGAAGAGAACCAGGTGAGAGCCGTAAACATATGTAGTGTTATTTTTCTTTATGATGGATACTAATGGGGAGCTCAAAAGCAAGGCTTTGGTTTTTACATAATCATCAACAGCAACCTGCCTGCATTTATTTATCTACCGTGAGAACACTCAGGGAAATAGCCGTGTTGGGCAATGGAGTAAAAAGGATGGTTGGCCATAAAGGGAACAGTGGGGCAATCAACAACAAACATTCCCCCACACATTTGTAGTCTCGTCTGCACTCCAATGTCTCTCTCTTTGCTACTGCTGCTTCAGTTCCCCCATTGATGCTATTACAGGGCCTTTCAAATGTTAAGTATCGATATAATTCCAGGGCAACTGAAGCTGACAAAACATCCAAAGCTCTAAAAGGGGAGAGTTTGTTGCTTCACGGCCTTGGGCAATTCCAAGGACAATCATGGAAACAGAAAAGCAAGCACAAGAGATCTGTCATGCACAGAAACACACTTTTGCTTATTGCAAGAAAGCTAGTCTCCTCTTCCTCCTCATTCCTTCCAATACAAACCTAAAAAGTGATTCCCTACAACAGTGTTATTCAAACTGTGGGTCGGGACCCACTTGGTGGTCATGATGTGTTGTCAGGTGGGTCGTGGAGAGTTGGAAGCAGCCATCTTGGAAACCGCCGGCCTTCCTCTTGCTAGATTCCTTTTGTGAGTGTTGAATTTTCAAGTGAAACATTTTCAATGTTTTTAGTTCAGTGCTTTTGCATTGTATTTTGTCCTGACCTTGCTTTCTGTCAGGAGCGTCTCATGGTTGTACAATTGCTGCAGTCCTAGAATGCCAATCTGCATTTCAGGAGTATCAGTTTATTATGTCACAATGACAGCACTTCCTGCTTGATGATGTCACTTCTAGCTATGACAACACTTCCAAGTTAATGGCATCACTTCAGGTGGGACCTGACATGAGTACCATTCTAAAAACTAGGACATAAGAATATAAGAAGAGCCCTGCTGGATCAGGCAAAAGGCCCATCTAGTCCAGCTTCCTGTATCTCACAGTGGCCCACCAGATGCCTCAGGGAGCACACGAGACAACAAGATGCTTGCATCCCGTTGTCACTCCCTTAGTGGGTTGTGGTCTAAAAAATTTGAGAACCACTGCCCTACAATATTTCTTCTGCAGATTTGCCACTGCAGATCTGCTTATCTAGGTCTTCCTTGTTCAGGGGCATTTCCTTCATTTGCTTGTTGAAATAAATACCAGCTTATTGATCGCTGCTGCCGTTGAAATTGTATCTGTAGCCAAGTGCCTTTCTAAGATGGTACATTATTAAATTAGGGAATTGGAGGTCTAAAAAAACACCTGTAAAAAAAATTCCAATACGTCAACTTCAACTCATAAGGATGGGATTAAATTCCCTTTGTTAATTCAGTTATATTAGCTATGGGACAGTGTCTCAGGCTGCAAGCCACTAACCATTTACTTTCAGAGGATTTCAAGTTCATTTAACACAGTAGATCAGCTGCAGAGTAACAGATTTGTGGTTGAACCTGGTTTTCTAAGGGCATCTTTGCTGGCACAGGATGAGAAACTGAATCCCGCTTTGTCCAGAGCAACTGAAAAGCTGAAAGGACAACAGACATCTTCAGAGCTATTAGAGCTATCATGGCAGATTCTGGGTCTCACTTGACCTGAGAAGACATGATAGTTATAGGTTTGCTTTTTCTCATTTAAGAGAAAACTATGCAATCCAGATAAATCCTCAAAAAGTACCGAGTAGGTAAGTCAATTGCTTACATTTTTCTCTTTCTCTCAGGTTCCTCGATGACATATGAAGCAGTCTTCAAATCAGGCCGTAATTCTATCTAGTTCAGTACAGGTGGGGCCCGTATCCACAGATATGGGCAGTGGCATCATTCACCTGGAATGCTGGGCGGGACTTACCTTTGAGCGGCAGTCCGCCTGTTGCGTCATGCTGCGTTCCGCCGCTTTCCCGCCCGCCGGGGTGGGCGGGAACACAGCGGAATGCGGCATGACGCAATGGGCGGACTGCCGCTCAAAGGTAAGTCCCGCCCAGCGTTCCGGGTGAATGACTCCACTGGATACAGGATCTGCCATTTATCAACTTGTTGTTCAGTCGCCAAGTCGTGTCCGACTCTTTGCGACCCCATGGACCACAGCACACCAGGCCTCCCTGTCCTCCACTAGCTTCCAGAGTTCACCCAATTTGCCCTTGCCTTCCTTTATTTTGTACTTTGGGTCATTAAAAAACCTTGTTGGGAGCAACTTAACATAGGTTCCCTTTTATCAACAGTTTCAGGTAACCATAAGGGGGGACCAAGAACTTACCCCCCATGTATACTGGGCCATGCCTGTCTTCCCTCCATTGTCAGCAGTCCTTCTGGGTTTCAAGCACCAACCATTCCCAGAATTTAGGGCGCAATCCTAACCTGGCCCAATTAGGTCAGCGAAGTCTGGCCAGCACGAGGGACACCGTAAAGTGTGTTTGGACCACTCTCAAAGTCAGGGAGGATGGCACACGTCTGACTTCAAGAGTGGTCCAAACATACTTTATGGTGCCCCTTGTGCCCGCCAATCTTTGCTGGCCTACTCAAGGTTAGGATTGCGCCCTCAATCATTCTTGATTGCCTTTTTCCAGAGCAAATTGTTCCCCTCCCAACTAAAATGCCTTTCACTGAGAAAATGCTGTGGATTCATGAAGTGCTTTGAAGAGTCCAAATTCCAAGTCATTTCCTAACCATAATTGTAACCATAATTTCCTAACCTAGCATTGTAGCCGCTCCTTGTAAGGAAGGTGCCCCAGCCTAGTGGCCCATTTTGGCACCTGTTCCAGCACTACAATATCCTTCTTGGAGTGTAGCAATCCCAACTGTATTCCTGATGTGGTGCCACAATATATATATTGTGGAGGAATATATACATATATATACACTATGAGCAGTCTAGCATGTCTAGTCTCATACTACACTATGGGCAGTCTAGCATGAAATTTGCCTTCCTTCCTGCTGCTGCACCCTGGGTTGATGTCTTCATTGACCACAACGCCAAGATCTTTCCTAGTCCATCACCAATAGCTCAGACTTCATCAGTATATATGTGTATTTATCTGTGTATATGCATCATACTAAATAAACAAACTTATTTACACTGAACCACATTTGTCATTTGGTTGCCCATTCGTCTTGTTTAGAGAGCTTCTTTTGTAGCATTTCACATCCACTTTGGTTGTTACCACCCTCAGGGCACGATCCTAACCAACTTTCCAAGGGCAATACAATCTCCATTACTTAAATTCATTGTTATCTAATGGTCCAGAGATCAGACCTGGGACCTTTTGCATGCAAATCAGATGTTTTACCATTGAACTATGACCCTTCTCTAAATTTCACTAAGAAAATGCTGTGGATTCATGAAGTGCTTTGAGGAGTCCAAATTCCAAGTCATTTCCTAACCATAATGGATCGCTTAAAGATTTCTCATAAATTACTTGTTCACTTAACCGAATATACTCAAACAGAATAATATGAAGTCATTTTGCAAAACTGATAGCATTGAATAGTCATCATCCTTCTAGCTGCTGAAGATTTACAGGCTAATTATCTCAGGGTCTATTCATTCAGGTCAACAGAGTCTTATGAACAACCAGGAAAGACTACAGGTCAGGGTTAAAGAATATGCTCTACATGTCGAAGGTGGAACATTTTGTAAATTAACTCTGAGACAGAAGTTGGATGATAACTTCCAGCTCAAATTGGGGGGGGCAGAGAAAAAGTCAAAACAGGCTCAGCTGTCAAATTTCAGAGAGGGGAAAGTCAAGATGGGCAAATTCCCCATCCCTGCCCCTGATGCCACTCTTTCCCACTCCATTATACCCTGTTGTTGTTGTTCAGTCGCTAAGTAGTACTCTTCACGACCCCCTGGACCACAGCACGCCAGGCCTCCCTGTCCTCCACTAGCTTCCTGAGTTCGCCCAACTTCATGTTCATCGCTTCGGTGACACTGTCTAACCAGCTCATCCTCTGCCGCCCCCTTCTCCTTTTGCCTTCAATCTTCTCATGAGGTGGCCAAAGTATTGGAGCTTCAGCTTCAGGATTTGTCCTTCCAGGGAGCAATCAGGCTTGACTTCCTGGAGGATTCCATTATACCCTAGCTCCGTGGTATTCAAACGTTTTAGACCGGGACCCACTTTTTAGAAGGGCACTCATGTCAGGACCCACGGGAAGTGATGTCATTAACCTGGAAATGATGTGGTGGCAGGAAGTAACATCATGAAGCAAGAACTGCTGTCATTGTCATATAATAAAATGACACTCCTGAAATGCAAATTGGCATTCTTGGACTTCAGCAATTGTACAACCATGAAACATCCCTGAGCTTTCCACAACCCACCTGACATCAGGTTGGAACCCACCGTGTGGGTCCCGACCCACAGTTTGAATAACACTGCCTAGCTAATGCAGTGCAATAAAACATCCCTGCCCTTCCTACCTTTCTGAAGGATTCTTAATTTGTTTTTTTACATATCTCATGCTCTTGAACCTTTTTGTTGCCAAAATCGTCCCAAAGAAAACGTTTCCCCCCAAAATTGAAGTAAAATATCCCAGCTCTTGATTTATTCATCTCATTTCTAGTCAGGGAGCCAAAGTTACTTGGCTACAACATGCCTCAGCATGAAGAAAGCAACGATAGCTTTTTCTCTCGTTTTTTTTGACATATTGGCTCAACATCTAAACAACAAATGAAATGGCATGACAAGAATGAAATGACTCAGTTCTGTGTCACCGCAGGGCACAGGAACCGCTGGATTTGTAAATGGTTGGGGGGGGGGGGTTGCGCAGAAAACAAATTAAAACTAGTATTGTCCCTGTGCACCTGTTTTGGAGTTAGCTAGATCTAAATAAATAATGGATAATCAAATATCCAATAATTAATAAATCACGCACATGTTATTTGTTTTTAGCCATGTATAAACCTTGAGCCTTTAAGAAAATGCATTTTCCACAAGGTGGCTTCCAAAAGGAAAACACAAATACTGTACTAGCAATCATAACACCCCAAGTTAACGCAGCAGCCGTTTAAACAAGTACAGATTGGAATTGAAAATTGAAAAGAACCAACACACACACACACAAAATAATCAGTGGTGAGCAACAATCCTAACCTGGAGTCAGGCCAGAACATGTCCCTTGTGCTGGCCCAGGAGTGTCACCAATGCACTTTAAAATACATTTGCACCACTCCGAGAGTGGTCCAAATGCGCTTTATGGTGCGGTTGCAATAGTCCTGGGTTCAAAACTCCAGGTTAGAATTGCGCTCCTATAGAGCAATCCTATGCCTATGCACACTTGTTCCCACTGAGCCCAAAATCCCATTGAGCCCAACTTCAAATAATCCTTCAGGAGCTTGTGCTATAAATGCCTTTATGGAATTAAAAGGGGGGCTCCAAAGCCATGTCAAACAGGGAGAGATGGAGGCTGGCAGATTTTCCCAGAGAGAAGAGAAAGTTCCACAATTGCAATGGAATTCCCTGTTAACTGCCTCATTCCCAATGATGGAGGACCCCATGGGGAAGCTAGAGTGGAACAACTTACTCCCTAAAGCCCCAAGACTTAAGCCTCCTTGAGCTTAGGAAAGGCAATATAGGAGTCTTTTATTTGAATGAATGAATGAATGAATGAATGAATGAACATTTAGAGTTTTAAGAGTCTTGCTGGATCAGACCCAATCCTTCTGGTTTCCACCCTGTTTTCTGCAGGAGACAAGCACAAGCCCACTAAGCAGAATGCACCTTCTCCTGCCTTTATCTCCCAACATATCTCTGCTATCCACTGTGGACTTCCAAACAAGTGTTTGTGGGGTAGGGGAAGTGAATGTTCAAAGTCCCACAAGGGAAAGAAGCAATGGGAATCAATGGGGACCAATTTGGTTGGCAGGACAAAGGTTCAGCACACCCTCCTTTCTTGCCATTCCTCTGCTCCTAATCACACCATCATAAAGATGCTTTGGATTAAAAGGAAAGCCTGTTTGCGGTAACGTCACAAGTGCCTGCATGTAATGTTCAATTTGGCACTGAGAATAAAAGCAGACGACAGGAGATGGGGTTTCAAAGCACAGGGAAGGAAGTCAGCCTTTAGGTTAGTTGATGGCCTCCCAAGATGGCACATTTGCAGAAGAGGCCTCCTCTCAAACATTTAAGAGTCACGCAGCACCTTCCAGATAATCATGTGCAGAAAGACACATCTTCCCAGATGCACAAGACATATCTGCCCAGTCTGTTGTGTCGATCGGCAACCTTTAGTTGAAGGCTTTTCCCCTCCAAACGAGAAGTGCTTGGCTCTTTGTTAACAGCTGTGCCCTTCCACGGCAAGAAGATTTGTGCCTCATCCCCCCTCACACAATTGCTTAGCCGAGCTTTTGCATGCAGCTATTGCATTTCAATAAAAGCCATATCATTCTCTTCTCAAGACAGATTGCAGTTCCCAGAAAACCCTGCACAGGGTGGGTTTTTCTCCTCCTCTTTTCCAATTTCATCTTGCGTTTTTGTATGATGAATCCGAGGCTGATGGCCTCTTTCACTACACAAAATATATGGTGTTGGGCATCAGTCTTTAAAAAGCCTTGATGTATTCCACCCCATTAGTTTTTATGGTGGAATTTATGTTGTATTACAAAGAGATGTGCTGAACTGCCCGAAAACTGCAGATTTGCCAAACTATCCAAAAATACTGAGAGTCGAAGCACAAAAAGAAAAGAACTGAATTGATGAAGACACAAGGCCAGGCCACTGATAGGCGAGAAGGCTGTTTTGCCACCCATCTTCCCGGTAATATAATAAGCTTTTTTTTCCAATTGCTGTTGAACATATCCAACCCAACTGGATTTTAAATCACACTTTGTGCTGGGCACTTCTAAAGAACTATTGATTTTAAAATGCAGCAAGTATATGCCGGTGATGGATACAGGCTGACACACTCTGGCCTCACCCATCACACAAATGGATTCCTTCCTTTTGGCACCGCACACTACGCAATTCAAATGCAAAGCCTTCTGTGCAGGCTGAGTCCATCAAAGCGGGAGAGGGGGAGACCACCTCTGCATAAATGCTTTCGCGTGTCAACGCCAGCAAGCAAAGGCGTTCTTCATCCCTGCAAGATGCTGCTTCATTAGCAATGTAATAGATCTTTTTTCCTCTTCCACCGGTTCTGCAAATACTGTCAAATTAGGCTTATCTCCTGAACAGTGCATGCAAAATGAAAATTGTTACTGACTCGAGCCTTTACATAATTATAATTAAAAGGGTCATGAGAGGTACACCTTTGGAGGAAAAGCACCAGAAATTAACATCTGCTTCAGCACTGGGCACCTGCCACATATTCCACCTGGGCAGTGCCACATATTCCAGAAAGGACTACTATTTACCTGTACACTGCAGGTTTCTCCAGTGTTCCCCTATAATGCACAATAGACACTATTGATCTTCACTCTATTCTTCATACTTCCTCTTCTGCTCCATTCTTGCTCATCCTTGTCAAATCCAAGGTACAGGAGGAGGCAGAATGGGTGGAAGTAGGCGGGTGAGTGGAGATGAGTGACCATCACTCTGATACCTGAGGCAACAGCCTCAGCTGACCTCAGTATCAAGCCGATCCTGCTTATCAAGCCAGTTACACAGCTGACATAGGTCACGGAAGGAAGGAAAGCTAATAGTCTATTTGAAAAGGAATAGGCACAGTTCATAGATTACTGATACATCAGGTAAAACATTGCAATATGTAATCCAACATTTCCTCTGTTGTAATTTGAAAGTGCGAATATAATTTAAGGAAGGAAAAAGAGGAATGGATAATGCTTTGTTGACATGCTTTGTTGATTGTTGAATTATCAACAATCAATATTTGTTGATAATTAAGCTGATCAACATGGGAAAGGGCAGCATGTTTCTCTCTAACACGACTTAGCTGCGTTCCCCAACGATGTGTTTGGTTAGGGTTGCTAGACCGTCCAATTGCTCGTATGTTAATTTCCCCTACCTAATATCAGAAGTCTCTCCCCTCCTCAGATTCAGAAGTATAACCCTCATTGTGTGATAGCAGCAGTCCACTCATTCCTGAAGAGATAAATCTTCTAGGCTTTGGAAACCAAAAATAATAACTGTCTTGTAAACAAGGCTCTGCATTGGTCTTGACATTTTAATTTGCTTCTTCATTTTCTCGGGGCCGAACGAGCTGAATTGAAGTGATTGTGAACACGTCAGCGCAGGCCTGCTGAAAAACTGTTTGTGACATGGTAAAAATAAACCATCTCGAGAAAGAACGAGAAATGAATTGTCTTGCGTGTTCTCATCTGTTTGGGCCAAGTGAAGCGGACTCTTTGGCTTAACTTCCACTGTTCGTGGTAATGTGATAACCTCAGGGCATGCCGAATTCATCTGTACCCAGATATCCTCCACTTCCCTCTACTGAAAATTCTAAGGCAGTGGTATTCAAACTTTTTAGCCTGGGACCTACTTTTTAGAATGGCACTCATGTCAGGACCCACCAGAAGTGATGTCATTAACCTGGACGTGATATCATAACCAGAAGTGACATCATCAAGCAAGAACTGCGGTCATTGTAACATAATCAACTGACACTCCTGAAATGCAAATTGGCATTCTTGGACTGCAGCAATGATACAACCATGAAACATCCCTGACAGAAAGCAAGACTAGGACAAAACATGATGTAAAAGTGGTGAACTAAAAAAAAAAATTAAAAAAAAACCCTCACTTGAAAATTCAAACTGTTAATGCGCACTTAAGGAAAATAACAAGAATAAGGTCTGCAGCTTCCAAGATGGCTGCTCCCAATTTTCTGCGACCCACCTGACATCAGGTTGCAACCAGTAGTGTCATCTTACCGGTATGCTGGGCGGGTCTTCCGGGTGATGGGCAGCGCGCTTGCTGCGTTCCGTTGCGTAATGGCGAAAGCCCGCCCAGCGTACCGGTAAGATGACACTACTGGTTGCAACCCACCAAGTGGATCCTGACCTACAGTTTGAATAACACTGTTCTAAGGTATTGTTTTCCCTCCATCACTGAAAAAAGCTTTGCTTTTTCAGTTGGACCTTAGCATTCTGAAGGGGTCCAGAACCCGTGCAGATGCCAAAAAACCCAGAAAACCAGATCTACAGTTTTGGGGCGCTCAGGCAGTGATTTAAAACCATTCACTTCTAAGGCCTTCCAGGGGCCTTCTGAGGCTGCAGCCTCTCCAGGCCTCAGAACAGCTACAGATAGGTCCACCTGACCTGCATGCCACAATTTGACCCGCGTATTTGACCCGCGTAGAGTCAAATCTGCAGGCCCCAAATTTGTAGATAGGGAGCATAGACCTCTATTTGTTATGCAAACAGCTGGTACAGCAATTTACTACAAACAGGATTAATGCTAGGTTGATAGTTGGGCCTTGAGGTTGGAGAAGACGCTTTGATTTTTTTTATATACAGATCTCAGGGTTTTCAAAAATTCGAAGTGCCGAAAAGGGTGTTACTTGTTTTTTATTCAAAACTGACATTATAATTATACATTATAACATTTTAAAAATGCACTAGGGAGGTGATATAGGTGGTATGGTGTCAGCAGATGCATCCAGCGGCGTCATGCAGCCGGAACGCTCGGCGGGAGGAACGGGTGAGCGGCAGCCTGCCCGTTGCGTACCACTCTGTTTCGCCATCTTCCCCGCCCCCACGGGCTGCCGCTCACCCATTCCTCCCACCCAGTGTTCCGGCTGCATGACGCCGCTGGATGCAGCCATAGCAATTACCCATGGACGCCTCACACGTGCGCACACATACAATAAATAAAATCCAAATAAAAGGGTACAATTTTTGCAGATTGGGGGGGGGGCTTTTTCTTACAAACATGAGACAAAAATGGTTTTATTTCGTGATCACCGCTTTCTGCCACCTGGGCTCCTATGTGTGTGTGCATGTCCCTAGGTCCAGCTTACCTGGCAACTGTCAGGGACAGCTTCCCTCTTCCATCCTCTGAGGATGGAAACAAAAGTGGCATTCCTACAAGGACGGCAAAACGATCAGTGTTGCAGGAGCCTGCGTTCCTGTGTAATTTGGTCCCTCCCACTCACCTTCAGAGTCATTCATGGCTCAGATAGCTGGCTCATACGCTCCCCGCTAGTGGAACCTTGTTATAGTGGAGGAGTTGCCACCTGGGAACAAGAGCGATTAACCAATAGGAAAGGAGGTTAGGAGGAAAGGCCGGCACAACTCAACTCATGGGCACTTCCTCCTCCCTTCCTCCCCCTGATCAGGTTCTCCCAAGTGGCAGACCCTACATCAGTGATGTCATGCAGGGGGTACGTGGGGGTACGCGAGTACCGGTTCCTAGGATTACGGCTGGCCCCGCCCATCCACCCGCCCACTCGTCGACTCCGCCCCTGCAACGTTTGAATTTCCTGCACGTTTGAGTTGCCTGCACGTTCTCAGAGCCAGGCAGGAAGCGAGCAGAGCCTTGCCTTGCCTTGCCACTGAAAAATGAGCTGCTCTGGGGTTTTGGAACTGTTGGGTCACTTTAACATGATGCCAGGCCTCCTTAACATGTTCTGGGGGTGCTGTGGAATACTGTTGCAACTGTTGGGACAGTTTAAAATGGTCTGAGGCCTCAAAACGGGCTTTTTTCATGTCTCTTCCTGCCATGACATCACTTCCGGCTTATGACGTCACTTCCGGTGGGCGGGTCCCAACATGTGCCAATCAAAAGTGAGTACCTGTTCTTAAATCATTTAGATGACACCACTGCCCTACATGAATATGAAATTTGAACATCATGCAGTGACTCTAGCTTTCCTTACTTTGCTAGTTCGATACGCTTCCACCATTTTCACAGCAGATCCCTGCAGTGCAAAAGGATGGCTACTTCCCCCCGTGGACACTTGCACCTGTGTGGCCCATTGACCCAGGCCCCGCCAAGCTCCATGTGCAGCAGCTCCCCTGGTTGCACACTCAAATACATGTTTTGTTGTCACAAAGATATAGAATGCATTCATGGAACAGGCAGCCATCTCCACATCTCACTGAATCCAATGTGCCATGGAAAAAACTGAGTACAGAGCCATGAAATCCACCATGAATTTCAGCAAGAGAGGAATTCAGCAACATCCCAACTAACAACTCTTGTTTAAGAACATAAGAACATAAGAAGAGCCCTGCTGGATCAGGCCAAAGGCCCATCTAGTCCAGCTTCCTGTATCTCACAGCGGCCCACCAGGTGCCCCAGGGAGGCACAAGACAACAAGATGCTTGCATCCTGTTGCCACTCCCTTGCACCCGGTACTCTGAAGTAGCCCACCACTGATGTAAGGAGGTTGCACAATCCATCATTGCCTACGATGGATGATCATCAAGCCCACGATGGACCTTTCCTCCAGAAATCCTTCCAATCCCCTCTTAAAGGCATCCAGATCAGATGCCATCACCACCTCCTGGGGCAAAGAGTTCCACAGATTTAACTACCCATTTCAGAATGGTGTCGAGCTGCGTGGATCCAACATGAATCTCCTACCTGTAGAAGTGGAAAGGAAAAAAACAGTCACATCTGCAGGCCAGTTTCTGTAACTTGGGGACCATTGCATATTCATTTCCCTTACTTGAGATGTCATAAACAGTTTTCGATAACTCCTCACCGAAGTGCTCAGATTCACTCCCTTTCAGCCTGTCCGGGCCAGAGAAAATGGACTTTTAACAAGTAGCAAATTAAAATGTCAAGACCAATCATACTGGAACTTTGTCCACAAGCTGGTTATTATTTTGGTTTCCAAGGTGTCGGAGGTTTGTCTGGGCAGGAATTAGCCAACTCCTGTTATCGCATAAAGAAACTATAGCCGATAACGTCCTCTGGCTTTCTGACATCTCAATTCAAATTGCAATCTTCCTCCCCTAGGCCATTGTGCTTCCCAATTCTGAAGCCTTTCAGAATCGATTTCAATAAAAATGTGCTCTTTGGAGCTGCAGACGAGGCAAAGACCCAGGCGTCTTCCAAAGCGATATTTGTTCATTTAGACCGATTGTTTCAAGATGGGAATGCGTGACCTTCCAGTTTAAGCATCCCGTCCAGAAAGCAGGGGTCTCCACACACGCATTTCACCGAAGCAAGGAAGTTGTGGCAAAGTCAACTCAACTCTACGAAGTCAACTCTCTCCAGGGCCAGCTTTAAGCCAATTGGGCCACATGCCTAAGGCACCTCCCCTTGCACTAGGGTAAAATACTCTAGTCAAATATGCACAATACATCGTAATGGACATTTTGATTTTTTTTTCTAAACAAACATTAGAATTAATATTTTCACAAAATCGTTCCACAGTCACTGAAACAAGTGGTTTGGTAACTATTTCCTTCTCAAAAGTAACCTACACATTTTGTGGATTGACTTGTAGGCTTACCTATGTGCAATATTATACTAAAATGTGTTTCGATCCATTTGGTCCAGTAGCTCACCCACACTTTTTAAGTGCACATTTTGATGGCTTTCCATTCCACCATAGCGGTATAAAGCCTGCAATAAACTTTAGGGTGCAATCCTAACTTGCGCTGTAACAGCAAGGCTGGCGGGTCTCAGCCATATCCTGCACAAGTTAGGAGCTGGCTGGAGCCTCCCTGGGGCTAGGGCATGTGTGCCCTTGCCCTAGAATCAGTGCCAGGCATCCTGATAGGCTTGCTCAGATCTGTGCCTGTTTAGCAGGTGCAGCTCTAAGTAAGCTACGCATCCCGAATCAGGGGGTGAAGGATGGAGATGCCGAATCTGCACGTCCCAAATCTGGGGACGGAGGCTTGTTCTCGCATAAAGAAACTGTAGCCGATAGCTCCGCCCCCTCCCCAGGCTGGCACACCTCCCAGCCTCCCCACCCCCACCCAGAACCACTCTTGCACCAACCAAACTCAGGGTGCAATCCTAACCTGAAGTTAGGCTGGCACAGTTAGGCCAGCAAAGTTTGGCTGGCACTAAGACCACCGTAAAGCGTGTTTGGACCACTCTCGGAGTCAGGGAGGATGGCACCCATGTGGTCCATAAATACTTTATGGTGTCCTTTGCGCTGGTCCAACTTGGCTAGCCTAACTGTGCCGGCCCAATTTAGGATTGTGCCCTAAGCTGACGAAGGAGCAGGGCAGCATGGCCTTCGGCCAGTGCCCTTAAGCTGACACAGCCTCTCCCCCTTGCCTCCAGAGCCATTCACGGAGTGGAGAGGTGGCTTGGCGGCTTTGCTCTCTGAGCTGCGAATGGCTTGGGAAGTGAGGAAGAGAGACTGTGTTACACAGAAGCTCAAGCTGCTGCAAAAGTTAGCGTTCCTTCCCCCAAAGGAACACCACTGGTGGGTTCACCTTGTTTGTAAAGGTAAAGGTTTCCCCACGACCGAATGGTCTAGTCGTGACCGACTGTAAGGGGCGGTGCTCATCTCTGTTTCTAAGCCTGTAGAGCCGGCGTTTGTTCGAGGACAAGCTTCCGTGGTCATGTGGCTGGCATGACTCTACGCCGTAGGGCACGGAACGCCATTACCTTCCCACCAAAGTGGTCCCTATTTATCTACTTGCATTTAGGTGCTTTCGAACTGCTAGGCTGGCAGGAGCTGGGACAAGCAACAGGAGCTCACTCCGTCACGCAGTCTCAAACTCCCAACCTTGTGGTCAAAAGCCCCGCAACAGCGGATTAACTCGCTGTGCCACCACGTCCCTTGTTTGGGCTGGGTCCAGTTTTGCGTTGCCCAAGCCCACGCTTGTTTTAATCATTACAAGCTGCCCTGCACCTCTCCCACTGGGAGGGGAAAGGTGGTTTCCTTTAAAAACTAATTTCCTTTCAAACAAACAAATAACAGGGCCCAAAGTGTGGCTTATGATGAAACAATCCAAATAAACGCAGTGAACAATAAAAAAAAAGTATGGATTAAAAGCAATAAAGCGGCAGTAAAAGCACAGTAAAAGGCAAATAAGAGAAGATAAAACCATCAGCAACTACAGATTAAAAGCTCACCCAAACACAGTGTTGTTATTTTTAAAGAACTTTTGTCGCCTGGCACACAACTAACAGAGCTGGTGTGGGCCAGGGAGAGAAAGCCAAAGGCTGGATGTAACTGCGGGGAATATTCTCTCCCAGTCTCAACTGAACCAACATGATGCAGTTGTCTTGGTTGCATTTCAAAATGCAATCACTGCATTTGTATAGTGTATAGAAATTGCTGACTTTGTGGCAAAAAAGGCATATAAACAAATTTCCCAGATAGTTAAACCTAGAAGCTTCAAGAAATCAGGGCTATTCACACTTGATGCTGTATATACTAACATAAGAAAAGCCCTGCTACATCAGGTCAAACTAGCCCAGCTTCCTATATCTTACAGTAGCCCACCAGATGCCTCAGGGAGCACACAAGACAACAAGATGCCTGCATCCTGTTGCCACTCCCTTGCACCTGGCATTCTGAAGTAGCCTACTTCTAACATCCAATCCCCTTTTAAAGACACCTAGGCCAGATGTCATCACAGCCTCCTGTGGCAAGGAGTTCCACAGATTAATTACTCATAACAATAAATCAATCAACACCAAGTTCACAAAGCGGTTTGCAGGCAGATAATAAGTTAAATGGCTCCCTGTCCCAAAAGGGCTCACAATCTAAAAAAAAAATTCAGAACACTACCAGCAACAGCCACTAGAAAAGACACTGCGCAGAGGTGAAGAGGGACATTACTCTCCCCCTGCTCAATATAAGAGGAGCACCACTTGAAAAAGTGCCTCTTGCCCAGTTGACAGGAGTTGTCTGTATGCAAGTATCTATTGTAGTGTGTGTGTGACTATACCTCTGTCTTTTTACAATGCACACAGGGACTGAAGCCAATGCAGTACATGTGATGTATACTGATGCACATTTATCCAACATGACAAGTGTACAGCCATATACGTGTACTAATCAACGATCCAACAAGACATCAGGTCACGTCCACCATGCACAAAAGGCAGCATGTGAATAAGACTCCTGTAATAACCTTTTTTACATTGCAAGGAACCAGATCCAGGAACTCCCAGATCTGGGAAGTGCTGCTTCATGGAGGGAGCTGCTGAGCTTGTAGCTTGCGCAATGCAAAAAACAGAGGGATGTAAGGGTGACGCTGCCAACTTAGCTTTGTCATTGACTCCCCTCCCCAGAAGACTCATAAAAGTTTCCTGTGCCCATTGAGACTCTGTATGGACCCAAATAGCCTTTACAAGTATTATTGTCTTGTCCCAGGCATAACTCCAGCTGTCAACACTTGTGTTGTGACTTCTGGCTCCTGACTTCTGGATCTTGATTTGCACTTGATTACTCCCCAGGGACGTGGTGGCGCAGCGGGTTAAACCGCTGCTGCTGGGCTTTCCGACCAGAAGGTTGGGAGTTCAAGACTGCGTGACGGAGTGAGCTCCCGTTGCTTGTCCCAGCTCCTGCCAACCTAGCAGTTAGAAAGCACCTAAAAATGCAAGTAGATAAATAGGGACCACTTCGGTGGGAAGGGAACGGCATTCCGTGCGCTATGGCGTATAGTCATGCTGGCCACATGACCACGGAAGCTTGTCCTCGGACAAAATGCTGGCTCTACAGGCTTTGAAAAGGAGATTAGCACCGCCCCCTACAGTCGGTCATGACTAGACCATTCAGTCGTAGGGAAACCTTTACCTTTTTACTACCCAAGGCTCAGTTCAGATGCATATTCGCAATCAGGGTGATTGAAGGGAATATGGAGTTCCCCGCATCCTCCCTTGCTGAAATTCACAGTGGAAGGCATCCTTCCAGACCGCTCGTACTCCTCAGCGGATCAGAATGTATAGCACATGTTTGCAGGGTCTATGCATTTCTTGTGTTTGTGTATGAACCCATTTAACTGCATACTGTCCAACATTATCGCACCTGCTGTTTGGGTCAGAAATATGTGAAAGTGTTTTTAACATGTAGTTTTTTCCAAGTATGTATTTACTGTTTTGCCTTAGGGGGGGAAGATCTGGGGATTTTTAGCAGAAAAGTGTGAAAAGTGTGAGATCTGCCCAGCCTTGATAACAAGCAGCGTCTCTGAGCATGTCTGAAGTGCAGGTCTCAGGGCGCCACTCTAACCAACTTTCCAGCACTGACATAGCTGTGCCGATGGGGCATGTGCTGCATTCTGCAGTTGGAGGGCAGTTGCAGAGGCCTCCTCAAGGTAAGGGAATATTTGTTCAGGTCAGCCTAATCCTGACCTGCGCTGGAAAAGGCAGGCCAACTGACCGACACCATATCCAGTGTAGGGGAGGCAGTGGCTACTGCGCAACACAAAGTAAGTGGATTTTTTTTCCTTTATCCCATGTCACGCAGCAGCCACCCCTCTGGGGCTAGTTGGATCTGCACCAGCAAAATCGCTAATGCAGATTTGAGCAGCCCAATGTAACTCCAGGCTGACCAGGGGGTGGGGTGAGGATAAGAACATAAGAACATAAGAAGAGCCCTGCTGGATCAGGCCAAAGGCCCATCTAATCCAGCTTCCTGTATCTCACAGCAGCCCACCAGGTGCCCCAGGGAGGCATGAGACAACAAGATGTTTGCATCCTGTGGCCACTCCCTTGCACCCGGTACCAGTAGCCCTCCACCTTTGTAAGGAAGTTGCACAATCCATCATTGCCTATAGCCCACGACGGACCTTTCCTCCAGAAATCCATCCAATCCCCTCTTAAAGGCATCAAGACCAGATGCCATCACCACCTCCTGTGGCAAAGAGTTCCACAGATTAACTACCCGCTGGGTAAAAAAGTACTTCCTTTTATCTGTTTTTACTCTCCCAACCCTCAGTTTTAGCGGATGCCCCCTGGTTCTGGTGTTTTGAGAGAGGGAAAAGAACATCCCTCTATCGACTTTATCCCTTCCATGCATAATTTTGTATGTCTCAATCATGTCCCCCCTCAGGCGAGGGATACACCCTCAGTCACCCAAGCCAGTCCCATCACCCTTCCCAGGCCTGGTCCACCCACTGGCTTGCCCTCTGCCTGCCTTCCCCCACCCAGAACACCCCCTTTCTGTCCTCCCGCCACCCTCTCCAACCTCTGAATGGCCACCCTCCTGGGTCCAGGGATGGATCAAGCAGCTCAGGAGTAGTCACAAATGTGCTTTATACTCCCTGAACATTCATCACACTCCAGCCAAGTGTGTCACTAGGATTGTGTTCTGCACTCAGAGTCAAAAGCGGTGCTTCCAAGCCAGAAGGTATGGATTCCAAGCAGAATTCCAGAAGGTAGGGACTCCAAGACCTCCTGACACCTGAAGTGTCCACCTGCATGGCAAATGCTTCTCCCCACATCCCTGGTGCTATGCCAGCCTCTTCCCACCAGTGGTGTCATCTACTCTCGCGGAGATGGAACGCTGGGCGGGACGTGCGTTTGATTGGCAGCCCGGTCCGCGCGGTTCCGCCGCCTTCCCCCCGCCACGCGGGCTGCCCTCGGTCGCCGCGCCCCACCGCTGCTCGCCCAGCTCCGTGATGGACGCGGGGGGGACGGGGGGGATGTGCTGGGTGCCTGGGCGAGCAGGAAGGATGGCGGAAGCGAACGGGCAGGCAGCCAATCAAACGTAAGTCCCGCCCAGCGTTCCGTCTCTGCGAGAGTAGATGACACCACTGCTTCCCACTCTCCAGTGTTCTAGCTCAGTATTCTCCTCCCCACCTCTTGTCCTCTTCTCCTGACTGCTTCTTCCTCTTCCCATCCAGGGGGTGGAAAGAGAAATGGAGGGTAGCAGACAGATGTACAGAAGATATACACACACGCACACACATTATTCTGCTGCCTGATGCAACAGTTCCAGTTGGCCTAGTGGATGAGCCAGCCTTGATGCCAAGCCAGCTTCCACCCCAGGCCTTCTCTCTTGCTCACTTTCCAACACAGGAAGGGTCATTCCCTTCTCAGGGTGCTTTTTGCCACATCTTAGCCTTAGCTCCAAGCTGGCTATAAACGGTTCCCTCTATAATTGCAGCTAAAGACAACCGCATTGCAGCCTCCAAGTAAGGAAAAAACACCACCTTAACCCTCTACACAGAGCATTGTCCAAAGTATGATTAGTGAACTGCAGCAGTTAATGCTAGGAGATCTCAATGTAATTGGGCATCTCTGAAACGTGGTAGAATGACCCAATCAATATTGAATCTCCCTGGACCGTATCTCTGACCTTGAGAGCTCACTAGCCTTAAACTAAGCTAAACAAAAATCAAAGGACAGCTCGAGTTGGAGGCTTTGGAAGTGGGATTTATTAACCTCTTTGATTGCGTTTCTCAGGGCTTCAATAAGGATTATAGGTGGTTTTGTCACTACAAAAAGTAATTGCCTCCCCATGTGTTTTCTTTTTTAAGATGATACTCAGGTTTAGGATCCCACTTGTTGGGATGCAGTTTCAGCATCGCTGGCTCTTACCTAGCTCACTTGCTCCTCTCCCTTTGTGAGTGGATGCATATATTAAGCTGAGCATAAACAGGGGATTTTTTAAGGAGATTCCCCCCCCAAGAAACACACACAGAGTGATGTTCCAGGGGGGGGAGACAGGGACAAAAGGCTATGTTTTGCAGGAGCCTGAGCTCCTGTGTAGAGCAGCCCCCTCCTCCTCACCTTCAGAACCATTTCAGACTTGGAGAGCAAAGCCTCTGAGCTGGCTCTTGGAGCCGTGAATGGTTCTCAAGGTAAGAGGGAGGGGCCGCTTTACACAGGAGCTCAGGCTCCCCCCTCTAGGAATGCAATGGCACACACACTTACATGCTCATGCATGTGCATGCACGCGAGCACGCGCGCGCGCACACACACACACACACACACACACATATACCATTTTGGTGAAAGTCGTAGGGGAAACTTGCTGAAAATTTTCTTAAAAATGAAAGCCAGTTATACTGTTCTTGCTGGATTGGGAAAGGAAGTGGGGAGCAGAGCAGAAGAAAACTGGGGAAGAGAGTGGTGGACTAGAGCATATCTGATGCTCTAGCCCACCACTCTCCCATTTCCTCTTCTGCTCCATCTTCCTCTTCCATTTCCAATTCAGGGCAAGAGGAAGAGGAGAAGAAGCATTGGAGGCAGCATGTGTGCTCCTTGCCAAGTTGGTGCCTGAGGCAACCACCTCAACTGGCCTCATGAATGGGCCAGCCCTGCTCCCAGAATGCAAATACACACATATTCACCCTGCTGTTGTCATCACCTTCTGCTCTAATGCTGGTCCTCTCCACCAAGGGAGGGGGGCACTATTTCTGAAATCCAATATTGGCAAGCATATGAGCCAAGCAAAAATTACTGGTAACCCTAACCATTTGTTAAATAACAAATTGCCTCTTCTTCCAAAACAGATGTGTTACACTGATCCTAACCTTTGTCCATGGACAGCCAGCATTTATAGCTACCAAGTAATGCTGCAAGCTGTCTAGTTAGCCTGCAAAGTTTACAGTCAGCATCCTTTTTTTTTTACTTCTTTCATTCATCATTCCACTGCCTTCATTTTTCATTTTTCTCCACAATCTCTGCACAGATACAGATATCTCTGTTGACTTTTACTGGCGCCAGTTGTGGTGCTGCTGTTAACTACCAGCTGAACTCAAATTAAACACGCTCGGTTTATTTATTTTTTTAATAAATCCTTTTTGCCCTGCTTTCCTTCTTAATTACTGATATCTTGCCAAAACAGGTTAAATGCAGAGGATGGGGGAATCCAATTTTATCGATGTTCCTAGAATCCTATCTGGATGGGTTCAAAATGGCTATGTCATTCCTGGGAGCTGACAAAATTAAAGGAGGAGAAAAGAAATTGTAAGCCTGAGCACAGATTTTGATGTACAGTGGAATGCAACTGCTATCATGATGGGAAAATATATCGAAGTAGGGTGATATAGGATGATCTTGCATTTCAACATTCCAGAATGATAACATTCCAGAATTAATAACAAGGAAATGAGCGCTGCAAAACACATTCAAGGAAATTCAATCTACAGGGCATTGTCCCTCGCACCAGGGGATCGCTGTTATTTTCTGAGAAATGAAAAACAAACATTGGGAAATTGAACAAAAGCATCTCTGACCTATGTGGCACTGGGGTGGATAGTGGACTTGAAACATGTTCACGTTCCAAATTTCTTGATACCCTCATGCTGTGTCTTAGCTGCCATGGAACCAATGAGAGAACAAGAGACCCCTCCCATAACCCTATATGGGCCCCATGGCCTGGGCCAAATTTGTTAGGAACCAGACCTAGGAATATTGCCCATGCTTCACGCACTGCTGCAGCCAGCAAAGCCAATAAGTTCTGCAGGCACCACCCCGTTCCGTGTAGGCAAATCCTCCTACTCGCTATTCAGAGTCATTCTGGGCAGCGACAGCCATGTGCAGCTGCATCACTGCCCCGAATGGCGAGTGGGAGGGTCCACCTATGCGCCGTGTTAGGGTACCTTCAGTATTGACTGCATGACCACCACCGCGTAGTCAGTGGTGTCATTCAAATGATTTAGGAACAGGAACTCACTTTTGATTGGCACTTGTCGGGAACCCGGAACCAGCCACGGAGCCCGTTAGGATCCGGAACGCCCGTTCTGGTCCGTTCCCCCTGAATGACATCACTGCGCGTAGTTACGAGTCATCAAGTGTTTTTGAAAATGGGGAATCTGTCTCCCCTTCTTCCATTGTCACCATTATATTGCAGCAAGTCGTCGTCCCCCAAAAAAAATTTTTTAAAATTTTGCTCTGTCATTGAAATCTTTCTGGGGGGGGGCCCTCCACATGACCCACTCCCCAAAATTGAAGTTTGGCAGAAATACAAATTAAAGGTCCGATCCTATCGAACTCCCTAGGACTGATGCAGCAGTGCCCATGGGACTGTCCTGTATCCTGCAAAAAGGAGGTAGTCACAGAAGCCTCCTCAAATTAAAGGAATGTGGGGGGGGGTTTCCCTTTTTCGGGGCTGTAGCAAAGCTAGAAAGTTGGGTAGGATTGGGCCTTAAATTTCAAATCAATATTCCTATTTAACTGTTGTGTCAGCTGCCTTATGGAAGCCTGGAATTGGGGCTGGTAACAAACTAGCCACCAAGAAGGTCAAACTATGCCAGTATGAAGCATCTGTGATGGCACACTCATGTCAACAGCCTACTTTCAAAACCTGGATGGAGCTTTCAGGCAGTAGTGGGATTCAAATACATTAACAACCAGTTCTATGACTTCATAGTCGGAGCCAAAAAAAACCTGAAGCCAGCAGAGGTAAGCGAGTGGGCGGGGCCCGGCCATTTAACAACCGGTTCTATAGAACCTGGGCGAACCCCCTGAATCCCACCACTGCTTTCAGGCCATTTTCAAGGGCAGCCCCACGGACATTACAGTCAGTCCTCTTTAAATGCAAACTCTATCTGCAAATTCACTTATCTCCAAGGGCACAATTGCTACTTACCTCGCTATCTGTGCCTCATTATCCACTATGCAGAGACCTTCCAAAGGCTGCAGGGACCTTCAGAATGGCACCTGCAACCAGCACTGATCCATAAGCCATGTTTAAGGGGTCCATGCTGCTCGCAGGTGCCGTCTTGAAGATCCCTGCAGCCTCTGCGGAAGGTCTCTGCGGCATTTGGCATTTCCTGCTGCACTCTGCTGACTGAGCGTCTCTGCTGGAGTCTTCTGATGGCAGATAAGGTACTCTTGCACCTAACCTCATTGATCCTATGGGATCAATGGGTCATTATCCGCAAATGTGTTATCAGCGAGGATTTCCAGGAAGCTAACCCTAGCAGATAATGAGGACTGACTGTTCATAGTGAAGCCCTGATGGAACCAGTGCATTGGAAACAGGATGTGCTTTTTGCACTGAAAGCCAAGATGCATCAAGCACTGGGATTATCTTTTTTTTTTTCCTAAAGTCGAATTGATTGCATTTTACCCAGTTCCGTTTCCAGAGCCAACCCATTTGAAAAACTGTCAAAACTCCAAATGTGATAAGTGACTATTATCTGCTCAGCAGGGGGCACTGAGATACTTGTCGTGAAGCTTGGACAAAATACAGGGTAATTGTGAGTTCTGTTATCTTTATCCTTGAGAAGAAGAAAAAAAGAGCAACTATTAGGATCTGGGTTTTAGCACAATATATTCCCAACCGTTCAGCAAAAAGCACAACTCGGAAGCCAAATACAGCCCATCCTGTGTAACACTGTGGAGTAATTCAGCATCGTTTTCTATAATCCTTTGTTTCGGCATTATACATCTAAATGCCGATGGATTTCTAGATAGAGATTAAAACACACCTGGTCACCATTCAAAGGAAGATCTCAAATAACGATGGGAGTTAAAGCTATAATCTAAACTTCCAAAATCAGCAGGGTAGCTTATCGGCCGACAGTGGAAGCAAAACAGACAAAAGACCCAAATGAAAAACACTTCCCATGAGCCTCTGCCAACTCTAGCTGCCAGAAACATTAAAAAGCTGTCTTAACTGGCCCACCGCACAAGAGCTTCACCTCAGCTAGCCAAGGTGTTTGACAAATCATTACTTTCATTTGCCCTAGGAAGCTACACATGCAAACACAAAAAGGAACCCCAGATCATTTATGGCACAAGAGGTCCCTGTTTTAGTAAGCAAAGCAGGACCGTTTGAGTGGATTTAAAGCTCTCTGCCATCATAGTTTAAGGCAAACATTATTCATTCCATACTTTGTTTTGAATTCAACCACAGCCACTAATAGATCTTTCCCAGAAAGTTACACCACAGTAGATTGGAGAAGGGCTTGAGGAGGAAGTGGGTGAGTTGTACCGTGTTTAGTGTTTATTTATTATGTATTTCTTCAAAGAATGTATTCCTTGCCTTTCCCATGCCGAAGCAAATGCCCAAGGCAGCTTACATGGGCAGGCTAGTCTAAACCACCATTTTTCAATACAGCTTTTACAAATATACAGTGTTCTGTGATTCACCGAATCCTCAGTCCCAGATGTAGCCCTCATAGTGTGGTTCTCTCTTCTGGATGCATACCATCAAGCTTCCCCAGACAATTGTAATCGTCAAGTGTGAACAGATCCTCAAGGTTGTACTCTGCCCTTTTGCCTGCTGGCCTTCTCACACACTCCCTTCTCACACACTCCCCCGCAATTCTCACTTGCGGTGCCTTATCAGCTCAACAGTGACTCCATCCTGCCACAACGGGTACAGAAGCTTCTCACAACCTTCCATCTCCCATCCCAAAACATGTACACAGATTCTCCTGCTTAGCTTCAGCTAATACCAGCAGCTCAACCATCAGTCCACAGCTGCTGCCTCTTGTTAGGTCAATCATGTATCAAGGATCTGCTGTAAACTTTTCAAGGCCAATATGCCACAAACAAAAGCTCATTTTGCAAAGAAGGGCATCTCCGAAGGTAACCTTGGGTTTTCCCTTCCGCCCAGTAGCAAGATGCAGAAGACTTCAGACAGAGTCTGCAGTCAAAGAACCTCCCAAAATGTGAAGGGCCTATCTTCTCAGAAGAAGAAGAAAAAGTCACGAGGAGTTATAGTGATCAATAAAGTTGACAGCGGGAATAAAGCAAAACCGAGCTGACAATCTCATATTCATGATGGACTCGTAAGTTCTTACGAGAAGAGGCAATACCTGCTAAAATGGAACACCGGTAGCTCACATCAAAATGAAATAGCACAAGTGCCATAAAATGCTGCATGGATCAGGGGAGTGCAGGCAGCTTAGGAAAACGTCACTCAACAAAAGATCCTTCTCCTTTTCAAGATATTCTGGGGACAAGAGAACAGGCCTGGCCCATCCATGAAGCCCATGGAGGCAGTGATCACAGATGGCAGATTTGCAACTGGTGACCTGCCTCTATCCACTCAGCTTCACATATCCTCCTTCAACCACTCTCCAGAGCAGCGACTTTCAATGTTTTTCTTCTCATGGTGCGCCAGTCTCTATGGTCTTCTCTATGGTCTTCACTTCTTGCGATGTCACTTCTGGCTTCTGGGAGCACACACAGACGTGCGCCATCCTCCCTGATTCTGAGTGTGGTCCAAACTCGCTTTATGGTGTCCCTTGTGCCGGCCAAACTTTGCTGACCTAACTGTGCCAGCCTATCTCCACGTTAGGATTGCATCCTCAAGGAGGTGCACATAGACAGGCTAACCATACCCCCCCTTTTTTCAAACACTTGTCAGTACGCCTCTGTGGGCTGCAGAAAACCTCCAGACCCAACCAGAGCTCAGCAAGGGGTGGGTTTAGGGAGTGGGGTTTGAATGTGGTTTTCCTTATCAGCAAGGTTTCCGCAAACAGAAGCCCCACAGATAATGAGGGTCTGCTAAATTAGAACCACTTTTCAAATCTTGTCCAAGTACTTTCCTCTTTAGTCCAATTTCATCTAACCTTTCACAAAGTTCATCAATATTCTTCACATTTATTTTTCTTTTTTTTCGGTTTTGCATGCATTCACATAAAATTAACTATTTAGGGTTTTGTCAGCCAAAATAAATGTGCAAGCTAAATAAGGCTACAGTGGCATTCCCAGATGGGGGAGCAAAGTGCTATGTTTTTCAGGCACTGAAGAACTGTGTAAAACAGCCCCTCCTCCTCACCTTCAGAACCATTCATGGCTACAAGAGCAAAGCAGAGGCATGTCCTCCATTTTGCTCTTGTAACTGCGAATGGCTCTGAAGGCGAAGGGGTTTTACAGACCACTTCAGATGCCTGAAAACATAGTGCTTTGCCCCCCTTGGGTAATGCCACTGTAAGGCTATGCTTTGGCAGTCATCCATTTTTGACTTTCATCCATGCTCCGGTCTCTAACCAGACAAAAGTGCAAGGTATTGTTGTACAAGTTGTTGAGTGTCAAAAATCCTGAGAGACCCAGGAAGGCTGAGACCCAACAATGATTGTTGAAATGACTCCAATTGGCTTGCAAGACTCTCTAACCATCATTACTCCCCATCACCTTATGAAACAGTCCAGTGCAATTTTCTCTCTAGATTAATGAGGTCTCACGTCTCTTTTTCTGTTCTTTCATTTACATGTTTGCCAAAACAGAATAAGTGGTGGCACATAATCTATGTTCATTATGTACCAGATCCCATAATCCCTACGCAATCAAAACTACTATTGATTTCAAAAACGGACGTACCGCCGGATCAGACCTCCAGTGTACAGGTATTAATCAAATAAGGATCTTTACCCAAGTTATATTAATCAACGCTTTCTATCGTGGCATGACAAAGTCTCCCAAGTAATGCTACAGAGCACAGCTGATTAAGTAAAAGGCTGAACATTAAATTGTGGGGATGGGTGTTGCACAACAGTCCTCTAAAGTCTCCTCCTGCTCCCCAAAGGACAACCTAACATGTTCAGTCCTAGTATCTTTTTTAATTGAGATCTCAGACACTTGGAGTCTGGCTAATGAGTATCTGCACATATATTGCAGTCGAGCACAAGACCGTGAGTCTCCTGTGCTGGCAAATCAGTCATTGGTAACAAGAATGCCTGAGTAATTTTTCGGCAATTGCATTCAGCTCAGGCTTTTCAGCCACACCGTAATGGATATTACACAGAGGAAGGGTGTAGCCGTTACTCGGTTGAAAATACAGAACGCCATTCAACATCTGAGTGGCAATAATAGCACGTGAAATAGGCCCGAGAAAGGACCTGTCTGAGTTTGGAGGGGAGCGTCTGCATATGTAGCAATGGAAGGATCTCTGCATGTCTGTTCTGTCTGAGCTTCCTTTGGATTTTACGAGGTTGTACAATCACACCACACTTCTGTCATTCCAGCTGCACTGGTTTCCAGTTCATTTCAGGGTGCAGTTCAGGATGCAATCCTAACCTGGAGTTAGGCCGGTACAGTTAGGCCAGCAAAGTTTGGCTGGCACAAGGGCCACCGTAAAGCACATTTGGACCACCCTCAGATTCAGGGAAGATGGTGCACATCTGTGTGCTGGCCTCTCTGACTGTGCGAGTGGTATAAACCTACTTTATGGTGTCCCTTGTGCCAGCCAAATGTTGCTGGCCTAACTGTGCCAACCTAACTCCAGGTTAGGATTGCGCCCTCAAAGTATTGGTCACTTTACAGCCCTAAATGGATCCATTTGCCTTTACAGTCCTAAATGGATCCAGGCCAAGGTATTTGAAGGACCGCCTTCTCCCATCTGATTTGACCACCCTGTAAGATGTGTAAGATGTGATTATACATGAATGTACAGAAGGCATAGAATCAATAGGCATCATCACAATATCTCATAAAATCCAGTCCATTGTAAAGCAAATGAGGTTCAGAACCTTCAAGGATTTTGACATCAAGGATTTGGACAAGAACTTCATTAATATAGTTATTCATACGGAGCATCATTTAATTTCTGCTATCAAGTTGCAACTTGTTTGCCTACTTATAAAGTCTCGAGGAAGAATCTCTCCCAGTCGATATTGTAAAATGCCATCTACGTTGATGATGCCGTAAAGCCATCTCTTTCAAATGGAATGCGTTTCTGACAAATGAATTGGTTTCGTGGTTAAAAGCAATGTCATAGAAGTGCATTTGTTCATTTATGTAATCTGCCCGGCTAGCATTTGGAAAATCTAAATAAATGCTGTTTAAAACACTGATCGATATGTGTATAGAAACATTTACAGTCACATTAACACAGAGAGGGGCTGTAGTTCAGTGGTACGACTCGTGCCTTGCATGCAAACAACCTTGGGTTGCATCTCCAGTTAGGGTAGAGAACAAATTCCTATCGCAAACTCTGAAGAGGTACTGCTGATGGTACTGAAGAGGTTTTGATGGTACTGAACTAGATAGACCATTTCAAGAGGAACCCCTGTCTTATTTTCCAAGTCCCCAAATAGCAGGTTCTCAGGAGCAGGCTTCCCCATACCTTTGGTGGAGGCCTCCTGAGGTAGCAAACAAAACCCTCTTCAGCCCTGGTGACTATTACCTCCAGGGATGGGTACTCAGCTCAGTTGATTCAACTCGAGTTGCGCAAAAACAATGTTTTTGACAACTCAAGTTGACTCAAGTCATGTACATCACTAACCCGCACTCAACTCGCATCTCAGGTCCAGTCATTTGAAAAAAGAGTTGGAACTCTAAAAGACTTGAGTCCCTACCTCAAGTCCCTCAGTGTGTGTGTGTGTGTGTGTGTGTGTGTGTGTGTGTGTGTGTGTGTG
>JAJKFI010000011.1:7658357-7669991 GCA_029204185.1 Lerista edwardsae | reverse complement strand
TGTGTGTGTGTGTGTGTGTGTGTGTGTGTGTGTGTGTGTGTGTGTGTTTTCTTGCTTACTTTTTTGCCACTTCTGTGTTGAACCAAAATACCTCATGGGAAATCTGGAAGCCGGCATTCAGAAGAAGATGGCAGCAGTGGTGATGGCAGGGTAGGTTTGTTCCAGGAGGTGGAGCTGGGGAGTTGAGGGAGGAGAAAAGCTTAAGCTCAAGCTCATTGACTCGTGGGTCGATTCATTTCTCGAAATGAGACTCGGGACTCGAAAGACTCAACATTTTGCTCACATACTGTACCGGCACGACAGGCATGTACTATGACTCGCGAGTCGAGTCATGGGGTTACTGACTTGTAACTTGACTCACGACCAGCTCAGAGACTGGAGCACATCCCTGGTGACCTTCTTTGATCAACGGTCACATTGGTGGAGTAAGTAAAGAATCTCTCCTGGTTCAAACTCTGTGGTGCCTAACACTTCCAAAGGAAAACCAGTCTCTATTGAGACTGTCCAGAACTCTCCACAGCTCAAAGAAGAGAAAGCAAAACAGATCTGCATTGAAAAGGATGGCATTTAAGACAAAGCTAGAAAGTTGGTCCCACAGAGCCTGAATTCTCTGACAAACAGCCCACAACAGCTTCTACTTACAGAGTTCATAATTGTTCAGGAAGGCGCTTTACCAAGTAATCAAAATGATAACAATTCTCACAAATTACAGCAGGTTGTATGGAAAGATTAAACAGCTCGGTCTTATTCTCCCCGGGAAACACCAGACTTAGCAAAAGTGGAATTAACATTTCTGATATTGCGAGCAGGAATTAATAAACACCAGCCACGAGGGAGAAGTGGTCAAGCATTAAAAACGACAAAGAGGAATTCTTTTCTCTTATCTGGATACAAAACATCTTTTTGCTTAATCTAGGTGAAATGCCTGTGAAGGTACTATTATGACTGCGATGAAATAATACAGAATGTCATAGCCCCCTTGCAGATATTTCTTCCTGTGGCATCATTAAAGGATGGCTCACGTGTACTGTACATCTATTTCACATCTCCCATCCCATGACTCTCTACTACTGCTGGGTGAAATGCCCCAGGCTCAACTGGCTTCAAACTAATCAGCTATTTCTGAACCTTTTTTTCAGACTCCATTAAATCCCGAATGATGTAATTAGGAAGGCAACAGGCTCTAAAGCCTCCCTCAACAACAGCCCTGAGCTCAGATCCATTCCCCAGTCTTCCAAACATCCTTACCTGGTTGTGGCAGTTTCCTCCACCCTGGAGTTAGGCCTTCCTTGGTACAGGTGGGTCATAACATCAGGCCACTATTACGATGCCATTGGACAAATCGATGGTAAGGCCACATCTGGAAGTATTGCGTATAGCTTTCCTCAGAGGTCAAAGCAAGAGAATGGCTCTTTTCACGGCAAGCACTCACTTGGCCAAATACAGCCCATTGGGACAACTGTAAAGGAATGCCTCATCTTCCTATTTGAATGTGGGCAAATCGCTTTCATAAATCTCTAGGAAAGGTTCCCACGAGCCTTGGCTGCAATCAGTGGCGTTATTCACCCGGTACGCTGGGCGGGACTTACCTTTGAGCGGCAGTCCGCCTGTTGCGTCACGCCGCGTTCCGCAACGGGCGGACTGCCGCTCAAAGGTAAGTCCCGCCCAGTGTACCGGGTGAATAACGCCATTGGCTGCAATCACCAATTCCTGCCTCAAAACACAGCGACATTTCCCCCCCCACACACACACACACACATGCTCAAATCCTTCCGCTCAGTTCAATTCGTTTTATGGCACATACACAATGAAACACCGTAGCAGCCTGGGCCAGGAATTCAATTAAGACCTGGCCATTCAAAAGCACATTCTTGTTTTTTATCTTTGATAGGTTTATGTTCTCAGCAGCAGGTATTTCCATGAATGCCACTCAGATGTATAGCATATAGACTTAGGAGATAGGTTTGAAGTCTATCAAAAACAGCGCCGGGGCGAAAATGGCACGAGGGAATAGCGCATTCTCGAGTCTTTAAGGAAACGTTCCCCGACTAATTAATTCCTTAATTAAAGCCTAATCAAAAACCCACTAAAGCAGCTTCAGCGGGACTGATTTGGAGAAAGGAGGTCTACAATTGCCCAAGGCTTGCCTTTGGATTGCACTCTCAGGTTTCTAAGCACATGATTGGCTGACCTGGCCCATCCATGAGACCAACTGAATCTGTCCTCTCAGAGTATTTTCATTCCTCCTCCCCATGTGCTGAGACTCACCAAGCATGCGCATGGGAGGCGTGACATGCCCGCTCGGAAAGAGACCCGGGAGAGACTCCATCACACACATACGCACACTCCAATATGAGCCCATAGCAAGGCCAATTTCAGCCTCCAGCATTGAGGAAGCAGCTCAACAGGTGGCCGTACAACTCTGTCTGCTCAATAGGTAGAGGTTGAAAACCACCCTTCCAGCACAGAAGGCCTCTTCTTAATGGGAAAGCCTCTTCCCGAGCCAAAATGAAGCTTCCGAGATGGTGGTGCCCAGCTATTTAAGACGGTTGCTCCAAGCTCTTCATGACCCCCTGAAAATTGGTCCGCAACCCCTAGGTTGGGAATCACTGGTTTGGAAAGTACCTCTTCGCCCACTTAGATGGGGCTGGACGAAAAGGGGTCATGCAGCGAGGTAGGGCAGAAGATTGCTCCCCAAATACCAATGAGTATCTGAGATTGCCTTCTTGCTCAGCTCAGCAGGTCTACTATGACCTGTCCATCTTGGGTAACCCTACATGGCATAGCTCACAGCTTCATTGAGCTACTCAAGCCCCTTCGCCACGACAAGGCAGTGATCCTGCTTAACTCCTTACATTCAGTCAGGTATAGAGAAGGTAGACAAACTACCCAGCAAACTCCAACGTGATTGGCCCACATACATTTGTACCGACAGACAATTGGGCATGATTATACAGGTGCTATACAGGTGCTATCACACCTTCACCCTCTTGACACTGCCCATAATTTACGACATGGAATTTTTTTTGCCACAAAATGTGACACCACTAATGTCAATTGCTTCAAAAGAAAGTTAGACAAATTCCTGGAGCGCACGTCTACCCATGGCTACTAGTCATGATGGCAACACTCTCCCTCCGGTTCAGAGTGTGCTTCTGAAGACTAGTTCCAGAAGGAGGTGACAGGTAAGTCTTCATCTCTTGTTTGTGGGTTTCCAAATGGCATCTAATGAGCACTAAGTTGCTGGACCAGATGGGCTTTGGGCCTGATTCAGCAGGACTCTTCTTGTCTTCTTAGCTTGCAGAATGACATGCTACCAGACACGGTGCCAGAGACGAGGGACAAGATCCGGGCAGAGCAGCCTTCTCCTCTGCAGGAAGACCCACACAAGCTAAAGCAATGACATTTTGGACAGTCCCTTGGCTACTGTATCACCTACAACGCACCTTGACTTTTCGGTGTATCGGGAAGCAACATCTCACTTCATTGAACCAAATCTAATTGCCACAAGTGTCAGTCCAGCCATGCCAGATGAAAGCTGCACTGTGGAAAAATACAGCAAATTGTTTTGTTGCTGGAAAGTTGTGCAGCGTGAGAAAAGAACCAGAAACGGATGACATGATGCAGAATCTCCAAGCGATAAACAAAGCACTGAGCTGCAAAGCCAAGGCCCTGGTGGATTTGCTAAAAGCTGGGAGTTCTTTATATGCTGGAAGGGTGATTTTCAACCTCTTGCAGGTTGAGCAGATAGAGTTGTAAGCCCACCTGTTGAGCTGAGCAGAGAACACAATCTGTGATCATCAGCTCATTGGTATTCTTGGGGCAATCGTCTGCCCTGCATCACTGTGTGCCCTCCATCTACTGAATTCCATTGGGGATCAAGAGCGATATGTAGCCTTTGTTTTGATGCTGAATCAAGGGGGAAAGATAAAAATCTATTCGAAAAAGAGAGCTCTTGATGTACAAAGAAAATGTCAGGGCTATGACGAGGGAGCCGCTCAGTCAAAATGGAGAACAAGAATGCGGGAAGAAGAGGCCAAGGACAGGACTGACCCCTTTGCTGCTGCGGTGGGCATCTGAAGTTCACGCAGTGCCCATGTGGGAAACGGCATTGTTATGTGGGGAAAAGGCTAGATGTCAAATAGCACGGCACACCTCTGAATGCCAGGTGGTGGGGACAAAAAAAAAAAAGAGGAAACGAGCTGTTCATGCCTTGTTTCCAAATTACCCAGAATAATCTACACAGATTGTATTGGGACGTGGTGGCACAGCGAGTTAATCTGCTGTTGCTGGGCTTTCAACCACAAGGTTGGGAGTTCGAGACTGCGTGACGGAGTGAGCTCCCGTTGCTTGTCCCAGCTCCTGCCAACCTAGCAGTTCAAAAGCACCTAAATGCAAGTAGATAAATAGGGACCACTTCGGTGGGAAGGTAACGGCGTTCCATGCACTACGGCGTAGAATCATGCTGGCCACATGATCGGACAAAAACGCCGGCTCTACAGGCTTTGAAACGGAGATGAGCACCGCCCCCTACAGTCGGTCACGACTAGACCATTCAGTCATGGGGAAACCTTTACCTTTTACCTTTAATCTACACAGCTTGGGGCCAGGGCATCTGAGAGACAGCTGACTTCTGTACCATCCAGCTCATCCTCTCCGATCATCGAAGAAGGCCCTTCTTCAGCTGCCATTGCCTATGGAGGTGCGGGGGGTGGCAGCAAGGAATACGGCCTTCTCCGCAGTGGCACCAACTATCGTGGGTGCCCGGGGTCCGGGGCCCCAGCCCCCAAGTACAGGTTCTCCATTGGGTCAAGACGTCAGAGGCTCCCTGAAGTGTCTGGTCTGGGGGCCTCCCCTTGCAACAGGCCCACAGGGTCCAGCCTCAGTCAGGTAGATGGGGGAAGGGGGTTCCTTGCTGCTCCCATATTCAGACCACAGATTTTGTTATCTGTATTATTAAACCTTTATTGGCATCAGCAACAACAACAACAACAACAACAACAAAACACATTTAACGGACATATAGAATAAAATAGCACAATAAAATATCAAGGGGAAAAAGATAGCTTCTCGGCCTTTTGGCTAAGATCAAGTGTAGTAGCTGTATCTAATAATAATAATAATAATAATAATAATAATAATAATAATAATAATACATTTATTTATATACCGCCTTTCTTAATATCACTAGATTTCTCTAATGATTAAACTCAAGGCGGTTTACATAGGCAGACTTTCTCACAAACCCGAAGGTTTTTACAATTTACAGAATGTTCTATCTTCCAAGAACAACACTCCTACAGATCTTTTACAGGGATTTAGCCTTCTTTCTTTAGCCACCCGTCTGTCGTCTGCTGGCTGATGAGGCTTCCCTGCTGCCACCAGAGATGCAGCTGATTTCAGCACACTCCTCCTCCCACGAGGCAGCTGAAACTCAGCTTTTAATCAGCCGCAGTTTCCAAGGTCTGCTGCTCGCAGAGACTTCCGGCAGTCCCAAGCTCACAACCTTGAGATCTTCAGGTGTTATCTTCGGGCAAACGGAGGCATTAACCCTCTTGGCTAAATCTATAGGAATAAAAAGGTAAAGGTTTCCCCACGACCGAATGGTCCAGTCGTGACCAACAGTAGGGGGTGGTGCTCATCTCCGTTTCTAAGCCAAAGAGCCGGCATTTGTCCAAGGATAAGTTTCCTTGGTCATGTGGTCGGCATGACTATACGCCAAGGCACACGGAACGCCGTTACCTTCCCACCGAAGTGGTCCCTACTTTTCTACTCGCATTTTTACGTGCTTTCGAACTGCTAGGTTGGCAGGAATCTATAGGAATACAAATACATTAAAATGGCCCCTGTATCGTTGACACCAGTTCAGCCCTGGTCCTCCATGGCATCTACGGCCCACTACTTCCTTTCTTTCCAGAGGTAACAGCACACTTTCCAGAGATGGCACCTCACAGCAGCCATTTTATTGGTTGCCATTTTGGAATCCCCTCCTACCTTTTATGGAGTAGGAGGAGAAGCTGCTTAGGGAGAGTCAGTCAAGGGGCTCATGTGATAGCTCCCTCCCCATGAACCAATAGAAATTTCTTCTTGGCTTCACAAAGGGATGCTCTGAGGGATGCTCCCATTGGCTCATGGGGATTGCTAAACAAACAGTGGGCTTCCGGGGTTGGCTAAGTGAACCTTCCGGCAGGCATAAGCCAGCGCCCATTTGGCTGATGCCTGCATAATCTAAATTGCTGCTACCGTGCAATGTATATTGAACCATGACCATCACCCATGCTTTGTCAGAGCGCTTTGCATCCCAGACTAGCAGTATATTTCCAAGGAGCAGTTGCAAAAACATAGCTCCCCAGGCACAAATTGAAACTCGCTGATTGTCTAGCTGTAAAAGGTGCTAAGAGCCAACACACCACTTTCAAAGGAAGACGTTCGCTTAAAACACGAGATGAAAATAAGTTCAGCGCTACGATTAGTGTCTGCAATTTTGTGATTTTCTTTCCGCAGCAAATTATCGTTTTAACCCCAGCGTACCAAAATATTTATGCACCTGCATAAATGTACTCTCATTAAGCAGAGCACATAATCATGCACTTAATATGTTAAAACTTTAATGACAGTTGGGTAAAAACCATCAGACGGTTTTCTGGACGTTTTGGGCTCTTGCTGTTGTTCTTGTTGGGTTTGCTTTTTGTGAGCTTTCGGAATTTCCTGGTTTGATATAAAGAGGCTCAAACCGAGCCTGGCTGACAGTGACCATGGTCCTTTCCACACGAGGGCCCTTAAGTGCTTCAGAGACGCTGCTCTTCGACAAGCAGCTGAAAGAGATATTAAAACTGTCATTCCACATGGCACTTAACATGGCCTTATTTTTCCCCTAAAAACACCTGAAATCCCAAGCCCTCTGGAAATAATGGTAGCTTTACTTAGAGACCTGCTGTTGAGTAGTGACTAACAGCCCAATACCAAGCTGTCCGGCCACCGTAGGGGCAGCAATAGCCAAATGGCTACAGCTGTATCATATAGGTGCCAGGCAGCTGCCAGAGGCACCATGGGAGACAGGGACATTTGTCCGCTTCCCCTGGGCAAGGATGTAGGCCTGCCAATGGGCATCCTCAAGTCTGCACTCATGAGGAAGTACAGTGGCCCATCCTTATCCGTGGGTTTAGCACCCATAGATTTAACCCACCGTGGATGCTGACCAGCACTAGAGGGCCTCGCATGATCTCATGAACATGACTGGAAGTATTTTCCAGTCAGGGACGTAGTGGCGCAGCGGGTTAAACTGCTGCTGCTGGGCTTTCCAACTGGAAGGTTGGGAATTCAAGACTGCACGACGGACTGAGCTCCCGTGGCTTGTCCCAGCTCCTGCCAACCTAGCAGTTCGAAAGCACCTCAATGCAAGCAGACAAATAGGGACCACTTTGGTGGGAAGGGAACGGCATTCCATGCACTACGGCGTAGAGTCGTGCCGGCCACATGACCACGGAAGCTTGTCCTCAGACAAAACGCCGGCTCTACAGGCTTAGAAACGGAGATGAGCACCGCCCCCTACAGTCGGTCACAACTAGACCATTCGGTCGTGGGGAAACCTTTACATTTACCTTTACCTTCCAGTCACTCTAGCAGGCTTTCTCAGGCATAAGGAGATGGTGTGCAACCCATGTGCCTTAAAAGGCCTGCTGGAGCCTTCTGACCAGTGACATACTTAGGGTGCCAGTTGGGAGGGGTGGCAACATCACCCCCTCCCACACTCGGTTGCTTCCCCCCCATTGCCACTCCATTACAGGGGCTGCCGTCCTCCTCCATGTTTTTGCTTTCCAGTCAAAAACCAGAGGTGACTATTTTCAGCCTCCATAAGGCCTTCTGAAGGCCAGGGAGGCCACGCGTGGCTTCTCCAGCCCTCAGAACACCTCTGTGGGGAGGCAGCGGGTGCAGGGGCCAGCATCTCCAGGTGGGGGCAGCACTTCTGGAGGTATGCCCCGGCAGCGGCGTCATGCAGCCGGAACGCTGGGCGGAAGGAACGGGTGAGCGGCAGCCCGCCCGTTGCGTACCGCTCCGTTTCGCAGGGGCGGGGAAGACGGCGAAATGGAGCGGTACGCACTGGGTGGGCTGCCGCTCACCCGTTCCTCCCACCCAGCGTTCCGGCTGCATGACGCCGCTGTGCCCCGGGCACCACCACTCCCCAGGAACACCACTATTTCCAACAGGCACTTCCAGGTTTGGGGCCTCACGGACGATCAGCAGATTTCGGGATCTGCAATTGGTTCACAAATGCATCCCCTGTGGATACCGAGGTCTGAATGTATGCCATTGGGGACCCCTTGCCAGGGCCCTCTGAAAAGTTGGAGCTTTATAGAGTTTATTCATTGAGAATTGGAGAGCTTCCATTCCTCATTTTCAACTCTTTGGGATCCTCCACAGTGCTTCTCTACATCCTTGAGAGCTCCGTTCACAAAGCATGACTCCTCAGCTGTGCTTCTCATGATCTGGTCACTGGATGAAAAGGACACAACGTTAATCATGATCCTCTAATCTTGCCAGGGGGTTGGATGACTTTCTTTCAGCTGCCTTCAACCTCTGCCTCACCCCTTAAACACAAGCTCAACGGTCGTCACCGGATGACTGACTGTGTAAACAGAGCCATATTGTCTGTGTCAACCGGGAATATGATTCAGATAATGCCACCTTTTGGGGGGGGGGGTAAAGAGAGAAAGAGAGCGCTCCATCTGAAGAAACGGTGAAGTCCAGAGAAGAGCATCTTTGGTTTAATTCACCAGCATCTCCCAAATCTCCCGGAATGTACATTAAAGATGACACTCTCTGCTCTCAATTAAAAATGGAGCAAAGCACAAAGTACAGGCAAGAATCAGATTTCTAGCATAATACCGACGTCAGATCTGCAGCCCACAATGCTAATTCTATCCAGCTCTCCCAGAAAGAGCTGCTTAAATTCCTGGGGATTTCGTGACTATCCCCTTCTTGAGCAACAGAAAACTCAAAACCTGGTCACTCCCCTGAAAAGAGTGCTTCTAAACCATAGGCCTCAAGTTCAGGCCAGGGGCACCAGAAGGAATGTTACATGTGCTCATAATTGGTTTCAGACCTTGGGTGTGCCTGTTCAAAGTATATTTTCTTTCCTGTCCTGAAAGGTCTCATTTCCATGGTGTTAGGATTGCAGGCACTTTGCAGCCCCCAATTCAGAGCTCGAACGGTGGAGCCAAGGAACGCTTTGGGCAGTTGCAAAAGCTGTTGGGCATTCAGCCAATCCATTTGAACAACGGATGTTACTGGTGTAAATAAAACGAGTTTCACCATTTCTGTACGGATTCCGACATAGCTAAAAAGTATGGTTATAGAGACTCTTGGGTTGGAAGCCATCAATGCACAGTGTTGTCCCCTGGCCTTCAACCCTTCCCACTTAGGATCGACCTTTAATCCAACCTGCAACAGAAAACTCACTTTTCGGTGTACAACCAACTATAAAAATTTTACGGTTTCTAGAATAGATCTGTTGGTTTTCTTCAGCCTTCTCAGTTTCATCGGTTCATTTCTCCTTCAAAAGATGAACATGACCCACTAAGGTCAAGTAGCCACCCACTACGTGAAGACTAGTGATATATTCCAGGTGCAATCCTAACCTGGAGTTAGGCCAGCACAGTTAGGCCAGTCTGTGTGCTGGCCTCTCTGACTCCGAGAGTGGTCCAAACATATTTTACTTTATGGTATCGACCCTAAGGTAAGCCTAAAATACCCTTCCCACCCCAGAACCAGCACAATCATCCCAATCGTGTTGCTGGCAGTTTCTGACTCATTCCCCTTACAGGGGAACAGCCCTTTTCCAGTTCTCCAGTGGGTTGGGAACCACCACTTCAAGGAGCTCAAGTTAGCACACATAGGTGAGTCCTTCTGGTCATTTCATCCCCACAATGATCTGCAGAAGTAGGTTAAGAGAGGTCTGGCTATTCATGCGGCAGACTAAGATGGGTGCATCAGGCAGGAGACTGTCAGCACTGCTGGGCATTGCAGTCGCTGCCATTGCTTTCAGTCTTCCACAGGGCACCATGCTGAGTTGTGGCAGTGGGCAGGTAAGGAGGACAGGAGGACATCTCAGGTTCTTAAAAGTTTTGGGCTGAACCTCGGATAGGCTGAGAGATTATGTCAATCAAGGTGAGTTTAATGGCTGAGGTGTGATTAGAACTCAGACCATATCTGAGACCAAGGTTGACATATCTGCCTTCTTTCATTCACCTTCTACATTCCAAATCCAACTGGTCAGTTCCAGCCTACAGCCAATGTCTTCGTAAGTAAACCTGACTTCTAAAAACTTTCAACAGCATTAAGCTCTGCTTGAAATTCCACAGCCCAGCAATTAGATGTACACAACACTATTTCAGACTTCAACTGGCAAAACATTTCATAACTTGGCCGAGACAAAAGGGACTGTCCCCCAGCAGCAGAAGGGTGCCACAATGAACTTGAGAATTCATTAGCAAATTACAACAAAGTTGGATCCAAACAGAAATAATTAGTGCTTCAGATTTCTATCAGATCTTTGCAGAATCTGCCCTGGCATTTACTAATGTACTAATTTACTAATTGTGAGTAGGTGGGTGGGTGGGATGTCATGGCTACTGTCTCAGAAGAGGGGGGGATGAAGACTTACAGCATTGCATTTTCCCCATGTTAATTATTGCAACCAACTGAAATGAGATGAAAGCGAGTTCTTTAAACGAAGCATAATAAAAATATTTCAAAATAGGACCACGTGGCAGGAGAAGAAAACACAATGAAGAAACGTAACCTTGATCGTTGTTGTTGTTGCATAGCCTTAGTGGGTCAGGGCTATGGGATGTGTGGGTCTTATGAGCTCTTGAACTTACTGCTATACTGCTGGGAAGTCCTGATGCATTGCACAACTGCTTAACCACGAACATTTCCCTGCCAGCTCTTAAAGAGGGCACATTCTCAGCTCTGTCCTCTGGGAACTAATTGCAGAGCTTAGAGATCACTGAAAACCCACATTAAACGCCAAGCTGAGAGACTGATCCTAGGCATATCTACTCGGAAGTAAGTCCCATTGTCGTCTATGCATAACATGGATAGGATTGTGGCCTGGGGAGCAACCACCAAAAGATTCTCAGCTCATGATCTTAAGGCAAGGAAAGGTTTATACGGATGGACATGCTTCCTTAGGAGTCTGTGTTTTGCCCTGTGTGTGGAATTCAGCTTGAAATTCTGCACACAGCAAATCACCAAAGACAGACAGCCTTGCATAAATCTCTCTTTCCACGCTGAAGGTCTCATCATGCCCATTGCACCGCAATTCTAAACTTATCCAACCTGCAGGATTTTTTAAAAAAGAAAAACGTTAATATAACTCTAATCCAAATGACCAACAGTTTTATTTGAGCTCACTTTCAAGGCAGCCTCTAGGTGCAGCCTTTCAATGCAGAAAGCTCTCTAGGCGTCAGAAGAAGATCAAATAAGCACACCCCAGAAAGCTGTCATTAAAACCAGGAACATGATCTAAGAGAGCATTAAAGCAACCTGGAGGAAAAAGAAAAGAAAAAGAAGACCTATGAATGAATGAATGAATGAATGAATGAATGAATGAATGAATGAATGAATGAATGA
>JAJKFI010000011.1:7607167-7656663 GCA_029204185.1 Lerista edwardsae | reverse complement strand
TAATAATAATAATAATAATAATAATAATAATAATAATAATAATAATACATGTATTTATATACCGCCTTTCTTAAGATCACTAGATTTCTCTAATGACTGTAACTCAAGGCGGTTTACATAGGCAGACCCTATGTAAACCGCCTTGTTTTACATTCACAAACCCGAAGGTTTTTACAATTTACAGAAATTCTTCTTTCAAGAACAACACTCATACAGATCTTTCTTTCTGGATTTAGCCTTCTTTCTTAGCCACCCGTCTGTCTTCTGCTGGCTGATAAGAGGCTTCCCTGCTCCCCCAGAGACGCAGCTAACCAGCACACTCCTCCTCCCACAAAGCAGCTGGAACTCAGCTTTTAATCAGCCGCAGTTTGCAAGGTCTGCCGCTCACAGAGACTTCCTGTAGTCTCGAGCTCACGACCTTCAGATCTTCAGCTGTTATCTTCGGGCAAATGGAGGCATTAACCCTCTCGGCTAAATCTTCTGCCCCATCCAGCCTTTGCATAGAAACCTCTAGGGGGACAGCCCACAACCGCATGAGGCAGGTAGTTCCAGGGACAGACAGATCTTACTGCTATTAAGATCACATCATCCCGACTTCCAGTTTGTTCCAAAATAAAAACATTCTTACAGTATACGATCCTGCCTGTAGTGTGGGAAATTGCTGATCAACTCTGAACTTATGCATCTTGACATGCAGTCCAGGGATGCTGCTAATTAATTCTGTCTTGCATGTGGCGTCCTTTTGCTTTTTCTTCTTCTTTGGTTTTCAGGCAAAGTGGAGGATTTTTTCACTCATGTTCACACATGGGGGACAGCATTGCCGAGACGTGCAAAAACAGTGACACTCCAAATTAGTGCCTGTAAATGCACACAGCATGATGGGGGGAGGGAAAGCAGGACATGGAACGCGGCTGTCAGACAAATGCGCTGCTGTCGACAGTCAAGCGGTACTCGGCCCAGCACCGCGACAAGGCTGGCAGAAGAGCAGCCAACGAATGGCGCGTCAGTTTCTATTACGAGTCCTGAACGCGAGTCCGAGCAGCACAGCCTGGAGTCGCCCCCACGGCTGCAGCGTCAAAAGGTGGCCCAAACTTTTGATGGTTGAGGATTTCAAAAGATGGTCCAAAACTGGGGGAGAAAAGTATTTGTGCTCTTGCAAGGTGACCACATACAATGGAGGACAGACTGCTGACCCCTTTATAATAATAATAATAATAATAATAATAATAATAATAATAATAATAATACTTGGATTTATATACCGCCTTTCTTAGGCCACCAGATTTCTCTAATGACTATAACTCAAGGCGGTTTACATGGGCAGACTTTATTCAGAAACCCGAAGGTTTTTACAATTTATACAGAAATGTTCTATCTTCCAAGAACTACAGACATACAGATGGATCTTTCTGGATTTAGTCCTTCTTTCTGGCCACCCGTTTGTCTTCTTGCTGGCTGATAAACGGCTTCCCTGCTCCCACCAGAGAAGCGGCTGAACTTCGGCACAACTCGCCCTCACACAAGGCAGCCAAAGCTCAGCTGTTATCAGCCACAATTAACGAGTTCTGCCGCTCACAGAGACTTCCGGCTGTCCCGAACTGGCGACCTTCAGATCTTCAGCTCTTATCTTCAGGCAAACGGACTCTCAACTAAATCTTCTGCCCATCTTTAATCAGTGGTTATCAAACATTTTAGCACCGGGACCCACGTTTTGGAATGACAATCTGCCCAGGACCCACCGGAAGTGATGTCATGGCCGGAAGTGCCGTCATTGTGAACACCAGAGCCTGCAGCTTTCCTGAGAATGCAGCCATAAGAGCGCAATCCTAACCTGGTTAGGCTGGCACAGTTAGGGCAGCACAGTTTGGCCGGCACAAGGGCCACCATAAAGTGTGTTTGGACCACTCTCGGAGTCAGGGAGGATGGCCACATCTGTGTGCTGGCCTCTCTGATTCCAACAGTGGTCCAAACATACTTTACAGAGTCCCTTGTGCTGGCCAAACTTTGCTGGAGTGCATCATGGAAGTGGGGCTAACTCATACACACTCTCTCCCCCCTCCTCAACACGCAGACCGTGCCATGTGAGTTCTAGCCATTGAACATGGCTCCATACATCACTGCTGTCCTGCAGATGCTTATGCGTCATGGCAAGGGCTTTGTGCAGCAGTCTCTACACACCAGTTCTTTTTTCTCCCTTTTTTGAAGGCTCAGTTTTGGAAGGAGCTCAAATTAATGCAGTGGTTTTGCATAGCGGCAGCCACAGTGTAAACTTCCTGAGCACCTCTTGCGCCAGCTAACTAACAACTCTGTTTGTGCACAGGCCTCGGCGATTAATGTCAACACAGCTCTGGGAATTGTGTTTATTAATTAACTGCCACTGTAGAGCTGGTAGGCAGAGTACAAAACATGGTGTTTCTAATAATTATGTTCTTTTTTCAAAAAAAGAAAAAAATCCAGCCATTCTCCAGCATTCTTATGCACCATTTTGTTTTTATCCAGCACTAAGTCATTACTGATTCATGGGGGTCAGTGATGTCATGCAGGGGGAACGCGGGGGAACTCAGTTCCACTTGTTAAAATTAGGGCTGACTCCACCCACTTCACTCCGCGGTGCTTCCCCCCTCCTCCCCCCTCCCGATTCCTCTGCAAAGAGCTTTTCTTTTTGGTTGGCCGGCACTCAGAGGGTTAAAGGGAGTGACTCTGGATTCCTAGAGGGGCAAAGGGATCTACCCATAGGAACCAGTCTACCCATAGGAACCAGCCGCGGGTAGACCTGGGCTTCGCCAGCCTCCGGCTTATGGCGTCACTTCCGGTGGGCGGGTCCTGACATGTGCCAATCAAAAGTGAGCTTAAATCATTTAGATGCCACCACTGATGGGGGTGATGTCACATTGTGATGATTACTATGCAGAGTGCAATCCTAACCTGAAGTTAGACTGGGACAGTTAGGCCAGCAAAGTTTGACTGGCACAAGGGCCACCGTAAAGCACGCTTGGACCACTCTTAGAGCCAGGATGGATGGTGCACGTTTTTGTGCTGGCCTCTCTGACTCAGAGTGTGGTCCAAACACTCTTTAGGGGGTCCCTTGTGCTGGCCAGACTTTGCTGACCTAACTGTCCAGCCTAACTCCAGGTTAGGATTGCACTCTTAGTTGTATGGGATTGGTTTGCCATTGCCTTCCCCAGTCATCTTTACTTTACCCCCAGCAAGCTAGGTACTCATTTTACCGACCTCGAAAGGATGGAAGGCTGACTCGTCCTTGAGACGGCCACCTGAGAACCCAACTTCCGCCAGGATCGAACTCAGTTCATGGAGAGAGCTTCTGATTGCAGTACTGCAGCCTATCACTCTGCATCACACTAGGCTCTTAATCCCTGCGCTACCTTTGGAAACCAGCGATAGTTCATTCCAATTCTCAGAGTCACCATTGGGCAGGAGGTGTGGTCTGATGGTTGAGCTGCCGTACTGCCTGAAGAGCTAAGCAGGAATCACCATGGTCTCACTCCGGATGGGAGACCGAATGTCAGGCAGGCAAGCTGATGTTGCGACAGAATGGAGTCCAGTGGCGTTTCTACAGGGAGGGCAAAGCTCTAAGTGTTGCAAGAAGCCTTACTCTGTCATGTAAATCCAGCGGCGTCATGCAGTCGGAACGCTGGGCAGGAGGAACGGGTGAGCGGCAGCCCGTCCGTTGCGTACCGCTCCGTTTGGCCGTCTTTCCCGGGAAGATGGTGAACTGGAGTGGTACACAACGGGCAGGCTGCCGCTCACCCGTTCCTCCCGCCCAGCGTTCCGGCTGCATGACGCCGCTGTGTAAATCCCTCCTCTCCCTTGCTGCTGTAGCCAGTAAGCAATGCCAAGATGTTGCTGTTCCCTGTGAGGATTGGCTAAAACGGTGCAAGAGAGGAGTGATTTCCACTGCAAGGTAAGGCTTCTTGCAAAACTTAGAGCTTTGCCCTCCCTGTAGAAATGCCTCTGATGGAGTCACTGCTGAATCAGTGAGCGGAGAGCAGAGAAGTGTGTGAGAATGGAGAACAGTCTTAAGGATCTGTCTGGGTTTGACATACGGTTGCATGCTTGCTTCTTCAAGAAAGAGTCAGTGATCCCAGCAGGAGCTGTTCAGAAATGCAGCCCCAAGACGGAGCATCCTATGACACTGTGTGATGATTAGACACAGCATTGTGCATTAGCAGCAACCCCATTCATTTCCTCAGCTTTGTATCCCACCTCCCCACATAATAAATATTGCCAAATATGTCTGGAGTGGCAGATAAGCAGGAACAGAAATATGATCAGATCAGCTGCAAGATGAAATATTAGATGTGACTCAGTTTTCAAAAAGGAAATGGTGATGGTCAATCACCTATACCAGAAACTTCTGCAGGACCAAGCCAAGAAGAGGGGCAGTCAGGTGTGAGGATGGGGTGATATAAGAACACTGGATCAGACCAAAGGCCCATCTAGTCCAGCTTCCTGTATTTCACAGTGGCCCACAAGATGCCTCAGGGTGCACACAAGACAACTAGATACCTGCATCCTGTTGACACTCCCTTTCATCTGGCATTCAGCAATAGCCTATTTTTAAAACCAGGATGTGTATATATCCATCATGGCTTGTAACCTGTGATGGATTTTTCTTCCATAAATCTGTCCAATCCCCCTTTTAATCTAGGCCAGACACCATCACCGCATCCTGTGGCAAGGAGTTCCATTGATCAGTTGGATAAAGAAATATTTCTTTTTGTTTGCTCTATCTTCCCTGCCACTCGATTTTAATGGATGTTCCCTGGTTCTGGTGTCATGATACCTGTGTCCAGTGATGTCATGCAGGGGGAACGCGGGGGAACTCAGTTCCACTAGTTAAAATTAGGGCTAACTCCGCCCACTTCACTCTCCCTCCTCCCCCTCCCAATTCCTCTGCAAAGAGCTTTTCTTCTTGGTTGGCCGGCACTCAGAGGGTTAAAGGGAGCGACTCCAGATTCCTAGGGGGGCGAAGGCAGTGATGTCATTCAGGGGGAACGGACCAGAACGGGTGTTCCGGATCCTAACGGGCTCCGTGGCTGGTTCCGGGTTCCCGACGAGCGCCAATCAAAAGTGAGTTCCTGTTCCTAAATCATTTGAATGACACCACTGCCTGTGTCCTTGTTTAAACCTTGAAAATGTTGCAGAGTATGAAGTAGTTGGGCTGCGAAGGACTCTTCTACTATACCCGGAGACCAAATATCAACACTGGGCTAGATGGTCCATTGGTCCAGTAGCTGCTTGTGCTCACCGGTTTTCAGCCGTGTGCCATCTTGTGCTATGACCTCTGCCATCTTAAAGGAGGGTGTTCTGAGAATAACTGCAGCAGAACATAACAAACTCGAGAGAGGCAGATAATATAATCTCATACTGCCCTCTGCTGAACCTATGAATACCCAAGTCATTTTTATAACTCTTTCTAGCATGAATCTACTGTGGTTCTCAGGGCTGATGCATATTTTCTACCGAATTGTAGAACGTACCACCTCAGTCTACATATGTGGGTGCTTATATTTTAATCCGCTCCAGTCCGAAAGAAAAGGGGCATATACAAGCTAGCTCTGCAGTATAGAAGGGACTCCATAGCTAATGAGCAGGGGCTCTTTGGCAGACAAAATTGACATGGAAAGGGATTCTTTTTGACCTCAAAACCACGTAATGGTATTCTCTCTCTCTCTCTCTCTCTCTCTCTCTCTCTCTCTCTCTCTCTCACACACACACACACACACACACACACACACACACACAGAGAGAGAGAGAGAGAGAGAGAGAGAGAGAGAGAGAGAGAATTTTCCTGCTCCAGCCTCTCGTCCTCATATAGCAGTTTCACGGTTCGGAGATGAATATAGCCATCTTAACTGCTAAGATGCATCTTGACTTCAATGGGGCTTCCTTTGAAGGCAGTGTCCATAGGGTTGCAAGAGCAGCTAATGTCTAGCACACAGAAGTCAGGAACGATCTTTTATAAAGGTGATGACCATTATGATTCCATGGATGTCTTAAGTAACGTTTAAGACTCTTGGAGTGCAATCCTAACCTGGAGTTAGGCCGGCACAAGTTAGGCCAGCCAAATTTGGCTGGCACAAAGCACACTGTAAAGCACGTTTGGACCTTTGGACCACTCTCGGAGTCAGGGAGGATGGTGCACATCTGTGTGCTGGCCTCTCTTATTCCGAGAGTGGTCCAAACATCCAAACATACTTTACAGTGTTCCTTGTGCCAGCCAAACTTTGCTGGCCTAACTTGTGCCGACCTAACTCCAGGTTAGGACTGCGCCCACAATCATCTCAGGCCACAAATGCCTTAGGACTCTGCCTCTCATGTCTGCAGCCGACACTATCCATGAGACCACACCCAACAACACTCTTGGTGTATTTGTTACAACATCACTTCTCAAAGTTTTGTGCGCTTATTTACTAATATATGTTCTCAATACTCACCAGCCTGAAAATCATCATACTGTGTTTCTTGAACCCATCAATACAGTCCTAACTGGTTGAAGTCATCCTGAACTCCTTGATTTTGGGCCCTAAGTCCTCCAGGATCACCGCAGTTCTATGAGAAACTCTCTCATAAGAGAAGGAAACACAAAACAGAGGAGGTAACCCATTTAAACCACAGTAGCCTGCATCTCTGACGCTAAAGTGTAGGAGTGAAGGCACCCTCAGGCAGCCTAATGCACATTGCTTGCATTTTTCCAGGCCAGCTACAGCTCCTCAGTGACCTTGGAGACACCTTTTCAGTTGGGTGAACTTCTCACCATCATTCTTTCTGCTTCACCCAAGCAGAGGGCATCCCCTTTCCCTTAGATAACTGGCTTCAAACCATCGTTTTCTTCTTAGATTCAACTTCCATTCACAATCTGGATAATGCCATTCTGAATTTCTCTAGTGTAAGGCATGAGATGCTGTCATTTTCCAGAAAGTGCTAAGGGATCCGTAGCGTGTTCATTGCTTCTCGCAGACAATTTGCCGAGAAGGTAATAACTTTTGTGATCTTCCTCCTAAAATGATGAACTCACGAAGCAGCTCATCAAGGGAATAGGACAACCATTTTTCAAGAAATCATTTCTGTTCCATTTTCTGAGAATTCCGTCTCAGACACTCTAGCCAGACACACTCTTCTGCTCCACACTTCCTCTTCCTGTTCATACTCCTTTCAACATTTTGGATCCCAAGATATGCAGGTTGTTTTACATCGAGTCCAAAAGAAATCCAGATTTCCCTGAACAATTACTGAGCAAATAAGCAAACAAATAAACATAAGTTCTCCTCCTCTCTCCTCAAGCTCTTCTCTATCCCTGAAAGCTGCAAACAAGAGTTTTCCCTTCAGAGTGCTATATTCACAGCTCTAAAAAAGGAGCTCCAGTCATTAGCTAATTGTCGAAGTGTGATCACAATGTGCTAAACTGCTGAGTTAGTTCAGGTTGCCATTTCTTTTCCTTCCGTTAAGTGTTAATAATCTGTTTAAAATGTAGCCTGTCATGAAACTGTCTTTGCCCAGATGAATGCTCTCTCTCTCTCTCTCTCTCGCTCGCTCTCGCTCTCGCTCTCTCGCCCCCCGCCCCATTCTTCTCTGCCTTCCCATTCCCATCCAGGGAGCAGCAGAAGAAAGAGGAGCAGTGGAGGCAAGTAGGCAGACAGAGATGGGAGCCCTCCATAATCTGCACCCTGAGGCAACTGCTCCAGTTGGCCTTATGGGTGGGCCGGCCCTGTCTGTGGCACTGCAGAATGAGAACAAGGCAAGGCATTTCCCAATTTGCAGCTTTGTCCTGCCCAAATTCTAGGCTTTTCTTCTCCACCTGGTTTGTAGCTCAGGTCAATCTCCTGCTGTATAATTTCCCTGTTCCTCAGACAGATGACTTGATCCTTCTGCACTGAGTCTAAGGACACAGTCCTAACCAAAGTTCCAGTGCTGACCTAGCTGTGCCAATGGGGCATGTTCTGCATTCTGCAGTGGAGTAGGAGTCACAGAGGCCTCCTCAAGGCAAGAGAATGTTTGTTTCCTTACCTCGGAGCTGCATTGCACTTACCCCAGTGCTGGAAAGTTGATTAGGATTGTAATTCTACCTGGTGCTGATGTGATTGAACTGTCTACCTGGCCACCTCCTGAACTCTTGCTTTGTACTTCTCACCTCTGTTGGACTGCTTCCCCCATTCCAGACCCTGCCTTGCAACTGGGACCATATTAATAGTGCAAGCCGATGCATGCTTACTCGGAAGCCAGGCCAATTTTGTTCAGTATTATATGCAATCTCATGCACACTCCCAGGTAAGTGTGCATGAGATTGCACTGTAACCTTCCTGGGGCTCTGCCCCAATGCTCCTTTCAGCTCGAGTTCCCAAGCATCCCAGAGCTTTTCCTTGGACTCCCAAACAGTCTATCTCTTTCAATCCAGCTGCCTAACCCAACCCTTTGATCACTCATGCCAGGCAGCGACGATCCCTCTCATTTTAAGAGGATTCGGCTGCTATTTATTCAGCCAGGTTTGTCGCCTGCTTTTAGGAAAACACAGCGTGGCAGACTTGGGCTTTTTTTTCTCCTCTTTGAGCGCTCCGCTGTTCGTCTCGCAAAACTCCCAGGACCAGATCAAGCCAACCTTTTGTACTTCCAACCCTCTCTCTTTCTTGCAGTGTTAAGTAAGTGAAGGAAGTAAGTATTATTCATTCACTCATGGCTGGCATTGCAGATCCATTTGCACTGAGCTCTTGAAGTCAATGGAAGTCATGCAGCTAAAATCCTTCTCAGGGCTTAGAGACTCGGTAGCACCCCCATAGTCTAAATTACCTTGGCTCGTTGCCAGCTGAATACATTAGCACCAGAGTGCCTTGTTTACCAGGGAGGCTCTATGCATCATTGACTTCTGCCTGCGCATGGCTTTTTTCTTCTAGTCCGCTTCTTAAGGATTCTAGCAGCAGCCTCAGTCCGACGAGCAGGTACTTGACAGGCCACACGAAACAAGGACAAAAGTTGTTTCCACAGGCTGTGTCCCAACACCTTCAGCCCCCAGGTCTTTAAGAGCCAAGGTGGTGTTGACTTTGGTGGACTTAGAACTGGAAGATCCAGGTTCAAATCCCCGCTCAGTCATGAAGCTTCCTGGGTGATTCTTGGGCCAGTCACTGTCTCCTAGCCTCACCTACCTCACAGGGTTGTTGTGAGGGTAAAAGAAAGGTAGAAAGCGTGTAAACCATCCTGAGCTTCTTGGAGGAAAGGTGATATAAAAATGTGAAAAAAATAGGTAAATAGAAGGGTTTTTTTTTTAAGCCTTAAGTGCCCGCATCTTAAAATAAAACCCACAAGGTCATAAGAACGTAAGAAAAGTCTTGCTGAATTCAGGCCAAAGGCCCATCTAGTCCTGCTTCCTGTATCTCACAGTGGCCCACCAGATGCCTCAAGGAGCACATGAGACAACAGGCTGCCTACATTCTGTGGCCACTTCCTTGTATCCAGCATTGTGAGGTAAATTCTGAGGTAAATAATAACTTGCAATCCAATCTGGGCCTTAAGAATGTAAAAGAAGGACCCCGCTGGATCAGTCCAAAGGCCCATCTAATCCAGATTCCTGTATCTCACAGGGGCCCACCAGATGCCTCAGGGAGCACATGAGACAACAGGCTGCCTACATTCTGTGGCCACTTCCTTGTATCCAGCATTGTGAGGTAAATTCTGAGGTAAATAATAACTTGCAATCCAATCTGGGCCTTAAGAACCTAAGAAGGACCCCGCTGGATCAGGCCAAAGGCCCATCTAGTCCGGCTTCCTGTATCTCACAGTGGCCCACCAGATGCTTCAGGAAGCATGCAAGACAACCAGATACTTGTAACTCGCTGCCACTCCCCTGTATCTGGCATTCCCCTGCTCCACCCTTGTACCACTCCCAAGGAAGACACCAGACTGAGGGTGGGGTTTAACTTTATTAAACACAAATGTAAATCATGAAACCTACTGAATACCTGTCCCTCCCTTACCAGTCTGGGGTGGGCAAAAAAACTGCCATCCATGGCCAATTTGGATGACAGAAAAAAATTCCTAGCCGGCCCTCATGATGAGCGACCAGCTAATCTCAGACTGGACATACCTGTCATAGCTTGTAACCTATGATGGAGTTTTCCTCCATAAATCTGTCCAATCCCCTCTTAAAGGCATCCAGGCCAGGCACCATCACTACATCTCGTGGCAAGGAGTTCCACGTGCTAATTACACACGGGGTAATATAAATACTGTTTGATTGTGATGATAATTACACGCTGTGTAAAGGAATATTTTCTTTTGTTTGTTCTAACTCTCGTCCAGTCAGAGGTGGAGGAAGGGTGCTGCAGGGGGGGAGGCGAGTGCGGCAGGCACAGGCTGCAGCAAGACCCAGCAGTGCAGAAAAACCCGCATGCTATTTGGCCTCCCCGCCCCTCCCTTGCACTCAGATCACTCCGTAATGGAGCGATTCCAGGCACAGGGAGGTGTGGCTGGGCGACACAGGGGGGTGCTGCGGCGCAAGGTGGAGTTCACCCTGGGCGACATCATCCTGCCCCAGGGGCTGTTCTGCAAGCCGAGAACAGCTCCGCATCCAGTAATCTAGTACTCTAAGCATTGCACCACACTACTTCTTCACTAGACAGCTTAATCAAAAGCCGAGACATCACCCTGCCAACGAAGGTTCGCATAGTCAAAGCGATGGTTTTCCCAGTAGCAATGTATGGCTGTGAGAGCTGGACCATAAGAAAGGCAGAGCGCCGAAGAATAGACCCTTTCGAATTATGGTGTTGGAGAAGACTCTTGAGAGTCCCCTGGACTGCAAGGAGATCCAAACCGTCAATCCTCCAGGAAGTCAAGCCTGATTGCTCCCTGGAAGGACAAATCCTGAAGTACTTTGGCCACCTCATGAGAAGAGAGGACTCTTTAGAAAAGACCCTCATGCTGGGAAAGATTGAAGGCAAAAGGAGAAGGGGGCGGCAGAGGATGAGATGGTTAGAGAGTGTCACCGAAGCAATGAACATGAAATTGGGCGAACTCAGGAAGCTAGTGGAGGACAGGGAGGCCTGGCGTGCTGTGGTCCATGGGGTCGCAAAGAGTCGGACGCGACTTAGCAACTGAACAACAACAACACTTCTTCACTACTTCACTACTTCTGCACTATAATTATATGGATCACATCATAAGACATACAAGTGAAGGGGTAGCAACATTTTAAATTCATCTAGAGTAATAAAAAAAAAAAAGCCTTGGTCTGACCTGGGCTGCTTGCCTGGGATGAAGAAACCAAGTCACGTTCTTGACAAGTCTCAGAAAAAGGTTGTGGCAGGGAGTTCTATAGGCTACACCAGTCCATCTTGAAGATGTCACGTTACAGACCATGCCCCTTTCTCTAATCCTTCTGAACTTCCTGGGAAAGTTGGAAACAGGCTTAGGTCCCAATCCTATCCAACTACCCAGCACTGATGCAGCCACAAGGCAGTACAGATTCCCTTACGTCGAGGTGGCCTCTGTGACTGTTCCTTCACTGCAGGATTGGCACGGCTGCATCAGAGCTGGAAAGCTGGATAGGATTGGGCCCTTGGGGTTATTTAAAAAAAGAACCCATTTTCATTGAGAAAATGGTGGAAAATTGTAGGGGGTGTGTGTGTGTGTGTGTGTGTGTGTGTGTGTGTGTGTGTGTTCCTTTATGTTCAGGAAAACATGGTGAAGCTTGTAGCCTGCTGCAAGAGGGACGTCATGTTTCCCCTTAGATCTGTGCTAACCTCGAAGTATATGTGGATTTGATTTAAGTCTTGTACCTGGCTAGCTACTTAAACACAATCTCTCCAGTAAATCCCATCAAACAATTTCTACAGCGCTCTACTTAATTGTTTCAAAGAATGCAAGTGACCTTTCCTCCATGTGAGCCTTTTTTCTTCTGTAGAAGGAAGAGGCAGATCACTGTCGGATTTGCACACATGGGAGACTGTCTTAAATCTGGCATTAAAATAAGCCCTGGGTCAATCGGCACATCTACAGTGGAACCTGGGCTATTTTGAGGACTTGGAGCCGTTTTGTGGACAGCGCCTTTCCTTCCTGCATGCAAGCAGTTGGATCATCCGTACTGATGCAGGAATGGCGGCTTACAAGCAAGGCAAAGGTGCCAGCATCCCAACAACTGCTTCTGGCAATGTGCCCAGAAGCATGCATGGCATGTGCTCAGTAAGCCCACCCCTGCATAGGGGAGGCACCACTTTAGAACAGTGGGAAGCCAGGGTGGGGTAGTGGATTGGAAGATCCAGGTTTAAATCCTTGCTCGGCCATGAAGCTTCCTGGGTGACCTTGGGCCAGTCATAATCTCGAGTCACTCCTCTATAGGAGTTCAATGGCAAATGCCTTGGAATGTGCTGACTGGAACCTTTGGCCACCTGCCCTAGGAGAATCTAAACAGGGGTGTATCCAGTGATGTCATTCAGGGGGAACGGACCAGAACGGCGTTCCAGATCCTAACGGGCTCCGTGGCTGGTTCCCGGTTCCCGACAAGTGCCAATCAAAAGTGAGTTCCTGTTCCTAAATCATTTGAATGACACCACTGGGTGTATCTAGTGCATGGCAAGACAGGGCACAGTCCCCTGGGAGGGAGCACCAGCATGACTGGCACTGCCACCTTGGCACTCACAGTAACCGCTGGGGTGGTTTGCCAATCTCCAGCCCCTGGCTCAGGAAGCAGCTGGAGAGCCCAGAAGCGGTCGTGTGACATCATGACTTCACAGTGACGTCATGACGTTGCGTGATGTCACAGTCACAACGTTGCTGCCCTGGGTGCCACAGCCCCTGGGTCTGCCTCTGAGGGCACAATCCAAAACGGGAGTTCGGCCAGCAAAGTTGGCCACCATAAAGTATGTTTACCACTCTCAGAGTCAGCGATGGCAGCACACAGACGTGTGCCAACCTCCCTGACTCCGAGAGTGGTCCAAAAGTGCTTTGCGGTGTCCCTTGTGCCGGCCAAACTTTGCTGGCCTAACATTGTCAGCCTAACTCCAGGGTAGGATTGGTAGGGTAGGTCTTCTACTTCTACAGAGCAGTGTTAATCACAAATCTTCTCCTGACTCACAAGCTATGGTGACTTAAAGATCATCAGGGCCCTTCTCCTCATGCGACGAGTGGGTTGCACCTGAGGCAGGCCCTTCACTGGATCACAAACGCGGAGCCATGTGCCCGGATGCATGCATGGCCTGCTCTGCACTTTTAGCACTTTCCAAATGCGCCGCATTCCCATCCGAATTGGTATGATCTATCTTTGCCCTGGAAGAGAAACAGACTCAAAAGCAGAGATCAGGAAGGAGGTAAAACTGTAACGTATTTGAGGGGTGTGTGTGTGTGTGTGTGTGTGTGTGTGTGTGTGTGTAAGAAACTGGAGGCCTTGTTCATCCCCCAGCAGTCCTTGGCCCATAGCTGGAGAAGGGCTCCATATTTATACTCTTGATTGTTGCATTCGACAGCTTGAGACTGCAGTAGGGTCCTGGGTAATGGGAATCTATTCGTATCGACATTTGTATTGAATGCCTAAGCTTTCCAGTGTTTCTGATCATTCCTGGGATTAGCCTCTGACTGAGCATTTGAAAAAGATTTAGAGGGAACACATTCCAGCTGCTTTAAGTACAGATGATGGAATCCTACCAACACGGCTCTTCTCTAAGTTCCATATAAACAACGGCATTTTTCCCCCTCTGAGGAATCTGGGGAGCATTAACAGATGTTTTCTTATGGAATTGCAAAGATTTTATCTTTTTCTTTTTAATCATCGGGGTTTAATGGCGGCACATATTTTTGCCTCGTTACCTGGCAGCTTGAGAAAGCCGTGGCATCCCACTAGGGGATGATGATGATGCAGGTGTGGCCAGGTGAGCTCGTGGAGTGCAGGGCTGATTTGGGGTTCTGTTAAAATGGGCAAAATAGGGGATGGGGGAGATCTGGCTCATGGGGCACAATCCAGCAAGGTATTCAAAGGGAGGGGCTCTGGCTTGGTGGCAGAACGGTGCATATAGAAGGCTACAGGTTCCATCTTTGACACCATCTCCAGATAGAGCTAAGAAGGACCACTCTCTGAAACGCAAATTTGCTCGGGCATGTAAGGCTGCTCAGGCCAGGGTTGGGGGTTAGGATACGGCCTGAGGTCCTGTGGCTGCTCCAGGAACAGTGGGGCCCAATGTGGGGCATTCTTGCAGGGCCCTCGCCTTCCCCACGGGGCCTCTCACTCACCAAGAAGAGAGCTTGTGGTGCTTCAAGGAAAGCACGGTGGTGGTGACACGATGACATCACCGCCAATTACTTCCTGGAGGCCCATTTTGAGCCATTCAGAGGCAGGGGCAGGTGGGAGGCAGTAGTGTCAGCCTACCGGTATGCTAGGCGTGTCTTCCGGGTGAGCGGCAGTGCAATCGCTGCGTTCTGTTGTGTAATGGCGAAAGCCCGCCCGCTGCAACAGAACGCAGCGATCGCACTGCCGCTCACCCGGAAGACACACCCAGCATACCGGTAGGCTGACACTACTGGTGGGAGGGCCCAAGGTAAAGCTGCTCTGCTCGCCCCACTGACTTACAGCCCAAAGAGATCCCGACTTGTGCGCACCCCCCAAAGCACAGGGCCCAATGTGCCTGATCTGCCTCCCAGATTGCCCCCCCTCTGGCCCGAAAAGCCCCCTCCCCATCTCTGATCCGCCACCCTGTCTAACCCCCTGTGCTGGCCTCCCCTGGCTGGTGCAAATGTACCCCTTCCAGGTCCAGATTCAGCACAGGGAGATCACCACATGTCCTCACATTGGCCTAGCCTACTCACAAGGAGGCATGAACGTGCTTTAAGTCACACTCGCAACACTCCAAAGACGCCTTTCAGGATTGCACTCTGTGTTGGATTTCAAAATAGGCATATCTAAAGCGGCTTCCAACTCTGAACTGTGACTCAGGAACAAAACCCAGGGAGGTGAAATTTCAGATGGAATGTCAAGGCTTTACCAACAAGAGGTTTTCAATGAGCAGGGTCAACAGGAGCAAGGAGAAGGCACAGCCCCTGTCCCAGCAGGGGCGGACCTAGTCAAAATGGCACCCATGGCGCCCAATGGAAGTGCGCCCCCAGGGGGCACGTGACATCATGCCACCCCACCCCAAGAACCGCGACCCCCGAAGCAGCCGGGGAGCCCTGGTCTACCCATCGGCTGCAGGTCTACCCATTGGGACCAACCGCTCCGTAGGGAGCCCAATTCTACCCATTAGAAATGACGGCATGGGAACATTTGCATGGGAGATTAGCATGTGCCCGCCCCCCCAGTTATATAGGCAAAGGGGAAGCATTGCATGATGGTCTCTGCTCACATGTGGCTTTTTCAGACACTGACTCAGATTTTTGAAAGTGGAGACACAGGGATTTCAAACTGAAATCAGCAAACGTAAAGAACCAACTACAAAAAAAACTAAGGCTGAGCTCACTGTAACCTTAAAAGTTATGAAGATTAAAGATGCCTTGGCACTTTAAAGATGGGTGGGGGAAGGTCTGGGCTCTGGATGCTTTCTCGACCTGCGGAGCGCTGGTCTACCCGCGACTGATCCCAATGGGTAGGCCTGGGCTCCATGGAGCCCAGGTCTACCCGTGCAATGTTGCAGGGGGCGCCATGCCACCAGTGCCCCCCAAGATGGTGCCCAGGGCTTGTGCCCCCCTAGCCCCCCCTAAATCCGTGACTGCGTCCCAGCAGTGTCTAGGAACTGTATATCCTTTTCCTCGTGTATGTGAATGAATGCAGTTCATTTCTAAAGGAAGCAATGCAGGGAGGAATTTGCTCTAACAGCAGGTAGTCCAGCTGCAAGAGGGACTGTGCAGGGCAGTGCAATTTGCTGTTGTGTGTGCATATTAGACACATGTTGCAAAAGAGAGAGGAAATGTTATAAAAATGAATTGTGGCTGTTGTATTTCTGTTTCACCTTTCTCCCACACTGAAGGGGACCCAAGGCAGCCAACAATTTAAAAAGCATAAAAACAAATATAATTACAATAAAAAAATTAAAAAGCTTAAAATAATTAAAAATTAAAGCAAAGCAAGCACCCTGGACGCCAATATTAAAATACAGTTCAATAGAAAAAAATTTAAAATGGCACACATTGCAAAAAAAAAACCCTTTACACACAGAGAGTGGGGGGAGGGAGAGAGAGAGAGAGAGAGTTTCTCCATAGGCAGTTCTCCTTCACAATACAAAAAGCCACAAGTTCAGCCAATTACAGTAATTAAATATACAGTACAAAAATTCAGGGCTGGAAAGTTGCAATTCATCCTTGAGCCAGCAGGTGGTGCTCTGATAGGCATCACAGGATGCTGTTGTATGGTCAGCGCCACCAAGTAGAGAAAATTAGCATCATTCAGTTTTTGGCCGCAATTTAGCATGTATCCGTTTTTTTAAATGAACTCTTTGCTAGCCCAGTCAGAAAAGCAGACCCTGGCATAGTCTGTGTATTTAACAGAGAAGAACCTCCCCCAAAGTCACATTGACGATGGAAGTCTTCTGTACAACAGGCAGCGTAGTTATGAATCTGTTCTGCAGCAGCTGGCATGCTGCAGAAAGGAGCTCTCCAAGGCAGGTCTGTGCCACAGACTCACACTGATCTCATCCAGTTGTAAAATGATCATGAATTCCCTGGAAGGGTTTGGAAACTTGCTGGAAACGTTCCACTATCGCTGCATCTAATACACCATTCCAGAACTATTCTGATAGTCCTCGCAAGGGGGGAATAACTAAGAAAACAGCCTTAGATGTGCCATTGTGTGATACACTGGCTGGCCTTAAGCTAATGTGGCCTATGTCGTGACAGGGTCCCTCGCTGCAGCCAGGATCTCTGTAGGCTGTAACCAGTGGTGTTATGCTGCCGGAATGCTGGGCGGGACATCCGGGTGATCGACAGCCCGCCCGTCACGTTCCGGAGTGTTCCGCCGTTTGCGTAACCAATTACGCCAACGGGCGGGCTGTCGATCACCCGGATGTCCCGCCCAGCATTCCGGCAGCATAACACCACTGGCTGTATCCAAGTGGGGCCAGAGGGGGCTTCTGCTTATTGGGCCCCTCCCACCCAGGCCTGCTCTGAACAGCCTGAAATGGGCTTCCTGGCAGCAGCTGGCATGACATCATCACATCACCACCAACTATTTCTGGGTGCCACACACAGTCTTGTCACCGTGGCTATATGGTGATGGGGGGCGTTGGGATAGGGGGCATGGGAATGCCCTGCATGGGGTCCTGCTACTCCTGGGGCCAAACCCTGTGGTAATACACAATGACCCCAAGCTAGTGTTGAGAGTACCAATCTAGATAGTCCGACTCGGCAAGAGCCAAGACAGCTTCTCGTATTCATTAGTGCGCTTAGCATAGTGTCGAAGAGACTGGGCGTCCAAGACCCTGTTTTGAGGTTCACTTTCACCCTAAACCAGTGGTTCCCAAACTGTGGGTCGTGAGCCAATTTCAGGTGGGTCATGAAGCACCTAGATCAGCCATATTGAAAATATGGGAAGATGGGAAGCTGAAAGGGGTAGGGCTGTGTGGTGGTTTTGCTGGTGTCAAGGCTTTTTTCTTTCTGATTCTCTTTGCTGTTGGAAAATGACTCAGAAATAACCCAACTTATTGTTGCATTCTCAGGAAAGCAGCAGGCTCTGGCATAACAATGATGGCACTTCCGGCCATGACATCACTTCCAGTATGTCCTGGACAAATTCTTATTCTAAAAAGTGGGTCCCAGTTCTAAGAAAGTTGAGATCCACTGCCCTAAACCTTCTACTTAAGCAACTGCAGTCTTTGCTCCTTTGCCCTCAAGCAAACTGCAGTCTTTGCTCCTTTGCTCCACATGCCTGCAATATGGACATAATTCCAACCTACCTAACAAGATTGTTGTACAGATTGTGCTGATACCACATTTGAGAACTTTCAGCTCTCTCATGCATTGGCAGAGGTGCCATGTGCTATGCACCTATGTGCATAGGTGCTCAAAGAAAAAATGTTCGTGAGCCCTGTGAATGTCCATAATTTTTGCTCTTTGCTCCTCCCCACTCCTCATCAGAGACAAGTTAACTATTTGCAGAGAGACCAAGTGACTGCTATCCAAAGAGGATGACCTAATCTTCACTCATCAGTCCCAGCTGCTGTCCTCTGAATGTTAACCGTCAAAGACTCATCCATTTTTTGGCAACAGCCGCAGCCAAGAATTTCTTTCTCTGAAGTCAAGAACAATGGCACATCTGCAGATTGTAAAAGAAGATAAAATGACAGGAAAGGATTGCTCTGCAGTTGTACTTCGGAGACACAGAAAAATGTTTGAGTAGACATAAAAATCAGACCGTGCACCTCAGTGTCTAAAGGCCTTAAAGGGGAAATGTCAACAATTCTGTTGAAAAACATTGATGGGAAAATAGAGCAAGGCTCAACAGGATTAATATATACTGAGGTTCAAAACCATCACAGCAGGACTCAGTGGAGACAATGGCTTTTGAACACATCTGAGTGAATTCACTTCATATGGCTGGGAGGTTGTTAGCACCAATTGTAGCTCGCCTGACAAAAGTCATGTTGTTTGCTGTGAGTCCAAACCAGTGGTGTCTTCCGCAAATGAACAACCAGAACGCTGGGCGGGATGTAGGCGGGACTTCCGCGTGATTGGCAGCCCGTCCGTAGCGTTCCGCAGCTGTCCTGGCCTCAGGGGGGGCTCCCACTCGCCGCAGGGGACAGATGAGGGTCACGCCGGGTGCCTGGGCGAGCAGCGGTGGGGCGCGCTAACCGAGGGCAGCCCCCCTGAGGCCAGGACAGCTGCGGAACGCTACGGACGGGCAGCCAATCACGTGGAAGCCCCGCGTATGTCCTGCCCAGCGTTCCGGTTGTTCATTTGCAGATAACACCACTGGTCCAAACGTTGTGCAACTGATTGTCCTCTGTCAATCAAGGATGTCATATAGAAGAAGGTAAAAATTTGTTCTCACCTGCCTCTGAAAGTAGAACTAGGTCCAATAGGTACAAACTGCAAGAGAGGAGATTCCGGTGGGACATCAGGAAGAAATTCCTGACAGTAAGGGGTGGTTCGACAGAGGGAACAGGTTGCCAAGGATTCTCCCTCAGTGGAGACCTTCAGGCAGAATCTCAACAGGCACCTGCTGGAGATGCTCTGAGAGGAGTTCCTGCTACAGGCAGAGGGCTGGACTAGATGACCTTGTAGGTCCCTTCCAACTCTATGATTCTATGAGTCTATCATTCAACTTGTGACTCTGGATCAGGACTTGAGCCCATTCCTGCCCATCACCTCCTCCACAGCACAGTTCAGAATAAATGCTGGTTCTCTGACATCAGAGGGCATCTTGCTACAGAGCTTCCCAGAAGAGTCAAAATGCATAAGAGGACATCACCCTCCTGCAGCACAGGTGAGATATACAATTTTTGCACCCAGGCCAACCACTTTCGATGCCTTGCCAAGCCTTTCCCCCCTCTCCACTGCGCCGTAATTTATATCCCCATCTTTTTACTACTAAATGCATTACAAGCCTAATGTACAATACCTGACAGAATTCCGAACGATTATGCTTATTTATAGCCAGCCTGCCATGAAAAGATCACAAGCATAACTCACACTTGGCAAGGCTGCAAAACGCTGATCGCCTTCCAATCAGCCCCGTTTATAACCCGGTGGGATTTCATTAGGAACGTTTTAGCTTCATGGGTATTTGATGCCACACACAAGTGCTACTCTAGCTCAAGTTATTTTTGGAGGCATTAACAGCCACAGAAGGCTGGGCAGGGATAATGATAATAAATTAAGAGCAAGTGCTAATTTGATTGTCTTGCAGCCAAACCTCCTCCCTCTCAAAAGAAGCATCTCTCCCTCCACCTTTTGTAAGCCTGCACCTCTAAGCTAGAAGAGGGGGTGTGCTTGGCCAAGATTCTACATTACCGCATCAACCTGCTCAAGCCTGCCTCATAATGGCATCTAGTCTCAATATATGCTAATACAGCATTTCTCAAACTGTGGGCTGTGACCTGATTTCTGGTGGGTCCTGCAGAACCTTCAATGAAAACACAGGGGATGGAAAAATCAGCTATCTAATTGCCTATTCAAAAATCAGATAGCTGCAGTGGTGTCATCCAAATGATTTAGGAACAGGTACTCACTTTTGATTGGCACTTGTCGGGGTCCGCCCACCAGACGTGACATCATAAGACGGAAGTGAGGTCGTGGCAGGAAGTGAGGTCATGGCCGGAAGTGAGGTCATGATTGTTGCCATGGATGTGATCGTGTTTGTAATAACTTCAGCTTGTGGTTAGTGTTGATTTTACTTCTATTGCTTTGCTTTCTAGAGATGTGTATATACATATTTTGCTTCAACTGTTCCGCGGTTAAATAGCAGGCTAGACTGTACTAGATTGTGAGCGCTTTTGGGACAGGGAGCCATTTAACTTTAATGTGAAATGCAAGGAGCCGGCAAGGAGCAGGAGGGGGAATGGGCCGCCCACCGGGCCGCGCAACCACGTGGGCGCCCGACCGAGCACCAGGCCGGCCAGCAAGGAGCAGGAGGAGGGGGAACAGGCAACCAAAAAAAGACCGTGTGGGGGCTGGGGCTGGGAGGAGGCTGCAGGAGGAACCGGGACGCTGGATCTGCGCGGCTGGAGGGAGCGGGAGCCCCAGGCAGCCTACCTTCTCATGCTTGCTGCCTTATTCCCGGGTCTCCCTCGCTGCTGCTGCTGCTGCTGCTGCTGCTGCCGCTGCTGCCGCCTCCAGTCCTCTCGCTCCGCTGCTGCCGCCGCCACCACACTGCCTGCCTGCCTGCCTGCCTCCTCACAGAAAGTGCAGGCAACGGCTGTGGGCGTGCAGTATGCATGCGCAGCTGCTGAGCCAACCAGCCAACAGGGCCAGCTTTGAGTGGGCGGGGCCAGCTCAACTTCTAGGAACCGGTACTCACGTAGTGGTGCGTAGTGGGTGCATGACATCACTGGATAGCTGCTAATTGCCCTGCAAACAGCTGAGCTCCTGGTGGTCCATTGTGCACTGCTTGCTCAGTGAGAAGTTTGAAGTGCCAGCTATGTGGTCAGTCCATTATCTGTGCTCTCTGATGGTCAGTGGGGAAGAATCTCCCAAGTTAGTGCTTCTAGATTTTTTTTTCTGAGACTTCTTGGTCTACAGACCACAGGTTGGGAACCAGTGACATAAAGCATCATCACTGCTGGCCCATCTATAACCCCATCTGATGCGGGTTGTATCAGTGACAGATTGCAAGGAATCTGAGAAAGCAGCAAACCCGGGATGCTGTTTGCTGCATCTCCAAGTCCACCGCTGCCTCCATCCAACCTGCTCCCAATGCAAACCACAATTAACTGTTTTCCAGGGCACCAGAGGCAGATCTAAGGGAGGGCAAATCTCTAAGTGTTGCAAGAAGCCTTATTACCCTGTCATGTAAATCCCTCCTCTCCCTTGCTGCTGTAGCCAGTAAGCAACCCCAAGATGTTGCTTTTCCCTGTGAGGACTGGCTAAAACTCTGCAGGAGAGGAGTGATTTCCACTGCAAGGTAAGGCTTCTTGCAAAACTTAGAGATTTGCCCTCCCTTAGATCTGCCTCTGCAGGGCGCAATCCTAACCTGGAGTTAGGCTGGCACAGTTAGGCCAGCAAAGTTTGGCCAGCACAAATGCCACCGTAAAGAGTGTTTGGACCACTCTCGGAGTTAGGGAGGATGGTGCACGTCTTTGTGCTGGCCTGATTTCTCATGCACTGTTGACTCTGAGAGTGGTCCAAACATATGCTATGGTGTCCCTTGTGCCATCAAACTTTGCTGGCCTAACTCCAGGTTAGGATTGCGCTCTTCATCTAGTAAGAAGCAAATCACTTCTCACCTTGCCTGATTTCTCATGCACTGTTGTGAAATCCAGAAGTGTGGGAATTCTGGTTTCATTTACAGGGGGAGCATGCACATTTTTCACCAGCAGAAGAAACTTTGATTTCTGCACATGGGAAGGCCTACTGGCTCTGATCTAAACCATTCAAACAACAGCCTGTGCTGGCAGTTGCAGCAGCTGTGTTAACATCATATTTCATCTGCACATTTGACTTGAATGTACAGGGCATGTAATCACTGTCTGTGTTAAGCAGAAAATAGCCTCATCCATCAGTCAGCCCAACATAGTCAAATACATGCTCATTATTGGATCTGTTTCACAATGCCATGTAAGCGACTCAGCGTGCGATCATCTCAGTAAAAAAAAAAAAATTCAGCCGCATTTCACGGTAATGGAAAAAGAGCTTGCCATTGCAGCTGGCATCACACACCAAGCCATGCATCATGGTTAGGCATGCATGATCATCTGAGCAACCAAATTATCTTGCTTTGATTTATCCTCTTGCGATGGAGCTGGACCAAAAGCTCCCATTTAAGATAGATTCACTGGCATGGAAATTAGGGCACACCGCAGCAAAGGTTAGGAGAAGGGGGGGGAAACAAACTGCATGGAGCGTGACCTAGATCCATTCCAACATTATACAAGTTTTTCCTCCCCAAACGAGGGAGTGCTTGGAGAACCAATGGATGGTTTGGATACATTATCCTCTTGCTCTCTGCCAATCTCTCCACCATCTCCTTATCAGTGGCATAGCTAATGAAAGTGTAGCCCAGTGCAGACGAAATGATGTCACAACAGGAAGTGACATCACAGTTATACTTTTGTTCTCTGGGTTTTGGGGCCATAACTTTTGACAGCATGGAGATATTACCCTTCAGTTTGTTTCATTAGATTCTGCATTCAATTACCTTCCAATGATTTATAACATGATGGTGTTATTCCTACATACCAAGATTTTTTCACCATTTTGGCCACTAGTGTCAAGCTCAGGTTGTTGCCCCCCCTAAAGTTTGTTGCCTGCACTTGTATAGCTACACTCCTGCTCCTTACCTTTTTCAGTGGTAGTGGTGGACAATGACAACAAAAAAGGGGGAGGAGGAATACAATGAAACAAACCAAATTGTATATATTTTAATGCCAGCAATACTTGCCAAAGAGACTGCCAGTCTGTCTTCAGCAATGATCTCTGCACCCCAGTCATGAACTGCATGTCTGTTGTGATCCACCAAGGTACATAATGGCTTCTGGCCGCAGACAACCAGCCCAAAAACGACCTACAACATTGTTGCTGGAGCTGTTTGCAGCTGTTTTTCAACTTGCATTCTTCTTGAACTTCCAGCTTCCCCAGAGACCCTATGCAGTGATTGAGACAATGTGTTTTTCCTGGTACTCCTAAGCCTCGAGTCCCTCCTTAAAGGTGGAGACACGTTTTTGAAATGCTGGACTTCAGGCTGACCTGAACATTGTGTTCAAACTCAGACATGAAGGCGGTGAAAGTGATCAAGAAGGCCGTTTTGAATCGAGAAGGGTCAGGAAAAGTGCACAAATCTATATGTGTAATCAAAAGCAACCCAATCAACATGGGCCTCCCGATGGAAATCCAATAGTCTCTCAACAAGCATTCTAGTTAGAATTCTATGAAACAGCCTACAAGCTCATGTAATTAACGCAGGGAGCAGCATCAAACTCGTTCCCCAGTTAGAGGAAAAAACACCAGAAACAGACACATCTAATGAACAATCTGGTTGCATAGCACAGTTGGCAAACAACAATCATGGTGGAGCCGGGAGGATTGTTTCATTGCAAAAAGAACAAAGTGAGATCAGGGCCTCAGTAGGGTGGAAGAGTTCTCTTCAAATCCTTGGATTGTTTTTTTCCATCGCCAAAAATATTCCATATTTAAATCCATATTTTTCCACTTAACTTTCAAATGTTTCTTACCCAAACAGTTGGTGCAATCCTACATTGCAAAATACACATTTCAGCACCTTTTGTCCCCAGTAAATGTACCAAATGCACAGAACAGCATGCTTATATTGTGCAAAAGTCTATGGGAAGTGAGAGGGGCCTGGAACCTTGTGTTTCCTTATCAATTTTGGGATTGAAAAAAGAATTGGATAACAGCCAGTGATGTCATGCAGGCGGTACACGGTGGTACGCGAGTACCGGTTTCTAGGATTACAGCTGGCCCCGCCCACTCGCCCGCCCACTCGTCGACTCCGCCCTCTGCAACGTTTGAATTTCCTGCATGTTTGAGTTGCCTGCACATTCTCAGAGCCAGGCAGGCAGGCAGGCAGCGAGCGGGCCTTTCCTTTCCTTGCCACTGAAAAATGAGTTGCTCTGGGGTTTTAACATGATGCCAGGCCTCCTTAACATGTTCTGGGGGTGCTATGGAATACTGTTGCAACTCTTGGGTCAGTTTAAAATCATCTGAGGCCTCAAAAAGGGCTTTTTTCATGTCACTTCCTGCCACGACATCACTTCTGCCTTATGACGTCACTTCCGGTGGGCGGGTCCCGACACGTGCCAATCAAAAGTGAGTACCTGTTCTTAAATCATTTAGATGACACCACTGATAACAGCCCTATCTAACCAAACTCTCAGTATGTCACCAACCTTTTAACAACCAGCAGTGGGTTAAACCACTGCTGCTGGGCTTTCCGATGGGAAGGTTGGGAGTTCAAGACTGTGTGACGGAGTGAGCTCCCGTTGCTTGTCCCAGCTCCTGCCAACCTAGCAGTTCCAAAGCACCTAAATGCAAGTAGATAAATAGGGACCACTTCGGTGGGAAGGTAACGGTGTTCCGTGCGCTACGGCATAGAGTCTTGCCGGCCACATGACCACGGAAGCTTGTCCTCGAACAAACGCCGGCTCTACAGGCTTAGAAACAGAGATGAGCACCGCCCCCTACAGTCGGTCACGACTAGACCATTCGGTCATGGGGAAACCTTTACCTTTACCTCAGTGGTGTCATTCAAATGATTTAGGAACAGGAACTCACTTTTGATTGGCACTTGTCGGGAACCCGGAACCAGCCACGGAGCCCGTTAGGATCCGGAACACCCGTTCTGGTCCGTTCCCCCTGAATGACATCACTGCTTTACCTTTAATCTTTGGGGGAAGTCTTAAAAATTGAAGTGATCTAAACTCAGGGCGCAATCTTAACCTGGAGTTAGGTTGGCACAGTTAGGCCAGCAAAGTTTGGCTGGCACAAGGGACATCGTAAAGTACGTTTGGACCACTCTTGGAGTCAAAGAGGCCAGGACACAGACATGCACCATCCTCCCAGACTCCGAGAGTGGTCCAAATATGCTTTACAGTGGCCCTTGTGCTGGCCAAACTCCAGGTTAGGATTGCACCCTCAATGTTTGCTGTAGAGGTATACTTTTTAGGTCCCATGTCTATTTATGCAGCATAGATTAGATAGCCTTATTTATGTGAAGGGAAGCAGTGGTGATTAAATTAAATTCTTCAAGAGCAGCGCAGCAATAACAAGAGATTTGTTGTTTCTTGCTATTAATGTTTCAAGTGCTACCGGCCTGTGATTATAGCAAATGAACTTCCTTTGCTTATTTTTCCTCCAGCCTTTTCCTAACATGGGAAAAGTGTGTTTGGTTTGGTTTGGTTAAAGAAAAAAACCAGAATACAGTCTGAGCAGCCAGGTCAGCGGACCAGCACTCCTTAAGCATAACCACAACCTACAGCTTGGTTCAGAAAGTCAGCCCTTGCAATATGTTTCCGCCCATTTAAAGCCAGCCTTTGTATTTGTATACAAAAGGAAATCCTCTAGCTAGTAACCCCGAGGGAATTCGACGCTTGGTTTAACTGAATTGCTGAGGAAAGGAAAACTTTCGTCTCCAGTGCTTTCCAGTGTTCTCAAGGCCACCACAGTGTTGTGCTTATGAAAAATGCCTGCATGAACAAAACAGCACCGCTGCGTAATGAAACACCACTTGCTGTGTTACTTTCACATGGAATCATTGCCTTACAGGAACAAAGATTAAGAAATAATTGCTACGTGTACTGGAAGTTTAGGAATGGAACTGGCAGGCATTTATTTCACTTGGAGTCTTAGGATATCTAACTGAGCAGAATGGGCAAAAAAAAACACAGGTTGAATTCCCTTTTGCTGTCTCATTTCTCCTTGCTGTGGCTGATGCCTGCAGAAAATTTGACAAATGGTTCAAACTGCAGCACATTACAGTTCCACATTAATTGACATAGGGTGCAATCCAGCGGTGTTATGCTGCCGGAACGCTGGGCGGGACATCCGGGTGATCGACAGCCCGCCCGTTGTGTTCCGCAGCGTTACGCCGTTTGCGTAACCAATTACGCCACTTGTGTACGTTACGCAAACGGCGTAATGCTTCGGAACACAACGGGCGGGCTGTCAATCACCCGGATGTCCCGCCCAGCATTCCAGCAGCATAACACCTCTGGAGCAATCCTAACCAACTTTCCAGCACCAGGGTAAGGGGTTTGGACAGATTTTTAAAAGGGGGTTGGACAGATTTATAGAGGAAGACTCCATCACAGGTTGCAAGCTATGATGGGTATGTCCAGTCTGAGATAAGCTGGTTGCTCATCATGAGGGCCGGCTAGGAATTTTTTTCTGTCGTCCAAATTGGCCATGGATGGCAGTTCTTTTGCCTACCCCAGACTGGTAAGGGAGGGACAGTGTGTTCAGGAAGTTTGATGACTTAAAAACTGGTCCCTTGGGTTTAATAAAGTTAAACCCCAACTGCAGTCTGGTGTCTTGGGGGTGATGCAAGGGTAATAGGCTACCTCAGAACGCCAGACACAGGGGAGTAGCAATGAGATACAAGTATCTGGATGTCTTGTCTGCTCCCTGAGGCATTTGGTGAGCCACTGTGAGATACAGGAAGCTGGATTACATGAGCCTTTGGCCTGATCCAATGGGGCTCTTCCTCTGTTCTTAAGGCCAAGTTTGGGTTGCAAGTTTGATTTACCTCATATTTACCTCAGGAAATTTACCTCAGAATTCCAGGTGCAAGGGAGTGGCAACCAGATACAGATATCTAGTTGTCTTGTGTGCTCCCGATGGCATCTGGTGGGCCGCTGTGAGATAAAGGAAGCTGGACTAGCTGGGCCTTTGGCCTGATCCAGCAGGGCTCTTCTTATGGCCTCCTCAGACTTAGAGCTAGACATGGGATTCCTATAGGGGCTACAGTGACTTTTTTTCATAAGAACATAAACATAAGAAAAGCCCTGCTGGATCAGGCCAAAGGCCCATCTAGTCCAGCTTCATGTATCTCACAGCGGCCCACCAGGTGCCCCAGAGAGGCATGAGACAACAAGATGCTTGCATCCTGTTGCCACTCCCCTGCACCCGGTACTCTGAAGTAGCCTACTACTAACGTAAGGAGGTTACAACCCATCATTGCCTATAGCCCACGATGGACTTTTCCTCCAGAAATCCGTCCAATCCCCTCTTAAAGACATCAAGACCAGATGCCATCACCACCTCCTGTGGCAAGGAGTTCCACAGATTAACTACCCGCTGGGTAAAAAAGTACTTCCTTTTATCTGTTTTAACTCTCCCAACCCTCAGTTTTAGCGAATGCCCCCTGGTTCTGGTGTTTTGAGAGAGAGAAAAGAACATCCCTTTTTCATTTTACTATGAACCCTGGTTTTATCACTAGGATGGAACATTCTTCACAGCTTTTATTTCAGAAGAGTCCACTTTAAACAGAACTTGCGCCTCTGAGGATTTCTTGGCCTGGATTATGCTGGTGGGGCTGCACACATACAAAAGAGACAACATTTTATAGTTCGGAAGAGAGCAGACAAGAGAATCACAGCCAAAGGACTTCACAGTCGTATTTGTTTTGCGCCTCCGCCCACGTCGTCATTTTGGCACCCAGAAGATCTTTGCACTGCACAGTCCGTGTGGAAGCCAGGAGCAAAAAGAACGCTTAAGTGGCATTATAGACTTGATTACTGGACAAAATGGAAGAGTTGGTTCGCCTGGGGTGCTTGAGAGCCTTCTTGACTCATAAGGATGCTTCAAGAGGAAACGGTTTAGGAATGTGGGCCATGACCCTAAACAAGCGACATGCATGTGTTTAGTTAGAAAAGGCTACTTGAAGGTTCTGAAGTGTTTGGGGAAGTCCCAGAGGATGGCCAGATGGCTGGCTTCCTGCAGGTGGCCGAATGGGAAGTCCCAGGGACTCTTTCGGATGCCATGAGAGACCTGATGGCCACGTCTTTCTTCCTAATACCGCAAGGGTAAAATGCAGTGATGGGATTCACAAATTGACAAGGGGAACGCTGGGCGGGACTTAGGCGGGACTCCCGCTTGAGTGGCAGCCCGTCCACAGCGTTCTGCAGCTGTCCTGGCCTCGGGGGGGCTCCCGCTCGCCGCGAGGGACAGGTGAGGGTCACGCCAGGTACCTAGGCAAGCAGCGGTGGGGCACGCTAACTGGGGGCAGCCCCCCCCCCCCGAGGCCAAGGCAGCTGCGGAACACTGTGGACGGGCAGCCAATCACGCGGAAGCCCCGCGTTAGTCCCGCCCAGCATTCCCCTTGTCAATCTGTGAATCCCATCGCTGGTACAATGGATGGACATACCTTGGAGAAATACCAAAGCTGATTGTTCTATCGTCGCTTCCTATGATTCTGGGGCAAATAAAACTGTACTAGTGCAAGAGAAGGAGAAAAGATAAGAACATAAGAACATAAGAAGAGCCCTGCTGGATCAGGCCAAAGGCCCATCTAGTCCATCTTCCTGTATCTCACAGCAGCCCACCAGGTGCCCCAGGGAGGCATGAGACAACAAGATGCTTGCATCCTGTTGCCATTCCCTTGCACCCGGTACTCTGAAGTAGCCTACTACTAACATAAGGAGTTACAACCCATCATTGCCTATAGCCCACGATGGACTTTTCCCCCAGAAATCCATCCAATCCCCTCTTAAAGGCATCTAGACCAGATGCCATCACCACCTCCTGTGGCAAAGAGTTCCACAGACTAACTACCCGCTGGGTAAAAAAGTACTTCCTTTTATCTGTTTTAACCCTCCCAACCCTCAGTTTTAGCGGATGCCCCCGGTTCTGGTGTTTTGAGAGAGGGAAAAGAACATCCCTCTATCGACTCTATCCCTTCCGTGCATTATTTTGTATGTCTCAATCATGTCCCCCCTCAGGCGCCTTTTTCCTAGGCTGAAGAGCCCCAAACGCTGCAGTCTTTCTTCATAAGGGAGGTGCCCCAGCCCCGTAATCATTTTTGTCACTCTCTTCTCTAGTTTACTTCCATTCGTTTACTTCATTTCCATTCGTTTACCATTCTAGTTTACTTGGTAGATCTCTAGTTTACTTCCATTCTAGTTTACTTCCAGTTTACTGGGGAACAGCCATTTTTAGCCAACCAGTCCAGAGCCCCATCAAGAGCATCTGGCCTGCCCACCCTTGGTCTGATTGGCTTGAAATTGCCCTCCTCTGGAAGCGGTTGGCTGCCACACCGCTGCGGGATGCCGCACCGCCACCACTCATTCTGGTGAGTCGGGGACCGTGGCGGTGGTCCCCCTCCTGCAAAAACGTTGCCTTGGGCCCTGCTGCTCAGCGCTGGGCATAAGCCGAAGTGACCAATGTCATCACATTGGGCCCCACACTGCACCAGTGCAGCCGGGATCTCTATGGGCTGGGATCTCTGGGGTTCTGGGTGAGCGAAGCAGGTTTATCTTGGGCCCTCCCACCTGCTCCTGTTTCTGAACAGTCCAAAATGGGCCTCCTAGAAGCAGTTTGCTGTAAAATCATCATGTCACCTCCACTATTTCCAGGTACTGTGTGGGGCAGACGCGGATCTTACCTGTAGCACCCCATGACACGAGCCATGGGGCGCGGAGCAGCGGTGGGGTGCCATTGCACGCGGTCTGGGAGAGACCGCGCGGTTTCTCGCCCTCCCGCCCACCCACACCTCCCTTACGCTCCAAAAATAGAGCGTTTCCGGGGTAAGGGAGGCATGTCTGCGTGACACGCGGGGGCGGGGTGGGGGCGCGGTTTCAGCGCCTGCCATGAGGCGCACTCCCAGCCCCGACCGCCTCTGGTGTGGGGCCCCAGAAGCACTACTTTTGGTGAGTGGGGGACCTGCGGGAATGTCCTGCATTGGGCCCAGTGGTGAAATTCAGCCAGTTCTCACCTCTTCTGCAGAACCGGTTGCTAATTTTAGGTTGGGAGAGGGAAGAAAGGCAGCGGATGGCCCTGAAGGACACAGAACTGGTTGTTAATTTATTTGAATCCCACCACTGATTGGGCCTAGAGCCAGCCCTGCTGCAGCTCCTAAGGCTGACACTGAGAAGAAGGTAAGGCTGCTATCCATACGCTTCCCAGCCAAAGCCAGCCAGCCCCAGTCTGTTTTCCTCTCCACCCGTGCACTTTCCCGAAAGCACAATCGGGAAACATTGCTTTTCCAAAACACAAGCGCACGTGAACACTCTCTTCTTTTAGGAGGGCAAGAGAACGCCACAGCAAGTGTCAGGAAAAGCATATGATTTCTCTTTCATCTGCAGAGAAGAGAAAGAGAAGGATTTTCCTTTAAATGGTATCTGATGCTGGTACAATTCAGCTTGGCAATCGTGATAAATCAGCCGTGCTGCCAAAGGTTAAAAGACCGCTCAAATCCCTTTACATACATTCTGTTTTCAATTACCCAATTTGACTTCAACAATGAGGCTATGAAGCAAGCCTCTTTAGCTGGCAAATCTTTTGCAGGCTTTCAACTCTTCCAGTGAAAGTGTTTTCCGGATTTTCCCTTGCCTGAAAAGGGATGAAGGAGGAGAGATTTTATTTTGCATTTCTGTTGTGCAGTCCTTCACCACCAGCTCAGGGTGGTGTATATAGTCCCTCCCTTCCTTTTATTCTTACAACAACCCTGTGAGGTAGTTGGAGCTGAGGGCGCAATCCTAATCCTGGAGTTAGGCCGGTACAGTTAGGCCAGCACAGTTCGGCCAGCATAGGGGCCACCATAAAGTGTGTTCAGACCACTCTCGGAGTCAGGGAGGATGGCGCACATCTCTTTGCTGGCCTCTCTGACTCCGAGAGTGGTCCAAATGTGCTTTCCAGTGGCCTAACTGCGCCGGCCTAACTCCAGGTTAGGATTACACTCTCAGTGTCAGAGGCAGTGGCGTCATGCAGCCGGAACGCTGGGTGGGAGGAACGGGTGAGCGGCAGCCCACGGGGGCAGGGAAGACAGCGAAACGGAGCGGTATGCAACGGGCGGGCTGCCGCTCACCCGTTCCTCCCGCCCAGCGTTCCGGCTGCATGATGCCGCTGATCAGGGGGGATGGTGCACATCTGTATGCTGGCCTCTCTGGCTCGAGGGTGATCCAAACATACTTTACAGTGGCCCTTGTGCCAGTCAAACTTTGCTGGCCTAACTGTGCCGGCCTTAATCCAGACTAGGATTGCGCTCTGAGTGAGAGTGATTGGGCCAAAGTCACGCAGGAAACTTCATGGCAGAGCAATGTCCAGGCAGTCCAGTTCTGCGTCCAACTCCCAAAGCACTACACTATCCCAGCTGTCATTTTGCAGGAAGGAATTGGGGGTGAGATTTTAATATGAAAAAGAATAAGGATGAATGTGGCATACTTGGTGAGCTATGCCTAGCAGCAAATTATTTTAGGAGGCATCTGCTGAGATGCATGAATGAACATGACTGAAACAGAAACTAATGTTTCCCCCCGTGTTGTTAACCAGAAATGCATCCACAGGGACTGTGTTTCTCGGAGAAGATGTGAACAAATGACAATTCCGAGTTCAATATTTTTTTTCAGCCCTCTTCTTCGTTGCAACTTAACATGAGGAATTGGACAAGCCGTGTCTTTTTCTGCCCGTGTTTGAGAAGACAGAGCTCCGCTGACAATGTTCCGCATTTTTATGGCACGCAACAGCAAAGACGAATGGCACTTTAAACATTTCGATGCATCTATTATTCAGGAAGGTTAAGCAACTAATGAGGGAATATTTTTCACAGCCTTCTTAGTCGAGCTGGTTCACCATTAAGTGTCCTCCGAAGAGCTACACGGCTCCTTTTCCAGGGGAGAGGAAGAGGGAGGAGGAAAACAGGAAGGATGTTGGGGTCTGAAAAGGAACTGCGGTTATTTCCCTGAGAATGCAACCCAGCAAGGGTTGAGGTTCTTTGCAGAGATAAAAGGCCCGATCCTATCTAATTTTCCCACACTGATGCAGCCATAATACAGCCCCGAGGGAAAGGAACAAACATTCCCTTACCTTGAAGAAGCCTTGGTGACCACACCACCATTTCAGGATGCAGCACATGCCCCATTGGCAGGGCTGCATCAGCGCTGGGAAGTTGGATAGGATTGGGGCTGCCTATATGGCAAGAGGTAAGCCAGCCCTAGGGAGGGGTGTAGAGCTTGGATGTAGAAATTAGACCACATCCAAAACCCCATCCCCAGCCCACAGGTCATGTGACTTGCTTGGACCTGGGCCTGCTATATAGCGGACATAGATCTGAGCAAGCCCATTTTGGGTGACTGGAGCCTACCCCAGGGCAAGGGTGCAAACATACCAGTGATGTCATGCAGGGGGAACGCGGGGGAACTCAGTTCCACTAGTTAAAATTAGGGCTGACTCCGCCCACTTCACTCTCCCTCCTCCCCCCCTCCCAATTCCTCTGCAAAGAGCTTTTCTTCTTGGTTGGCCGGCACTCAGAGGGTTAAAGGCAGTGATGTCATTCAGGGGGAACGGACCAGAACGGATCCTAACGGGCTCGGTGGCTGGTTCCGGGTTCCCAACAAGTGCCAATCAAAAGTGAGTTCCTGTTCCTAAATCATTTGAATGACACCACTGAAACATACCCTCCCCCCGTGAAGGCTCCAGTGCAGTGCCAGCCTGCATTGGACACAGCGCAGGCCCGCAGGCCTGTGCTGCTCCTGCGTAGGTTAGGATTGTGCTCTCAGAGCTAAATAGGTGAGCCCACCATACTAAGAGCCCTGCTGGATCAGGCGAAAGGCACACAAGGCAACAAAAGATCTACATCCTGTTTCCACTCCCTTGCGCTTGGCATTCTAAGGTAGCCTTCCTCTAAAACCAGGCGGCTGCACATAACTATCATGGTCTGTAACCTGTGATTGATGTTTCCCCCATCAATCTGTCCAATCCCCTTCTAAAAGCATCTAGGCCAGGCGTCATCATCACATCCTGTGGCAAGGAGTTCCACAGGTTAATTACGTGCTGGGTAAAGAAATCTTATTTTCCTGACACTCAGTTTTAGTGGATGTCCCCTTCTCTTCTGCTCCGTACTTCTTCTTCTCACCTGTTGCCCACTTTCTTTGTGAATGCTACCTGAGGCAATTGCCTTAGTCAGCCTTATGTATGGACCAGCTCTAAGCCATTTCAGTACGTTTAACTGAAACACGGGATAGAAACGAGCTCAATAAACAGACCGAGATTGGAATCAGGAGCTTCCCCATTTACAGTCCCTACACTGCAGAGAACTGGCTCTCGGATTTCAAGTTATGCTTGAGCAAAACCATACAGATGCGACTTGACAGCTTTCCCTTTACGGGCGCTTGTGTTTAAATTGGCCCATAGGATCTTCCTGGCAGGCGCTGGGCCGACAAAGGCGCTGGGCCGACAAACCTCTTCTGCAGAGTCCTAATAAAACTCTGATGTTACAACAATGGCGTTACCCCATGCCACACACCGATACAGACGGCAACCATCCTGAAAGAATTTTCTCCCGTGGCCCGTCTGTTGCCAGTCTTCATTTGTGACTGCCTGTGTCCGAAGGTAAGTCGAAGCAGCCCATGAGTCAAAGGGTTTTATCTGGTTTCCTCCACTCCCTTCAACCTGGCATGAGCAAGACTTGGAACAATAACAGGATGCAGGGATGCAGGACGGGAAAAGGCAGACACCCAACTGGAAAGCCTCAGACAGGAAAGCTGAACACTCCCTTGCATTGCTTCATGCAGTGAAATAACTGGTTTCATTGGACTCTGTGCTGTGCCTGTGTTTGGAGCCTGTTAGCTGGACGCAGCCAGCAGACCCACTTTCACTGGGGATAAGAGCCGACCCAGGTACGAAAAAGGAGATCTGGGGAGAAGGGGGTTGTAGGGGGGATTGTTCAGCTTCCTGGTTCATTGCTCTTTGGTGTCTGTCATTTGAAGGGCTAGGCGGCCTCTTGGGATACCTCCTAGTGCAGGACGTTCTGTTACGTACAAGCTTTTGTCAATGATGTCCTTGCGCTCACAGTGCGTGACCGGAAAGGAACCCCAGCCATCCCAAGATGCTCATGAGGTTGCCAAGACTCGGGCAACATGGCATGGGGAGGAGGGGTGCAAAACTGCGCGTTATGGAGATTTTGTTGTCCTTGTAAACTCTGGTCCCAAGTTGCTGCCAACTGGTCTTTAAATTGAAACAGACAGTTCTCTAATAGAGCTGTTACGGTTTCTGCTGTACCTCTGAAAGCAACAGGCTTCGCCCTTATCCACTGGAAAGCCGGTGTGGTCAAAGCTGGCTTCTTTCTTATATGTGCAGAGCACAGAAGATTGCAAGCGTTCCGCAGGCTGTCTTCCGCAGGCTAAAAGAGCCATCTAGGGATTTTTTTAAAAAAAAATCACCAGCCAATGTTAGGACTGAAAGCTGTTTAGTCTCTACTAGTAAGTGAAACATTTGCTAATGGCTGGGCAAATGCCAGGCATTTGTAGCCTGCCCTACGAGCTGCCCTTGTGAGAATAATTGGTTGTGGTTAGACACTAGAAGTCCGCTCCAGAGCTCCATATGTGCCTGATGCATACAGGAAGTCCCTGAATAGGTGCAACTTTCTATCCATTTCAAAAGAGCACAAAAAGATGCACTCTGCACATAACGAAACAGGTGTATTTACTACGACTGGCTCAGGATCAACCAGTCTGCCCGGTGTCTGAGCAGTCATTCGAACCTGGGTCTCTGATGAAAGCCAGATGATTTAGACCAACCTCTTTTTGGAGATTTCAAACAAAGAAATGGATGATTTGAAGACTTTGTGGGCGCAGTGAAGGTGCTGGATTGCTGGGGGGGGGACTTGCACAGGGCTCTCCATGGCACTCCCTGCTTACCACAATGGGGGTTAATGGTGCTACCACTGATGGGGGGGGGTTGGAATCTTCAATCGGCCTGATGCCCTCTATCAGCAGCTAAGCAGCTCCTGATGCCTCCATCAGTTGCTGGAACGTTATGATGGTAAAAGGGGGGGGAGATATAACAAGGAGGAAACCAGGCTTTGTTGTCTTTTACTGGGAATATATATTTAGTTACTTGATTTTATACCTTGTCTTTCAGTGTGGATGCAATTTGTGTGCTAAACGTTAGCCAAATTGTTTGGTAGGGTGCAGAAAGCATGGAAGGTCTAGTGGGTTGGACGATTGGTCGATCTGCCCTGTTGTTGATGCTGGCTGGCTGCTAGGGTTTCAGATGATGGGGGGGGTTGAACCCGGGACCCTTGGAAGGCAAGGTGGGTGTGCTATCACTATGTTAGAGGCCCTGCCCCATTCAAACTTCACCTCAGCCACATACTCAACTGGTGACCTTAGGCAAGGTTTGCCGAGTTTAGCCCAAATTCTGCTATTGCTGCAAAAGGCCCAGCAATGAACTGCCACAAACAGTGATTTTCAGCCAGTGTGCCATGGCTTCTCTCTTACCCACTGGAAAAGCCTGCACGATCAGATCTGGCTTCTTCTTTTATATTCAGAGCTCAGAAGATTTCAGGCATTCTACGCTATCCTGCACAGGTCTGCAGGTGTGTCTTGGGAGTCTGGGGAAGGTCATTCATTAGTAGGGCCATTGGAGGCTGTGAGCCTCCCACCAGCAGCCTGGTGTGCCTTGTCCAAAAAACAGGTGGTATGACTTGACCATTTTAGCACCTTGACCATGTGCCATGAGTTGAAAAAGGCTGAAAAGAGCTGGGCTAGAAGCCCCGTGGGAAGTCCTGCAGATTCTGGTTGTGAGCTACTCCTATGTATAACGTATTTCAGACCTGCTCATGTGACACGATATCAGTATGAAATTTTACCTCCAATGTTTTGCCATAAAATGGGAGAGTGTTAAAGATTTCATGTTCCGATGCTTGTGCTGCCCAAAGTCATGAGCTTTGAGCCTTCTTCATTCAGAGTGCAATCCTAACCTGGAGTTAGGCAAGCACAGTTAGGCCAGCAAAGTTTGGCTGGCACAAAGGGCACCATCAAGTATGTTTGGACCACTCTCGGAGTCAGGGAGGCCCGCACACAGACATGCACCATCCTCCCTGACTCCAAGAATGGTCCAAACACGCTTTACGGTGGCCCTTGTGCCGGCCTAACTCCAGGTTAGGATTGCACTCTCAGGCTTCAAATCTCCACCCACTGGGTGATGTTACACCACTTGCAGCCCAACCGCTTTCACAGAGCTGCTGCCAGGATACCAGGAGGATTAAAATATTGATATTCATCACCCTGAGCTCCTCCGAGGTTGGGTGGGATATTCACTGTAATCGTGATGATAACAGTGCATTGGAGTTCAAAAGCCCTAATGCAGGAGAAAAACCAAGCATCAAAAAGGCACTTTCACTGAAACAGTTAATAGTTTTGAAAAGGTTTGTCAGCTGAAGGGGCTTGCCTCATATCCTGCCATTGTTGAGGCAGAACTGAGTAATTGAAAACAGGATATATGTAAAAGGATTTGAGCCGTCTTTTAACCTTTGGAGGCATGGCTGATTTATCGCTTTTGCCAAGCTGAATTGTACCAGCATCAGATACTATTTAGAGGAAAATCCTTCTCTTTCTCTTCCAGTCAAACAAAAGAGAAATCACATGCTTTCCTGACACTTGCTGTGGCAGTCTCCTGCCCTCCTACCAAGAGGGGTGTTCTCGTGTGTTTTGGGGAAAAAAACACACAATTATTTTCAATTATGCTCTTTCTCGAAAGTTCAGCGTCTGACCTGCAGGGGTGGAAGGGAAAGCAGATTGAGAGGAAAAGAGCAGCTGGCTAGCTTTCATGCATCCATTCATGAGGCCTCAAGCATTGTGTGGGTGGGAAGCAATGGCTTCATCCATGTGCCCACCCCTTCAACCTCCCATTCCCTGGGTCCTCCAGAGCAGAAGAGAAAGTGTGGAGGAGAGGGTGGTGGTAGCCCCCAGCATTCCTTCACCTCCAGTGCCCTCTTTCCCTTCATTCCCCATTTCCTTTATTTTTAATCCAGAGAAAAGGACCAGGTGGTTGGTGTGGTGCCAGGTAAACTGGTGCATCTGGGCTGCCATCGTTAACTGCCCCCACGTGCCCCTAATATAAAGGCAGTCAAAGTAGTGTTCATGCCGTATGCCTCGGAACATCAAATGCTGGGGAACAATGAGATATTTGCAAGTCCAGCTTCTAGTCTTCCCCAAAGCATCAGCTTGGCCGATGGACTACACGAGCTGTTCTTGTGAAGTCCCCTCGTCTCCCTTTGTTTCATGCCTGTACAAGCACAGTTTGCCCCAGAATCATAGGAAGCGATGATGGAACAAGCAGCCTTGGTATTTCACCAAAGTACTGTACATTCATCCATTGTCCCCCTTCTGGTATTAGGAAGAAAGACGTGGCCATCAGATCTGTCACGGCATCCACGAGAGTCCCTGGGACTTCCCATTGCCATCTGCAGGAAGCCAGCCATCTGGCCATCCTCTGGGACTTCCCCAGACACTTCATGCCATGGAAAACCTTCAACTAGCAGTTTCTAACTGAACTCAAGTGTATGTAGCTTGCTTAAGGTCATGGCCTACGATTCCCAAACCATTTTCTTCTTGAAGTGTTCTTATGAGTCAAGGAGACTCTCAGGCACCCCAGGTGAACCAACTCTTCCATTTTGTCAAAAGATTGATTCTATACTGCTCAAAAAAGAACTCCTATACTGTTAGGCATTCTTTTTGCTGATAACGTTGCTCCCGGCTTCCAAACGGACTGTGCAGTGCAAAGATCTGCTTGGTGCCAAAATGATGAAGTGGGTGGAGACGCAAAATAAATACGACTCTGAGGAACAACCTGGGGCCAGGAGCCTTTGGCCGATGCCCTCGTCTGCTCGGTTCCAAGCTGTAATGTGCAGCCCCACCAGCATAATCCAGGTCAAAACATCCTCTTCGGCACAAGAACTGTTTAAGGGAGTTCTTCTGAAATAAAAGCTGCAAAGAACGTTTCATCCCAGTGATAAAACCCAGCCAGTATGAATACATTCATTGTAGCCAATATCGGTGTCCCAAATTTAGCTCCGAGTCTGAAGGGGCCCTGGACAAAGTGTCCTACCTTTTGTGGGTGTGCTCCTTCAGGCTTCCCCTACACACGAGTCCTTGTGAAGCTTGCTACCTTGGGTGGCAGACTGGTGGGTGCTGCTGGACTTCCCCTTCCCACCCCTCCCCCCACCTGCCTTCCCCTTCATAGAATCATAGAGTTGGAAGGACCCACAAGGTCATCTAGTCCAACCCTCTGCCTGTAACAGGAAGTCCCTTCTCAGCCTTCCACCAGGCCTCCACCCCACTCACCCCCCCATGCACTCTCTTTCTCTGACACCCACCATGTGACCAAGGCTAATCCACCATTGTCCTCTCTCCACCTTATCCCTCCTCTCCACTCTGCCTTTTTCAAGTGGTAGGAGCAGGAAGAAAAGGAGGCAGTGCTGGGGAGAGAGTGCACAAAAGCACAAGGGGACAATTTTCATGTGTCTCAGGCATGGAGGGGGGCTTGGACCAGCCACAGGAACCTTGCAGGTTCTGGGGATTAACTTTGGCAGCAGGAGAATGAACATAGTGCAGCTTTTCTCAGTGGCTGTCATTTTTTTCCCACCTTTTTGGACACACAATAGCCACCATGGAGGGTGGGAAAGACCCCTCTCTGACATCTTTTAGCATGAGCAATTGATAACATGAAGCTAATTAATGGGCAACGGTCATCTGCTGCAGTTTGAACCATTTGTTGGATTTTTCTGCAGGCATTCGGCATTCAGAATGGAAAAATGACACAGCAAAAGGATATTCACTCAGGGCGTTTTGCCCATTGTGCTGAGGGACAATCATTGCCAATCATTGCCAATCAGTGTACAGACAATACTGAGCTAGACGGACCAATGGTCTGATACCATCTCTAAAATCAAAATAGTTCTGCACATTGGAGTGATGCAGTTGAATGAGTTGAGTCATGACTCCTCTGTGTAAATATTTCTTTCTTCTTGCCCCCCAAAATACTGTTAGCTCTGGAATATACCCTAATCAGCATCTGCAGAGCAATCTTTCGGATGCGAAGGTACCACAGAAGCTTCTGGGAGTGAAGCTTGTCTTAAAAATAGCAACAATCAGGGGAAATCAGGGACACTCAGGTTGATGGAGAGAACCACGTGCCCAGTCAATGGCATGCTTGTTCTAACTATTTGGCAGGCTGGTTATCTGTATTACCAGTGCCACCGTCAGATTAGTACTGGAGACCTCAAGGCAGCATTGCATCGGTGCCTCATTTGGGCCCCTGCAGCCTATGCTTACGAGTGTCAGGTGAGGGGCAACCGACGACTACAGCTCATCCCACCAATAGGAGCGTGACCTGGAGGCCCTGCAATAACCCTGACCCCTCGAGCGCCGGTAGCAGCACAGGTTTTGTGGCCAATCCATGCCATCGCTACTGGAGGATTCTGGGATTGGCCTTGGTGGATTCTGGGATTGGATTCTGGGATTCTGGATTCTGGGATTCTGGAGGATACTGGAGGATTCTGGGATTGGCCTTGGTGGGGGGGGGCTCTCTGATGGGCTTGACTCTCAGCTAGTGCCCACCCAGCTTGGCCAAATCCCTGTGGATCACCTTGAAGAGCAATGGCAACCATTTTTATCACTGTGGCTTTTCAGTGACCCCATGTAATCCAGGTCACAATCCTAACCTGGAGTTAGGCCAGCACAGCTAGGCCAGCAAAGTTTGATCGGCACTAGGGTCACCGTAAAGCGCATTTTATTTGTCCCACTCTCGGAGTCAGAGAGGCCAGCCCACAGATGTGTGCCATCCTCCCCGACTCTGAGAGTGGGACATTGTACTTGATGGTGTACCTTGTGCTGGCCAAATTTTGTTGGCCTACCTGTGCCGGCCTAACTCCTGGTTAGGATTGTGTCCCCAGCTAGGTGATGCCCTCTCAAAAAATGGCAATAATTTCTCATCATCTGACCATGTGCCTGATCTCTATGACAGCAAGGCAATGTTCCACTTGAACTTGCACACACAGCTTTTACTTCCTCACGAGGGAAGAGAGCCCCAACAGAGGCATGAACTTTTCTACTCGCTGTGAGGTTTCCAAAAATGCAGGGTTGAGCATTTTGACCAAGTGACCTGCAGTGACCACTTATACAATGGGTTGAAAAACGAAAGGCACCAAGGCCAGTTTGGGGAATTGTTCTCTTGAAGAAGCAACAGCCCAGGTACTGTACTTTATCGATTTCAGTAATATTCCCTATTTTAACCAACATTTTAAAAAAAAAATCATGCAGGGATAACATTGCCAGATACGCTCATTCCTACTGTAGCTCCAACAGAAATGCCATCATTTTGCATCAGATGTACAAAAAACCACAGATGCGGCTAATAACTAGAGATGGTTATTTATTATGTAGTGTTGACAGCTGATTGGTTGCCATTCAGCATGCATTGATTTATGTTGTTTTATGGTGTATGATTATTTTATCGTGTATGCTATTGTCAATTATTTGTTTTGGAAAGCACCATTGGACCGCATGGGATAAGGTTGGCTTGTGCAGTTGAAAATACATTTTTAAATAAAGGAAGTCATCCAGGAAGCTACCAGAACTGGATTTTCCAAAGCTCTGCTTATGTGCATGGAGGACTAGATGGGATTCAGAAGAGCATAAGATAATTCGTACTTGGCTGTGATATCTGCAACTGATTGAGAGTGGAGACCTAATTTGGCGGGGGGGGGGGGGACATGACTGGGATGTAAATTATGCATGGGATGGATAGAGTGGATAGAGGGATGTTCTTCCCCCCCCCTCACAACACTAGAACCAGGGGACATCCACTAAAATCTGGTGTTGGGAGAGTGAGAACAGAGTAATAATTAGTCTGTAGAACTCTTTGTCATAAAAAGAGGTGATGGTGTCTGGCCTAGATGCCTTTAAAAGGGGATTGGACAGATTTCTGGAGGAAAAGTCTGTATTGACCATGATGGTTGGTGCAACCTTCTTATTTTAGAGGTAGACCACCTCAGAGTGCTGGATGCAGGAGCTATGAGATGCAAGTATCTTGTTGCCTTGTGTGCTCCCTGAGGCATCTGGTAAGCCACTGTAAGATATAGGAAGCTGGACCAGATGGGCCTTTGGCCTGATCCAGCAGGGCTCTTCCTATGTTCTTATGAGTGTGTCCAGTTGTGTGGTAAATCTCTCCTTACTATACGGCAGAATGGACTGGACTTGCAATCTATAGGTACTGAGGACTAGAAACGAGGGGAAAACAGATTTACACTAGTCATAAGGACAAATTTCCAAACTGTAAGAGCAGTCCAGAACTGAAGAAGCCTCCTTCATTCAAGGTTTGCAAGTGGCAGCTAACAGCCACCTGCCAGGGATGCTGTAATGTAGCAGATGTTCACTCTGAGCAGGGTGTTGGACTTGATGACCTGCAAAGTACTTTCCAGCTCTAGCATGCTATGGTTCTTCCTAAGTGCTGGAAACAAACCAGGGAGGGCAATTGCTTTCATGCCTGTTTATGAGCTTCCAACAGGCATCAGGTTGGATGGTCTTGGACAGAGAAAACTGGCCTTTGCTCTCAGCCACAAGGGCTTTCCTTACGTTGTGATAAGACAAGATATTTCACTCTGATCTCCAAATGTGGGAGTCTAGCATTGAGAAGAAAGGTTCACTGTGCAAAAAAAAAAAAAAGACCATTAATATTCAGAGGACCTGTGAAGTCACGGTGTGGTTGGTTTAAGACACATAAAAACTCCGAAGGGTAGGGGGTCTGTATTGGCTCCAGAGAACAAGCTGTTCACGCAGAGAAAAGAGCTGACACTTCAGCTCCAAAGGGAATCAAGACACAAACTTGTTTTATCTGGTGACACATAGTCTGCTCAAAAGCAGCCGGAGGAAGTGAAATCACTGGTGGGTTTGGGAACATGAAAAGAGGAATCTGTAAATTAAAATGCAAGAGTGGAAGGAGTCTAGAACAGTGGTTCTCAAACTTTTTAGCACAGGGACCCCCTTTTTAGAATGACAATCTGTCCAGAACCCACCAGTAGTGATGTCATAGCCAGAAGTGCCATCATTGTGACGCCAGAGCCTGCTGCTTTCCTGACAATGCAGAAATGTTGGGCTATTTCATTTTCCAATAACAAAGCAAATCAGAAAGAAAAAAGCTTATTTACAACCTTGACACAAGCAAAACAGCCACACAGCCCTCCCTCTTTCCAGCATCCCATCTTCCCATATTTTCAACATGGCTGCCCTACGTTCTTCGTGACCCACCTGAAATTGGTTCATGACCCACTGGTGGGTCCCGATCCACAGTTTGGGAACCACCAGTCTAGCAGATTGTCTGTAAGGGGGGAAATACACCATAAATCGCCTGCACCCCAAGACAACACCCACCTAACATGTACTTTCCCTGTATTAATAATGGTTTCTATGTCTCTACAGAGCCATAAGGTGGCCAAAGCTACATAGATGGCAAGTTCCAGTCTCCTCCTCCTCTCCTTGATGCTGACTCCAGCCTTTGTCTTTGGAGAAGATCTTTCAGGGCTTGCAGCAACCAGCAGCCTCCATAAACGCATGAAGCGAGAATGGATCTGGAATAAAATGCACATTTCAGAAGAGTTTAATGCTACACTGCCCCATCACGTCGGGAAGGTAAGGCTTTGGTAACTGTGCGTAAGCCATTAGACACCTATGAAAGTGTCTTCGCATTTCATTCTTCAGCAAACACAAAATAAGGAAAGCGCCACAGCTGTTCCAAGATGCATTTTGGCTGGCCAAACTCTTGAAGGTTTTGTTTGTGTTTTCAAATCTGCATTTTTAATCTTGCATTCTTCTGCCAAAACACAGCCCTAGAATTTTAGGGCTTTCCACATAGCTGGACTCAGGGCACAATCCTAACCTGGAGTTAGGCCAGCACAGTTGGGCCAGCAACGTTTGGCTGGCACAAGGACCATCGTAAAGCATGTTTGGACCAGTCTCGGAGTCAGGGAGGATGGTGCACGCCTGTGTGTTGGCCTCTCTGACTCTGAAAGTGGTCCACACATACTTTACGGTGTCCCTTGTGTCTGCCAAACTTTGCTGGCCTAACTGTGCCGGCCGCTCTCAGACTTGCAAATCCACCTAACGCATATGTTTCAAAAGGAAATCAAGTATTTGCTCTCTCTTTGGTAGGCTAGAGAGCAAAAGCACCAACCCAGGAGCCCTCTCCTGTGGGTTAGTTCCAAGAAAAAGAGGAATCAAAGGGGGGGTCCCTCTAGAATTGGCTCATGGTAGCTGACAGTGCTTCCAACTGCCCGTCATTCACTAGCACTAGCACTAGCACTGATCCAGAAAGTTCTTTTTCCATTTGCCATGACAGCCTGACAATCCTGCTGTTGTACAAGGGTGGAAGATACATCATTGTAGCCACCAAAGAAAAAGTGTCTAACTTAAACAAAGAAACACTTTGCCTGTGTGATATGGAGTCATTGAGTTATGTCATATGCTATCCTGTGGACTATAAAAGCCCCATCCACTTGAGGAAAAATACCGAAAAAAGCAGGGCCAGTTTTGGCAAACCGAGTAGTACACAATGCACAACTGTTTTTGCAGATGTGGGCAAGTGGCAAAAGCAGTTTAACTGGGTGTTTCCCAAACTGTGGGGTCACAACCTGATTATTGGTGGGTCGTGAAACTGAGAAGCTGATTAGATAGCTGACAAGGAAACTGTATTGGGCCTTATGGAAAGTGAAACTGAGCCGCACAGGTGTGTTTACTTGTGAGTAGGTAACCATGCCTTGGCTCCTATAGAAGGCCAGATGAAGAGGAACATAAGGCCACCAGAATAGTCCTGATCCAAATGAACATGGAGCTCAACCAATGCTTCAAAATGTGGGTGTTAATCATGGTAAAGATGATAAAAATAGAGGCTTGAACAGAAACTGGGATTTATTTTTTTTGTCTCATAAAGCTAGGTGGGTCTCAATAGAGTGTTATTTTTAAAAGTAGATCCTGATGCTAAAACGGTTGGGAACCACTGAAATACAAAGATTTCAGATTTCCTTAGCACTTTTTAAGGGCACAGACTATCTCACCAGTATTGCCTCCAACAACACCTGAATGGTACACTTTATTATCCCAGTGTTTCAGACGGGGAACTGAGGCTAGGAGGGCCTTTCCTAAGGCCATATACTGAGTTTCTAGCAGAGGTGGCTTATAATCTGGAGAGGTTCTCCTAAATAGCAATTTCTGTACAGAAAGCTGGAACTACCAGCTACACCAGCTCTCAACTGAGCCTTTTGTAGGCTATCTTTCATAGCTGATGGTCTGCATTTGGTTTGGTGGGGCACTGGTTGTTCAAGCCTAGTGTAGCAAAGCTCAAGTGTGGTGGTTCCTAACTCTTCCAGTTCTTTCATATGAGAAATAGAGATTATGACAGTGGCTTGCAACCAGTAGCAAGTCATTGTCCCCACATCCACGATATTGCGTGGTTCACATTTTAATCCATACCCAGCTTTCCTGCCTCCAGGTTTTCAATCTCACTTAAGGTCTTTTGATTTTTCTAGATCACATCAAGCATCAAGAATTCCAATACCAAATACGTTCTGGAGGGGGACGGTGCGGGCACCCTCTTCAAAGTGGATGACCGCACTGGAGACGTCTTTGCGTACGAGAGGTTGGACCGGGAAAAGAAAGCCGAGTACCATCTGAAGGCTCACATTCTTGATCGACGCACTGATCAAGCATTGGAGCAACCATCTGTGTTTAGCATTGCAGTCTATGACATTAACGACAATGCCCCGATCTTTGTTCACAGAGTGTTTAACGGGTCTGTCTTGGAGATGTCCCCAGTAGGTAGGTCTTCATTTCTTTTCTTTTTCAGTTCTAGCGGATTTCTTGCATCCAACACCACAAAATGTCAAAGCAAATTGTAGACCAAATAAAATACTAGCTACCCAAGACCATATACAGCATAAAAATGCATAGTTTTCTGTTGGCTACTAAGTGCTTGCAGCAGCAGCAGCTTCCAAACATACTGTGGTCACAGTCAGCGGCGTCATTCAGCCGGAACGCTGGGCAGGAGAACGGGTGAGCGGCAGCCTGCCCATTGCATACCGCTCCGTTTTGCCATCTTCCCCGCCCCCGCGGGGAACAGACGGGCTGCTGCTCACTCATTCCTCCCACGCAGCGTTCCGGCTGAATGACGCTGCTGGTCACAGTGTCTTCTTTTGTGGCACCCTTCTCAGCTTTCCCAGGCACGGCCATCTTGGATTGCATGAGATCTCACACAGTTTTCACAAGATCTTCCACAGACCAAGATGGCAGCACCCAGGAGAGCCAGGAAGGCCACTGGGGGGACATCCTGCTGCACCCCTGTGAGTCTGCTATGGTGCGCCCCAGTGTTGCAGCACATAGTTTGGGAACCTCTGGCTTACAGAAAGACACCAAAGACCGAACTAGTTCTTCCTACACACAACTAGTCGTATAAAGCAATTTGTGGTTCTGACTCCTCTTCATCAAAAGACACCTAGACAGCCCAGTGGCACCTGGAGGAATAGTCTAATGCAGAGGAGGAGACCCTGAGCATCCATATGAATTGTGTCCACAAAAGTCTGTTCCCACATGCAGTTTTCCTGTACTTCACTCAATGGGGCAAAATACATTCTCACCACAGACTATAGAAGGATCCCACACAGAAATCAGACTTTATTCAGCAGAGCCCATTTCTCACACTTCATCTAGCTTGTTCACAGTTCGTTCACTATTATCAGAGGAAGATGGCAATGATTATCTCATTTTCTAGGAACAACTGTCACCAAGGTGACCGCAGACGATGCCGATGACCCAACCCTTCAGGGCCATGCCAATGTTTTCTACAAAGTCATTCGTGGAGAGAGATACTTCAATATAGATAAGGACGGTAGGTATGGCACCCATAAGCCAAGTGGTGAAGGAGACCATCAGAATTCGCTCTTCCCTCTCTGGAAAACAGAAGGTCTAGGCTGGTGCAAAGAGGCCAGTTTTGGAATCAGGAACACTTCCTTGCTATTCAAACAACCCTGACCTGAATTTTTTTATACTCAGCAGACCTCACTACATTATCTGCTCAGGTTTCTTGCGGGTGCAGTTCTAACCAACCTTCTAGCACTAGGGTAAGGGCAATGCAGCTCCAACATAAGGGAACAAACATTCCCTTCCCTTGAGGAGGCCTCCATGACTACTACTCCACTGCAGGATGCAGCAGATGCCCAACTAGCACTGCTGTGTCAGTGCTGGAAAGTTGGTTAGGACTGAGCCCTGAGTGATCTGCCTGATGCACTCACCCTTCCAAGTCAAGAACGCTATAAGCATTTCCAAGGCCATTACACTGCCTGACATCATTTGCATTGGAGGTGCCAAAGAGGGAACTTGCACCTAGAACATGTGCTCCTCCACGGAGCTAGGGACACAAGGGTGCTTCCTAAAGGGTGGTTTCCGGGGTCAGCCGAGATGGACACTGTCTGAGAGCTCAATACTTATCAAAGACCACATGGCCAGACTGATCTCTGAACCTACAATACAGGTGACAATTGAGCCCAAGGTACCATTCAGGGTGGACAGTAGGTGTCACATGGGGGCCCAAGACAGGGCTTTGTTTCACCTGGCACTAATACTGCCTACATTGCTTTCAGTCTGATGGTCACCCTGATCTTAAGGCAAGGGGATGTCACCAGAGGCGTCATCCTACCGGAACGGGGCGGAACCCCATTCCGGTAGTTCCGTGGAGAGCGGGAATGGAGCAGCAGCGCGCGGCAGACTCCGTGCGCTGTTTTTGCCCGTCCGCCCGCCCGACCCTGCACCTGGATCGCTCTGTAAGAGAGCTCTTCCGGGCGCAGGGAGGTGTTGCCGGGCGCTGCAAGGGGGTGGGGAGCTACATCTCACCCGTCCGTCCCCGCGGCGTTCCGGATCCTGGCGCCAGCAGTGTTCCGGTTGCTGGCGCCAGTGAATGACATCACTGGATGTCACCCTTCCCCAAAGCCATTGAGCCAGCACAACAGAGTAGCAAGATACCAAGAATGAAGTGGTAAACTACTCTCCTAGCTTCTTCCCCATGCTGGACTGTAATTGTAACATCCGGCACAAACACCTTACCTTATTGGCCCAGGAAATGAAAGAGGAAACTCAAGTGATCCAATGTCTCATGCTCTCAATCCGGACCTTGAAGAGGAAGAAGATGCAGCCTACAGCACATACGCAGTTGACCATCCCTAATCAAGAGACTAGGAAGAGGTCCTTCTCATCTCAGTGATGCTGTTGGAAATGCAAGAAGTTATGGTGCATGGAGAGGAATCCCACAGGACAATTTGGAAGTAACTGGTGAACCAAAAATGTATTTTAAGTTGCATGTTATTTTCTTTGAAGGCAACATCCTCACAGCCGCCCCTGATTTGGACAGAGAAAAACAAGCTAGCTATGAAATTGTGGTGGAAGCCATAGACGGCCAGGGACTGAAGTCGGAAGAATCAGGCACTGCGACCGTCCGCATCACCTTGACGGATATCAACGACAACTCCCCGACTTTTACACGAGGTGAGTTTTGCAAAGCTGCTCTTGCTTTGTGAAGCCAAAGGAAAGTCCATCAGAAAGGAATCTTAATGCTAAACAGATTTCTGGGAGTTGCAAACAAGCTTCATTCCAAGCAGGTATATCGCTTAGGTTTGTTAGTTTATTTATTTAACAGATTTTTAGCCCACCTTTTCCCCAGTAAAGGGGACTCGAGGCGGCTTACATAAATAAGACAATATCTAAAAACAAACATTAAAACAACAGCACAAAACCCTGGAGCACCATGTAAGAAGATTGGATGAACTGCTGTGATGTCACAGAATGCTCTGGAAGACAAAACACTAAAGTGTCCCTGACATATAGCATTGTTAAGGTGCAAAGTGTTTTACAAACCTCAGCTGGTTCAGAATTCCCTCTTCTGTAAAAGTTGGCGCACAAGTTGGCGCACAACCCCTGCTAACAGGGCAAGAGGCACTTTTTCAAGTGGTGTCCTCTTATATTTAGCAGGGGGAGAGCAATTGTCCCTCTTCACCCCAGCAGAGTGTCTTTCTCGTGGCTGTTGCTGGTGGTGTTCTCCATTCCTTTAGATTGTGAGCCCTTTTGGGACAGGGAGCCATTTAACTTTAATGTTATTATTTGCCTGTAAACCGCTTTGTGAACTTTATGTTGAAAAGCGGTATATAAATACTAGTGATTGATTGATTGATTGATTGATTGATTGATTGATTGATTGATTCATTGATTGATTGATTGTGCCAGCCTTGTAGTGTTGCAGCTGCACCCCAAATAGCTGTTGTTCCTGCTTCTAACATAAGCACCTCTCCCTCTGTACATGGAGATTCTCATCTTGCAAATGAAAAAGCCAGTTTTAACTCCCCCCTCCCCCGAGACATTCTAGATGTGGAGAAACACTGATGGGGTGAAGCCTATAGCTGAAACTTCTCTAGATGGGGAGAAGCACTGCCCCAGGTGGACGATGTACCCTCTGGCCCAACCTGAGTTCAGCCCTGCTAACCCAGGAGTCACAGGCTCTTTAATATGCATCAACTGAAACAAATGGTTCTGTTAAGGTTATTCTTCTTTACACTGTTGTGCACATTTTCTATTTTGCTTTTTTGTTTTCTTTGCAGGCTTGTTTTCTTTTGAAGTCCCGGAAAACATCGCGTTATCTGGCGAAGTTGGCCGGGTAGAAGTCAGAGACATTGATGAGCCACAGAACAGAAATACGAAGTACAGTTTTGTCAGAGGGACTCATCAGGACACCTTCCAGATCATTGCAAATCCCTACACAAACGAAGGAATCGTTAAACCTAAGAAGGTACTGGGTCTGGAGAGGATTGCCATGTCGCTGTTGGTGTGCCCAGCAACCAACATCTCAACTATGGGAAAACTGAACACACAAGTCTAGACACTTTGCCCCAGCTACAGGCAGGCTTCTAATACCTTCTGGGCACTTGATTTGCAAGTGGAGAGTCCCAGGTTCAATCCCAAGGGTCTCAGGTAGGACTGGCACAAGACCTCTTAACCTGAGACAACCTCTGCTGCTTCCTTGACTGGAAAGGGAAGATGGAATGGAAGAAGTGTGGAGGACAGGACGAGCGATGGGCTAGAACCGAGTTTCTCAAAGTCTGCTCCTAGGAGCCCTGGGGCTCCCTGGGACACCTTCAGCAGCTCCACGGGCCAGTGACATTAGGGGGTCCAAGGGGTGCAGACCGCACCACATGACACACTCGGGCAGGGTGACACCATGACTGGGCAAACATGAGAAAATCTTGGTATTTTAAATCATTTTATGTGTGTGTGTGTATATATATACAGTATACAGTATACAGTATACAGTATACAGTATATATATATATATATATATATATATATACACATATACATATACATATACATATACATATA
>JAJKFI010000011.1:7588406-7600997 GCA_029204185.1 Lerista edwardsae | reverse complement strand
ATAGTATAGTATAGTATAGTATAGTATAGTATAGTATAGTATAGTATAGTATAGTATAGTAGCCTAATTATAATGTGATACAAATAACAGGGATACACAAAAAAGCCAGATGCAAATGTCCATCTTCACACCAGACACCAGGACGCATTTGACCAAGACACAATCATCCCAGATGCAAATATCCTCGTACCAGACAACATTTAGAGTACAATCCTAACCTGGAGTTAGGCCAGCACAGTTAAGCCAGCAAAGTTTGGCCGGCACAAGGGACATCGCCAAGTATGCTTGGACTACTTTCGGAGTCAGAGAGCACACAGCCATCCTCCCTGACTCCGAGAGTGGTCCAAACGTGCTTTATGGTGGTCCTTGTGCTGGCCAAACTTTGCCAGCCTAATTCCAAGTTAGGATTGCACTTTTAAGGATTGCAAGTCCCAGTCATCCAAATATTTGCTGTGTTCCTGTAAGATTATTTGTTCAGCCTCAGGAACTGAACCTGTGCCAGTGGGCTGGAAGCCTTAAAAGGCCGTCACTTGTTGAGAGTCGCAGTGAATGAAGGTGTGGGGCTGATAGTTCTGGACTGACCCGGATCCATGAGCCCCTAAGGCAGAAGGGGCAGAAGGATGGCAGCTCATCAGGCTCCCTATCTGGAAGCGAGTGGATCAAACAGGGAGCGCGATGCCTTCACTGCCTCAGTGACACCAACAACATCTGATGTGTTCCTTGGTGATGAACACTCCCACTATCAGCAGGGACACTCCTGAGCAAGCATGGGGTGTCAGGCATTATTTGGGCAGTGGGGGGAAGATGCCAAGCAGGAGTGACAGACTCCTGAAGGAGCCGAGCCCAGGGAGGAGGAGGGAGTGGGTGCTTTGTGACTCCAACCCTCCTGCAATCCAAGATTTCCAGGGGCAAACAGCTGCAACCCTAACCTCCCCCTGCCTTCTCCAGACAACACAGCCAATGTCACTGTCAGAAACGGACTGTTCAACCGGGAGCTGGCCAAAGTCCACTACTTGCCAATCGTCATCTCTGACAACGGGGTGCCCCGGCAGAGCAGCACCAGCACCCTCACCATCCAGGTCTGCAAGTGCAACGAGAACGGGGAGCCCACTTTTTGCGAGGAGGCGGCCAAGCAGGTGGGCGTCAGCCTCCAGGCCCTGGTGGCCATCTTCATCTGCATCCTCACAATCCTTGGTAAGGAGTCGCGTTTCTGCAGCTTTCCAAATTCTGCCAGAGAGGGCAAGCCAGAGAATTCTGCCCAGGCCAGACAGCAGGGAGAGGTTATACATTTTTAAAGATGGGTAATTATTTCCCCTCTTTAAGGTCAATCATCTTTCGGGAGACGTGAGGCCGGCTCAAAGGCAACAGTACGCAGTTGCCTTTCTCCTGCCCCAATGATCCAACCAGTCAAGGTTTGATAGCTGTCAAACACACTTCACCCAGGATCAAAGCAAGACTTGTTCAAGGTGTGGCATCAGAGGTTGGCCAGATGGAGCACCGACTGAGGACACAAGCCCATTAGTGGGACCACTTGACCGGGACCGACACCTGAACCCTCAACACCAGTGGCAGCAATAGCACCCAATATGCCATCCGTATCAACAGTGTGGGGGGTCACATCTAGAAAGTTCCCCATGCTCACCACTGCAGTGAGGGTGCAACCCTAGCCTGGAGTTAGGCCGGCACAGTTAGGCCAGCAAAGTTTGGGCGGCACAAGGGACACCGTAAAGAGCGTTTGGACCACTCTCGGAGTCAGGGAAGATGGCACACATCTCATACTTGACGGTGTCTCTTGTGCTAGCCAGACTTTGCTTTATTTACCTCATATTTACCTCAGAATTTGACCTCAGAAATTTACCTCAAAATGCCAGATACAGGGGAGTGGCGTTTGGACCACTCTCAGAGTCAGGGGGGATGGCACACATCTGTGCTGGCCTCTCTGACTCTGAGAGTGGTCCAAACATACTTGAAGGTATCCCTTGAGCTGGCCATACTTTGGTGGCCTAACTGTGCCAGGCTAACTCCAGGGTAGGATTGAGCCCTGAAACTCATCGCTGCATGGGGCATATATACCAGTGGGTCAGGGGCATTGTCAAGGTCCCAGTTGCTGTCAAGTTCCCTTTAGAAGGTAGAAGGAAGGAGAGTTGTCAGTTCAAAATCAGACCTAGGAACACTCCCTAGCTGCAAATCTGTTCCTTTAAGGGGAGTGAAACCCCATCCAAAACAGTTTGTAACTCTCCATCCAACTAATTATCCTACTGACCAGCAGAACATCTGCCTTCCCTGGATTAAGCTTCGATATATTAACCGATATCCCATAACCAAAACCCAAGGGCATCACTCGATGTGTGTGTGGGGGGGGGAGTGGATTGCACCAGGTGACACCATCAGAAGGTGATGCCACGAAGGCCAAGAACAGTGGGTGGGCTTATCACACTCCAAGACCCGCAAGGCTCCTAGCAGAAGAATGGTCCTTCCTTAGCACACAGAGTACTTGGGGGTGTCAAACAGGCTGGTACAGAAGGAGGTCCATGGGAGTGACACCATGACCACACTGGGTGACACCAACCTTAGTGACACCACTGCCTACATCCAGTCCTTCACCACAGATAGGTGCTGCTTTAAAATAGGCCCTGCCTCCCTAGTACCAGAGCTGGGTGACATCAGCAAAATGGTGGCACCAATAACCAAATCTTGAGACAATCTGTCCTCCTGGGTTTCTATAGTAATTAAACAATTTTTGGCTTCTCATCTTCTGCTGTGCTATGCACTCTTCCCTGGAAGCAAGCCCCATCAAACACTATAGGAATTGCTTCCGAGTAGACCTGTGTATGTTTGTTTTGCTTCTCCACCTTGTAACTAATATGTGGTTGCCATAATCGGCAACTGTTTTCCCTGCAGTGATTGTGTTGCTGATCACCCTGAGGAAGAGATACACAAGCAAGCCAAACGTTCTCCGGAAGAATGTGGCAGAGATCCACGAGCAATTGGTGGCCTATGATGAAGAAGGAGGCGGCGAAATGGATACCACCAGTTATGACGTGTCGGTCCTCAATTCTGTCCGACATAGAGGCATGACGTCACCACCGCTCACCCTGGAGCCCAGAGCTTGTGTGTATTCTCAGGTTCAAAAGCCACCAGGAATGGGACTTTCCAGCCCACAGGAAATGGCCATGGTGATTGAAATGAAAAAAGACGAGGCCAACAACGATGGGGATTTGCTGCCCTACGACACACTCCACATCTACGGCTATGAAGGCGCCGAGTCTGTCGCAGAATCTCTCAGCTCTTTGGGATCGGGATCCTCGGACTCGGATGCCGATTGTGACTTTCTGAATGGCTGGGGTCCCAGGTTCAAAATGCTAGCAGAGCTATATGGATTGGAGTCTCAGGAAGATCTCACATACTGAGTTCGGCTGATGGTCCGTTTCGCCTCTCCTTCCCCACAGATGACCACACAGAGAGATGGATGGTTCCAAAGCCAGAGCACCCAACCCTCCGTACACGTTCGTTCATTCATTGAAATAGTATTTATATACCGCTTTTCAACACAAAGTTCACAAAGCGGTTTACAGGCAAATAGTAATAATAAAGTTAAATGGCTCCCTGTCCCAAAGGGCTCACAATCTAAAAATATGCAAAACACCACCAGCAACAGCCGCTAGAGAAGACACTGCGCAGGGGTGAAGAGGGACAATTACTCTCCCCCGGCTAAATAGAAGAGGAACACCACGTGAAAAGTGCCTCTTGCCCAGTTAGCAGGGGTATACACGTTCAGAGCTGACGTCTCCTTCTGCAACCGGAATAGCAGAGAACAAACATGAATTACGAGATGAGAAACGAACATGGCATTGTGGGGAAATGTTTCTCCTTGCCATGGAAATCATTTCACTGAGCAGAAGTACTCGCCCTTTTACACAAAAGCCTTGCTGGTTTTAGAATTTCCCTGCTCTGTGAGCAATTTGGTCACACAATCAGTGGCATCTCTATGGGGGGGGCAGAGCTCTAAGTTTTGCAAGGAGCCTTAACCTGTCATGTAAATCCCTCCTCTCCCTTGCTGCTGTAGCCAGTAAGCAACACCAAGATGTTGCTTTTCCCTGTGAGGATTGGCTAAAACGGTGCAGGAAAGGAGTGATTTCCTTCTAGCTCTTCTTAGAGCTCTGCCCTCCCTGTAGAGACGCCACTGCACATGACCCCTTAGCAGATTTCATTGTGGCTCCAACTCAGGGCGCAATCCTCACCGGGAGTTAGGCCAGCACAAGGGCCACCGTAAAGCGTGTTTGGACCACCCTCGGAGTCAGAGAGCCCAGCATACAGACGTGCGCCATCCTCCCTAACTCCGAGAGTGGTCCAAACATGTTTTAGGGTGGCCCTTGTGCTGCCCAAACTTTGCTGGCCTAACTATGCCACCCTAACTCCAGGTTAGGATTACGCTCTCGGTGAAACAGTGCCTGATTATAATTTCCATTTTATTGATGGGGAAATTACTGGCCATTACTGGGCTGTTATGTACAATTGATTTGGCTTCCCCATTTGGTTCTGCACTCACCACATTCACACGTGGCACAAATAGTGAAAGGAAGGTCCAACTTTTCATTTAAGCCTCTGGTACATTAACTTTTGAAATCGGACCAACAAAAGTCTCAGTGCTTTTTCTAGCCACTGACGGTGCTTTCTGAAGGAGGCACACTATTTTGAGGAGCACAGTGAGCCAAAATATTGTGAGCTAGTTCTGAGTTGTGTCCCCTAACCAACCATGAATTATTGCTGTTTGGTTTTTGTTTCCGTCATCCAGAGGCAGATCTACAGGGAGGGCAAGCTCTAAGTGTTGCAAGAAGCCTTACCCTGTCATGTAAATCCCTCCTCTCCCTTGCTGCTGTAGCCAGTAAGCAACGCCAAGATGTTGCTTTTCCCTGTGAGGATTGGCTAAAACGGTGCAGGAGAGGAGTGATTTCCTCTGCAAGGTAAGGCTTCTTGCAAAACTTAGAGCTTTGCCCTCCCTTAGATCTGCCTCTGCCATCATCTCTGCCCTTTAAGTGAGAATCCTCCTACTGGCCATGAAAGATCCTCAGGAGAATTACCTGCCAGCCAGACCTAGATGTAGCACTTGGGTTGCCAAGTATTTTGGCTCCCATATATAGGCAGGCAAAACTTGTACTTGCAACGAACACGATTTTCAAACACAGTTGAAGAAATTCAGCTGCTTCAGGGAACTTTTCAAAGTGAAAAACTTCATTGACTGTGAAACTGTTTTTATAATGCTCTTGATGTGTGCATGCATGCGTGCGTGCATGCGTGCGTTCGTGCGTGCGTGCGTGTGTGTGTGTGTGTGTTTGTCTGCGTACCTGGATGTGCATGCTCTTTCACATGCTTTTTTTTTAAAAAAATGGGTATTTGGCCCCCTCCGCATGCAAGTACCCTATTCATCACCAATTTGACAGTTCCATAATCAGTTCCTTGCCAGGTTATCATCATTTCATACATTGTTAAGCCAGCGAGAAACAGCAAAGGGGTTTCAATGGAGGCTTCTGCAACCACAGATCTTCCCCTATCTGGCTGAGCCCCGAGAGAAGAACTCCACACACCCAAGTACAGAGGTGACTTCAGGGATCAACAAGAAGAACTGCTGTGGTCTCTGGACCCTCTGCCCAACGATGCCAAGTGCAGGCACCAATCCCGAGTAGCCCCATCAGCGAGAGCTATACCACACCAAAATCGCCATCCTACTCGCTGAACTGCCCCATCCAGTCTGTGCAAATCCATTTGGTTCTGCTAAAGAATGTATTATAGACTGAAAATATTCCTACTAACAAAGGTATGTCTACATAAGTAACCCATTTGCTATCTAACCCATGGGATTTAGCTATACAATTATTTAGAGCAACTGTAGTGCCATTGGCAAACAATATCCAATTTTTTTTAAATATTCTATGATCCTTTTTTTTTTACTGTAATCTGTTTGTATTGATGCTATTCTAAGGAGTCCTGGCCTTAATTTTCTACTGTACATCACTTAGTTTTGCACTGAATAGTTTCATTGTCTATTTATGTACTCTGTTGTTGCCACGCATTCTTGTTATGGTGTTTTTTTTTAACCTACATAAAAGGCAGCATCAAATATAATTGTGTTTATCTGCTTGCTGGTAAGATAGCCATTTAACAGCGCTTTCATGCATTTACGTTAGCAGCAAGCATGCTTTATACCAGTGGTTCTCAAACCTTTTAGCACCGGGACCCACTTTTTAGAATGATGATCTGTCTGGGACCCACCAAAAGTGATGTCACAGCTGGAAGTGCTGTCATTGTGATGCCAGAGCCTGCTGCTTTTCTAAGAATGCAGCAATAAGCTGGGTTATTTCTCAGCCATTTTCCAATAGCAAAGTGAATCGGAAAGAAAAAAAGCCTATTTACAACCTTGACACAAGCAAAACCACCACACAGCCCTCCCCCTGTCCAGCGTCCCATCTTCCCATATTTTCAATATGGCTGCTCTAGGGGCTTCAAGACTCACATGAAATTGGCTTGTGACCAGCGACGGGATCTACAAATGATCAGGGGGAACTCTGGGCGGGACTTACGCGGGGCTTCCGCGTGATTGGCTGCCCGTCCGTAGCATTCCGCAGCTGTCCTGGCCTCGGGGGGGGCCTGCCCCCAGTTAGCGCACCACCACCCCGCTGCTCACCCAGGCACCCGGCACAACCCTCACCTGTCCCCCGCGGCGAGCAGGAGCCTCCCCGAGGCCAGGGCAGCCGCGGAACGCTACGGACGGGCTGCCACTCAAGCGGAAGTCCCGCCTAAGCCCCGCCCAGCGTTCCCCCTGATCATTTGTAGATCCCGTCGCTGCTTGTGACCCACTGATGGGAACCACTGCTTTATACAGTATTTATTTTTCACATTTTTATGCCACGCTTCCTTCCACAGAGCCCAGGCTGGTGTACATAGCTCCTCCCCTCTTTCTCTCCTCACAACAACCCTGTGAGGTAGGTTAAAGCTGAGTGCGTGCGTGCATGTGTGCGTGCGTGCGTGCGTGGCTAGCCCAAGGTTGCTCTGGAAGCTTCCCAACTGAGCGGGAATTTGAACTTGGATCTTCCAGGTCTAAGTCCAACTCTCAAACCACTATGCTAGCAGGCAGCAAACCCTGGCCCTTGGGCCAGATCTGGTATCCCAAAAAAGACTTCCCTACATGCTGCGGCACTTACCATCAGAGGCAGATCTAAGGGAGGGCAAAGCTCTAAGTTTTGCAAGAAGCCTTACCTTGCAGTGGAAATCACCCCTCTCCTGCACTGTTTTAGCCAATCCTCACAGGGAAAAGCAACATCTTGGCGTTGCTTACTGGCTACAGCAGCAAGGGAGAGGAGGGATTTACATGACAGGGTAAGGCTCCTTGCAACACTTAGAGCTTTGCCTTCCCTGTAGATCTGCCTCTGCTTACCATTCTGCGATGCAGCTGCTTATCTTTCAAGCCGATCTTCTCCCAAACTTGAGCCAGGCAGCCACTTTCACTGCTCTTCACCCCAGCAGAGGAGAAAAAGCGGCTGCTGTGCCCCGTCACTCTCCTTGCCCATTCAGCATCTTAGAAAAGCAGCTGGGGGGGGCAAGGAAGGGCACAATGCAGCAAGCTGGATCCCACCCCCATTGTGTTACATTACCTTATCCCAAGCTCAGTAGCCACTCAAATATTCCTCACTCTTGCTTTGTTTTCGGAGAATTGCATATGGAAATATATCTGATCAGATCAGATGTGGAAATATTGTACCATAATCCTGTTATTTTCTTTCTAAAATGCATATCAAGGGTTTTTTGGGGGGTGGGGGGTGGGGAGGAGTTCGTTCTTGAACTGCCAAGAATTGTTGTTTCCCCCCCCCCTTGCTTTCTAAAATCCATGGCCCATGGGACAAAACATTCAGCTAACACGGCTCTTTACTAAATATGCTTTATGAAATAATTGCTAACATCTGGTATCTTTGTCAAACAAATTAGCAGGGAACAGATGCTGAATTATGCTTCACCCCTGGGCACCTTCCAAAATTGTCAGCAGGTGATGTGACCTACTTTTTTTTCTTTTTTTCTTTTTTGCCTTGAAAACTGCAAATAAGAATCTCTATCCAAGGGAATGAAGAACACCTGAAAAAGGCCCTGGGACACGCACATCATACCACAAGGTGCCTGGATCATCCATGGATAGGAGCATGAAAAGAGGAGAGCATGATTGGGCTCCCTACCCCTGCTCCCCAGTGCCAGCACCCAACTGCTAGTGGCCCTGGGGCAAACTGTGCACTGGCTCCCTGATGGCATCCCTACCCTCTGATGGTACACTGATGTGCACAAAGGGTCTTTCTATGCGACCGTGCATATTTGCATCACACACTTTCTCCAAGGAATTCAAGGTACTGCCAATGATTCCGAACACACGTCTTATCCTCACAATCACCCTGCAAGGGAGGTTAGAGCCAAGCTCCAACAACGAGCACTGTGGGATGAGAAGCCAGGTCTCCTTAGTCAAAACGGAACATTTGAACCACTATGCCCCACATTGGGGCTCACATTTTGCTAGCTTGCTGAGTGTACTGTCTGAGCCTATGCATGTACATTTGTACACATGCGAGCTCTGCTCCAAATATAGTCACCCAGATCCACCACCAGACGCCACCTCTGTCCTGCTACCACCACCCCCATCAGCCCCCACAAAACCAGAAACTTGCAGCCTTTTACCTTGTTCCTTCCTGCACAATCCTTTTCAACAACACTGAAAGTGCAGGTCAGGTAAATGCATGGAGGTTAGGTTATGAGCCCTTTCATGGATCACTGCCTTGTCGTGGCAAAGGGGCTTGAGTAGTTCAATGAAGCTGTGAGCTCTGCCATGTAGGGTTACCCAAGATGGACAGGTCATAGTAGAGAGTTCTGACTAAACGTGGTCCGCTGGAGAAGGAAATGGCAACCCACTCCAGTACTCTTGCCAAGAAAACCCCATGGATTACAAAACTAAAAGGCTAAACGATATGACATTGGAAGATGAGACCCTCAGGTCGGAAGGTGTCCATTATGCTACTGGGGAAGAGCAGAGCACGAGTACTAGTAGCTCCAGAAAGAGTGAAGTAGCTGGGCCAAAACTGGAAGGAAGCTCAGCTGTGGATGTGTCTGGAAGTGAAAGGAAAGTGCGATGCTGCAAAGAACAATACTGCATAGGAAGCTGGTGGAGGACAGGGAGGCCTGGCGTGCTGTGGTCCGTGGGGTCGCGAAGAGTCGGACACGACTTACTGACTGAACAACAACTGAACAACAATAGGTTATGAGCACCATCCCACTCTTTCCCATGCTTCCCTAGGTATTCACATCCATGGACAATGTTGCATGAACACAGTTCAGGTCTCACGGACTCACCGACCAATCAACATGGTCCTGATACTTTCACAAGGGCTTAGAAAGCTGAACCACAAGGAACTTTGGACAGTCCAGATGCAGGTGTATTTATAGGCCTTCCATTGAAAACAACGGGCATGAAGCCGCTAGGAGAGGAACAGCTGCTTTTCCAGTACAAAGCAAGCCAAGCCCCAGATTAGGAGTGGACAACTTGCCAGTGATGCAGCCAAGAACGGGAAGATATCAATTTGCACATGACTCTTTTCCAAGTCACTGGCCCCGAGACTCGAGTTGGATCTGAGGCAGTGATGTCCGTGATTCGAGTTAACCCAAGTTGTGAAAAACTCAAATCGAGTCATGACGAGTGCCATCCCTGATTAGGGCCAACTAAAATAACAGTCCCAAACTGGCTTTTGAAGAAATCAGCATTTTCCAGGCTGTTCCTGTGAAGGAACACTAGGTGGTGCTAAATTCCAGCAATAGGACAAGCCTATTATATGCTGTTACACCTCTCTGTTCCTTCCCTTTTATTTGCTGCATAAGTTTTATGTGCTGGATCATTATTATATCATATTGCACATGGCCGGGGGGGGGGCTTATGCAGGCCCCAGATTATTGCAGACGGGACCAAAGCTGGACAAAGAGGACAAAGAAAGAACATCTGCCATAAACAGTGGCAGCTATATCTTGTCCTAGATGCCTATAACCAGCCACACACCACCAAAGCCCAGATTTAAATCTATTCATGCTCCTAGTCAATTTTTTTGTCCTCCACCTCCTCCCTTCTTTTATTATTGTTCAGTCGCTAAGTCATGTCCGACTCTTCGCGACCCCATGGACCACAGCACGCCAGGCCTCCCTGCCCTCCACTGGCTTCCGGAGTTCGCCCAATTTCATGTTCATTGCTTCGGTGACACTATCTGACCATCTCATTCTCTCATTCCTGTCCATTTTAGTTCACTAACTCCCATGATGTCGATGTTCAGTCTTGACATCTCGCGTTTGACCACATCTAGCTTACCTTGATTCCTAGATCTGACGTTCCAGGTTCCTATGCAGTATTGTTCTTTGCAGCATCGCACTTTCCTTTCACTTCCAGACACATCCACAGCTGAGCTTCCTTCCGGTTTTGGCCCAGCTACTTCACTCTTTCTGGAGCTACTAGTACTCATCTTCTGCTCTTCCCCAGTAGCATAATGGACGCCTTCCAACCTGAGGGGCTCATCTTCCGGTGTCGTATCGTTTAGCCTTTTAGTACTATAATCCATGGGGTTTTCTTGGCAAGAGTACTGGAGTGGGTTGCCATTTCCTTCTCCAGTGGATCATGTTTAGTCATGGTCTACTACGACCTGTCCCTCTTGGGTAACCCTACATGGCAGAGCTCACAGCTTCATTGAGCTACTCAAGCCCCTTCGCCACAGCAAGGCAGTGATCCATGAAGGGGCCTCCCTTCTTACTAGAGAGCAATTCATGTCATTATCCAGGGCATGCTTGCGCCTTCTTGTGTTCATGGGCAGGTGCAATCCCCATTGGGTCCATGGCAGTTCCAATCTGAATTGTGTGAGACTGCATAGACATGGAAAGAGAAGATCAGTCTCGCGGAAGTCCATGGTCAATTCAGACATGGTGAATTGTCACATGCCCAAGAAAATCCCTGTGTCCTGCCTTGCCTCTGCTTGTCATTTCGTTCACCAGCAGCAGTGCCACAGTTGTGAGTCTGGCCCGTGGCTAACAGCCCAATCATACACTTCCCGGCTCCCATAGGAGCAGTGGCACCAACACGGCTCGTGCTGCATCCTAGGTTTACCATGGCAGCTCCTCGGGGGACACTCATCCCCTTCCTCAGTGGTGTCATCTAAATGATTTAAGAACAGGTACTCACTTCTGATTGGCACGTGTCAGGACCCACCCACCGGAAGTGATGTCATAAGCCGGAAGTGAGGTCGTGGCAGGAAGTGACATGAAAAAGCCCTTTTTGAGGCCTCAGACAATTTTAAACTGACCCAACAGTATTCCACAGCACCCCCAGAACATGTTAAGGAGGCCTGGCATCATGTTAAAGTGACCCAACAGTTCCAAAACCCCACAGCAGCTCATTTTTCAGTGGCAAGGCAAGGCAAGGCTCCGCTCGCTGCCTGCCTGCCTGCCTGGCTCTGAGAACGTGCAGGCAACTCAAACAGGCAGGAAATTCAAACGTTGCAGGGGGCAGAGTCGGCGAATGGGCGGGGCCAGCCGTAATCCTAGGAACTGGTACTTGCATACCCCCGCGTACCCCCTGCATGACATCACTGCCCTTCCTCCAGGGAAGGGCGCTGGCCTGGCAATGGGCCTTCTCAAGTGCACACCAGCTATTTGGCTGGCACAAACTTGAGAACTTCTGTGTCATGCCGCACAGCCCAACACGGAGTCTAGGATATGGCCGTGGGGGCCACCACCAGACCCACCCCAGCTTGGGCCTGCTCCACCCCTCCCCATGCCCAGTTCCGCCCACCCCACCCCAAACAAGCACTTTTGCGGTACTGGCGCTAGGCCCAGTAGGATCTACTTAATTTGCTACTAATCTTCTCCTTATCTTCCCTCCTCTATCCCTGTTACTGGAGTGCTGGACTGGAGCATCAGATGGGCTTTCCTGGGTACCTCTGCTCCATCATGCTCTTCCTTTTCCAAACCAAGAAGGAGTGGGCGGAAGGGCTCTGGAGGTACCTGGGTGGGTGGGGGTGGCTGTTCCCCATCAATCTGCTGCCTGAAGCCAACACCTCCCCCAGTGTTGTGGATAGGGTGCCCTTGCCCACTTACCCATGCGTGCCCCCAGGCAACTGGGCATGCCGTGTTTGTTCGAAAGGGGGCAGGCCGCAGCTGGAGAGGGCTGACCAAGCCTGCTTGGTAGCCTGGGTGATCCGAGGATCCCAACTGGGTGGATGCGCTCTCAGCACTGTATAAGCACAGGCTGCTCGCCACTCTCCCGAAACGGAATAATTAAACAGCTCTCTGATGGTGCGCAGCTGTCAGGCACGAAACCCGTTTAGCTGCTCAAAATGGAGTAATCAGATTAGTCTCAGAAATGGTACGCTGGAAAGGTCACCCTCTGATACAAAATATTCTCAGCATTATCCGCCAAGTTGTCCATCTCGCAAGCTCTGCCCTCCACTGCCCTCCTTCCGAGGGAAGAGGACAAGGAGTGACCTGGTTGGTTGGTTGGTTGGTTGGTTGGTTGGTTGGTTGGTTGGTTGG
>JAJKFI010000011.1:7570376-7588396 GCA_029204185.1 Lerista edwardsae | reverse complement strand
TGGTTGGTTGGTTGGTTGGTTGGTTGGTTGGTTGGTTGGTTGGTTGGTTGGTTGAGCTAGCCGTCTTGGGCATTTGCTTCAACATAGAAAATGCAGCATATAAATCCATAAATAATTTCCATATCCCACCTTTCTCCCCAACTGGAGCCCAGAATGGCTTACAACACCACTAAGGGTGCAATCCTAACTTGCATTGGAATGGCAAGGCTGGCAAGCCTACGCCACATCCAGCGCAAGTGAGGAGCTGGCTGGAGCCTCCCTGGGGCAAGGGCACATTCGCACCCTTGCCTCAGGGTAGACACCAGCCGCCCCGATGGGCTTGCTCAGATCTGCGCCTGCTATTTGGTCCAGCCGAATCCCGAATCCAGCCGATTGCGCTTAGGTCTAAATCAAGGAGTTCTTCTAATGTGCTCCTTTACAACCTGCAGTAAGGTTTCCCCATGGAACGATGCCCTGTTGGAAATCTCTGGAGGCCCCAGTCAAAATGCCCAGGATTGCTTCCTGTGGTTACCTGGAGAGGGTTGCCTATTCCTGGAGGCACCAGGCCAATCCTGATGAGTTGGCAACCCTACCTCCCCAGTCGCACACAGCCAAGAAGAGTGCATTCAACCAGCCGCACATTCTCCATCTCAGGTCTCTTGGCCGCTCCTTGCTGATCACTTCGTGAAATATAAACTCTATTTTGAGTCACGCTTCTCCCCCTCCACGAAGATCAGTTTGAACGCGTCTGACCTTTTCGATGTGTGCTCGCTTACCACCAGCCCTTAAGTGCATAAAGGGCTCTCCAAGTGACATTTGCCAGGTACCAGCTGGCCTGCTCCTTACCTCTGCGCTGCATTTCGGAAGCCTGCTGGAGCTCTCAATTTCTTTTTCTTTATTATCTTTCACGAAACTTTGACTCAGTCTTCCAGCAAGTCTTTTTGTGTTTCGTGACCCTGCAGAAGCATCCCTTTGTGTTCTTTCTCTCTGCTATTTTGGTTCTCTAAACCTGTCTGACAATCACCTGCAAATGGTTGCCTGTATTCTCTACCTATGAGCAACTATGGATATTATTCTCATGACCTTCAACCTCTTCCCTTTCGCTTCCCAACTCATAGATGTTCCATAGAAGAGCTGGCGACTGAACATCTTACCACAGAGTCTCCCTTTGCAGGTCAAGCACATTTAAAATATATGTGAGGAAAGAAATGTGCGTCGCATTCTCATACAGGCCCATCTGACATTTTCCACCACCGAAGTGTTCACATGGAAATTTGTTGCAATTTGTGACAAATCTGAGAGGCTACAAAGGGATGCTGAGAGTACCTGAATGCCCGTTTCCATACTCCTGCCAGAAGAAAAAGTGGGTAGCTTTGAAAGAGCTCAGAAAGATTCCTATTCCATTTCTTTAAGAAACCATGCTCGAAAAATGGAATTCTAAATCCCAAGGTTGCTGATTTGCTCTCATTTCTAAATGGGCCAGGAGTTGCAGGAAGTTAATAAGAGGTGAGGATAGCCGCCAGCACTGTGAAGCCAGGTGTTTTCTTTTCTGTGCAGCTAACCCATAAGAACATAAGAAAAGCCCCACTGGATCAGGCCAAAGGCCCATCTAGTCCAGCTTTTATATCTCACAGTGGCCCACCAGATGCCTCAGGGAACACACAAGACTACAAGATGCATGCATCATGTTGCCACCCACTTCTGAGGTAAATTTCTGAGGTAAAATTCTGAGGTAAATATGAGGGAAATAAAACAGAATTTGCTATCCAGTTTGTGAGGAGGGAGCTGTAATAACCTGCAACCCAATCTGGGCCTAAAAAACATAAGAAAGGTTCCACTGGATCAGGCCAAAGGTCCATCTAGTCTAGCTTCCTGTATCTCACAGTGGCCCACCAGATGCCTCAGGGAGCACACAAGACAACCAGATACATTTATCTTGCTGCCACTCCCCCACATCTGGCACTCCAAGGTAGCCCACCACCTCAGCATCACCCCCAAGGAAGACACCAGACTGAGGTTGGGGTTTAACTTTATTAAACACAAGTTTAGATCATGAAACCTAATGAACACCCGTCCCTCCCTCACCAGAATGGGATAGGCCAAAAAAACTGCCATCCTTGGCCAATTCAGATGACAGAAAAAAATTCCTACCTGGCCCTCATGATGAGCGACCAGCTAATCTCAGACTGGACATACCTGTCATAGCTTGTAACCTATGATGGAGTTTTCCTCCATAAATCTGTCCAATCCCCTTTTAAAGGCATCCAGGCCGGACGTCATCACCACATCTTGTGGCAAGGAGTTCCACAGACTAATTACAAGATGGGTAAAGAAATATTTTCTTTTGTTTGTTCTAACTCTTCTAACACTCAGCTTTAGGGGATGTTTAGCAGACGTGCGCCAACCTCCCTGACTCCGAGAGTGGTCCAAATGCACTTAACGATGGCCCTGGTGTCAGCCAAACTTAGCTGGCCTAACTGTGCCGGCCTAGCTCCAGGTTAGGATTGGGGCCTCAGTGTTTCAGCTCTAACTAGTAGCACTGCTGGGGGAGCAGGAATATAAGGCCAGGTGATGCGATGATGCCCCCTCTGTGTCATTGCCTCGCCCTGTGACCTTGGTGACCCAAAGTGTCCAGAGAAGCTATCATTATAGTACTTATCACCCACTTCTGGAGTAATCGTATTAAACAGAATGACTCTAAACAAAAGGAGATCTAGCCAATAACATTCTAAAACTTTTGTCAACATGATCACAACAGAAATAATTTGATCAATGCCTCCTGCAAACAGCACAGACATTGGCACCGAGATCTCGAGTGCCCTGCTGGGAACTCATCTCTCCCCAATTACGGCACTGCTTGGAAATTGCTCCTCAAATTGTCAAAATGGTTTGTGACGGCCGCTCTATTTTCATCCTACGATTTCTTAGAAATATGATCCAAACAATGAGAGCTAAAGCTTTTAAAACCGGAACGACATTTCCAAATTACATTATCTTAAAAAAAAAATTGCAGAAAGTGCACTTGATATCGCGGAGAGGGGGACAGGAAGGAGGAACCCTACCAAACATAGAGTCAAGCATCTTCTTCTTTTGCCCCAGAGTTGGGGGCAACTCCAAGACATCAACTAAAATTGATGGGTTCTTATAATGTCTATGCTGCCCTGAGATGACCTCAGCATATAATAATAAACAGAATGGCAGTAATTATCAATAAAACACAAGACAGATGCTAAAATAAAAATAAGATGCCTGTAGTTGTTCCGCGGGTAACTGCAAGGCAGGTCAGATCATCCTGTTCAAGGTGCCTGATCTACCTTAGGGTGCAATCCTAACCTGGAGTTAGGCCGGCACAATCAGGCCAGCAAAGTTTGGCCAGCACAAGGGCCACTGTAAAGTGCATTTGGACCACTCTCAAAGTCAGGGAGGATGGCACACGTCTGTGTGCTGGCCTCTCTGACTCTGAGAGTGGTCCAAACATACTTTACAATGTCCCTTATGCCAGCCAAACTTTGCTGGCCTAACTGCACCGGCCTAAATCCAGGTTAGGATTGCGCTCTTAGTGGGAGTAAGGTGGAATAACTGTATCCACTGAGGAACACCCTAAGTCAAGCGACAAAGACTTCATTGCCTTGGCTGGAGAAAGTGATTTTTTTTATGCGCCACATTCATAAGAATATAAGAAGAGCCCTGCTGGATCAGGCCAAAGGCCCAGCTAGTCCAGCGGCCCACCAGGTGCCCCAGGGAGGCATGAGACAGCAAGATCCTTGCATCCTGTTGCCACTCCCTTGCACCCAGTACTCTGAAGTAGCCTACTACTAATGTAAGGAGGTTACAACCCATCATTGCCTATAGCCCACAATGGACTTTTCTTCCAGAAATCTGTCCAATCCCCTCTTAAAGGCATCAAGACCAGATGCCATCACCACCTCCTGTAGCAAAGAGTTCCACAGATTAACTACCTTATACCCTTCCTCCAAGGAGCTCAGGGTGATGTGGTTTTTCCACTCATTTTGTCCTCACAACACCCCTGAGAGGTAGATGAGGCTGAGGGATAGAGGCTAGGCCAAGATCACCCAAGAAGATGCATGGCTGAGCACAGGAATGACCAATGTGATCACTGTTGTCCCATTTGGCCCGCGCTTTGGGGGACCCCGCACCAGCACAGTGAGCAGGTCTCCTGCTGCTCCCACTGAGATCTCTATGGGCTGCAAGTCAGTGGAGCGAGGACAGCGGCTTTTCCTTGGGTCTCCCACCAGCCCCTGCCTCCGAACAGCCCAAAATCGGATTCTTGGAAGCAGTTGACAGTGATGTCATCATGTCACCACCAACTATTTCCAGGTGCCACTACAAGTGCTCTTCTTGCATTTCATGGCTTTCTGGTCAGTTTTTTTCACTATAGGAGAGAGAGGGAGGGGGGAGGGAGAGAGAGGGAGAGAGAGATGTGCCAGCAATGCTTTGTGCCCCTGACAAAGCAGGTATGTTGCCAACTTGCCATAAAAAGTCGGTATGCTCCCTCAGGCATCTGGTGGGCCACTGTGAGATACAGGAAGCTGGACTAGATGAGCCCTTCGCTTGACCCAGCAGGGCTTTTCTTATGTTCTCATGACCTGCACTTTGAGCCAAAGAGATTAGCAAGGCAAGCTTTTTATTTAGGATCCTTTAGACAGAGGGTGGCAGGCAGCTTGAGGCTCTCTCCTATCAACTGCAGATTCGCCAGCACAAGGGCAGTTACAGGGCTCCGAAGTTGGCAAACCCGACGTCCGTTTGTTTGTTTCACAGATGTATATTATATGCTGCTTTTCCCGAAGCTCAAAGTGGCGCACGCAACAGCCGGCGCTGCCCTAACAGATGGCCAGTTTGCTCGCCGGGCGGGGCTGCACCCAGATCAGAGGACTGCAGCAGCCCGAATCCGTCCGTGCAGCCAACAGCTGCTCCCCACCCGTTTACTCGGAAGTAAGTGCCACCGAGTTCCTTGAGCAAGAGTTCGCGGAGCTGACTCCCGGGGAAGCGGGCGCCGGGTCGCAGCCGTGCGCAGCTGCCTCTCCGCCGCGTCTCTGCCGTGCCCGTTTCCTGACCTCCCCTTCTTCCCCATCACCCAGCCACGATTCCGGGAGGCTTCTTCGCCGCGGCAACGCCTCGATCCGCGCCCAAGCCCACGCTCGGGCCCTCCGAGGGCCGCCCCACGGCGGCGTTCAACGGGGCGTCGTCCCGGCGGGGAGCAGAGCAGCCCGGCCCAGCCGCCCCTGGGCGCTTCCACGGCGCGGGCCGGAGCGCGGCGATTGCGTAACGGGCACCTCGTGGGGGCCGCCGGCGCGGAGGCGGCCGCAGCCCCCCACGCGAGGCTTCCTCGGGGGCCGCACACGGCGCGGCGCCGCAGCCACTGGGAAGCCGCCGGCGGGCTGAGGTCACGCCGCCGGCTCGCCCAAGAGCCGAGCGCCGCCGCGTCCCGCCTCCTCCTCTCCTCTCCTCTCCTCTCCCTCCCTTTGCCGCTGCTCCGGCCCAGCTGGCAGGCGGCCGCACTCCGGGAAGGGGGAGGCGAGCGGCGCCCGTCTCCGCTGCTGCTGCTGCTACCGCCGCCGCCGCCGCCGCGCCGCGTGTGCCCAATGAGCCGCCCCGGAGGGAGCCCTCTGCCCGCCGGCGCGCATGGAGACAACGGCCGCCCGGGGGTGCCTCGGTAAGGGGGGAGGCTGGAACGGGGATGGGGTGGGCGAAGGAGTTGCTCTGGGGCTGCGCCCTACAACCTGCCCAAGCTTTGTATCCGTCGGCCTCCCCTCCTCCCCCTCTCCACGCTTGGACCGAATCCACCCCCAGCCTCCCCAGCCTTTGCGGAGAGGTCCGCTCCGGACCGTTGGAGCGGCAAGCGGTGTGTGCCCTGCCCTGCCCTTCTTTGTTACTCCTGAATGAATTAATCTGGACCGGGACCCCTTCTCTACTTGCAAGGCGCGGCAGAGTCCTTAGCGCGCAATCTCTACATACATATGGGGCGGGGGATGGGGCGGGGGGCTCGATGTGGATTCACTCCGCATTCGGGCCGTTCAAGTGGGCGATGGGAGCGGGGAGCACCTGCTGTGTGTGTGGTCCTGTTTTCAATTGGGTGGGTGGAGGGAGGGCCAGGATAAACATGTGGTGTCGGCAAGTCCTGCGGGGAGTGAAACCCATCATTGTGGCACGATTGTGTCAACAGCGGTGGCGAGGTTTTGGGGGAAACTTTTGGATCGACCGAAACACATGGCGTGGAGATCCAGTCCTATCCCCGGGTCTTGTTTCTCTCTCCGCTCCATCTCTGGCACCAGGGAATTTGCAGCTTGCGGTGAAAACACAGACTGTAGTCTGCTTCTTCCTTTCTTTTTCTTTTTTTTAATTTTACTTGCTAGAAGAAAGACGGGAAATATTTACATGTTAGTCATTGCCGGGCGCTTTGGAATTCCACACGCTGGAGCAGAAGGCGTGCGGCGTGCTTTCCTTCCGGGTGGGGCCCACATTCTCGCTTCCACCCAGGAAATGTGCAGCTCAGTCCCTCTTAAGCATCTTTCCTTTCTTTTGCTATGTGGTGCAGTGGTTAGAGCAGCATTTTTCAACCACTGAGCCCTGGCACGTGGTGTGCCATGGGAACTTGGGGAGGGTTATAGTAGGGCTAATGGGGGGTGAGCCCCCTCCCACCAGCAGCATGGTGTGCCTTGTTAATTGTCAAAAAACTAATGTAAAAAAAAAGGCTTGACAATTTTAGCATCTGGTCAGTGTGCCATGCAATGGAAAAGATTGAAAATCACAGGGTTATTGAATTAGGAGCAGGGAGAACTGGGTTCAGTGAGTTTTACTCTTGAGTAAGTGCAGATAGATTTGTAGGCTTTTTGGGGGGGGGGTCTGTCAGTGCTGCTTTTTCCACACTCCCCAAAATGCCCAAGCTTGCCCACCACATTTAAAGGGTGCAAAGCATTGGTCAGTATCCAGCACGACTTGAGCACTTTTCTGTCCTCAGTAGTAGAGGCAATGTGGTATAATGGTTAGAGTGTTGGAATATGACTGCAGGGGGCCTCTGTTCTCATTTCCGTTCAGCCATGAAACTTACAGAATGACCTTGGGCCAATCACAATCTTGACTTACAGCACTATCTGCTCAGAATTAAGTCCCACTAAATTCAATGAGATTTACTCCCAGGTGAGCGTGTATAGGATTTCAGCCTTAACTTACTCACAAGGTTGTGATGATATCCATTTCCCTGGCCATCTGTTATTTCCTTGGTGTCAGTCTAGATTGTAAACCTCTTGAAACAGAGACCTGTCCTCTCTGTATAATCTCCATGTACGTAGGTGTATAAATCAATGTGAAGTGTTATGGAAGAACAGGATTAACAGCCCAATCCTATGCGTATGTACTCAGAAGTAAATCCCACTGCGATAAATGGGGCTTATTCTTAGGTGTGGGAAGAATTGGAGCTCTAGAGATGTTAGGCTTGGCTGGCTTGTATCAAAAAAATACCCAGTTTTAAAAGTTTGAGCCTTGCAAAGAAAGGATGCGTTTCGGTGACATGCGTTTGCATTTGGTGTGAGTTTTGCAATGCAAAAAACTAAATGTTGATATTTCAGTTTGATCTCACATGTAGCGAAAGCTATCAATTGCCAGACTAGTATTGGAGCTAGCAAGCTAAAACATGTTCATAATATTAATTTTGAGCCGGGAAGGGAACCATCAATATTTCTTATTGAAGTCTTATTTTGCAAGAAAGCGGATATAAGCAATCCTGTACATGCTTCTCAGAGAGCCCCACTGAACACCATGGGACTTACTTCTGAGTAAACATCCATAGGCTTGCACTGTTTATTGATGTCATCAAATCAGGACCCATTTAGGTGTTCACTGTTTGTACTTTGCTTGCTCTGGGGACTCGAGACACGAGCATCCTTCCATAAGATGCTACGGTTGTACATATTGCTTCCTGAAACAGGAAGCATCACCAAAACTCACATCAACTCATGGCTGAATTTTATTTTCATGCCCTGCAGTGGCTGGGTGATGGATTCATAAAATCTGGCTAGTGAATTGAATGGGTCATGAACCACACAGGGGCATCTGTTGTGCAAATCAAAACAAACTGTTATTAAGTGCTGTTTTTTTCTCTCTTGTCTGCTTCCCTCCCTCCTTTCAGTTCTTTTCTTCCACCTCCCTCTCATCTTGGGGAACTCCATCTATATTGGAACCAGCGGGAATTATTCCGGGTTGTGTAAGTACTGTAATTAACTGGGGGAGGGTATTTTGGGGGAGGGGAGACAGAATGCTTATTTGCAGATCTACTGGTAAGGCCAGAAGTCTTGTGAGACAATTCTTTGAGCATTCACAGAAAGAGAGTAAGGAAAGAAGGTTCTTTCTGAATAAGAACAAGTTGTCACCTTGTTTCTTATAAGTGTTGGGAAATGGTGTTATTGTTTTGAAGATTTGTTCCGTTTAAAATGCAAGAAAAAAAATTTAATCTCTTTATTTCACAATTTGAATTCAGTCAGAAGGGTTCTAATGCCCTAAAATGTGCAAATTGGTTGTGAAAAACCCTGCGGAAAGGTGACCCTTGTTTTTATTGTTTAGCCAGAGAAACCAAACAAATCTACTTGTAAGGCTTTCCAGAACTCTGACAAGGTGCAAATGAGATGAGGCGAAGATGCTGAATATCTTATCATCTCCTATCCATGTTTTGCCTTTTAAATAGCAGCCAAGAGGACATTTTAACCAGATCTGCAATGCAGTTAGCCCCCTAGGCTATTTCCCTGGCCCCAATCCCACCTCTTCCCATACAAAGATGTCCAGGGGCTAATTAGCCCATTTGTTGCAATAGTGCCTTCAGGCAAAAAAGATGCTTCCTGGGGGTGATTTTCTGGGGGGGGGGGGGAGAATCATGCAGTGCAAAGGATGACAACCCACAGACGAATTATGCATTGTGCAGAAAAAGTATATCCTTTTGTCTGTCCTGCCAATCAGCTTCATTGGGTAGCCCCGGTTGTACAATACTGTGAGAGATGGAGAAAAATGCCGGTCTCTCCACACTTTGCAACATGTTATCTTGAAAGAGGCATTCCTTTGTGTGAGAGAAGGGGGGAATGCCTCTCCTGATACGGTCCCTTCTATGAAACATGCATTCATCATCTGAAACCACAAGAAGCTTGCATTCTGCTTTGTCTCCTACGTGCACTTATGCCAATTTAAATGATCAATTAAACCCCCATTCAAATTATCCCCAAAGATGCCTTGCATCAGTAACAACAACCCAAATTGTTGTTACTTGCCTAGAAATGTGGCTTTTTCATCAGAAGGGCCTGCTCTCTTTCCTGAGGAAGAAGTCCACTTAGTTCAGACCTTGGTATGCACATACAGGCTCCCAGTTCATTTCATTGGAATGAATGGTGCACCAAGCAATGTTCTGCCATCCATTGAAATGAATGGGGCAAATTTTTTCTGCTGAAGGTCTTGTACCCAGAGTAGATCACAAGTTTGGGCAATTGATTTTCCCCTGGCCCTTTCCTTAATTTTTGTTATTGTGTCGTTCCGTTTAGAAGCCTATAGCCGGGATCTGCTATGTTTAATCTTCAGACGTGTCATTGCTGGGTGCATTTTTACGATGGCTAGGATGATTATTACTAGCTTTTGTATGTGGCACCATTTGCCTGTAGAATATGAATGCCAAAAAGGATTTGTGTGTGTTTGGGCTTCTTAGTAATTTTTAATATTGCTCTTGGCACCCGTGATTCTCTGCAGGTAGCCAAGTCAGCTGCTCACTGAGTACAATGTCCCCAAATTGCTTGTTTTCGGAACAACACATCATTGTCCCTGATCCTCAGAAAGAAAATTTAATATGGGTTTTGTATGTAACCTCAGGGTGACTTTGCACCAGAATGCTTGCCCTCCTTCAAATATTGTCAGCACCAATCACCAGTATGGGGCTAAAACGAGGCCTATATGATCCTCTTCTCTCTTACCATGCTGACATTGGGGGCAGAAGGGGGAGGGGCATGTATCCTTTCTCCTGCCTCCAAAGGTGGTTGGTTCGGACATTGTCTGTCGTGTGGTGCTGCACCCCTGAATGATGGGCAGAGGGAAGGGAACCACCATCCTCAAAGTCCTAGCCTGTGCAATCAAAGTCATTGGGGGATGGCTTTCAACCAGTGGTGTCATCTTGCAGGAACGCCCAGGAACGGAGTTCCTGTTGTTAAAATTAGGGCTGACTCCGCCCACTGCACTCTCACTGGCTCGTTGTTTTTTTTTTTACACAACAGTTCCTGTTCTTAAATCATTTATATGTCACCACTGCTTCCAACTGCCCAGTGTCACACCTGTCAAGCAAGGATGACTTGCACACATTGACGTTTGCGCCAGTCTAGCATCTTGGCATGAGAGGGAACAACCCCTTGCCAAGCCTGACTGCTTTTCCACCGCACTGGTTAGAATTTGGTCTGAGTCATACTGTTCATTTTGGGTCAGGCTGGTGGTGGACCCTTCAGATATGCTTTTTCCCCAGCAATGAATCCCTTGCATGAGCATCTCGAAGTTTAAGAGGATGAAGTGTTGCTTGGCTGCTTGTGCAGTCTGTGCCCTGAGCCCCTGGACACCTAAGCTGTGACTCCACTGCTGTTGGGAGCAGATCCAGTAAGGACCAGAAACGCTGTCTGGGAGGGGGGAGAATATTCTAGAATCTGGCTATACCAGGGCCGGCCCTCATTGAGGCAGACTGAGATGGTTGCCTCAGGTGGTGGACTGGCAGAAGCAGGGGTGACTTCACAGATGGGGCCTGGTGGGGCATAGCAAATGACACACGCCTGTGCAATGGCTCACATCAGTGCCTGGCCAGCAGCCCCCAATGCAGCAAGGATCTGCTGCCAGTAGGGCAGTGCTCAATGGTAAGACTTTCAAGGAGGCAGAGGGGAGTAGGCAGCCAAAGAACTTAACCTGCTTTTCCATCGCAACCCATAACGATAGCAATGGTAATAATAATGAAGGAGCATCATTGCCCATCCACTGTTGTCCCAGACAACCTGGTGCTGCATGTTATTGCTTGTCTGTTGCCTAGTTCTTAGTCCAGCTGGACTACGAACCAGGCAATAAACAAGCAAAATTCCCCTGTCGCTGCCACCGCGGTATCTGCAAAGGGCAGCATGAAGGAGGACTTGTGACCATCTGCTGCTTCATTTGCAGGCATCCTGGGGCAATCGCTGGCACATGCATGCACTTCCCAGCATGCTACTGGGTGGCCTTTACCGGCTGTTCTTCCCAGGGGGGTCCAAAAGCTGAAACTTCCACTGGCTGGGCCTCCCATTCCCTGGAATATAAAGAAAGGAATCCCATTCTATTCCTTGGAATCAAGAAGGGAGGGGAGTAGCAGAGGAAATGTGGGAGAGGCAATAAATACAAAAATATTCCTCAGCTGAATACAAAAGTAATGTATGCTAGCAGAGTGGATAACTGTCTTCTTATGAACACCAAAGTAATGCATGCTAGTGGAGTAGACACTGAGTATAGCAAGAATGTGGCAAGTGGTTTTTTCAGCCTATGCTGAAAAATGGTTACGTAGTACCCTTTGGGCAGAAAGGTGCCGTTTGGAGAGAAAGAACCCTGAGTGTCCTTTGGGGAGAAAGGCGGAGTACACATCTAATAAGTAAATGAATTTGCCAATGAGCATGCCTGTGTGAAACAGGGACAATGAGAAACTGTGTGGCAATGTAGGAAAGCTCATACTGGGGGACTGGACTCCCATCCTCTCTCCATTGTTCTCAGTGAATGCATTTCCACTGAATGTGTGAATCTCGTCGCCTCTGGCATCAAGTACAGCCACCCGCTGTGCAGAGTGAGATGCACACCCCAGCATGTGTTGCTTTCTATTTGCATATCGGTGCTGGGTTCTTCCCGCAGCCCCCACTCAAGACTGATGCTGGGAGCCTTTAAGCTATAGGCAGGGCTGTGGAGAACACTGCAGGTTCGCAGAAGCAGAGAAGTGAAGCACAGAATGTAGCCAGTGCTGGTTTGCATCAGTGAAGCCCTAGAGATGTTCTGGATGGGCTTGGATGAACCTGCTGTGTCTGGTTGTTAAAGGTCTACTCTGGAGAACCTGGTCCAGGTGCCGTCAAATGCTCGGTAGGTGGCAATTGGGGAGAGGTAGTCTGGTGCTCTATTTCAAGAATACTGTTGGGGCATATTCATCTGGCATCAGGACTTCCTGGCACCAGAAGTGGCTGCCTTATCTGATCAGCTGCTGCCTCTGTCACTCTTCCTCCTCTGGTTCCCCGAATTCAAGAAGGAAGTGGAAGAGGAAATCTGGAATAGTGGACTAGAGCATCTCCAACACTCTAGCCATGCCATTCCTCCACAATTCTGCTCTACTCCCCCTCTTCCTCTGTTCTGAACCCCTCTTTCGCGAACCGGAAGAGGAGCTGAGGCAGGCAGTCATGCAGCCCCGCCTATCTGTCACCTGAGGCAACTGCCTCAGTTGGCCTCATGGATGGGCTGGCCCTGCAAGGTGAAACTGTTTTCTTCAGGGCCCAACCCTGGCTACTTTCCAGCACTGATGCAGCCATGCCAAAAGGGCAGGTGCCACATCCTGGGGTGGGGACCGTCACGGAGGACAAAGGCAACGTCCGTCAGGGGTCTGCATTGTGGCTGCATCAGTGCTGGAAGGCTGGATAGGATTGGGGGCCCAGGCTTTTTCTGACAGTTTCCTGGCTCTTTTCCTGCTCTGGTAATGCTGCACGTTTCTGCATGTTCCTTCTAGTTTGTACCACTTCTTTGCCGCTGTTTGATTTTGCTATATTGTTCATTATTGCCGGGGTATTTTGGTTGGTTGGTTAGAATCTCTTGCTGGGGTTGATGTTTTATTTGACGTTCAGTGCCGTTTCGCAGTTGCTGGTTTAATGCTGTATGCCACTGTAGAGGCAGTCTGGTCGAAAGGCATTTTATGCACGTGTTTCAGCAACATCTATAAATGCTGGTCTTGGAATTCTTGGCACCAGATCGGAAGGTTTGCATATGGTGTAACCAGGTTTTTTAAAAAATTTAAATAGCAACTGTGGGGTCCTAGATCTGGATTTTGGACCACAGAGGTAAAGAGTTTGAATCTTCCTCTTCCCCTGTTTTGCTGTGGCCCCGATCCAGACTGAAGCCCCTAACAGCGGCTGTTTACCCATACCAAAAACACAGAGCCCGTAGACTCGGAGCTCCTGACTTGAAGGTGGGCACCAGCAGGCTTGCAACACATGCAGAAGTTACTGCCATGTAATGTCTGAACTGGCCCAAAAGTGTGCCGTCCGCCACTTGCTTTCAAGCAGTGGAATCCATCACAAGAAGCCACTTGCATGAAAGCTCAGTCGTCTCCAGGGTGCCGTGTCCTAGACAGAGAACATTTTTACAGCCCTTCTTGCGCTCATAGCCTGTATGGGCTCCTAAAGGCACCCGGAATGCGTCTGTGTTCCATATTGAGCTGGGGATGTTGTGCTGCTCAGAGGGGTCTTAAACATCAGCTAAGGACCCGGCATGGAAACAGATTGCTCTGCGACGCGGCTGGTGCGGTTATTATTTCCCTTTAAATGAGAGGTGGGCGATTTCGACAGGGTGATTTGCTGTCGGTGCGGAAAGGCAAAAACAAAACAAAAAGAGCAAGCAAGGATGAGAGAGCCAGCTTTATGGCCTGCCGTGAGTGCCAAGCCATCTTCTACATAATGCAGTCTTTGCTGAAGTACAGAACAGGAGTGTGAAATGTTTTCAGCCTTCTACACAGAAAATGTGCCACCGGCAGATTTCCCTCTTCCTCCAGATCCTCCTCAAAACCTCCTTTTCTTGTGTAGCCTTTGGCTTCACCCTCTAAGTCCTCAACCCCAGCCAAAATGAACTGTAAGTATATATCTGCTTGTGTGCACCCTTTATTCCTGTTCGCTACTGCTTTTCCAGTGTGTACTGTTGTCCCAGGCATCAGCTGGATTGTGCTTGAGCTGATGGTAGTGTAGTGGCTAAGAAATGGAATGGCGAATCAGGACTTCATTGGTTCAAATCTCGCTTCTGCCATGAACTCACTAGGGGGTATTGAGGGAAACCACTCCCTCTCGGCCTCAGTCTTCCGCATCTGCAATATGGGGACATGAATATCTCCTGACATTACAAAGTTGTTTGAAGGATTCCATCCAGACTTGGCATGCTTTGAACACTCCAAAATGTTCAAAGTATATGTTCAAACGCGACAAATTTGAAAAATTATAATGGTCCTGATGTCATTGCCAGTGAAATAATTGCTTGTCCCATGGGGTTACGTAAGTGTTTGAAAAAATTTGTTTAATCCTAGCGGAAAACTGGGCTAAACTCTTGGCCCATTCTTCAAAACCCTAGTTGTTATTAAACAATGGGAACAGCAGGATCCCTGGAAAAGTGACTGTGAACACAATCCTAACCTGGAATTAGGCCGGCACAAGTTAGGCCAGCAAAGTTTGGCCAGCACAAGGGCCACCATAAAGCTTGTTTGGACCACTCTTGGATATGGGGAAGATGGTGCACATTTGTGTGCTGGCCTCTCTGACTCCGAGAGTGGTCCAAACATACCTTACGGTGTCCCTTGTGCCAACCAAACTTTGCTGGCCTAACGGTGCCGGCCTAACTTCAGGTTAGGATTGCCTCTTAATTTCCTTATACTGCAGCAAAAAACCAGCAATAACAATACAGTGATTACAATGAGTCAATGATGCTGCACTGTTGCAGTATTGTTTAAATGAACCATGCTTGTAAACTGTGTTCTCTGTTTTGGTTTATTGTTTTGACAGTTACCCTTCACTGGGTAAGCATCCACATGCATATACAGAGTGCAGTGGCTAAGGATCCTGCTCAGTAACAGCCCACCATTAAATAACTGATACTTTTAAAGCATATGCCATTGTCTGAAATTGACTAGCCCAGAAGCTGCTTATGGTCCAGTCAGTTTCAGCCCTCTGTTGACCTAGAGACAAATCAGATACTGCACTGAGTGAGCTGCAGCTGCCTCCTACCTTGGTTAGAATGCAGTTCAGACCAGCTGGCCTGCCTGCTCCTGCCCAAGTTAGGATTGGGCTATAAAGCTGCGTAGCGTTGCAGATGAACAAAACAATCCTATGGGCAGGGGTGTCACTCATTTCTAGTTGCTGCAGGCTCCTATCTCAGCCAGCATCATCCCAGAAGAGGCATCCCCTCTGGGGGAGAGGAATGCCTCTCCTCCTAAGATGCAGTTGGCATCTGCTGCTACTACTACTACTATAGTGATTGTAAACTCTTTTATTAAAGAGTAGAAATACACTGTATTCATATATAGAAGTCTGGTCTCCAAGCAAGTCTCAAGGCATCTTTAAAGTCAATCAAAAGCCTTTTAACTTATTAACCAGTTAATCAGGGAATCGTTGCAATGCTACCCAATACCCACCATCTTTCAGGTCTCCTTACAGTCTGTTCTCCCCACCACCCATAAACTGACTTTGAACATACCTTTCTGGGTCATCTCTATCTGTGCTCTTCTAGCCTCCAACGTTTTTGAATTCAAAGCAGCCACTTTATCTTCCTCTTGCTGTCTTCTCAGAGATTGTATCAGTCCCTAAAGCTCTCCTCTATCACAGCCAATTAACACAGCACAGCCCTGTTTTGGTAGCTCTGAGTGCAGTTTTATTTTCAAAAACCAGTGTAAAATCAGACAGCATTACACAACAAGGAGGGGAGGGAGGGAGAGACTAATGACAAGGCGGGGGGGGGAAGAGACATTTTCAGAAACTGATGAAGTTATTGCAGAGAAGAGATGCAATGCTGACACATCTTTAGTATGACCAGATTTATATCTGCAATAAGATACTGTACAGCAAAGGGAAGAAGCATCAAAAGAAGGAGGCCTGAGTTTCTGGGTAGAAATCCTTGAAATGCACAGAAATATGAGGTTACTGTTCTGCATTTCCTGAATTGGTAGGAAGTTTCAGGGTAGCATTGCAGAGAAAGCAAACCAAGAGGACTGGAGATGATCTGTTTTTGTACTGTCTGATGATTTGTCTGTTTAAGGTGGGACAGATGAAGTTTTAGGACTAGCAATGCGCCTGTGTTCCTTCTTCTTCTTTGCTCATCTTGTATTTTTACAAGCCTGGAGGTCGAGCAGGTGGAAATCAAGCAGAAATGTAGACTCTCAGTTCTCACATCCTGCTGCATTCCTGTCCATGACGTTTGCTGTTCTAGCTCCACCCCTCAATGGCATAGTATGGGTGGGGCAGGGGGTACATTGCCCCTGGTACCGCACTTGGGGGGGGTGTCAAGAGACATCCTGAACATACTGGAAGTGCCATTGTAAGCCCCTTGACCTGTCTTTTCAGTGCCACGTATACGTCATGTATGGGTCCTGCAACTACCCACATTGCTAGGTCTAAAGCAGAAGCACTTCCCCTCCCCTTCTTCCAGCCAATTGTAAAATTCAACTGGTTTTTCACTCTCTGCCCAAATTTAAAAGCTGTTATAAACTGAAAGATAATTGATAGGTCTTTTATTTGTCCCTGGGCCATCTGAACAGCCCAAATTCTGAACTCATTTATTTTTCACATTTCCAAGGTGCTCAGAGTGGTGTACGTAGTGCCTGTCTTCACAACAACCCTGTGAAGTAGGTGAGGCTAAGAGATAGTGACTTAGGCCCAGTTCATCCAGGAAGCTTCATGGCTGAGTGGAGATTTGAACCTGGATCTTACAGGTCTAAGTCCAGCTCTCAAACCACTACACTATCTTGGCTCTCTTTACTTTAGATCTCTGTGGATGCATGGACCACCCTGAACAGAAAAAAATTGCTTCTGTCGTTCCATGTTGGTTTTTGTATATTTCCTAAGTATAGTTTTTGTTCGTTAGTGAGTGGAAGGGAGGATGCTGTGCGGTTTTGGGGAAAACATCCTCAATCCCAAGCTTGCAGCTACTGGCCTCTAATGATCTGCTTGCTCAGGAAACATTATCCACTGAGTGCGAAAAGCATCAAAAACAAAATGATCTCATTATGGGTCTGTACAAAGCTGAGCTCACCAGGTTGGGACAAGCCCACGGCTGCCGAAGATGTATAGAACCAGTGTGCTGTTGAAGCTTGTGATATTTTGAAATGCATTGGCGGAAGGGGGGATTCTGACATTTTCAGCTGGAGCAGCTGCATGAAGAATTACAAATCCCGAACCATTACACCTAGATGCATGGGCTTTCTACTCTGAAAGCTGACCCAAAGGCCTTGAATTAAGGGCACTGAAGAGCAAGCGAAAATCTGATTTAGGGAGCCTGCCTTTGTACAGCTGGATGCAGACTTAGCTTCCAGTTGTCTGTTCCTATGTCAGAAACAGACATAATTGTCAAATTATTCAGTGTTATTATCAGGTCCTGCTAAGGTATTGGAGACGAGACAGCTCTGGATTGACTGGGTAGAGATAAGTTGTTGTGTGTGTTTTTTTTCCCTCTCCCATAATACTAGAACTCTGGTCATCTAATGAAATTGATTGGCAGCAAATTCAGGAGCAAGAAAAAGAGGGAATTCTGCACCCAGTGCATCAGTAATGTATAGAATTTGCCATCACAAGGTTCATGATGAAGGCCAGTTCTCTGTGACTCCAAGAGTGGTCCAAACGTGCTTTACAGTGTCCCTTGTGCCAGCCAAACTTTGCTGGCCTAACTGCTGGCTTAACTCCAGGTTAGGATTGCGTTATAGCAGGACTGCCGTTCTTAATTGCTGTTATAGCAGAACTAGTCATGGGTTAAGCGCTTGTTTGACTCCAGCACTGTCTCCTACGATTGATCAAGAACACAGATAAACCTATTCTTTGCTTCTCACAGTTTCCTCACAGAGCAGGAAACCTCTCAACCAAACAGTGCTCCCAGCAGCATCTGGTGGGCTTCTGTGGTACCCAGGATTAGGTGGGCCCTATGGCCTGACCAACAAGCTCTTCTAATGCACATCTGGGTCTTGCTGTTGATGCACATATTCCCCTGTCTGATCAGTTAAAAAGATATTTGGTTTCTCTCTCTCTCTCTCTCTCTCTCTCTCTCTCTCTCTCTCTCTCTCT
>JAJKFI010000011.1:7557607-7570366 GCA_029204185.1 Lerista edwardsae | reverse complement strand
CTCTCTCTCTCTCTCTCTCTCTCTCTCTCTCTCTCTCTCTCTCTCTCAGATGAAAATAACATCCTGCCTTGTAAGAAAGAAGAACTTCAGTGTGGCAACGGGCTCTGTCTCTTGAACTGGCTGCGTTGCCATTATAAGAAGGACTGTGGCAAAGATTATGTGTCCATCAAGATAACATGTTCAAGTGAGTGATTTTCCTGTCTATCCATGAGTGGGTCAGTGGTATTCTCAGCAGTGGCATCCAGGCGGAACGGGCCGGTACAGCGTTCCGCTTGTTCTGCGGATGGGCCCGGGCCGCGCCGCCTCTCCCTAGGACGGGCGAGCTGTTCCTGGGCCTGCCTGCCCTCCTGTGCGTCTGAATCGCTCTGTAATGGAGCGATTCCAGGCGCAGGGAGGCGTGGCTGGCCTCCGCCATAGGGGCGGAGGGCTGCCAATCATCCAGGCGTTCCGGTTCCTGGCGTGCCCAGATGACATCACTGGGTATTCTCATACCTTTGTACGACCAGCATTGGAAGATTGTGAATTGGTCTATCAGTAGAGTTTTGCCCTGAAGCTGTGGTTCCCAAACTGTAAGCCTAGAGCTGCGGAAACCAGCCAGTGGAGCTGCAGAATCCTTGTGGGAAAAACCATCACCCTGTACAAGGTAGCCGTAATGGGGAGCCATGGTCAGTGGCCCAGGGAGCCACCAGTTGAAAAGGTTTGGGAACTGCCACCCTGAAACAACACATGAACAGAGTTTGGGAGGTGGCAAAAGAACATTAATGGCCCTTAAATGTTCTTAAAAGGTAAAGGTTTCCCCATGGTCTAGTCGTGACTGACTGTAGGGGAGAGTGCTCATCTCTGTTTCTAAGCCTGTAGAGCCGGCGTTTGCCCGAGGACAAGCTTCCATGGTCATGTGGCCAGCATGACTATATGCCAAGGTGTTCCATGGAACACCATGCATTTACACAAAGGTCTGTAAATGTTCCTTAATAGGAGATCTTTCAGGAATGCTAGGAAAAGATACGCTATCAGAAAATCTTTGCAGAAAATCCCAGGTTAAATTCTTTTGCCTTCATGCCTCCAGGGAAAGATGCATCTCTGAACCTCTGGAAAGCCACTGCTAGCCAGTTTGAACTATTTTGAGATAGACAGATCTGACTCAGCATAAGACATCTTCCCATGTGCCAAAGCCCTAGATTTTAGAAAAATGTCTTGTGTGCCCTGTGGATCCAGCTTTCTCTACAGTTGTTCCCTGGGGACAGCACACTGTAGCTATCATTAGATCAGCGCTTGTTTCCAATGCTCTGTGTGTGTGTGTGTGTGTGTGTGTGTGTGTGTGTGTGTGTGTGTTGTTTCCGTGTGCTGATTTTAACCATGCTGCTCAGTGCACCCTGTCGGAGGAGGAATCCATTTCACCATGCACAATATATATTTTGTTAATACAGTGCAGAGAAATCGGGTGGTGGAAGGAGCAAGCTTAAAATCTCAACAGTGTGAATGCCTAGGAAGGCCTGTCAGGATCACTGGGGCGATTACGAGACAAACGCTCATTTTGAGAAGCGACTTTCAGACCAGTGTTCTGCATTTATAAACATTGCATGCAACACAAAAACAAAATTACAAAAATGGAGCAGAGAAAAAAGACATCTTACATACAGTGAGATGCAAAAAGATGGACTCCAGGGACCCATTTGGCAATTCCTGGCTCCGCAATACATATAGGCAGTGATGTCATGCAGGGGGAACACGGGGGAACTCAGTTCCACTAGTTAAAATTAGGGCTGACTCCGCCCACTTCACTCTCCCCCCTCCCCCCTCCCAATTCCTCTGCAAAGAACTTTTCTTCTTGGTTGGCTGGCACTCAGAGGGTTAAAGGGAGCGACTCCGGATTCCTAAGGGGGCAAAGGCAGTGATGTCATTCAGGGGGAACGGGCTCCGTGGCTGGTTCCGGGTTCCCGACAAGTGCCAATCAAAAGTGAGTTCCTGTTCCTAAATCATTTGAATGACACCACTGCGATATAGGAAATAACACCGGTCTGGGAATGTATTTGAGGACATTGTGGTTTTCTTATTTGAAGAATCTTGTTTCGCCAACTTGTTTTTGAAGGCGCTCACAAGTATTTCTTCCACCTCCCTCATCTTTTTTTGCAGTGAGAACCTGAAAGAGCCAACCCCATGCTGAGTTATTGGTCAGTAGGAGAGTCACCCACCATTTGGGTGGAAGGGAAAGGAGACTAAGGATCTAATCCTATCCAACTTGCCTGCATGGATGCAGCTGAGCCAATGGGGCATGCGCTGCAGCCTATGGTGTGAGGGGGGGGGGAAATCACAAAAGCCTCTTCAAGGTAAGGGAACATTTGTGCCCTTACCCCAGGGCTGCACTGCTACTGAATCAGTACTGGAAAGTTGGATAGGATTGGGCCCTAAGTTCTGAAACTTTTCAACACTGGGACTTAGTTTTTCAAAGAGGTGCATTATTTAAACAAATTGATTGATTAGTTCAACTAAGAGCACAATCCTAAACTGGAGTTAGGCCGGCATAGTTAGGCCAGCAACATTTGGCCGGCACAAGGGACACCGTAAAGTACGTTTGGACCACTCTAGGAGTCAGGGAGCATGGCGCCCGTCTGTGTGCTGGCCTGTCTGAATCCTAGAGTAGTCCAAACATACTTTACAGTTTCCCTTGTGCCAGCCTAACTGTGCCGGCCTAACTCCAGATTAGGATTGCACCCTCACAGAGTCTGTACCCCTGATCTATCCAACAAGCAATTGACGAAGTTCCTTCATTCTCCAGTGTCACGTCAGCAAGGGTATGCAAATGAAGGGGCGGAGTTATGCAGATAAGGAGCAGCATGATTCTCCATGGCTCCCATTGAGTTCTATGGGACAAAGTCACCAAGGGGGCCATCTGGTCACCCGTTGACAGGCAGAATTTGTGTAGTATGCCGTGGCAGCAAGACAGCAGCTGTCAGCTGAATCCTCTGAGCGCTACTCACAAGGAAACTATTTTCTGCATAATTAGTAGGGCACTTTTATAACAGAATCAATTAATTGTATTAGCAACCAGCTGGCAGTTTCAGACAGCATGCAGTTTAACTGGCACAGTGGAATTTCTATTACGTCCGTGGAAGCATTTCCATGGCAAATCCTTTTTCATTGTGTCCCCTCCCCTGGCTCCCAAATTATAATACTTGTTCCAATCTCCTAAGAATTAACCTTCCTAAAATGAATATACAATGCCATCTAATACAACTGGGCTTGAAACAAGAGTTTTGTAACTATCTCCAGTTATGTAAGTGGGGCTTAGGTTGGAATGTTTTGTAGGAAGGACTGTAGCCAGGCTCTGTGCCCAGGTACACCCTCCTCTGTCATCTTCTCCATCTAAGAACCAATATAACATTTTAAGAAAAAAAAGTATATGGCACAATCTTTGTTTCTGGAACATTCTGTTTGCGATATATCTCCCAATGAGCTACAGCCTCTCCCTACAGGTGCCCTCTCACAGGGTTGTTATGAAGCCAAGTCTAGCCATTGCTCGTCAAGTCTAGTCGTGGCTACTGGCTACATTCTGTCTTCAGGCATGGCCTTGAATACCAGTTGGGGGGGGAGCAACGGGAGGAAAGGGGCATTGCTTTCATCCCTTGATGCCTTTATCTCTTGCTACTCAGAGTCAACAAGTGGGCCAAGGTAAGAAACAAACTTGCGGTGCCTTTGGCCTCATCCAGCAGGGCTCTCCTTATGTTCTTATGAAACAGAAAGCTAGGCTGAATGGCTCTTCATCGGAGATAAGCTGAATCTTGCCTCATGCTTATGTGCTTGTGCTTTCACAAGAGCCAAGTTCACCTCCATGGTTGACAGTGCCTTTCCTTGTAAGGGTAGCTTGGAGAATAACTGGGAAATACCTACACTAAGGAGAGGCATGTCTGTTGCATGCCTTCGCCTCTCTCCTTGAGGAAGCTTCCGAGAATGCATTTATGGTTTAAGGGCTCCAGGAATGAATGGGCTTTCCTGTCTGTGCTCCAGGACAGACTGAGAGATGTAGCTGGGGGGTGGGGGAGTGGCTTCTGAGGGTAAGAGGGAAATTGTACAAGGAATATTGACAGCCCATCCCCATGGCTAAGACTAATGGCAGAGGAGACTGGAAGGGCTTCTATGGACTTAATAACACCTAACCTAATATCCTGTGTTCATTTATTTAATGACTGGCGGAAGGAAAATTATGGCAAGCGTTGTGTTCTGGCTTTCCCCACTGCCGGATGCGGCAGCTATCACTTGGACGAGGGTTCTTGGTGCCCATCCATTGCCAAAATTGTGCTTGAAGGGAAGTGATTCAGACTGCAGAGCTGCCAGGCTAGTTCATTAGAGGGAATTGCAATAACAACTGCCAGGTTTCAAAACAAAACACCATCGTGGCGAGGCAGATGAGGCAGTGCTCGTTTCCAAACAAACAAGTGGGAGAGAGGAGATGAAATATTTACTTATTATGTTTTGTACCTTTCTTCTGCCGAATACACATTTGGTCTCGGCAGGCCAACACAGGAGCCCCAGAACACATTCTGTTCATCCTGACTGCTGATGGATGAAACCAGCATGTATACCAGCTTTGCAACACACGTAGGAAAACAGGCAGTCAACTCTGGCAATGCTGTGCGTGCTTTCCGGCATGGGTATTAATGACATTTGCACAGGAACCAGTCTCTGTGGGCTACGCAGAGCAATGCAATGTCTGTACTTCAGCACCGTGGACAGCAGCCTGTCTGTAAGCATGAATTTGAGGCAATACAATTTCTAAAGGGACCCAATTCTGATTTGGAATAGGAGCATGAAAGATTCCCTTTGGAGAAGAAAGGCCATGTCACAGTTAAGCATCATCATCCTTAGAAGGAATGTGGCCTAATAAAAGATTTGGCCAATAAAGCATATGATCTTTCGTTGATTAATCAATCTAGTTGGCATACGTTTGCATAGGAGGGAAAACCACTTTGTTTCAAATCAGGGAGGAATGTCAAAGGCAGGTATGCAGAAATGGACCTCAGTCAGCCAGCTAAATGACACTATATTGGTGCCAAAACAAGCGGCAGAAAAAATATGCAGCTGTCCTTTGGGCTCTTCATATGAGTTCCAGCAGGTTGCTTTGTATATTTCAGGAAGCTCATTAATTTTCCCAGGGCACACAAATCCTACTTGCTTATCTTGGTTGTAAACGTAAAGAGAATTTTAATGGCTGCATTCCCCAGTATAACCCTCGAGTCATCATTAATTAGAACAGAACATTTTATCTCTCCTGGCCATCTCCATGTTGGGCTGCTCTTATCTCTTCATTAAGCCTGTGATTGAAAAGTTGAGGTTGAAATGGTGCTTGAGCATGGGGCATATTGATATGTCACCGGTGCAGAGGCAAGCCTCAGAAAGATCCCAGTGTGCTAAATAGAACATGCATAAATAAATAAATAACAGAGGCAATAACCTTGATGAGAACATGTGGGGAACAGATCTGAAGTTGTGAAAATGTGGCGCTGGGTTTGTTAGGAGGCCTTTGGTTGTCATAGCACATGAGTGTGTCTCTCAAGTTGGGACAACACAAAATCCCCATCTTTAGTCACCAATTGAGAGCATAATTCAAGAAATGGGGAGCTGCCTCCCACACCAATAAGACATGAGGCACCAGGACTATAGCTTGGTTTCAACACAACTGAGGGCACAATCCAACAAGCTAGCCACTTGCGTTGGCCCAACAGCAGCAGCGCTGGCATGAGAGCGCCAACTGACACCCTCATGTCAATGCTGCTCCTTTTGGGCCAGTGCTAGCAGCAGCCTTGGTCTCTCTTCCTATTCCAGCAGGAAGGAAATGCCGCAGTCTTGAGTCGGTGTCTAAACCGTGATCTTGCTCTTGCTGTGTTCTCCTTTTATTTTTCTCCTTGACGAAGCAGATCTTAAGTCAACTTAGGCTGCAATGACAGCTTTGCCAATAGACGGGGCTCTTTTATTTTCAAGATGGAGATGAATCAAAGTTGAGATAAAAGCTGGTTTTCAGGTGAATATTGGCTTGGAAATGTATTGCTGCAACCTGGCATGATGTGTGTGTGTGTGTGTGTGCATTCATGCACACATACATACTGAAAGAAGTAGAGCAGGTTGTTAGAATGGGTGCCTTCCTTATTTTTAGCATTCGTTTATTTTTAGGCTGAGAGCATTCAAGGCCTTAAGAGCAAAATGCAATTCTCTGGCACCGCCGTGAGTCAGGCAGACATTGGCTCATCTGAAACGCAACCCAGTTTCAACAGTGGTGGGAGTAGGTAACGAAACAGGCATGTTGGCATTGAAAAATGAAATACAGCAAACATCCTCCAGACATGGGTGAGCAGATGCAATACAAAGGCTGGCTGGAAGGCAATGATGGAGAGGGACAACGAGCAGAGAGAATGATAAAATTATGATGATGATGATGATGATGGGTTGCCAACATGATGATGTTGCCAACATGATGATGATGTCGGGTTGCCCTCCTTTTTTTTTTTTTTTTTTTTGTTCCTGGCAGGGCTTTTTCACATTTTTATACCACTACTGATCAGTGTAGATAAGCCAACCATCTACTTCAGTTTTAGGCGGTTTCATTGGACGGCTGGTTTTGTGTGGCTGTGCTAGTGAAAAGTCACATCGATGCAGTCAGTCCTCTTTATATGCGAACTCGCTATCTACGAATTCACTTATCTGCAAGGTGCAGAACTGCTACTTACCTCGTTACCTGCACCTCTGTCCTCAGTATTCACTATGCAGAGACCTTCCAAAGGCTGCAGGAACCTTCAGAATGGCACCTGTGACCAACACCGACTCCTTTAAAGTGGCTATTAGAAGCATCCACTGGCCATGTTTAAGGGGTCAAAGCTGATCACAGGCAGCGGTGTCATCCTGGCGGAACGGGCCAGTACGCTGTTCCACTAGTTCCGCGGACAGGCCCGGGCCGCACCACCTCTCCCGAGGACAGGCGCACTGTTTCTGGGCCCGCCCGCCCTCCTGTGCATCCAAATCGCTCTGAAATGGAGCGATTCCAGGCGCAGGGAGGCGTGGCTGGCCTCCACCTTAGGGGCGGAGGGCTGCCGATCATCCGGGCGTTCCGGTTCCTGGTGCGCCCGGATGACATCACTGATCACAGGTGTTATTTTGAAGGTCCCTGCAGCCTCTAGAAGGGCTCTGCAACATTCAGAGATCTTTTGGCACTTTGGATTCTTCTTTTGGAGGCAGATATGGTCCCCCTTGCACCTAACCCCATTGATCCTATGGGATTTGGTATCTGTGATTTGGTATTCGTGAGGATTTCCAAGAACCTAACCTTAATGGATAATGATTAACTGTAACTGCGGAGGCAACATCATTGGCCATTGAATGGGTCCGCTATGATTCTGGGTATTTGCATGGAGATGTCCCCAGTTTCTTGGAACTGAGAAATGGATTTCAGCCATGGAATCCAAATTACTGGATTTTCATGGTAGGTGCTGAATCCCATTGGCAAGGACGACAGTTGAGTATTTGGTCATTTCCTTTCCCCCATCCAGTAACTCTCTCCGCTGATTGATGATGTTCATTCCCGCACTAACGCTCTGCGTGGGCGAGCCTCGTTGAGCGAAAGCCAATGCCTTTCATTCGCTCAAGAGCAACCAATTAACGGACATCGTGTTTCTGTTGGTGACACTAAACCTAGCCCAGACGGGCTAGTCTGAAACAAAGCCTGCCAGTTTTCCTGCATTGCTTGTACCACGGATTGTGACGGTCTTTTAAAAAAAGAATCCCAGCCAAGGGACAAGAGAGACATGCGGCCCAAGTATCAGCGAGTATCAAATTGACTTCTGCGGTCAAGGACTTCTGCCAAAGAAAAAGCGACCAAGGAAACAGCTGTTGTCGACATCTGTAGTGGCTGGAAGACCCCTCTGGCAAATGAGTGCCCATGCTGGGAGCCGCCTTCTGCCCACAGATTTCAAAGAGCTCCGCAGGCAGTTTTCCAGCCCTTTGCCAAAATACTGACGTTGTTGTTCACCAAAGTTTAATCAAAGGGAAAAACAAGGTCGCTACATAGTCTGTTTGACGCTCCCTTTTGGAACCTCATATTGGAATGATTTTGCAAAGGCCAAACTAAAATGTCCTCCTACCGAGTCAGGATGCTGGTCCAGCTGGTTCAGTATTGTCTCCACTGACCGGTAGCAGCACTTCTGGGTTCCAGATGAGCTTTGGACCAGCTGTTTTCAACCGGTGTGCTGCAGCAGCAAATTGGTATGCTGCAGATAATAATAATAATAATAATAATAATAATAATAATACATGTATTTATATACCGCCTTTCTTAAGATCACTAGATTTCTCTAATAACTGTAACTCAAGGCGGTTTACATAGGCAGACTTTTATTCATAAACCCGAAGGTTTTTACAATTTACAGAAATGTTCTATCTTTCAAGAACAACACTCATACAGATCTTTCTTTCTGGATTTAGCCTTCTTTCTTAGCCACCCGTCTGTCTTCTGCTGGCTGATAAGAGGCTTCCCTGATCCCACCAGAGACGCAGCTGACTTCAGCACACTCCTCCTCCCACGAGGCAGCTGGAACTCAGCTTTTAATCAGCCGCAGTTTGCAAGGTCTGCCGCTCACAGAGACTTCCGGCAGTCCCGAGCTCACGACCTTCAGATCTTCAGCTGTTATCTTCGGGCAAACGGAGGCATTAACCCTCTCGGCTAAATCTTCTCGGCTAGATAGTCTGCAGATGTGCCTCAGGAGTGGAGCACAGCAGTTGAAAACCACTGATGAACTCATCCAGAGTCTTTGCCTCTTGCGATGTCACTTCCTGCTTCTGGACGATTTGTCTGGTATCTGCGGCTCTGTTTCTCAGGCAACTGTCTGTAGAAGACCAGAGATAAACAATTAATTATTTCAGACAGTTGCCCTGGAAACAGAGCCACAGAACCCAGACAAGTCTCCCCAAAGCTGGAAGTGACATCACAAGAGGCAAAGACCATAGAGAAGACTATAGAGAGGGCCAGCCTTAAAGCCAATGTGACCAATGTCATCACATTGGGCCCCGCACCACTGCAACAAGCGGATCACCCTCTTCTGCAGATGGGGTTTCCATGGGCTTATAGGTCAGTGGGGCCAGCAGAGCAGTTTTACCTTGGGCCCTCCCACCTGCCCCTGCCTCCAAATGGCTCAAAATGGGCCTCTTGGAAACAGCTGGAGGTGATGTCATCATGTCACCACCAACTACTTCCGGATGCCACATGCAGCACCACAAGCACGTTTCTTGGTGAGTGGGGGACCCATGGGGAGGGTGAGGACAGTCTTAGCAATGTGTCCCTATTTTCATTGGTGAAATCTTAAGATGCAGCGTTGGTGCCTGGTTGCTGGACGATGGTCCGGGGACAAAGCACTACACTGTACCCCCCCCCTCCTGCTGGTACCCACTAATGGCACAATGGGCACAACCACTTTTTGTACTGAAGGCTCAGGATTTGGCCCCATCTGGTAGGCAGTGGTGTCATCTAAATGATTTAACAACAGGTACTCACTTTTGATTGGCACATGTCGGGACCCGCCCACCGGAAGTGACGTCATAAGCCGGAAGTGAGGTCGTGGCGGGAAGTGACATGAAAAAAGCCCTTTTTGAGGCCTCAGACGATTTTAAACTGACCCAACAGTTGCAACAGTATTCCACAGCACCCCCAGAACACGTTAAGGAGGCCTGACATCATGTTAAAGTGACCCAACAGTTCCAAAACCCCAGAGCAGCTCATTTTTTCAGTGGCAAGGCAAGGCAAGGCTCCACTCACTGCCTGCCTGCCTGCCTGCCTGGCTCTGAGAACGTGCAGGAAATTCAAAAGTTGCAGGGGGCGGAGTCAACAAGTGGGTGGGCGAATGGGCGGGGCCAACCATAATCCTAGAAACCGGTACTCGCGTACCCCCGCGTACCCCCTGCATGACATCACTGCTGGTAGGCCCTCTTAAGGGCACTAGCCCAATCCGGCCGACCCCTGGTACCAACCCACTAGGAAGGCGCAGCATCTCCCCTCTTAGAGATGCTTCCTTTGACGGTGATGCTGCAGCAGCTGTAGGGAAGTTTAAATATGCAGGTTTCCTCCTCCTCCTCCAGAAGAGCAATGAACAAATTAAGATTGGTGCTATGTAAGGGAAGCTGCATCTCCTTCTCCTGTATTGGCAACTTCTGTTTAATTCAGAAGATTACAGCAGAACGTGCAGCAAGCACAGCGCCCGAGAACCTCTGCCTTGCTGTAGGGCTCAATAAACAAGGAAGAAGTCATTTTCATTTTAATGTTTTTGTACAAGAAAAGCAGGACGGTGTCAGAGCCAGTTTGCTGACAATGTTCATCTTAGATGCCGCCGAGTTGCCAAATGCCACTCCTTGCCAGGCACATCCGTGGAAATTTACTTATTTATTTATTTAAAAGATTTTTACCCCGCCTTTATGCCCGAAGGCACTCAAGGCGGCATTACATAAAACTATAAAATGTAACATTAAAAAACACTATAAAAGAACATTAAAACAACATATTCAAACAAAATTAAAAACACAACAATAAAATTTAAAAAACCAAACCCAGTGGATCATAAAAGTATAACACCCCAGCCAGTCAACCTGTCAACAGTTAAAAGCTTTTTTAAATAAAAAGGTCTTCAGCCCCCGCCGAAATGTTAACAGAGAGGGAGCAGTTCTCAATTCTAAGGGGAGGGTATTCCAAAGTTGGGAGGCCACCACCAAGAAGGCCCTCTTCCTGGCCGCCACCCCTCTCACTTCTCCTGGTGGCGGCACAGTCAAAAGGGCCCCTCCAGATGATCTAAGAGTACGGGTTGGATTATATGGAAGAAGGCGGATTGGATTATATGAAATGAGGTTGGATTATATGAAATGAGGCCATCACCAATGTAGCCAGCAATTGCAATGACAAGGGTCATAAATTAATACATTATCCTTCCTTTGTCAGCCTATTCCGCAGCCACTGCAACTATTACATTGTGGGGCAATTGTATTTATTTCCTCTTCTGGAGCTGAGGTTCAGGCGTAATCTAACATTCAATAAATTAGAGCATCTTGCAAACAAGCACATTTCTTTTTATTAGTGGAAAACAGACTGTTGGGAGAAAGGTTGGAGGGATCTCTGCATTGTGCACACCCCAGAAATGAGCAGGAGAAAGGGCAGATTGGATTTCCTCTGCCTGGCCCCCACTGTAGGGAAGGTTTTCAGGAATGGTGATCCATCTTACACAATACCAGAACCAGGCAACAGCCACTAAAATTGAATGTCAGGAGAGCTAGAACAAGATAAAAAAAATTTCTTGGCCCAGCGTTTAATTAATCTGTGGAACTCCTTGCCACAGGATGCGGCAATTGCACCTGGCCTAGATGCCATTCAATGGGGATTGGACAGATTTCTGGAAGAAAAGTCCATCACTGGATACAAGCCATGATGGGTATATACAACCTCCTGGTTTTAGGCTTCCTCAGAATGCCAGATGCAAGGGAGTGGCAAATGGATGCAGGGATCTGGTTGCCTTGTGTGCTTCCTGAGGCATATGGTGGGCCACTGTGAGATACAGGAAGCTGAACTAGAGATGCCTTTGGCCTGATCCAGCAGGGCTCTTCTTATGTTCTTATCCGCAATCTGTCCTTGCAAGTTGATCTAACACCACTTGTCATCTTCAGCCTGCAGGCGCACAAATGCAGAGGTTTAAAAAGAAGTCTTTAAAATGGTTTTTGTAGCCTCGCTGGTTTCACCCATCGGGCAGTTAGAACATGTCACACTTTAACAAAACCTGTGCACTCCCCTAACCAGTTCTACTGAGTAATAACCCTACAGCCGCCCAGTACCTGACCACTGGTCCATTCTCAACCATGTCTGTTGCCTCTGTCTAGTATGACTCTCATCAGCCGTTCACCTGGTGCATCCTTGCAGGGCCTGGAACAATTGATGGAAAGAAACCCTCTCTGGGAAAGGTGCATTAAGTCCAAAATGGTTTTCTGCCTGAGAAAAGAGCATCCATCATCTCGCAGGTGCCACTTTCCCTTCAGAGTGTTTTCTTTTGCCGCAGTGGTATTTATCATGTTGATAAAAGAGGCACTGGGCTTGAAGATTGAGAGTTTTTTTCCCCCCTGCTAATTTGAACCGACCCCTCCACGAGCCTCTATGACATCAACATAATACCCAAAAGCCACAGGCCTCCTGGAAAGATTTATTTCCAAGGCTCTGCTTGGCAGCACCACACTTTGTTTCTGACAGCCTCAATTGGCAGGCGGCGGCTGATCCAATCTCACCCCTCCTGACGCTTTAATAAGGATGTCAGTGCACAAGGAGCGGTTCATTATCCTATCGCTGCACGGGAATCGGAGGCAGAATCAGCTCATCTCAAGGCTAGAGCACCCCTTCTTGCCTCCCATGAGCTGCTCAAGGTCACCAATAGGAAAACATGCCCCCTGTGCCCTTAGAGGGTATCTCTTTTTGTTTTTCTCAACATAGACGAGGCCGGCCCATCTATGAGGCCAACTGGGGCAGTTGCCTCAGGCAGCAGATTGACAGGAAGCACCCACCTCCATCCACCCACTCACATTAATTGCTTGTCGTCGTCGTCCTTCATTCCTTGAGCTGGAAAAGGAACAGAGGCATAGGGTGCAAGACTCTGTCATTCTAATCTTTATGCCTGCCACATTATAAAATCCATCTCTCTCTCTCTCTCTCTCTCTCTCTCTCTCTCTCTCTCTCTCTCTCTCTCTCTCTCTCTCTCT
>JAJKFI010000011.1:7537519-7557597 GCA_029204185.1 Lerista edwardsae | reverse complement strand
TCTCTCTCTCTCTCTCTCTCTCTCTCTCTCTCTCTCTCTCTCTCTCTGCTGTTTAGAAGTTCACCTGAACCAGACCAGCCCCATCAGCGAGTTTTCCCACTACACCGAAATCAGCAACGACAGCAACATGCTCGGTTCCCCCGTGCTGGTGGCAGGGGTGGTGATCGGGGTGGTGCTGTTCCTCTCCTGCGTGACCATCATCATCGGCAGCCTGAAAAAGTACCGGTGCTTCCAACATCCCCAGCTGCGGAGGGACACCAGCTACAGTAAGACGGCCCTGCCCGTTGGCGTGGCACCATTGAGAGTTCAACCGCGCTGCACAAACGCTCCCCAGCGGTTCTGCCGTTGGCCGTCCTGGGGCTCAGAACACGGGGCAAAATTCCATGGGGAGCACCGCACCAGTGCCGCTCACCGAAACCAGGGTTAAGCTGCCCATCCTGCTGCTTGGGAATTTTCAGCTCAGATTTGGGGCTTTGGGAAGTTCAACCAGGCCACGGCCTGTCCAAGACCTTCTAGTGCCTGAAGCTGTAGAGCCAAGAGGTCTCCTGCCCACTTTGAGCACCGTTTTGTTGCACCAAATTCCAGCTCTCCGTTTATTCAGTGGTGTGCGTGACAGCTGCAGCCACTCCCGAGATTTGAACAGGGAGTGGAGCAGAAGAGGAAGTGTGGAGGAATGGGCTAGAAAGTAGCCCCCAAATGAAGCTTACCATTGGCCCCCTCACCACTGTTGGTTTTGTGGTAGCCATGACCATAGAGCTCTTCCTCCTCGTCCGGAGCCATTCCATTGGCCATGAACCTTCCTGATGGTACACTGGTACTACTCCCAAGCAGCATCCTGCTGCAAGGGACCTGACTAGGAGAGTCTGGGGAGCAAGTTCTGGGCTTGCAGGACTAGGGAGCTTATGAATGGTGCTGTTGCACCAGTGGGGAAAGGGCTGTGGTGGCTTGACTAAGCCCACCCAGGGCCCAATCCGTTCCAACTTTCCAGCACTGATGCAGCCATGGGGCACTGCATCCTGCTAGTGGAGGAACAGTCATGGAGGACTTGCCAATGTAAGGGAATGTTTGTGCACTGACCTTGGGCTGCATCGCAGTTGCATCAGCACTGGAATGTTGGCTAAGACTGGACCCCCAATGCGCGACCTTGACCAGGATCCCCTGGCCTCATAGCTTGTGGTCTTAACTAACATGCTAGCTCCCTTCCCAAGGCTTATCATGTTTTTTGGGAACTCCCACACCCCATCCTTGCGTCTGGTGATAGCAGTGTTACGAAGACACTCGCCTTCCCACCTGCCGGGTCTTCTTCCTTTTTTCACATAAGGTCAAACTATGATTAGAGACCCTGCAAAGGAGTCGAAGGCTCACCCTCTGCTCCTTTGTCCTAGCTCAAGACGGTTTCTACTACGATGGCTCCATTGGAGAACTCCGATCCAACTGTATCGAGGAGTTTCCGCCAGCATTTGATTTCAGCTCATACGTGGAGACCCTCTCTCAGGTCAACATCATGCACCCTGACTCACCACCACGGTAAGCACCATTATTCTGTTGTTTGAGATTATTTCAAAAGCTCAAGGTGGTCCACATGGAGATACACACATGGTGGTCCTCCATCTAGTGATTTTCAGTGTTTTTCTTCTCACATCACACTGACCTCTATGGTCTTCTCTATGGTCTCTGCCTCTTGTGATGTCACTTCCGGCTTCCAGAAGACTCTTCCTGGTTCTGCGACTCTTGTTTCTAGAGCAACTGTCTGTAGTAACAAATTATTTGTCTAGACCTGGGGGAGGAAGAGGCCCAGATATGCTTACAGGGGCTGTTTCATGATACCTTTACACTTGATGTGTTAGAAACCTACTTTCTTATTTTCAAGGCTGTGATTTTTATTTTTAGAACTGTGAGAAAATATTGCTTTCTTTCTCTGAAAATAGAACTGGGAGTGAGCTCCAAAAGGGGGGGAAAACGCCCAAGAGAAACCAAATGCTTTCATGGATGCGGGGAGAGAGAAGCATTATTTCTCTGTACAGGTGGGTCATTTGCACAGACTGGATTTCCTGCAGGAGTTAAGGACACCACAATCCATTTGCACCCAATCTCTCCGTGTCATCTTGGCCAGCTGGTGCCTCTTCCCTACATCAACTGCTCCCGACCCCTTGGGGAATGTGGAAGGCCGTCGTGCGCAGCCTTCTATAGATTTCCATTTGTTCCTCTTCGGCTGAGCAGAAGTAGTTACCACAATGTGTCAGGATAATAGATGGTCTCTCTCCTTTGGCTCTCTGCTGGAAGAACAGGGTTAAGAAGCCTGAGAAATGAGACTCATTGCACAGTGTAGAAGAGCCGAATAATTGAGGGCAGAGGCTTCCACACCCATCCCTCCACTCCGTCGCTTCTTTGTCCCCATTGCTTCAAGTCGGGCATTCTCAAGGTCAGCAGAGGATGTTCTCCGAGCCCTGACTTTATCATCCCAAGTGTACATGTTGAATGTAGGCATTGGAATTTATGCATTAGCTTCGCACGGAGCAGGGGAAGAAGCCGTAGGGTGGGTAGATAACTGGTTTGGGCAGACTCTGGTTTAAGGAAGATGCTACAAAGATATGTAGCCAGCGGCGTCTTGCAGCCGGAAGGCTGGGTGGGAGGAATGGGTGAGCAGCAGCCCGCCTGTTGCGTTCCGGTCCGTTTCACCGTTTTCCCCGCCCCCACGGACCGGAACGCAACAGGCGGGCTGCCGCTCACCCATTCCTCCTGCCCAGCGTTCCGGCTGCATGACGCCGCTGTATGTAGCAGAGCTGGGGCGGTCTTCCCAACAGGAGCCACAGAGAGAAGGAACAGTCCGCTTCTCCCTGGCCCAGGTGGAGGGAGGGAGGGTGGAGCTTGGGTCATTAGGCTGCATCCAAACCCCTGGCCCACGTGGCCACGATTCGGGCCACAAGGGTTGCTTGGACCTGTGCCTGCTATATAGCAGGTGCAGATCTGAGCAAGCTAATCAGGGGGCGGCTGGTGCTTACCTGGGGCAAGGGCACAAATGCCCCAACCTGCATTGGATGCAGCACAGGCCCGCCGGCCTATACTGTTCCGGCACAGGTTAGGATTGCACCCTTAGCCTCATGGGTGGGCCAGCCCTGACTGCACCCACGGATTTCAATATCATTTGAGGATTCATGGGCAAATGCTTAGGAAAGGGTTAATAGTAGATTTCTGCCAGTCTGTGCTTTCCCTCCTCCCTCTCCCCCCCCAAAAAAAAAATTAATCCAGGAGTATTTTTAATGGCAAAATTTAACATTTCCCACACGTATTTCTCTGCAGGCATAATTTTCCAACGCACTCCCATGGAGGAAAGCATTGAATCAGAGATCTTGGTAGGATAGACGAGTGAGAAATAGTTTTGTTTTTTTAAAAGCATTTCCGAGGGTGGCAAGTGAATATGCTGCTCCAGGTGATCCGAAAGTCGCTTCTTGCAGCGCAAGGCGTGCTGAGTGCGTGTGCTGCCTGTCACATTGATTGCATGGCGAGCAGGGTAGGAAGAAAGGGCAAAAGCCGGGCTGGGCGCCTTTATGGACAGGCCCTCCGGATTAATCTATTAGCGAGTCTGATCAATTATTAACTTCAGGTTTGGAGAAATGGATTTTCAGCGGGAGCTGCACCTTGACAGAGGACAGGCTTCCTGCCCCGGACAGGACTTGAACCCTGAAATGAATTGTGATTCATTTTGCACTCCATTGAACCAGGATGAAAATTTGAAACAGGACAGGATAGGATAATGGAAAAAAGGACACGTAGAAATCTTTTTTCTTCTTGGGTTCACCCTGAATCTGCTGCAATCTGGGTCATAACTGAGAGGGGACAAAACCCACTGTTCATCCCCGACGTTGGGGCTAATGGGGCAGAGAGGCTATAGGGTGAATCCAATTGTTCGTGTCCTTTGCTTATTCCCCCCCCCCTATAAATGAATAGTCTGAATGTACGCAGGCGTATGGGTTCATGGTGAGGTCGCCCTGTAGTAATGGCTTCCCTCCTTTTTTTCCCCTTCACTGGCCAGACATGGGGCAGACTAAAGCAGTGGCCTCCAGTGGATTGGCTGGAGACACCATCATACTTTGCATCTGTCTCCTCCTCCTCCTCTACTCCTCCTTTCTCTGCATTTTGAAAGGAAGAAGGGAACGGGTCAGAATATGATGTGGAGAAGGGAGTGATGGACTAGAGTGTCCTGACACTCTAGGCTGCCTCTCTCCTCCACATTTCCTCTTCCACACTGTTCCCCACTACGTGTGCAAATCCAGGGCACACAGGAGGACTGAATGCAATGGCGGTGGTGGACAAAGAGGGTGCTAATGACAGCACAGAGGATTACGTTCGGCAGCATGTCTCCGATCCCAGTAGGACTGGGCTGGAGTCACAGCCCGGCACAGGATTCACCACTGCTAACTGGGCAAGAGGCACTTTTCCAAGTGGTGTTCCTCTTATATTTAGAAGGGGGAGAGTCATTGTCCCTCTTCACCCCTGCGCAGTGTCTTCTCTAGTGGCTGTTGCTGGTGGTGGTCTGCCTTTTTTTTTTTTTTTTTTTTTAGATTGTGAGCCCTTTTCGGACAGGGAGTCAGTTAACTTTAGTATTATTTACCTGTAAACCGCTTTGTGAACTTTGTGTTGAAAAGCGGTATATAAATACTGTTTGATGATGATGATGATGATGATGATTTAGCCTTCAAAAGCACTCAGTGTGGACAGAAAGTATCCGAGGCACAGAGCCCTCATTCTTTCTTCCTGAAGGGTGTCCAGGACAAAACTACTACTTATATAAAATTTTAATGGGGAAATTAATTTATGAAAGATGCCTTCAGGGTGTTAATAATTTAATTGCTTTGATGTACAAGCTGCAAAAATCTCATTTAGGACACAATTTGATTATCTCTCTAGATGCATCTCTAATCAGTTCTCACACTGGATTTAGGGGTGGGAGCTCTCCAGCCCTCGTTCCCTTTTTGCGTTTGCCACGATCCTGCCATGCTCATCAGGCGGTCAAATAGAACCCAGGCGGTCAATTTGTCTTGACAACCCTAAATAGATGGGTGATAATATCCATAAACGTCCCTTTCGGTGAATTAATGGCTGTCTCTTCTGGACCCGGAATCTCTGCAAGTGTGTCCAATTGGTTTGACGGGAGAGGTATTAAAAAGTGACAGACGCAAAGTAAAAGCACCAGATTATATTTGGCTGTCCTTCACTAGCTCTTTCTGTTATGCGCAGGTGCACTTAATGCTTCCAGGTTACATGTGGCACCAGATCAGTCGCAAACTTTTAGACAGTCTGCTGCAAGGGGGATGACACAGCTCTGTGAAAATCCGCAACATACAATCCATCTCCGTTCCCTGCACCCAAACTTGAAAATAGCAACGCCCTCCCTCTGCAAAGCTAGCGTGTGACAAACAAATCAATTTCCAATATTCTGCTCCTTTTGGGGTTGTATGAGCAGGGACTGAAGCAACCGAAACTCAGCAGCAAATCAATTATGTGCAAACCCAAGTTGAAGACAGAAATCCAGAATGATTCAGATGCTAGCTTTTGACTGCATTAGCAGAAGAGAAGACAGAGGTCTTCATCTCTCTGCTACCACGTTGCAAAAAAGAGGTTATCATCTGAGCCACTTATTTGTCTGTCTGCCTTTTGTTAATCATTGAATAATAGGCATGGGCTATAATTCCTAAGTAAACAAACCGCATATGTTGATGACCACCTTGGCACATAAACCTCCAGTGTGTGAATGAAATATTTTTAGTCTGCATATCAGAATTGGGAATGGAGAAACACTGGATTTAGAATCAGTCCTATCCTTTCCACTTGCACAATTCTAGATTAAACACAAAACAGTCCAAACCTAGGCATGTCTACATAGAAAGCCTCATTGGCTTAAATGGGACTTACCCCTAGGTAAGTATGTATCGGATTTCAAAGCAAGTCCACCTCATCACTAGGGTCACTTATCCATGGAATTGAAACATACCATGTAATGCAGTAGTTCTCAAACTACTCGACCAGGACCCACTTTTTAGAATGACAATCTGTCTGGGACCCACCAGAAGTGATGTCATGGCTGGAAGTGCCATCACTGAGACACCAGAGCCTGCTTTTTTCCTGAGAATGCAGCATTAAGTTGGGTACTTTCTCAGTCATTTTCCAATAGCAAAGTGAATCAGAAAGAAAAAAAACCTATTTACAACCTTGATACAGGCAAAACAATCACACAATCCTCCCACTCTCCAGCATCCCATATTCCCATATTTTCAGTATGGGAATGCTCTAGGACGGTGCTTTGTGATCCACCTGAAATTAACTCGCAACCCACTAGTGGGTCCTGACCTACAGGTTGGGAACCACTGATGTACTGCATTCTGTTAACACAGATAAATTGCTCTTTACAAACCTGAAATTCCAGCTTTGAAACACTGTAATAGAAACAGTTGTCATTTTATGATGATCTATAGAGATTGTCCATATTGGTCCATGAGAGCCAAGTTATGTATTCAGATAAATTGTGAGATGGCCCTTTAAGAGTTTCTAAAATTAAAAAGAAGATGCTGGGGGAGTGGTGATCCAGGAGCCAAACCATGGCAGGGGGTGGAGGAGGCTTTAATACTTTGCCCCAATGTGGTTCCAGTCCAGATCACGTACCCAGATCACGCACTGCACACTACTGACCGTTGCCGTCTATTGAAACCAACAAGTCCATGTGGCTTTGTGGACTCCCAGTGTGGGATGGGGAAGTAATTTTGGCCCTATTCCATCACTGCTCCTCAAATGCAGCATCTTTGCAGATACTGTATTTCACTCATTCAGGACATTCCAAATATTCCGGTACATGTTTTTGCTTTTGCTGTACACATGCAGCAAAATAAGATGGTGAAATGCAGAGGTCAAAGAGTGGCCCAAACCAATTTGGGCTGCAGACAGACCGGGTTTAAATGCTTCCCCGTTTAAAAACCCCCTGAAAATTTCAAAACCCCTTAGCACATCCGAGAGTGATGTGGAGCATCGCCTGCAGTTCATTGCCGTTTGAATAATGCTCACAGATTTTTTGCAACCTTAATTGCGTATTAAAAACCAATGATGCAGAATGCTTAGCCAGAAGCCCACAAGGCTGAGCATGTGTATGTTCAGAGCACATTAATTCCCCATTAGCCTCCAGGTGATGAATGTAAAAGAACAGAGTCAGCTTTGTGCTTGATTCTCAACCCAAGATTAGGAGCCCAAGGCTGCTGTCCTTTGCACGCAGCAGGGCTTACTCCAGAGTAAGCCTGGAAAGGCTTGTACTGCATCCACAAAGTTTCCTTGGCAATACGCTCCAGTGACACCCACGTTTACTCTGAGGTGCAGAGGTTTAAGAGCTGGATCTCAGGCTGGAATTTGTTTCCTACTTTTAAACTGTTCTTTTTACCTGTTTCCACAAACGAACGGTCAAGGCCATCCTAATTTTCATTCGCTATATTACAAATCCTTCTTGGGATACTGTCTAAGTTAATACTTTCTGCTGGGAGGTCTGTTTGTTTAAGTGCCATTCTCGGCCCATCAATAATGCTGATTTGAATAACTCCAGCAGGGGATGTCTGTCACTTACCTCTGTCTGCTCCCCTTCACCACTCCTGCCCTTATTATTATTATTATTATTATTATTATTATTATTATTATTATTATTATTATTATTATTATTGTGGGCAGTCCTTAAAAGGGCAGTCCTTAAAAACCCTTGCCCAGCATGGCTAATTAGAGCTGCCCGGGGAGGGCTGGCCGAGTGGACGGGGAGGGTGGTGAATTCATCTCTGAGGGAGGGGGTGCTCCCGCCTGCTTTGAAGCAGGCGATGGAAGAAGCCCTACCTGGATCCCACAAATTTAAACAACTTTCGGCCAGTCTCAAATATCCCATTTCTGGGCAAGGTGATTGAGCGGGTGGTGGTGTCCCAGCTTCAGAGGGTTCTGGAGGAAACGGATTATCTGGACCCATTCCAATCTGGCTTCAGGCCGGGGTTCGGGACGGAGACTGCCTTGGTCGCCTTGGTGGATGACCTGCGCCGGGGGATGGACGGGGGAAGTGCGACCCTGTTAGTCCTGCTGGACCTCTCGGCAGCTTTCGACACCATCGACCATGGTGTCCTTCTGGGTTGGCTGGCCGGGCTGGGTTCGGAGGCACTGTTTTGAAGTGGTTCCGCTCCTTCCTGGCTGACAGATCCCAGAAGGTGGTGCTGGGGGACGCTTGTTCAGCACCCCGGCCTCTTAGGTTTGGGGTGCCGCAAGGTTCCATCTTATCCCCCATGCTGTTTAACATCTACATGAAACCGCTGGGAGAGGTCATCCGGGGGTTTGGAGTGGGGTGCCATCAATATGCTGATGACACCCAACTTTATCTCTCCTTTCCCCCTGATTCTGAGGAGGCGGTTGAGGTCCTGGATCGCTGTCTGGAGGCGGTTGGGGGCTGGATGTGGGCGAACAAGCTGAAATTAAATCCGGATAAGACAGAGGTGCTTTTGGTTTGGAAATCCACAGCTCGGGTATCGGGTATCGTCCTGCTCTGAATGGGGTCGCACTTCCTCTGAAGGAGCAGGTTCGCAGCTTGGGGGTTCTCCTGGATCCACAGCTACACCTGGAGTCCCAGGTGGCGGCGGTGGCCAGGGGAGCCTTTGCTCAGCTTCGGCTGATTCGCCAGCTGCAGCCGTACCTGAGCTGTGCGGACCTGGCCACAGTGACCCACGCCCTAGTGACATCTAGATTAGATTATTGCAATGCGCTCTACGTGGGGCTGCCTTTGAAGATGGTCCGGAAATTACAACTAGTACAGAACGCGGCCGCTCGGGTGGTTGCTGGGGCATGTCGGTTTGACTCTGTCGAGCCGTTGCTTCGGCGGCTACACTGGCTGCCGGTTCTGTTCCTGGCCCAATTCAAGGTGCTAGTTTTGACTTTTAAAGCCCTTTACGGCTCGGGTCCGGGGTATTTGAGGGACCGCCTCCTTCCATATAATCCTACCCATACTCTTAGATCATCTGGAGGGGCCCTTTTGACTGTGCCGCCACCAGGAGAAGTGAGAGGGGTGGCGGCCAGGAAGAGGGCCTTCTTGGTGGTGGCCCCCCAACTCTGGAACACCCTTCCCTTAGAATTGAGAACTGCTCCCTCTTTGTTTACATTTCAGTGGGGGCTGAAGACCTTTTTATTTCAAAAAGCTTTTAATTGTTGACAGGCTGGCTGGCTGGTTTGTTTGTTATAGTTTATACCATATGATCCACAGGGCTTCTTGTTTTTAAATTTTATTGCTTTGTTTTTTATTTTGTTTTTTTGTATTGTTTTAATATTGTTTTTAAATGGTTTTTTAATGTTAAATTTTTATATTTTATGTTGTAATGCCGCCTTGGGTGCCTTCGGGCAAAAAGGCGGGATATAAATCTAATTATTATTATTATTATTATTATTATTATTATTATTATTAATAATAATAATAATAATAATAATAATAATAATAATCACATATACACAGTCAAAATGATAAAAAGATCACAAATATCACAGACTGGTCTTTTATTGGTAATTCAAGCTCTAACCAAGAGCCTAAGAATTGTCCAAATATCTGCGTATGATGTTCCCAACAGCATAGATTTTTGTAGGTCAGACATTCTTATATCATTGATCTTCAACGTTTCTAGATGTTTTTTGTAAATTTTTCAAAATACAGGGTGTCCACAAAGTCTCTTTACAATTTCAAACTTGTATTACAAAAACAAATGAAGAGATACATATATGGAAAATATACAATATTAGTATATATTGAAGTTTATTTTGCATCAATTAATAAACCTCTATATGTGCACCATTGGTTGCACGCAGCACATCAAGGCTATAATCGATTTCCTGCCACGTTCGCTGTAACATAGTCTCATCAATGGTGGCAACGGCATCAGTGATCCTTTGCTTCAGGTTCTGTACACAATGTCTTTAACGTAGCCCCGCAGGAAGAAATCTAGGGGCGTGATATCATTAACATATCTCATCATTTGCATTTTTCGTGATTTCTTGACATCGTAAAGAGACTTTGTGGACACCCTGTAGATCCAAGTGCCCCAATGACAATGATGATGATTATGGTTTTTGCCATAATCTTCCAATTTCAATTGTCAAGTCCCTGTATTTTATAATTTTTTCAAGTTCTTTGTCTTCAATTCGGCTATCACCCGGTATGGCAATGTCTATAAGCCATACTTTTTTTCTTTTCAACCACCGTATCTGGAGTGTTGTGTTCTAAATGCCAATCAGTTTGAATTCTAAAATCCCATAACATTTTTACATCCGCATTTTCAACTTGATGGTCATATTAGATGATGATGATGATGATGATGCATCATTGATGTTGAGAGATAACTGGAGGCTCTTTTTTCTTCCAGCTATGATGAGTGCGTGGGACCCGGGGCAACACAAACCTACGTTCCTACTGATGACCCTCCACCTTACTCTCTGATTGACCCTTGCCAGCAGAATTACTTCGCCATAAACATTCCCTGGGAAGAGGAAGTCTCTCCTGGGGCTCCAAGACGGGCCGCTGGGTACCTGGTTGGACTGCACGACCTGGAGCAGCCCATCCCTTCCGTTTCCTTGTCGTCGTCCTTCCCAATGGAGGCGGCCCCCCCATACGAGACAGTGGTGCGCGAACAGAACATTCCCATTCCGCTGGTCCCGCTGGACGTACTGAAAAATTACGCAGATGATTGTCAGACCCTCTTCAACAGAATAATGTGAAGGGAGATCTTTCGTCTGTGCTGCCGAAGGACTTCTTCAAGAGAAGAAAGGGTGAAACCGTGGAATGACAGTGACCTATATACTTAACCAAACTTTTATCTCTTTTTCTACTTTTAACAGGGCTGGAATGGGTTGCTTGGGAGGGGGCATTTGGTTTTTGGTTGGTTTTTTTCCAAAAAAAAAATTGCAAGTTTACCTACACATGAATTTTTGTGTATGTCAAACCATGAAAGCAACAGCTACGGTATGTAGCACCTGAAAGCACATCCGGCTCAACCACGATTAGGGTAGGTTTCTGTTGTACGGTCAAAGATCCCAGTTGTCTGTTTCGTTATGGAACTCTGCATGCCGTAGAAGTAAAGGGGATGGTGAACAGAGTTGTATCCATCTTTTGTAAATGTTGTTTGTAGGTTTTGCCCGATGACATAGTAATAAGAGAGGCTTATTTGCAACATTTGGGGAAAAAAATTCATTTCAGATTTTGGGTTCAAACTCTGGAGAGAAACATTGGCTTAGCTCATTTTTTTCTACAAACAAGTATGTCGACAAAGACATTTTAAAGGTGGGGACACGAGGATTAATGCACGAGAAAGGCTGTCTCACTTAGCTTGGATTTGAACTCTGACCCAATCCACACTGCTTGCAGGCAAAAACTTGTACGCATCAGGAATCAAACCCTAAGTCCACCATGTAGACCAGCAATTCCCAGTTTTTTTCTTTACATGGTGTACTGACCTCTATGGTCTTCTCTACGGCCTTTACCTCTTATGATATCATTTTGGCTTCCTGGAGACTCTTTCTGGTTCTGCAACAGTTTCTAGAGCAACTGTAATAACAAATTCTCCCTGTTCCTCCTTAGAGCCAGTGGAGAAAGAGACATGGACAATTTGTTACTACAGACAATTGCCCTAGAAACAGAGCAGCAGAACCGGCCAAAGTTTTTCAGCAACTTTTCAACTGCTGTGCTCCAAACTCCCATGGGACATCTGCAGACCTTTTGTGGCATGCCAATGTGCCACAGAACACTGGTTGAAAATTTCTGGCATTTGGCATTATATATTGAGAGTGTGATGCATTACTTTTACTGCAAAGAAAAACTGTCATTTCTTTTGGTAAAAAGAAAAGAGTATGATGCCGGGGATTGAGGATTAGCTGTAGATCAAGCTCCAAAGCCCACTCTGCTATAAAGCACACTTTACACTTGCACCTTTAAGGGCGCAATCCTAACCTAAAGTTAGGCCAGCACAGTTATGCCAGTAAAGTTTGGCTGGTACAAGGGACACTATAAAGCATGTTTGGACCACTCTGAGAAGCCAGCACCCAGAGATGCACCATCCTCCCTGACTCCAAGAGTTGTCCAAACGTGCTTTACCGTGGCCTTTATGCCGGCTAAACTTTGCTGGCCTAACTATGCCGCCCAACTCCAGGTTAGGGTTGCTCTCTAAATTAAATTATATTTCTAAAAATCTGACTAGTCATATGAATGACTGAATCTGTGCATCAGATTTCAGACAATCTGGCTACAACAAATCACCTGCTATGAAGGCACATGATACACTCTGAAGGTGTTGTGAGCACTTATTTCTCTTCCACCGGTTTCCATCAAGAGTAACAATTCTGGATCTTGCTCATTGTCATCGATAACCTCCATCTGAATTTTTTTCTCTCTCCCCTTTGAGCTTTGAGAATTTGCATAGACGAGTCAGCAGATGCGGTTGGAAAAGGCCCGTTCAAAATCTTCTCGAAAGGATGTGTGTAATTATTCCTGAAGGGAAACCGTGATTATAGTAAATAACATCTCATTGCTGAAAGCCACATCCAAATTATGATGTGCCCTTATAGACTCCTCATAAGAAGAGCCTTTTTCATTGACACAGGCCAATTGAGAGACCCATTAGCTTGCTCACTGATGCAGTGGATCCAAGTAGCCAAATGTCCACATATTGGGGGCTGCTCCACAAGGGCCAACATGTGTGCTGGCCAACTCCTAAAGAAGTGAGGGCCAGCTGCTTTTGCCATTACATGGGCCCCTAAGGATGCCTACAGTATGACTACTAGAAGAAGTGGGAATACCTTACTAAAGGGCTCTACCCCCTACCAGATCTCTTTTTTTCCCTTTTTTCCCCAAGAGTTGGCCATCTTGCAACATCACATCACCAGATTCAGGCTCAGAAATCTCAGGTTGGGGAATGCATCCAAGCCGACAGCCCTACCGCTTCAAGGTGTTCAGAGCAACTCAGTGCTCCTTTGTGCTGATGCCATGGGCTTAGTAACCTGGTTACATGACCAGGTTACATGTAACCTGGTTACATGACCAGGATTGCAAATATAGGTTACCAAGCCCCTGATGTGCCACATTTGACTAGTTGTGTCACTGCTTGCATGAAACTGATGCAAGCATCTGAAAGGGAGGAGACAAGCCTAATCCATGCATTTCATCACAGCTCACTGGTGAAACTGATGGGCAACGTCTTGGGCTCTTGCAACTTGCACATATCCTGCTGTTGCACTGTGGTCACTCTCACTGGTGGCACCACCAGAAAAGGAAGGGAGAATTGTGAAGTAGTTCTACCTTGAAAAACAGAAGGAAGTTGGAAAGGAGAGGAGAATCATTCTGCACTTGAAATTATGACATGGAGGCAAAGAGAGCAGCCACCTGGGCCTTTGTGCAATGCAAGCCCATGGTTCAGTTGTGCATCAGTGCGCCAGCCATGTTGTTGTTCAGTCGCTAAGTCATGTCCGACTCTTCGCGACCCCATGGACCACAGCACGCCAGGCCTCCCTGTCCTCCACTAGCTTCCTGAGTTCGCCCAATTTCATGTTCATTGCTTCGGTGACACTAACCATCTCATCCTTTGCCGCCCCCTTCTCCTTTTGCCTTCCATCTTTCCCAGCATGAGGGTCTTTTCTAAAGAGTCCTCTCTTCTCATGAGGTCACCAAAGGATTTGAGCTTCAGCGTCAGGATTTGTCCTTCCAGGGAGCAATCAGGCGTGTAGGAGCCAGCCATGTGCCATCCTGCAAAATGCATGGGTTTGACTCTTTTTGGTTTGCTGTGGATATTCACCTGTTCAAAAAGAGCTGGTGTGGCCTCGACACAATCTAAATAGGATTTCAGCATATTAAATTTTCTGTGTCTGAGGAAACAAAAGGACATTATCAAACACGGCTGAGCGTCCAACACCCTCTTCAGAAATGGCCCATGGAGAGGCACCTTTAGTTTTTAATGGAAGCCTGGATTTAGGGAGACTTTCTCAGATGGAGATATAAAAGTACAAGCCAATTACCTGTTATCCAGACATTCAAAATCCAGATCAGGACAGCAGTGGTAAACTGAGGCTTCTTTTTTTTCCGGGCAAGGACAGCTGTGGGGCACCTAGTCCACTTTTACACACAGCCTCAGTCTCTGGTGGCACCTGCAAAACTGCAACTCAGGAGAGGGATACAGTACTTGTGAGGGGAAAAAAAAAGTAGAAAAATTCTGGTTACACTGCTCAACTAAGATCCCCAAAACTTGAGTTCAACCCCCCTTCCAGCCATGATCTTTCACACTCGCACAAAGAGAGGGAGGAGCTACATATTGGTGTGCAGTGTTGTGTTAGACAAGTATAGAGCAGAATTTCAGTGGATCCTTAAGAACATAAGAACATAAGAAGAGCCCTGCTGGATCAGGCCAAAGGCCCATCTAGTCCAGCTTCCTGTATCTCACAGCGGCCCACCAGGTGCCCCAGGGAGGCACGAGACAACAAGATGCTTGCATCCTGTTGCCACTCCCTTGCACCCGGTACTCTGAAGTAGCCCACCACCAATGTAAGGAGGTTACAACCCATCATTGCCTATAGCCCACGATGGACTTTTCTTCCAGAAATCTGTCCAATCCCCTCTTAAAGTCATCTAGACCAGATGCATCACCACCTCCTGTGGCAAAGAGTTCCACAGATTAACTACCCGCTGGGTAAAAAAGTACTTCCTTTTATCTGTTTTAACTCTGTTTTAACTCACCTTAAAAGTGTCTAAAAGCACAGAAGGATTAGGTTGAGAAGCCTTGGAGGGGACACACACACACACACACACACAGAGAGAGAGAGAGAGAGAGGGGGGTAAACACTGGTGAGGAAATAGGGTCATTTTTGCACAATGCATCAACAAGTCATAGCAACCTGGGTTTCAAAACGGATCAGACAGAGACAGTGTGCTGTGTATTATTCGCCTCCGTCCCAAATAGCACTAATTTTTTTTTTGCCTGCAAGAATCTGTAAAATATATGATGTGGCCCTCGTATTGAAAGGTCTGGAGACCCCTGCTCTAAAGCGCAATCTTTAGAAGTGGGGGGGGGCATGGCTCACTGTTCCAGCACTTTCCTTGCATGCACTCAGTTTCACTTCAATCCCTAGAAATTCCAGCTAGAGCTGGAAAAGACCCCTGAAGAGACGACATCCTCCCAGCTGAACTGGTGCCCTGACTCGACAGAAGGGAGCTTCTTGGAGAGGGAGCTATAGAGCTGCAGGAGGCCGCATGTTTCATTCCTTGCACCTCCAAGGAGTAGGGAGAGCCTTAAGAACATAAAAAGAGCCAAGGGCCCATCTAGTCCAGCTTCCTGAGTCTCACAGCGGCCCACCAGATGGCTCAGGGAGCACATGAGACAACAAGATGCCTGCATCCCATGGCCACTCCCTTGTATCTGGCTTTCTGAGGTAACCATGCGGTAAATAAAACAGAAATTGTTATCCTGTCTGTGGGGAGGGAGCCCCACTGGAACAAGCCACAGACCCATCTAATCCAGCTTCCTGTATCTCACAGTGGCCCACCAGATACCTCAGGGAGCACAAGAGACAACAAGATCACTGCATCCCATTGCCACTCCTTTGCACCTGGCGTTCTGAAGTAGCCTACTACTAACCTTAAGGAGGTTGCACAACCCATCATTGGCCTATAGCCCACGATGGACTTTTCCTCCAGAAATCTGTCCAATCCCCTTTTCAAGGCACCTAGGCCAGATGCCATCGCCACCAGAGGCGGATCTACGGGGAGGGCAAAGCTCTAAGTGTTGCAAGAAGCCTTACCCTGTCATGTAAATCCCTCCTCTCCCTTGCTGCTGTAAGCAACGCCAAGATGTTGCTGTTCCCTGTGAGGATTGGCTAAAACGGTGCAGGAGAGGAGTGAGTTCCACTGCAAGGTAAGGCTTCTTGCAAAACTTAGAGCTTTTGCTCTCCCTCTGATTGCCACCTCCTGTGGCAAGGAGTTCCAGTGACTAATTAGGGGGGGGAATGTTTTCTAACTCTCCAGACTCTCGGTTCTAGTGGATGTCCCCTGGTTCTGGTGTTGTGAGGGAAGGGAAGGAATATCCCTCTCGGGAAAAGAACAGCCCTGGAGCTGCCGCCGGTCCACGCAGACACGGCTTCCCGGGCTGAGCCGGGAGCCGGATCCCTGCAGAGGGCAGCTTCCCCTTGCATTTCCGCGGAGGAGGGGCTCGGCTGCTTTGCACGTGGGGAAGTCCAGCCTCGCTCCCCGCTTCCTCCAGGGACGGCTGGGGAATTCCTCCACCCGCGCACGGCTGCTGCTGCCCGTCAGCGGAGGCCCCGTCGACAGCAGTGGCCAGGCTCAGCAGGCGGCGGCGGCAGCTTCTCGCTTTCGCTTTGCCGAGCCTGGCTTCCTCTTCCTGATCCGCGCCCGGGGAAGGGAAGCCGCGAGTGACGCCGGCCGGGGCGGCCCAATGAGAGGCGCCCGAGAACTCCCCCGGCCGGCGGAGCCGAGCCTGGGCGCAGCAGCCACGTCCTCAGGCCGACGAGCCCTTCGACGGGCGCAGGGCCGGGGCGAGATGCGGCAGCGGCCCCCCTCGCCCGACGCCCTGCCGGGCTACCTGGCCTTCTACCGCACCCGCTGGGCGGAGGGCCGCTTCGCGATCTGCCACGACGCCGCGCTCAAGAGGTCCGCGCGGCGCTGCCTGGCGCCCGACGGCTGCTCGCGGGAGGGCTCGGCCGCCCGCTGGGACGTGTACAGCATCGCCGAGACCTGCCCGAGACGGAAGGGCGAGCCGGGCGGCGCCGTCTTCGCGAAGCTCGGCAAGGCGTTCGAGTTCCTGGAGCTGCTCTGCGTGAACCTCTTCGTCTGCCCGTGGAGGAAAGAAATCAAGTCGCTGAAGGTAGGCGGAGACTCCCTGGGAGGACTTCTTCACGCCCCCTGGAAAGCTCGTCTTGGACCAGTGGCGTCTCTGCAGGGAGGGCAAAGCTCTAAGTTTTGCAAGAAGCCTTACCTTGCAGTGGAAATCACTCCTCTCCTGCACCGTTTTAGCCAATCCTCACAGGGAAAAGCAACATCTTGGCACAGCAGCAAGGGAGAGGAGGGATTTACACGATCGGCTAAGGCTCCTTGCAAAACTTCGAGCTCTGCCCTCCCTGTAGAGACGCCACTGCCTCGGACCCAGGGCGCTGCTTCTTGCAGCTCGCTCTTCCATCCTACTGTAATATTCTCGGAGAGGCAGACGCTTACGTTCAGGCATGGGTGTAGGGCACGTGGCGAACTGGAGGGGGCGCCCTTTCACTTCCACACACCCCAAGATTTAGTGTTCCTATTTAAATCCCACCCTTCCTCCCAGCATGGTGTGAACGCTCCCTGCCCCAAGCCTCAACTTTGTGAGGTAGGCTGGGCTGAGAACTAGCAACTGGGTCAAGGTCACCCTAGTATCTTTCCTGGCCAAGTGGGGATTTGGACTTGGTCATCATCCATCCTGGCTCTCAAAGGGGAGTCTTGAGGTTAATGCCTAGTCTAAGGGGGTTTACTCAGGAATAAGTTGTGGCAGGTGTAAGGGGCTTGCAGAGCGATCCAAAAGGAAGCCCAAGTTACTTGCCTGCAGAGTTGTGTTCACTAGGCGCCTGAATTTTTTCCCCTTCTCCTTTATCCATGAAACTAAAGCTAAAAGCTAACATCGATGAAAAGAAAAGGAGGAATTAATGAAATTGATAAAAATTACAAAAGAATATTAATGAGTAAACTATACATAAACCTCTAAGGCTACAATCCTGTACTCACTCCTCTGAGAGTAAGTTCCATTGAATTCCGTGATACCCGAGTAGACACTGACTTCCCAAAATGTAACTAGCCTATCTGCTGTCTATGTACAATCTGTTCAAATGTTCATACGGTTTAAAAGGTCCTTGATCAATTGCGTAATGGGGGTGTGTGTATCCTTCCAGTGTTGTAATATAAATCATTTAGCTACTGTAGAGCTACAAAAAGTCCATTTCCGCTGTCCTGCAGTTCACCTCTATGAAATAGGCAGGTACAGTAGTTACGTGTTTTTTTTAATTATCCACATATATTTATTTATTTATTATTAGATTTTTACCCCACCTTTTGTGCCCGAAGGCACCCAAGGCGGCATTACAATATATATATTAAAAATACAGTAAAACAATTAACATTAAAAACAGTTAAAAACAGTATTAAACAACAATATCAAGATTAAAAACACAAACAATTTAAAAACAATTTTAAAAAAAACAAGCCCCGTGGATCATAATAACCAGCCAGCCAGCCTGTCAACAGTTAAAAGCTTTTTGGAATAAAAAGGTCTTCAGCCCCCGCCGAAATGTAAACAAAGAGGGAGCAGTTCTCAGTTCTAGGGGAAGGGTGTTCCAGAGTTGGGGGGCCACCACCGAGAAGGCCCTCTTCCTGGCCGCCGCCCCTCTCACTTCTCCTGGTGGCGGCACAGTCAAAAGGGCCCCCCCAGATGATCTAAGAGTACGGGTTGGATTATATGGAAGGAGGCGGTCCCTCAAAATATATCAGTACAGAGTTAATACAACTAATAATTTCTTTCCCCCCCCCTCCAAAAAATGATTTGCTGTAAAAGGCCACATCATATGCCAACATGCCAATTTAAGAAGAACATGAGAAACCTTTAGTTTTTCTTCCTCTAGATCAGTGCTTCCCAAACTTTTTGGAGGCCTTAGAGCAATGGTTCCCAAACTCCTGCAGGGGAGTTGGGAACCAGGAAAGTCTTAGCAGGGTGGAGAGGGGGACAGTAATTGCACTGCAGTGCTGCAGCTACCAAGGGCTTTTTTACTCACCTAGGAGGCAGAGCTCGCCTTCCACAAGGTGCAGGGGGTCTGCAGCCCTTGCTGCAAGCCTCCTTGCTGCTGTAAACAGTTTATATTTCCAGTTGAAATCCACTTCTGGTTTTCAGTCCAAAACCGGAAGTGGGTTCCGATTGGCCATAAGTGCTGCTTACAGCAGTGAGCAGGTCCACAGAGGGGGCTGCAAGCGCCCTGCATCCTACCGAAGGCCAGTGCTGCCCCCAGGTAAGTCGAAAAAGCCCCTTGATCATGGCAATGCCCCAGTAGCTGCTATCCCTGCAGGGCCGCTCCCCCTAAGAGGGAATGTTCTGCTTCTGATTCCCCTGGTGGGTTGCAACCCACCAATTTGGGAACCACTGCCCTAGAGGCAGCTACCTCTATAATTTATAAATGGGAAGGGTTGTGGCTATTATGGCAACGGGGCAGCGGTGCTTTCCCACCCCCCCAAAAAAAGCTTGTTTAACTCTTGATGCACATAACCTTGATGCACATAGCGTATCTTCAATTAGAGATATGAGCTTGTCAGTTTCGCAACCCAACAAAAATGGGGTCATGACTCACCGGTGGGTTCTGGACCCACAGTTTGAGAACCACTGATCTGACTCGGCTTTTTATCCCCCTAGAGCAGGGGTCCTCAAACTACGGCCCGCGGGCCGGATCCGGCCCCCCAAGGTCATTTACCCGGCCCGCGTGAAGAAATTGTGGGGGGAAAGGAAGCACGCTTAAATGCTCCAGTCACCTCCTCCCCCCTCCCCTCCACCGCTCTCTTCCCCCCCCCAACCCCCGCCCGGACCTGGTTTACGACACTGGGTGGTTGGGTGGTGCTTTTTTTTTTTATATCACCTTCCTACACCTAGTGCTTGGCCGCAGGAACCTTGTTGCCAGGGGAGACGGCCGCTTTACGGCAGCACGTTTGAACCGGCAGGAGGGAAAAGTTTCTGCCTGCTCGGAGCCCGCAGGTACTCGGCCGGGGGGGGGGGGAGGATCGAGTGCTGGAGGGAGGGGGATTTCCCCTTTATGGGGGTGCCCCAATGGGAGGGGCAGAGAGAGAGGGAGAAACAGCCTCTCGAGCGCCTGGAGCGGCGTGTCAGCGCGCGCGAACTGGCCAGTGCACCAGCAAAGCGCTGTCGCTCGGCCGGGGAGACGGTTCGCTTTCGTGCTTTAGCGGCTGATCGGAGCTTCCTTTACGGGGCGGGCTGTTCTGTTCTCACTGGTCCCGCTTCTTGCTTCTCCCCCCCCCCCCC
>JAJKFI010000011.1:7485849-7537419 GCA_029204185.1 Lerista edwardsae | reverse complement strand
CCCCCCCCCCCCCCGCCCCGAAGCAAAACCAAAAAAAAAAAAAAGTTGGGAAACAAAACAAGCACAGCTGAGAGCCGTTTCTGGAAAAGGAACGAGAAGCTGGGAAGTTGCAACGCTGAGCTTTTAATAGGAATGCATTGAGGCACTGCACAGCTATAGAAATGAATGGGGTGAGACCCGGGACAGTTATTCCTCTCCCTGCTTCCTCCCCACCCACCCCCCGCCAGCGTGAAGTCATCTACGGTGTATTAATTTGTCCTACATGGACAAAGACTGCTTCCTTGTTCAAAACCTAAGGCTGCAGCAGTGCAGTCCGTCCTACCTATGCACGCTTGTCTGGCAGTGGAGCTAGTTGCCCAGAGTGCGACTTGGGAGTAAACGCGTGCAGGATGGCGATATGAGTCATCCGCGTCGATACTTTGACTGGTTGGATGCTGTCAGCTGGCTGCCTCTTCCTGCACTGGCATCAAATATGTTGTGAACTTTTGCTGCTAAACACACTTACTCGGGAGTGAGCCCCCACTGAACACAGCGGGGCTTAACTTTTGAGGTTGCGTGTATAACATTGTGTTGTAATTCGGTGCATGCTTACTTATATGCAAGTCCCACTGAAGTGAACAAGAGCTCCAAATAGACATAGGAGCAGGTTGCACAGATATCTTGACTGTACTGTAATATTTTGTTGCATTGTGGCAAAGGGATAGCAAAGGGAACTGCTTCCTTTCCCCCCCTACTCCTTTGCAGGAGGCAAGGTGAAGAAGAAATGCACTTCCATTTAGATAGAATTAAGTGCCCCCTCTTGTATCTTTCTTTGGAGTTAAATTGCACCCCAATTTATCATAAAGTGCTGCAGACACTTGAGCCAGCAAGACTGAAAAGTTCCTTATGCTGCAATCCTATGCATACTTACCTGGGAGGAAGTTCCATTGAAGTCAATGGGGCTTACTTCTGCATAGGCATGCATAGGGTTATGCTGTTAATGTACCTACCACTGATCTCTGTATTTTTAAAAACTTCTGGGGCAGCTTGGACAAGCTAGTGGTGGAGCAGGGTGAAATAACGTCTGTGGTCCCACTGCTGCTGTTCACGGTGAGAACTTGTGGGCAGCTATGAAGGAGGCACAGTGGTATGGCCCAGAAAGCAAACTCCATAGCTGTTGGTTTGTTTTTGCACTTGAAATGAGATATGTGCAGTGTGCATAGGAATTTGTTCATATTTTTTTCAAGCAATAGTCCGGCCCCCCAACAGTCTGAGGGACAGTGAACTGGCCCCCTGTTTAAAAAGTCTGAGGACCCCTGCCCTAGAGATTCCAAGAATTGAACCTTGGACCTTCTGCATGCTCATGGTTCAAATTGACATGGTACAAATGTTCATGGTACCATGCTCATAGTACAAATGACTCTGCCCCCTGCCTACGTATCAGCGGGGGTGGGATTGATGTACCTATAATTCCAAAGTGCTAATTTTTTTTTATGTTTTCCTAATGTCCTTTTCTTAAAATTGGCATTCCCCAGACTTTTACGGGAAACTTTGTCTACTATGTACAGTCTGTGCTCCCAGATGGCCTTGTGGAAAGACTGCTGGAGGAAATTGGCTATGTTGCAACAACAGCCACGGAATTCTCACTGGTCAGGAAGCTAAATGAGGCGGAAGCGGAACAGGCCGCCTTTGACCTCTTCCTTGCGAGGATCGAGTGCGAAGACATCTTTGAAATGGCCAAGGATGTCCGAGACAGCGACTTGGGGGACATCCTCCAGAAGAGAGCCCAAAGACATTGGCCTTCTGAAGGGGCTCCGGTTAGAATGCATCAGCCTTCCCAGAGAACAGAATATGGGATGGCTGGAAGAAGAAGCGAGCTGCCAAGATGTTGCAGTCCGCAGCTGGCGATGCCAACAGAAGGCAAGTCGGCCTTTGGTGCTGCTGCAAATGGAAGGCTTGGTCTCCCTTTCACTGCCGATGAGTCTCAACCCCCGGTCCCGGAATTCACTAGTGAGCCAAACAGAAACCAAAGCCCAGAAAGTGCCTCGGAAAACACCTGTGTCAAAAGCACCGACAGTGAAGATTTCTTGACGAAATACAGCGACATTGTCATTGGGCAAAAGCCGCTCCATCTTGCTAATCTCTCTCCCAAAGCATGCGAGAATCAAACTCAGGCCCCAGGGCTAATCGGCACCTTGCTGTGCCCACCAGCAGAGCGGAAACAGCTGTTAACACATCTGTCTCCTGATGCAAGCAGTCCGCAAGCCCTAGCGATACTGAATGATGCGACTTTGGAATGTGAAGCTTACTGCGCCTGCCAAAGCCAAGGAGCTTGCCACGAGGCGATCGAGCTGAAAATCAGAGATGCCATGAAGTGCCTGACTGTTCATAGTACAGATCCAACGGACGAGCCCAAGGAACTGAAGGGGAATGCTTTACGACGTGGTAATAAAATAATCTCGGCATGCCGCGTATCCAGGGAGGAAGAAACCTGTGACTTAGCCTCCACACCTGCTAAGCTAAAGACTTTGGAAGACAGCATGGAAGGACTCATGTATCCCATAGAGGAAACGGCACAACCAGAGTTGAGCAGCAGAATTGGCCTCCAAGACTTTGGTCATTCTAGGACGAAACTGACCGACCGACCTGGTGCATCTAAAAGGAGCTTCAGTGTTGACCTCTACTCATCCAGCCAGTTCTGTAATGCCACTGAGCGTGAGTCTCCCTCTGTTGGTTCAGATTACAACCCACTTTTAGTAGGCATTCCAGGTACACATGGAGCCGGGGAGGACTTTAGAGACATCAGTGGGCCATCTGGTTCAACGCTCGTCAACCACCCTGGTGTTCAGTGTGGCGGTGTCCCTCCAGCCGAGAATTGGCATAGGAGAGATCCAGAAGGGCGTCCTCTCCATTCTTCTTTTGCAGACGAAGATGCGCTCTTTGGCACTTGCATCGTCAAAATGAATGACACGGACACCGAGGGTTACGTCGTCATAAGCAAAGACCAGTAGACCAGCATTCTGAGCAAAGCCAACCAGGTGATGAGAACCTTCTACCTCCAAACACCAAGGGGGGGGGGTTCTTGAGAAGCAGTGCCACACAAGAGTAGTACCAAGCAGCTTGGGCCCATTTGCTACTTCTTCCTTGGCTATCCCTTGCTGCCACAACTTCAGTGGCTGGAGGAAAGAGGAAAAGGCACGTGGGATTGATTGGGGCACAATTATACTTTTCTGCCCTCTCCCACTTATCTATGCAATTTCTTGCAGTCTCTTCTGCATGTGTTTGTATCCAAAGATTACCCAAAGATTGCCTGTACAATGAGAAGTGCAAAAGAGCCAAAGGCAGGTAGGGGATGGAAGATGCAGATAGTCTTTTCTTTCATTGGTCTTGATTATGCTACAAAACCTAAAACATGTCTAGCATGAAGGAGGATCTCGCTTACTAAGGGAATTGAAGTGCTCGACTCTGCTGGGTTTCTTAATGCCTTTTCTCCCATCCTGGTCTGCTTCTATGCAAGAAAAGATAAATAAATCCAAGCATAAGATTTATTTGCAGTTGTCAAAGTATGCTTTTTTTAGGGTTGGCTTTGCCCCTGCTTCAAGTTATTTATGGCTAGTTTGTCGCATGTACCCTGCATCATTGACTTGTACATACTAAATGTATTTTAAAAAAAAATCCAGAAGTACAGTAGGTGATACGGAACGGAGATGCAACATTTCAAGGTCCTTCCCTGCCTGTCAAGTACCTCTTCCATCTCACTGTCCCTTTGTTGAGTTGCATGTTAGGCCAGAGCTAGTACGTAAGAATTATCTAAAGGCTTCTTTTGTTCTAGGTCAGTGGTTCCCCACCTGCGGGTCTGGACCCACCAGTGAGTCGCAAGCCAATTTCAGGAGGGTCGCGAAGCACCTAGAGCAGCCAAATTGAAAATATGGGAAGATGGGATGCTGGAAAGGGGGAGGGCTGTGTGGTTGTTTTGCTTGTGTCAGGGTTGTAAATAGGCTTTTTTTTTCCTTTCTGATTCACTTTGTGATTGGAAAATGACTAATAACCCAACTGATTGCTGCATTCTCAGGAAAGCAGCAAGCTCTGGCCTTACAATGAAGGCACTTCTGGTCAGGACATCCCTTCCGGTGGATCCTAACAGGCTGTCATTCTAAAAAGTGAGTTGCAGTCCTAAAAAATTTGAGAACCACCACCATAGCGGGTCCAAGAAAAGGTAGTGAGGCCTCTGTTTGGTGATGCTGGTAAACTAAATACAAAGTCCTCCCATCAGAGAGTCAAACTGAACCCAAACCCTGGTTCAGAGAGGTTCTCGCAATGAACCAGGACTAAACGTGGCTGCCCTCAGGCAATGCGAACAGCCCTGCTGGATCAGGCCAAAAGGGGCCCATCAACTCCAGTATTCTGTGCCCCAGAGTGGCCCACCTGCTGCCTCTGGGAAGCCTACAAGCAGGCGAGAAAGGCAGATTTCTTTTCCGGCATGGCTTTTCTGTATCTGGGATTCAGAGACAGTCTTTGGCCGAGTACCCAAACTTTAAAATCTCAAAAGTGGGAACTGGTCCAAATAAGTCAATCAGCCATCAGTTTTCAACCAGGTATTTAATGTTTATTTTCCTGCTTTTTGGCTCATCTGTATTAACAAAAACAGTTTAAAAAGCGTTTTCTCATGATTAAGCAGTTTCCACTGTGTTCCTTCAATGGCAGGCAAAAGAACTTGACAATGTTATTTTGCAGGAAATGGACTGAAACTAGTTTGCGGCATCCACACATGTAACAGAGGGCACAAATGTACCCTTGCCCCAGGGAGGCTCCTGCCTTATCCAACTTGCACTGGATACAGTGCAGACCCACCAGCCTTGCCGCTCCTGCGCAAGTTAGGATTGCACCCTAAATTGCACACTGGCCCAGATTTGCAAATGGGCTTAATACAGCTACAGGCTGCCACTTTGTCACTCACCCAACATGCTGCTGCTTATTTAAGTCTTTCTCAAAAAAAAAAAAAAAGCTTCAGATGTGTGTTGAACTTTGGCAGAAGATGCAACTGCAGAAAGATCATCTATCTGATAGTGGGAAATGAAAAAAATGGAATGTGATGTTGCCTTAAGACGTAAGTATTCAGACCCATTTATGGGCTCCACAGCACAGCTGATTCTCAACTGATATGAATAGGTTTTTAGAAATAAATTATCTGCACAGCAAATGCAATAATTTCTATTTTCATAATCCTTCTTTTAAAAAAATCTGGTAGATGTTTTGATTCAACGAGAACAGGTTTCGAATACACCTCTATATGCATTGCGAAGTGCCCTTAGAAAATAATCTATGAAACAGTCAACTAACAGACTAGTAGTATCTTGGGGTCATCTGCACAACTACAAAAAGTGCAAAACAAAACCTAGCTTTTTTTTTTTTTACAGCTCTAGTTTCTCACCTAACATCAAATACATTTTACAAAGGAAAAGAAGAGTTGTTAAATATTTCAACTTGCAAAAGACATAATATTCAGGAAAGGTTGCAACAGGTAATCACAGGAAGATACTATTTTCCCCTCATCCCTTGGAAGTTGCCCACCAGATGAATCCCCAGATGATGCATTCTTTTTAATGCATCAAGTTCACAAAATAGAATCAATGGATGTAGACAGCTGCCTCAATTCTCTTTTGGACAGCTTTTGCTCTTAGATCTTGAAGTGACAGTGGAGGGATTCAAGAACAGTGTGGGGTCTGGGGGAGTAGTCCTACTGAAAGAGAAAACCTCTGATTCAGAGGGACACATGGAGACTCAGTTTTTACAGGCCCAGCTCCTTGTGTACCTGGGTTCCTGTACACAACTCAGTTGTGCTGTGTTGGCCTAGTTCCTGACCTTCTCAGTTCATCCTTCACTGTCGTTCCCCGGCTCCCTTGAAAGCCACCTGATCTGTCCATTAAACATCGCAAGCCGGGATGTGTGCATTTCAGAAGCTCAACTGCACCCACTGGTCCATTCCACCACTCCTGGAGCTCTGCTACAGGAGGGATTTCCTACCAGCTGCAGAACAGTACCGAATAAATATATGCCTACAAATGGCGTTGCATGGGGCAGGAGGTTAATATTTGGTCCCGATGTTCTTCGTATTTTTCAACCATAGCCCTCATGTCATGGTCAGCCTGAAGCACCTGAAAACAAAAGGCCACACGTTAAATAAGGCCCCTCGACGTCTCCCGAACGACATCACGCAAATACAGTGGCTCCTCCTTATCTGCTGGTTTGGAAGCCATGGATTTAACCCAACACCGTTTCCAAACCCACATCTGGAGGGCCCCAAAGACACCCCCCCAGATGCAACTAGAAATGCCTTCTCCATGCCTCAGAAGACCTCCAGACACAACGAGAAGGTACTCCTGACCATGTGCAGAGGTCCTCTCTGCCCCTTCCAAGTGATCACAGTATCCACGGGGGGGGGGGGGTCGGTCCAGGAATGGCTCCCCCACAGACACTGAGGTCCAATTAAGGACAGGTTCAATGCATTGAGAAGCTGCCTTTACCATTTAAAAGATGACTAAACAACCAAGTTGGTTGTTTAATCTTGTCAGTAGTAACTTTGCTATGTCTCTTTCCTAGCCTGGCCTCCTCCTTTTTTCTAGAAAAAAGGCGCTTGAGGGGGGACATAACTGAGACATACAAAATTATGCCGACGATGGATAGAGATACAGGGAGGTTCTTTTCCCTCTTAACACACACCAGAACCAGGGGACACCAAGTAAAACTGAGTGTGGCGAGAGTCAGAACAGACCCCAAAAAAATATTTATTTACACAGCGTGTAGTTAGTCTGTGCAACTCCTTGCCACAGGATGTGGTGATGGCATCTGGCCTAAATGCCTTTAAAAGGAGATTGGACAGATCTGTAGAAGAAAAGTCCATCACAGGTTACAGGCCACGATGGGCGTGTGCAACCTCTTGGTTTTAGAAGTAGGCTACCTCAGAATGCCAGATACAAGGGAGTGGCAATAGGATGCAGGCATCTTGTTGTCTTGTGTGCTCCTTGAGGCATCTGGTGGGCTGCTGTGAGATACAGGAAGCTGGACTAGATGGGCCTTTGGTCTGATTCACCAAGGCTCTTCTTCTGTTCTTACGTTTTGACTAGCCAAGCCAGGGATTGAACTATGGACTTCCTTCCTCCACAGCAGAGGCTCCACCTCCCAACCTAGGGCCCCTTCCTTTCCTCTCCATACAGCAACCAGGGAAGCAAGAGTGTGGGGACCACAGAAAACAAGCCAGGCAGAGTTAGGAAGCTGGATCTCATAGCCAAAATAAATTCAGCAAAACCCCAAGAGGCAGTTCCATTCATTCACTGCAAGACCATCTCTGTACTCCTTTCAAGGCGGCCGGCATGAAACTCAAAGGAGAAAAGTACTCCTTTCAACAAATGCCAGCAATACTGTTTGACCACTGGCAGTTTATCTGTGTGTCACGGCCTTGCGACAAGGGCTTAAATGCACCGAGAATATATACTCACAAGCACGGGAGACGGAACTTTACATAGCGTTTGTCTAATGAGCCATTCCTCGTAGAGCTGATGGATAGCTTCAAGATATTCCTATCGAAAAGAGAAAGCAGCCAAGGTGGGTGTGGAGCAGAAGAGAAGGCAATTTTATTTCTGCAGAGGACGGAAGACCGAAGGAGCTGCCACACTTCGAGGTAAAAGGAAGCAGCACTTGGGCACAATTTCTTAGGTACCAGAAGATATTAGGCCAGCCCTCAAGAAGCGCAATGCTAAAGTCGAACCTACAGTGGCTAATTTAAGTCTCTGCATTTCCCCAGGGAATTGTCATCCTTGCTAGTGCTTGAAGAAACATCCTCTCTCTTTCCACCTGGCCAAGTTCTTTCCACCTGGATCAAGCAAATTTATTTCAGCGAGCCAGAAGGCATCTTCCTTACCATCGGAATGACCTTTTCCTCTTCCCTGCATCGCATTTTCAGTCTATCGTAACATGTGTCGGGAGAGGTCTGTAGGTAAACTGTCATAAAAAATAAAGCACAGTGAGCTTGGGTTGTACCACCCTCTCCTTGATGGCTCAGAGAGGAAGTATATTTATGGACCGCTGTTTAGAAAAAAAAGAAGCCCATCAAGAGAATGTTTCCTCTTTAGCAACATGTTACTGGAAACATGCACGGTGGAGCTTGGCCAATGCTTGGTTTAGAAAGCAGACTGGGGAAGGGGTCGGAAGAAGACACTTTAGCCTCCCTCCATCTACTTTTTCTCCTGCTTCAAAGTATTCAGCACAAAGCTTTTGCTCTTGGGGAATTCCAAATGAAGATAAACAAATACCTGCCACAGGTAAAGTTACATGTTAGGAGGGGACTGAAAAAAATGCAAGCAAACAATGGGTTAAATCTGCCCAGCCACACACAGGACCAGCACATAATACACAGTTAATCCCTTGCAATGTAGTGTAAGAAAAACACTTCCACAGCAATTCTACAGCTGGTCAGCAGTTCAAAGAAAAGCTTGCTGTTTGGTTGCAAACGGAGGGGCACCTCCCTTAAGAGGAAAGGCTGTAGCATATGGGACTCTTCAGTCTAGAAAAAAGGTGCCTGAGGGGGGACACAATTGAGACGCATAAAACATGGGCTGGATAGAGGGACGTTCTTTTCCCTCTCACACAACACCAGAACCGAGGGACAGCCACTAAAATTGAGTGTTGGGAGAGTTAGAACAAGCAAAATATTTCTTTACCCAGCGTATCTGTGGAACTCCTTGCCACAGGATGCGGCGATGGCATTTGGCCTAGATGCCTTTTAAAAGGGATTGGACAGGTTTATGCAAGAAAAATCCTTCACATGTTACAAGCCATGATGGGTTAAAGAAATCCCTGGGTTTTAGAAGTAGACTATCTCTGAATGCCAGATGCAAGGGAGTGGCAACATGATACAGTTACCTTGTTGTCTGCTTCCCAAGGCATCTGGTGGGCCATTGTGAGATACAGGAAGTTGGACTAGATGGGTCCTTGACCTGATCCAGCAGGGCTCTTCTTAAAGCCACGTCTCTCAAGAGGTTATGCAACTTACCTATCAGATCAACAGACACATCCATGTTCTTAAGGATCCACTCAAACCATTCAGTCAATACTACATAATCCACTTCTGGCATCTTCCCACTGTAACAAAGGAGAACGATTATTTGGGAGGGGACCACACATCCTGGTGCAATCACTGCCCGTATCACAGTGTAGGGTACCACCCCAAAGATGCCCACATTTTCAACCTGTCTGCTTGATAGCCACTGTTGTAATTCGATGATGGTTCCTCCCCCACCCTCCACTCCACCGAAGCTGAAATATTTCTATTTAAGCCGATTTTCACATTAGTTTTCAAAACACATTCATTGGGAAAGCCCCCACTGATTTGCATGAATTTCTCAGAAGCCACCTGGCCATTTATGTGTTGGTAAACCATCTTGAAATAAAAGTTATCTCCAGCCATAGGCAATCTGTGTTAGGAAATTCACAAGAGGAAAACCCCAACTCTCTATCCTGAAGCAATGTCAACATTTTCATCTGTTTCACGTTTAAACTGCTCACCATCCTAGTCTCTCTGGATTGCATTTCCTGATTTATTTTGTTATGTAAACACACAGCTTTGTGAACTCCTCTTGCGGAAAAGAGGTATCTAAATATTCTCAATAACAACAACAATAATAACAACCAAACCAGAACGCCGTCTGCTCCATCAATCCAATTCAATGCACCAATTCAACAATTCGGCTTGATTGACAATGGCTTGATCCAATTCAACAATTCTATCCTTCAGATCATTTGAAGCACACGCTAGCTGCTAAGCACACACAAAATTAAATGGGGGCAGCTTTCCTAATAGGTTTTTAAAAAGGGGGGATTATATTCCTCCCCAAAATGAACTGACATTGACCACTGAAATCAGTAAAGACACATTTTTCATAGCTAACTTACATCCCATTAATTTCAAGGGGACATCATCTGAATTTATTTTCTTTGCACACAACCCAGTAACAGGCAGCATCCATCACTACACAGTCTTTCGAGTGCTTGCAAGCGCCATCAAGATTCAAAAGGGAGGCAAACAGCTTAAAATTCAAACAAGAAAACAACAAGAAATAATTAGAAAGCAAGCTGGTCTTTCTTCTGGATCTTTTTTAGGCTGTGAGCCATTTTGGGACAGGGAATCAAACCTTGTATTTGAATTTCGCTGCAAATTGCTTTGTGAACTTTCTTTTTGTTGTTGAAAAGTGCTATGTAAGTATTCTTCATATTAATCATCATTCATTTTATTTTACTTCCCAACGGTTTTACCCTGCCAGTCTTACCTGCACAGGCCCTCAAGGAGGCTTACATATTCATCAAAATGAGTCACTGCCTTATGTATCCGTCTCGTTTCCAGGCAGATGTGCAACATTTTTCAAGGACTTGCTGATGTGCTCTCAACCCCACCAATTCCCCCTGCCCCAAAGGCAACCTCCCCAAATACATACAACAGCTGACATAACTAAGTAAAGAGACTATGTAGCATATGTGCCACCTTGTGGATTAATCAACAGCTGCTTTTTTCCCCCTTCTTCAAAAGAGAGCTACTCTTGGTTCTGGGCTCCCTTTTATCTGTCATTTGCATCTTCTCCGCTCTTTGTAAGCTGCAGTCCAAACCTTACCTTGCACCAGTGCAGTGTACCACCAACCTAATGTTTCCAATTAGAAGAATGAACAAAGTGAAACTCAAAAGGGGATTCTTTACCTGCGATAGAGATTTTCAACAAAAATGTATTTTGCACTATGAATGGACCTCTCCATCATTCTGAAGGGAGAAACCTGTAAGTGAACATTCAAGAACCAGTTAGCAGATTTATTACATTACATTTTAAACTCCACACACACACTCTACTGGGGGGGGGGGGGGAAGGTTTCTGTTTTGAATGTTACATGACTTTCTCTTAAGACTGGAGAAATTAACTACAGTCTTTACAGACAAGTGACAAAAATAATTACCCCATTAAGAAGTAACAGCCAAATCCTTTCCAACTTTCCAGCATTGGTGCAGCCGTGTCAATGGGGCAAGTGCTGCATCCTGCCGTCAGGGAGGCCTCCTCCAGGTAAGAGAAGATTTGTTCCCTTTCCTTGGTGCTGTGCTGTGGCTGCACTGACAGTGGAAAGCTGGATAGGATTGGGTCCCAAGTCTCTATCACAAATTCGTGCCAACTGGGCAAAAACAGGGCCGGCCCACCCATGAAGCCTACTGAGGCAATTGCCTCAGGTAGCAGATTCACAGAGGACACCTGTAGCTCTTGCTTCTTCCACTCCTGGAAAAGGAAAAGGGGAACAAAGCAAAAGAGGTAGTGTCGAGGACAAGGGAAGAATGGACTGTCCACCACTCTCCTGTCCTCCGCACTTTCACCCCAAATCTGCTGCCGCCACCTCCTTCCAACCTGCCACATGTCCAAGCCACAATGGCTTGCTGCCTACTCACTTGAGCAAGAAACAGATCATTCCCTTTTTTTACTGTGCATGACTTCAAGTTTCATGGCAGAACAGATGAGGAGTACAGTAAGGTGGAGGGGGGGGTTCTGTAGTGTGGGGAGATACAGCATCAGACCCTGTCCAGGAAAAGGGCAGCAAGGAAGAAAAGGCAGAGTCGCTAGAGAGAACAGGAATTGTCTGCACATTGACTAATAGCAGCTTCCTAGGGCAGGAGGTTGTAGCCGAGAGGGTTAAAGCCTCCGTTTGCCTGAAGATAACATCCGAAGGTCGCCAGTTCGGGATCACCGGAAGTCTCCGTGAGCAGCAGACCTTGTGAACTGCGACTGATTAGAGCTGAGCTACAGCTGCCTGTGAGAGGGGAGTGTACTGGGCCAGCCGCCTCTTGGTGGGAGCAAAAGCTGCTTATCAGCCAGCAGGAAGGCAAATGGTGTGGCCAGAAAGAAGACTAGACCATGAAAGTACCATCTGTATGTTGTATGTTGTTCTTGAAAGACAGAACTCCCTTGTAATTTGTAAAAACCTGTGTGTTTATGAATAAAGCCTGCCTATGTAAACCGCCTTGAGTTAAAGTCAGAGGAGCAATCTATATACCGCAAGAAAGTATATAAATACAAGCATCATCATCATCATCATCATCATCATCATCATTATTATTAGGGATTCAGACAGGTTTCTTTCCCAGCTGTAGCTAGAGATGCCACAATTTGAATCTTGGACTTCTGCATGACAGCTGAGCCATGGCCCCATTTCCAATCACAGGGAAGACAACAAGAAAGGGGAGGGGAGGGGAGGGGCAGAAAGGGATGAATGCAAGCAAGAGGCGCTACACCTGCTTAGGCATCATTTCAGTTGGGCGTGAGAATTTCAGTTAAAAAAAGGGAATTTGAAGAAAAACAGGTTCCAACATACCATTGGCCTCGTATGATGGTCCAGCATTGTAAGCTGCACGTATGTCTGCAATGTGATGCCCCACCGAGATGCATCTTGGTACATTAATCCCTGGGGAAACGAGAAGAAGCATTAACAGGGCCATTTTGTTCAGTTAGCGCAGTGATGTTTGGCTGGTGTGCCGCAAACGATCTACAGGTGTGCTGCAGAGTTTGGGGGAAGGTCATTTTTTAGTAGGGCCTTCGAAGGATGTGAGCATCCCACAGCATTAAAAAAAAAAAACTGATGACAATTTTAGTACCTTGTCAGTGTGCCATGAGATGAAAAAGACTGAAAATCACCGAGAGCGCCATCCTAACCTGGAGTTAGGCCAGCAAAGTTTGTCTGGCACAGCAGCCATTATAAAGCATCTTTGGACCACTCTTGGAGTCAGAGAGGCCAGCTCACAGACATGCACCATCCTCCCTGACTCTGAGAGTGGTCCAAACATGCTTTACGGTGGCCCTTGCGCCGGTCAAACTTTGCTGACCTAACTGTGCTGGCCTAACTCCAGGTTAAGATTGCGCCCTACGTCAGAGGAACAACCAAAACAGGGCACTGCAGTTTACGCATCTTAGATTTTTCATCCTCATGCCAAGAAACAAGAGCAGCGGCAATCAGGTCGCAGGAGAAGAGCAGCAACATTTGTCTTGCAAATCAGCATCGAAATCCGTACGAGCCCAAATGATTAAAAGGCACAGCTTTGCTTTCGACAGAGCCATCACTCAGGACTGGGCGCATGTCACTTACCAGAGGGTTATGCCCTCGGATGTTCCTCCATTTAGAGACAGGTTCCGTTAACACCTGAGATGAAAATAAAATGTTAAGTGAGTCACTCAGACAGCTCTTTTTTCAGTGCAGGCTTTCAGCAGCCAGTACACAGTAAGATCTCTATTACCTGAAATAGTGGTTGTTAAGTGTTTTAGCAGCAGGACCCATTTTTTTAGAATGACAATCTTTCCGGGACTCACCAGAAGTGATGTCATGGCTGGAAGTGCCGTCATTGTGATGCCAGAACTTGCTGCTTTCCTGATAATGCCAATTTTTTTGTTGAACAGTCTCCTGCTGCCCCAATGCCTGAATCCACTGAATCAATGCCAAATCATCTTTCAGGTGCCCCCTTTTACTTCCTCCAAATCTCTTCTTTTCTATGAAGCCCCTTAACCTTCTACCAACTACAACTTAAACCTGCCATCCTGTATTTAGTCATTCCTAAACTGTGAGCAGTGACTCCCCACTGAAACCAGCTAAGGGAGCTGCAGAATCCTCCACCAACCCCGCCCCCTATTCAATGTGTAGGATTGTAGCCCTAATGGGGAGCAGCACCTAATGGCCCCACAGGTCAAGGAAGCTGCGTGTCACAAACATTTGGGAACCACTGCTGTAAATACTCACCTGGGAGCAAGTCTCACTGAACAAGGTCTCATTAAGCAAGTCTCATTAAGCAGGCATGCATAGGGTTGCTTAGAATTGAATATTCTTCCTCTATCTACCCTGGCACTATTTCTGTCTGTGCTTCCCTTTGAATCTCTTTTAGACTGTGAGCAGCAGAGGCAAGTGGGCAAATGGAGGTGAATGCTTCGTCAATCTGCTACCTGAGGCAACCATCTCAGTAGACCTCATGAGTGGGCCGGCCTGAGTCCAGGCACAGGTCTATTCCCCTAGTGAGAACTACGCCTAGAGCGAGATCCTAACCTGGAGTTAGGCCGGCACAATTAGGCCAGCATAATTTGGCTGGCCCAAGGGCCACCGTAAAGCGCATTTGGACCACGCTTGGAATCAGAGAGGATGGCGCATGTCTGTGTGCTGGCCTCTCTAAGAGTGGTCCAAACGTATTTTTTGGTGTCCCTTGTGCCAACCACTTTGCTGGCCTAACTATGCCGGCCTAATTCCAGGTCAGGATTGCACCCGAAGAGAGATCCAAAATAGAATAGAAAACGCTTTAACAATCTGCTCAAATGTAGAGAAATCTCAAATCCGTCACCTCAATGTCAGTATTTTTGGCAAAATAATCCAGACATGTTGTCTTTCCGCTTGCAATGTTCCCTTCGATGCAGATCTGGTGAAAGGAAACATCAAGGATTCAGTACGAAATTAAACATGTCAGCAAACAAAAGTATTGTAAGCTCAAGTTACATTTTAACCAACTTAATGGGGAAAAAGGTGAGGCACGCATTCCTCCCAAGCAGAGAGCTGTGAACTGCACAATAGTAAAGACCTCCCATTCCTGGAAAAATTTTCCACACCATCCTGTTGCATATTAATGCATCTGAGTTCCCAAAAACGATCACGAGTCATTTCAATGTTTTATTCCTCATTGTTTTGCACCTGTACTGCAATTCGAAAATGCAATACTTTGAGTCTCTTTTAGAATGTGAGCAGCAGAGGCAAGTAGGCAAATGGAGGTGAATGCTTTGTCAATCTGCTACCTGAGGCAACCATCTCAGTAGACCTCATGAGTGGGCCGGCCTGAGCCCAGGCACAAACTGTAATGGAATACTTTTGGAATGCAGTAATGGAATACAGTAATGCACATACTGTTGCAATACTGTAATGGCAAATATCTTCTGTGCTCTGATGTGGTGTTGCTTTTAATTTAGTGGCGGCCATAAAAAATGAACTACCTTGTTCTAGGCTGTTATCCATTCTTATCCTCAAGTTGCACATTCACATGAATAAATCCAAATATAGGAGGACCCACTATTATTTGACATTGTTCTCCTAAAGGCAACCAAGCTAACAAACCACCAAAACAAATTACAGTACTATTACAAGAGCAACTGCTACCATCGCATCACCACAGCAGTGGTCCTGCAGTGCCCTTCATTTGCTTTAAATTGCATATTGCAAAATTTGAATCATATATTTGAATTGCATTTCACATATTTGCATTGCAAGGTTTACATGGTCACAGGCTATCAATTTCAATTTCTACAGTAGACTGTAAGCCCTTTGGGGTACCGATCTAGACAAAGCACAAAGTACATAGCTAGAGCTACAGAAAATAGCAGAACAAAATAACAATTATAATAGCAATATTAACTACCGCCACTACCTAGTGTTTGTGTAGGTCTTTCAGCATGAAACTGCTAATTATTATTATTTCCCTCAATCATTATATAAGACATTTAATACAAAACTGGGTGTGTTTAGGAATATATTTTATTCCTAAACTATTTAGGATAAATATTTTTATTTATCTTATATATCATTAGCTTTGCCTTCATTGGTGGGGGAAAATGATTCATACTTACAACTGTCTTTTTCTTTTGTCCATTTGCTAGGTATTTATCTAAAAAAAGATATCAATTAGGAAGATCCTTGAATAATTGACTTTTCAGCTACAGCAGAAGCATGTTTGCAGTATATTTAAATCTCAAGCAAATACAAGCTGAAACGCATTTCTGTTTAATTATTGCATTTCCTGCTGTCCTTCATGTGCTTTAAATTGCATATTGCAAAATTTGAATCATGCATTTGAATTGCATCTCACATATTGGAATTGCAAGCTTTAAGTGGTCACAGGCTGTACCCCCCTGTGTGTGTGTGTGTGTGTGTGTGTGTGTGTGTGTGCGCGCGCGTTTGTGTGTTCTCGTTCTGGAGACTTTCTGGGGCAGCTGGAAGGCCCAAAAACATCACTTCCCATTTTCACTGAAAATTCACAATGACATTCTTAACCACATTTCAGCTACCACAGGCCTCCCTGCACCAGCTCTGAACATTGCAAATGTGGCCCAGTGCTGGCCGGCACACATAGGTTTGCACCACATGGCACGCAGCTAGGTTCAAGAGGGTGGTGCAGAAGGCAGCAGTGGGGGTTCTGGCCAGGAAAGAGGAATGGGGGGGGGAGGATTGGGCCCAGGAGGGGATAGGATTGGCAGTAGTGGTGCATGCTGTATCCTATCCCCCCCTCCTGGTCTGTCCAGTGTTACATCAGGCTTCTTCAATTCCACCAGCTGTTTAGAGCAGATCCAGTAGCCCCATAGGGCAGGCTGGAGTGTTACATGGAGTAAGGGGGGGGGGAAATAACCTGCACTGGATACAATGCAAGCCAGTGCAGCCTGGCTGTACAGGGTATGGTTTGTTTTCTAAAATAACAAGCCACACTGGAGTGCATTTGGATACCAGGATCCAGGGTTGAAAGAAACGTCCTCATATGACTCCATCACGAGACCCACCGCATGGATAGCTACATAACGGAACAGGCCACTCACGGGAGCACATCACTTCGGCACACTCCATGGGCCAGAGCTACTGCTGGTTGACAGGAAATGGACGCGACGCACACAAACAAATGGGCGGGGGACGATTTGCAGATGTCAGAATGAAGAGCAAAGGTGCCAGCGACCCATATCTTAGGCTCGATCCACGCGCACGTGCTGCGCTAGGACTAACCCTTACCAACAACGGGAAAGGCTTGCAATCTACTGGGTGTGTGCGCGTGCGTGTACACAATAAAGCAACACAGGAGAGATCCTTGGTGCAGGGGTGTTATGGGGGGGGGGCTTCCCAAATAAAGGAACTACCCGAAGGCAAAGCGGTACCAGCGGTCCTGCAGGCGTTCCCGGGGGTCCCTGTCATGTGGTGGCGGCGCCGATCCGTCTGCGCAGGGGGGCGAGAGGTTTGGGGACTGGCCTTCCAGCCACGGCGGAGGGAGACAAACTGAGCCTCCAGAAGGCAACGCGATCGCAGCAGCCACATTGCCCATGTCCAGACGCCGCCTCTTGCAAGCGCTTCCTTCCGCCGCTCTCGCTGCTGGGCTGGGAGCGAGGCGTCCTCAGCGCGCGCCGCCCCGCCCCGCCCCGCCCGGGCACCGGAGCGCTTTGCAGGGAGGGAGAGAGGGAGGGAGAGCCTTAAAGGCGCCGCTCCTCGTCCTTCGAGGCACCTTTCCAACGAAGCTCGCCTCTTGCATCTGCAGGCCGAGGCGTGTCTATTCTGAAACGAGTCCCATTGAATCCAATTGGGTTCCAGATTGCACCGAAGTGCGTGGAAACGTAATTCGCAGCCCAAGCCTATGCATGCCTACTTAGGCGTAAGTCTCATTGAGTTCAATGGGACCTACTCCTAGGTAAGAGTGTATAGCATTGCAGCCTCAAATTGCACTTCAGGCTGCAATCCTACCCACACCTGCCTGGGAGTTAGCCCATTGACTGTAATGAGGCTTACTTCTGAGTAGACTTGCATAGGATTGGGCTCTTAATGTTCCGCTGTTTTCTATTCGTTTTTTATCTGTTTTATTTTTCTGCCTTACATTATGCTGTCTGTTTATTACTGTAGTTTTTCCCATTACATTTTAACTTCGATGTTGCTTATTCTTTACTTATACCATAACAGCGCTTGTTTTGATATTCCACTGTGTGTTTGTTTTCTGCACTCCTTTTTCACGGTATTTTGTATTCCATTGGATGGTATATACATTGATATGTACTTTTTACATCGTGCATGACTAAAACTTTGTTTGGGTTTTCTACTTTATGGTCTCTGTATTGGACTGCATTTCTTCTCGTTGCATTTTATCTTCAAGCGATGGTTCTGATTTTTTTTATTTAAAAAAATGTGCATAACTTGTTTTGTGTTGTAGTCTCGCTTATGCATCCCTGCATTTCTTTCCACTGTAATTCATGTTTGATGTAGGGTCCTTAATTTTTTCTTTCTGTCTTTTTTTCCCTTTTTTGGGTAACCCGGGGGGGGGGCGGAAACCTCGCCCTGCAGATACACCTCTAATAAGTGCCATTCTATCCACACTTCCCTGGGAGTAAGCTCTGCTGAAAAGAACGGGACTTACCCCTGAGTAAACATGCATAGGTTGGGCTAAAAAAATCTGAGACCATAAAGCAGATTCCTGTGAACTGCAATTCTAGACACAAACTGGTGGGAGTTGCTGCTCTCCCCCCCCCCACGCTAAACGCCATGGGACCTGCCTGGGGCTGCAACCCTATACACACTTTCCTGGGAGTAAGCCCCATTGAACACAATTGAACTTACATCTAAGGAGAGACATGCACAGGCTTGTGCTGAAGGTGTGTGCACTGGGGTGTAAATCCCGTGCAGCTCGGTCGGGCTTCCTTCTGAGTAGGCCTCTCTGCGGTTGGGAGTCAGTCAGGGCTTGTTTGCAAGTCCTTCGACTCCTGCACGCCTCCGGCACCGAACTGGCGGAGGAAGGGGCGGCGGCTCGCGGCAGGGAAGGCGCTGACTAACGGGCGCCGTCCGGATGCGCCTGAGAGAAGCTGATCATGGTGGACAAGGACTTCCTCCGCTCCGCCTCGGGAATCCTGAAGATCCTCCGCATGGTGGGTAGGGTGGGCCAGGGGGCGGAGAAAGGCTCCCTCGGGGGCTCATAGTGGGAGGGGCTGAGACTTTGCCCCTCCACATTTGTGCCCTGGGTCCGACCCCAGCGGCTCCACCCTGAAGTAAGAGTACAGGCGGGAGGGCATCTGAGCCTGTGCAGAGTGCATTTCCGCCCCTACACCTGCGAGACCTTGTTTCCTGTTTAAGGACTGGGGGAAGGTTTTAAAGTTGACAGATGGAAGGTGACTCTGAGCCTGTGCAGAGTGCATTTCTGCCCCTGTGGCTGAGGGAAAACTCCGCACATTAGGGGATTTCTGAGGGGAAGCTTTTAAAAGACGACAGGATGAAGGTGACACTGAGCCCGTGCAGAGTGTTTTCTCTAGCCCCTGAAAGTATATCTCTCCCTTGTGGGGGAAGGGCTCGTTGATGGGGGCAAACGCAGAATGGTGCATTTCCTCACCACTATGAGACTTCCTACACCTGAGGGGGGATGGGAAGAGAGCTTCACGATGAGGGGAAAATGCCTCTGAGGCTGTTAAGAGTAGATTTCTTTCACCACTCTTCAGAGAACCCCTACAGGTTAGGGATGAGGGGGCAGGTTTTAAAGATGAGGAGGTGAAAGTGCCTCTGAGGCTGTGAATAATTTTTTTTCACCACCAAGGAAGTACTTGCAAGTCGGAGATTTGGGTGAATGGTTTAAAAATCAAGGGATGAAGGTGCCTCTGAGCTTCTGCAGAGTGCTGCTTCTCCACCAATGAGAGAATCCCTGCAGAACAAATTTAAAGCCAAAAATTGAAATAGATTTTCTCCTCTCTCTCTCTCTCTCTCTCTAGCAGTGCTTTTTTTTTGGTCTAAAATGTATCAGAAAGACACACCAGCTCAGTTTTATACAATACAGGCATGCCCTTGTATCCCCTGGGGTTCTGTTCCAGACCCTAGCGTGGATACTTGAGGCATCTTTTTAAAGACAGGGGAACATCAGTGGTTTTTGTGCAACATGGTAAAAAAAGAGAGAGATTTGTTTAGCGTTTCTCTATCTTTTTAATAGGCATCCCAGTATCCATGGTATCTGTGGATAACTGAAACCGTGGATACCAAATCAGTGGATACTGGGGCATGCCCGTCTCTCATGAACCACTGGCTATAGCAGAGGAACCGGAGATGCCTGTTGTTTGGTTGTAGTTGTTTTTTTTAAATCTCCCTTCATGTAGAGGAGTCACACCAGATGAGCAATGTGGAGGAAGGGGGGAAAGAAAATTAGCTTGACGGATCCAGTTTGAAACAGTGCTGTCCGGTTTTAACCCATCACACAAAAAAGTATGACAACAGTAGACAGCATGGTAGCATTTTGGGGACCCCATGTGGTAATCACTCGCCTGATTCAGCTGGAAGAGATGCCTGGGGGCGATGGTGGGTGCAGGAATGGGTAAGATGTGACTTTGCAGCTGCCTGATCTTTCAAAAGCGGCATGGTCAGGGGAAGGAAGCTACAGAATTAAGCCTCAACTGAAACAAGCTGTTCAAAACCATGCCGAGCTGCCATCTTTGAAGTAGTGGCGGGATTTGTGAAAGCGATTCCCACAAAAAGTGGTGCTTCGAAAAACAACATCAAGTTGAAAAGACTTGACCTAGGCCAGCATTTTTCAACCGGTGGTATATGAGGCAGGGCCGGCCCATCCGTGAGATCAACTGAGACAGTTGTCTCAGGCGATCGATTGGTTGTGTGCCTGCCTTCATTCCCTCTCTGTATTTGGAAAAGAAGATGTAAGAGGAAGCAAGGAGTGTAGTGAGTTTGAACATCTTGACCCACAAGGGGCCACGGCGCTGGGGGCTGTAACATCACTTTGGGGTTTGGTCGCTGTGGATCCGGTCACAGTTGCCGTGCTCGGTTCTGCAGCTGCTCTGAGTTTTGTTGAGTTGCTGTGCCCTGTTCTCATGAGCGCCAATCATGAGAGCAGGGCCAAGTGACAACTCTGAGCTTTGCGAACCCAGAAGTGCCGTCATGGCCCCTGGAATTTTAGGTATTGATGAAAAGTGGCGCATCAGGAGAAACAGGTTGAAAAACACTGACCTCGGCCGACAGGCAGCACCTGTCTCGACAAGCAGAGTTTTGCAACTGGAGCTGCCTGAGACTGAACCTGAGATTTTTCGCATGCACCAGCCAGATGCTCTCCTACTGAACTATGGCCCTGCCCTCTGCTGGGTGCTGGTGGGGGGGGGGCGGTTGGGCTGCAAAAGAAGGATGGTGAAATAATTCTGTCACTGCAACTTCTCCAATTCTGCACACGAGTTTGCAGTTTCCACACACCTGGAACGGTTCCATCAAACCGAAAGTGAGCTTCGCTCCTGGCTGCAAATAAAAACAAGCACAGTTACCGGATGCTTCTCATTTTCCGACACCTCATGTAAGCGGCCCCAAAGCGTCCGAGGAAGTGGCGGGGCACCTTAGAGACCTGGTGTCCAGGCAGCGTTCTCTCTTTTGGCAATAGCTGCACAGCTCTTTCTGGCCTGTTGCGCAGGACAAAGAGCAGGGCCTTTGTCATATGGCCTTTCTCCATGGCAAAGTGCCCTCAGTGCTGGCTCTCAGTGCTGCTGTACTGTGAGATTGCCTCGCCTCCCTAGATCCAAAGGAACAGAATGGAAGAGGAAGTGTTTCCCTTCCACACTTCCTCTTTCGCTCCATTCACTTCTTCCTTTTTGAAGTCAGGAAGCAGCAGCAGAGCTAGATGGAAGCACTGTAGGCAAAAATAGACACCTGTCTGTCACCTGATGTGACACGTATGTGGGACGTGGTGGTGCAGCGGGTTAAACCGCTGTTGCTGGGCTTTCAACCGCAAGGTTGGGAGTTCAAGACTGCACAACGGAGTCTTTGCTTTGCTTGTCCCAGTTCTTGCCAACCTAGGAGTTCAAGACTGCACAACAGAGTCTTTGCTTTGCTTGTCCCAGTTCCTGCCAACCTAGCAGTTCGAAAGCACCTAAAATGCAAGTAGATAAATAGGGACCACTTCGGTGGGAAGGGAACGGCGTTATACGGCATAGAGTCATGCCGGCCACATGACCACGGAAGCTTGTCCTCGGTCAAAACGCCGGCTCTACCGGCTTTGAAACAGAGATGAGCACCGCCCCCTGCTGTCGGTCATGACTAGACCATTCGGCCGTGGGGAAACCTTTACCTTTACCTGTCATCTGAAGTGGTCTTGTGAATGGGCTGGCCTTGCGCAGAGCGGGCAGGTTGCAAGGAAAAGGGGACACTTAACCTACCTGAAACTGTGGATATAAGGGATGCCTTTTTAAAGACAGGGGAACCTTAGTGGATTTGCTGCAACAAGGTAAAAAAAAAAGAGAGATTTACTTAATGTTCCCCTATCTTTTTAATAGGCATCCCAGTATCCATGGTTTCTGTGGATAACTGAAACAGTGGATACTGAATCAGAGGATACCAGGGCACACCCGTACTTAATTATGAATGGCTACCTTTTTTGTGGTTTGATTGTTTGTGGTTTGGGGCTCTACTGCTTTTAGTAACTTGCTGGTTACTTGGCAGGACTCATTTTTGCCCTGCAAATTTTGTCACATGACTGTGTTACGATGACGACGACATTTGGGTGCCAACTACTGTACACTGCCTTCTTTTCCTTGCAGATCGTGGCGTTCATGGCAATGGTCAGTTTTGCTGCTAGAAGATCACACGAAGCATTTTTAGCGCTCGCGATCATGGAACTCGTCATTACCGGATTGTTTTTTCTACTGTTTCTGCTGAGTTTACACAAGAAGATGACGTGCTTATTCTGGCCCTTGGCTGTAAGTATAAATATCAAAGAGATTATTGCTCTTTGTACACCTATCATATTCAACTCAAAAGGCAGATGTCGGGCTGGTATTTCGCATATCTTATTTCCAACAATACCATGCACTTTCATCTGGTGAGGGGACCATGGATGAAAGTAAAAACAAAATGGATAAATGTCAAAGCATCGCATTGTTTAGCTTGCAAATTTATTATGGCCAGCAAATAAATAAATAACTATATATCATGGTGATTCTCAAACCTTTTAGTACTGGTACCCACTTTTTAGAATGACAATCTGTCCGGGATCAACCACAGGTGATGTCATGGCCAGAAATGCCATCATTGTGACATCAGAGCCTGCTGCTTTCCTGATAATGCAGCAATAAATAGGGTTAGTTCTCAGCCATTTTCCAAAAGCAAAGTGAATCAAAAAGACAAAAAGGCTTGACACAAGCAAAATAACTGCACAGCCCCTCTTACAGCATCCCATCTTCCCATATTTTCAATATGGCTGCATTAGGTGTTTCATGACCCACCTGAAATTGACTTGCAACCCACTGGTGGGTCCCGACACACAGTTTGGGAACCACTGATATAATACATGCAAAGGTGTGCAAAATCTAGCTAAACAGAAATCAAAGAAAAAGAAACATAAGAACCTTGACAAGTTTCATGGAAGTTTGGATGATATCAGACGAAAGAGGAAAGCACATAAAATTTGAAATGTGGTTATGATTGAAATTGACTGGAAGAGCAAAGTGATGAAAGTTAAGCAGATGAAAATCAAGGTATTGCTGATTATTTATTATTACTTGCCTGTTTATTATGCCATCAATTTACATGGTGGCTTACACAGAATGAAAGAACAGGTCCATGCGCAAAGAGGCTTACAATTTAGGAAGGCAGCTGAGAGAAAGGAGATGGTTAAGCCGGCGAAGAATATTTCACTGTTTCAATTTGCATGTGCATAAGCTTAGTAACAGGCTATAGTTATATCTAGACTTAGAGCTCAATGCTAACCTAGAGTTAGGCTGGCACAGGTTAGGCCAGCACCAGGGCCCCTGGAAAGTGTGTTTGGACCACTCTTGGAGTCAGGGAAGATGGCGCACATCTGACTCTGAGAGTGGTCCAAACATACTTTACAGTGGCCCTTGTGGCAGCCATACTTTGCTGCCCTAACTTGAGCCAACCTAACTCCAGGTTAGAATTGCACTCTTATTTATATATAGGAAATGTGTTCCCCATCTTTAAAGACGGGTACAAATAGATTTCTGCGCTTTCATACACAACTCTGTCTCCCGATGTAGCTAATGCACAAACTCTCACACGTCCATCACTTTGTTGATTGATCTATCATACCAGCAGTGTTTTAAGTATGCACCTGCACATCTGAGGCATGCTACAAATACATGTCGGCAGACATGGGTGCCCTTGTCAGAGAGCCAGAAACGGCAGTGCTCCCAGATGTTGTGGTCACTGAGAGATGAAACAGCCTGTGTGAACAACTGAACTTGCATTGTCTGTGTTAGTTGTCACAAACTTACTGTTGATGCAGCCTGTTTATGTACAATTGTCTGTATTGTGTAATGTTTTGTACTGTGCTGTCCTCGTCTCCCCAAACCACATAGTTCAGTAACTTACTGACGGAACACATGTTTCCATAACATAGCATATTACACAGATGAGCAATATTAACCAGGATCTCGTCTGGGTGTGTTTGGATTTCTCCAGCCAAAATTTGACTTCCGAGGGCCAAACTATGTGTGACTGAGCTGTGAATCGAGCCTTTCTTGGTTTGAAACTCACCTCTACCATAAGCTCACTTCATGACCTCGGGCAAACCAGTCCTCCTCAGCCACAGTCCAACTGCAATATAATACACCCACCATAAAAGTTGTAAGGACATAATCGAGAGAATACACCCAAATAAGCACAAAAAGCACAAATATTGTGGAACAAACTTGGTGTTTTTTTTATGAGTGGATGGATACAAAATGTTAAATTTTAAAATAAGTGGTTTTCTTTTTGAATTTAGATATATAGATTTATAAGGGATAAGTGATAAAAGATCGTCACTGGATGTATGCTTAGAGCTATTAGAAAAATAACTCGATTATTGAGACATTGCAACAATACCTTATGTGTGTACCGATGTCTACCCTTTCCCTTTGTTTTCTGTATTCCCTACCTTTACCTTTTGTTATAAATAATAAAACTTTTTCAAAAAAAAAAAAAGCCTTATACAAATAACATGTCGGAACTTCCAGCATAATATTTATTTCTTAAAGATGACATTAACGTGACATTAATAGACAAGTATTAGATGGCAAAACTACCCTGCACAATGTTATTGATTCCTTAATGGCCCTCTAAACAATCTCATGTTTACAGTGTCTTAACAGTGGTGAGGCTCTGTTTACAGATGCACCATCAATATTGTTTCTTTCCTTAACCTCTGCTGGGGGGATATTTGGAAATCGCACAGGACAAGCTCTCCAGCGGCTGGGGCAGTTTGGATAGCGTGCCACTTGGTGTCACTGTCGCACGGATTTTGACGCTCACGTCCTGCTTTATGCAGGATGTAGAAAAGAGGGCGAAATGATGAAAACCACACTGTGCTGTAGCAGAAGCCTGATTGATCCAGTCCCTATGGATATTTCACTTTAGCTGCTGGTCAGGGTGAACATCCGTCATTCTGCATCTTGACAGGGTGCGCAGAACTGGGATTGCAGCCTAGATGGTGTGAGATCCTTGGCAGTTGTCGAGGCAAGATCAAGTTATATGACTGCTTTGTTTTTTAGGATGCTTTCAACTCCCTGGTGGCGGCATTGTTCCTCCTCGTTGTGGGCCTGTGTGCAACGCTAATTAAGACCATACTGGGAACATTAGTTGGAGGAGTAAGTACGCAACCCTGTAGTCGTCAGAATGCATCCTGTGAGATGCATATTGCTTCAGTTGTGGCAGATTCGGGTCGCAGCAAGCTGGCTTCTCTGCCTGCGATGACTCTAGGAATCTTTTTCTGAAACGCAACTGCCTTCTCAATAAAGTCAACGAAATCCTTTGTACAGCTCTGCTTTTAAAACGCAGCTCAGAGAGAAGGCCTTGTAAGCTACTGGACTTCCTCTTTCTTTCTGATGTGTCGCACTCAAAACAGTCCCCCGGCAACTGTCAATCCCTATCCTTTAACTGTTAATTCCTGCTTGTATTCTTAATGCAAATGTCTTGCTGCATGAGAAAAATAACTCTTTATGAGTTCAGCAACATAGGGATGATGGCGGTATCAGGGCAGGAGAGCCAGTTTTCCCTCATTACCACTGTGCCCTCGACAGTTTTAACTTTCTTGATTGGATTGAAAAGCAACTGTTCTCTCACATGGATCAAAAGGGGCACCACTGGGCTAGAAGCTCACTGTATCTAAAAAAAAATGGAAAAATTTTGCAAATGGGAAGTTTTGCAGAGTAAAAAAAACACAACTTGGCTGCCTAATACTTATTAGTACATAAATTTACCTTTGCCCACAGTTGCATCTAAAGTAGTGGTTCTCAAACTTTTTAGCACCAGGGCCCACTTTTTAGAATGACAATCTGTCCAGGACCCACCAGAAGTGATGTCATGGCTGGAAGGACCGTCACTGTAATGCCGGATCCTGCTGCTTTCCTGAGAATGCAGCAATACTTCGGGTTATTTCTCAGCCAGCTTCCAATAGCAAAGTGAATCAGAAAATAAAAAAGGCCATTAACAACCTTGATACGATCAAAACAACCACACAGCCAGTGGTGAAATTAAGCCAGTTCTCATCAGTTCTGCAGAACCAGTTGCTAATTTTAGGTTGGGAGAGGGAAGAAAGGCAGCGGATGGCCCTGAAGGCCGCCCTGAAGGACCTAGAACTGGTGGTTAATTTATTTGAATCCTACCACTGCACACAGCCCTCCCCTTTTCCAGCAGCCCATCTTTCCATAGTTTCAATATGGCTGCTCTAGGTGCTTCGTGACCCACCTGAAATTGGCTCCCCACCCACAGTTTGGAAACCTCTGAATAAAGCAAGATCCTGTGTCGGAGATTATGGTAGAACAGAGAGCCAAATTGTCATTGGTCAAATCCTTCACTACAGCAAGCTTGATTTTTCTGGTGTAAACAGTGTGCTGCCAGGTGTGCAATCTGGATTGGAATTGTGTGTGGGTTCCAGTCCATATAGATCAGCGTAGGCGATTTTGTGGTCCTGATCTGTATTGCAACACACGTGCGTACACACACACACACACACACACACACGCATGTTCTATTTATGTTTGCTATTTACATAGGAAAACTTTGTTCAGAGCAGTAACAATTGCAAGAAAATGCAATCTGGATCAAGATGGCAGTGTGAGTAGTGTTAAAGCTTTCCTGTTCCCTACCATATTCCCAGTCCAAATTCTCTCCCCACCCCAACCCAGTGCACTATTTACATGAGAAAAGCCCAACATTCTAGCACCCATGACACATAGAATTTGGCCCTCTGAGTAGCTTATTAAGGCAGTGGTGCTGCCAGAACACCCCCCCCCAAAAAAAAAAAATTGCATGGCCATCCCCTGGCTGTGAGAGCTGGACCATAAGGAAGACGGAGCACCAAAAAATAGATGCTTTCGAATTATGGTGGAGAAGACTCTTGAGAGTCCCCTGGACTGCAAGGAGATCCAATCGGGCAATCCTACATGAAGTCAAGCCTGATTGCTCTCTGGAAGGACAAATCCTGAAGCTGAAGCTGAACGACTTTGGCCACCTCATGAGAAGAGAGGACTCTTTAGAAAAGACCCTCATGCTGGGAAAGACAGAAGGCAAAAGGAGAAGGGGGCGGCAGAGGATGAGATGGTTAGACAGTGTCACCGAAGCGATGAACATGAGATTGGGCGAACTCCGGAAGCTAGTGGAGGACAGGGAGGCCTGGCGTGCTGTGGTCCAGGGGGTCGTGAAGAGTCGGACATGACTTAGTGACTGAACAACAACAACCCCTATTCATGGCCCGCTGGCACCTGGCATGCAGGAGTGAAATGCAGCCCCCTTAAGTAGTTTGGTGGTGATGAGATGATGTTGGCTCATCATGGTGCCCCCACCAATTGCTTCTAGGGGAGGCTGCAGTTTGCAGCCAATTGGACGCAAGGGCAGGCGGGAGGTCCTTCCACCTCCAAAGGCAGCACAGAGCTCTGCTTGGCGGTGACTCTGGCGACATGCCCTCCACTGCCCTACCCTGGGGCATGGCACCTGGTGCTACCCACTCCAGTCCCCCGTCCCCAAGTGATGCCACTATAATGAGAGATCCTTGGAGATTACTAGGAGGATATGTCCAGTAAAGTCAGACAAGTAGAGAGGACTGTGGAGTAAAACGAGAAGAAGATTTAGCCGAGAGGGTTAATGCCTCCATTTGCCCAAAGATAACAGCTGAAGATCCGAAGGTTGTGAGCTCGAGACTACCGGAAGTCTCTGTGAGCGGCAGACCTTGCAAACTGCGGCTGATTAAAAGCTGAATTCCAGCTGCCTCATGGGAGGAGGAGTGTGCTGGTCAGCTGCGTCTCTGGGGGAGCAGGGAAGCCTCTTATCAGCCAGCAGAAGACAAGACGGGTGGCTAAGAAAGAAGGCTAAATCCAGAAAGAAATATCTGTATGAGTGTTGTTCTTGAAAGATAGAACGTTTCTGTAAATTGTAAAAACCTTCAGGTTTGTGAATAAAGTCTGCCTATGTAAACCGCCTTGAGTTACAGTAATTAGAGAAATCTAGTGATCTTAAGAAAGGCGGTATATAATACAAGTAAAAACTAAAAAAAAATGAGGAAGGCAGTCTTGTGGAATGTGAAATGGAAACCATTTCACATTTCGTTTATCACAAATTGTAAATGGAAGTCCTGACAAACCAGAACCAACAGTTGTGGCAGTTGCTGAGCAGTGGACCCACGTCAGTGGAATAGAGATGGCGTGACATTATGTTTGCGGAATTTGAACTCCCTTCTTTTCATTTGCAGGTATTTTGCTTGGTGCTGTGCCTTCTCTGTATAATAGATGCTGCTGTAACCCTGAAGAAGATTTCATTTAATAGTGCAGAGTAGAAGACCGAGCGCGCACACGTTTCAGGAAGACAGAATGAACCAGCCAACCAAAGTGGAAACCGCTTGGAAAGCCTGCAGTCAGCTGGTTGTGTTATGTTACAATTTCCTTCTATGTATATTTTAAAACTTGGGGCATGATCCAGCCAGTGAAACACTTTTAAGGGCGCAATCCTAACCTGGAGTTAGGCTGACACAGTTAGGCCAGCAAAGTTTGGCCAGCACAAGGGCCACTGTAAAGCGCGTTTGGACCACTCTCGGAGTCAGGGAGGATGGCGCACGTCTGTGTGCTGGCGTCTCTGACTCCGAGAGTGGTCCAAACATACTTTACAGTGTCCCTTGTGCCAGCCAAACTTTGCTGGCCTAACTGTGCCAGCTGAACTCAAGGTTAGGATTGCACCCTGAGTGTCGTTAATTTCACTGGGAGAAACATCTACACACATTTCTCCCATCAAAATCAAGGATTAAAAATGTTTAGCTTTGGCTGCGTTATGCTCACGCCTTAATTCTATTTTTGAATTATCTAGCAATGTTAATATTTTCTTGCGTGCCTTTCTAGACGTGTTTGCTTATTTACCCATATGAGCGAATATTTTTAAAAAATAAACAGTCCTATATTTTATAAAGTCAATTCTAACCAACGTTTCATTTTAAATTACTGCATTGTCAAGTGTAACTTTCTGAACGGGGTTCTGTCAACTTTAGTTTTGATTAAAAGCTGGACCTGCAGTAATACTGACTCATAGGTATGTATTAAGCACAGAGGGTCCCTAATGGACAGATAGTACCAAGGAGTTTCTTCTCCTAAAGATAAGTATTTATCAGAGATGTTGTGGTGCTTTTTTGTAATACATCAGTACCTCCAAAAATTCAAGAAATACATTCCTGGAAAGTTGAGCACAGTGTGAAACAGCAATTCTAGGATACCCAACAATTTAATAGGCAGGCAACTGGTACTGATTGGTCCAGAATGCACTGCTCCCATTGAGCAGAATCACTGTCAATCATGCCAGGACAAAGAACAGCATAATGAATCAGTGCTAAAAGAAGTCCCATTATTTAAGTCCCTTTATTCAGAGCCAAACTACATTGAATGCTGTATACTTAACATGGCCCCACATGTTTTTGTTGGATGGGTTGACATGAAGAGGGCTTGAAATATGCTGCTGTCTTTTGAGGGAATCTGCACTTTTTTTTAACACTAAACATACCTAATATAAGGAGTGTCATATTCTGGTTATTTATAGACATCCTCGTAGGTGACTTGAAAATTGCTTTATTGCCACCCACGATGTCACCACTGTTGTGTAAGTTACATTTCTCATCTGCAAGTGAAATTCTGCAGCTCAGACAGCCACAGGAGATACTGTTTCCCAACAAGTCCAATCTGGCAAATAGCACTGTGGCTGCTATGTTATAATGTGATTTACATGAGAGTAAAAGTGCCCAGGATTGCACTAACAGGACTGCTTTTAAGTGATTCGCGGCAGAGGGAGGAACAGTAATGCACCTCTGTTCACGAGTGACGGCAAGAGAGCATGGAAGGTAAATATAAATTCATCCTCCTGCTCGATGCACTAGGAAGCTAGAATCAGCTTCTCTGTGCCTCCAAAGCAATGCATAAATAGCGAGAGAGCACTTAAGGGCTCAATCAGTTTTGAGCTCACGTGTAGAATATGCTGTGGGTTCATGCAGTGGCGGATCTAGGGTGCAGGGGGCAAGAGCCCTGGGCCTCTAGGGGCGCCAGTGTCCCCCACAACATTGTGCAGGTAGACCTGGGCTCCAGAGCCCAGGTCTACCCATTGGGACCAGCCACAAGTAGACCTGGGCTCCCTCAAAGGGAGCCCAGGTCTACCCGCAGCCGTTTCTAATGGGCAGACCTGGGCTCCCTCGAGGGGAGCCCAGATCTACCCGCAGTCATTTCTAATGGGCAGACCTGGGCTCCTTCGAGGGGATCCCAGATCTACCCGCGGTCGTTTCTAATGGGTAGACCTGGGCTCCCTCGAGGGGAGCCAAGGTCTACCCGTGGCTGGTCCCAATGGGTAGACCTGGGTTCCCATGGGGGCGCACTTCTATTGGGTGCCCTGGGCGCCATTTTGACTAGGTCCGCCCCTGGGTTCATGCTCTGCTCAATCCATCCACCACTAAACTGGAATGGCACACTAATGTGGGTGGATGTTCCTGTACTGACATGGGTCACACAGCATGTTCTTCGCCCTGCAGACCAAGCCTGCTGAGGGGGCAATTTAGCCCCTTGGAGGCCAACGCCAGCCCCCCTAAGGGCCCATTACTTCCAGGTTAATGACATCACTTCTGGTGGGCCCCAACATGAGTGCCATTCTAAAAAATGGGCCTGGGTCTAAGGTTTGAGAACCGCTGGCCTGGGCCTTTGCCCTCCAAGCCGGCCACCAGCACTCCACCACTTCATCTGTGGCTGCATTCCTTTGGTTTCAGTTCCAAGTCAGGTAAGGGGAAAGGAGCAGGAATGAGTGTGTGTGTGGGGGGGGGGGGAACCACCTGGCTAGCCCTGCCCCTCCCACTAATGTAGGAGTGCAGAGAAGGAAGGCAATGGACCCCCAATTGCCAATGGTCGAAGGGGGTTGATGGGAACATCCGAAGGCTCCAAACCTATAGCACTTTCCTGCGAGGAAGTCGCACGGAATCCAGTGAGCCTGACTTTGCGTAAACACGCTCCAGCTTGCACGGATCAAGATCTAATTAGAACGGGGGGGGCTGGGGGTAAGGAGCCACGCCGCGTGCTGCGAGGATCCTTCTGGCGAGGTGAGAGCCGGAGGGCTCGGTGGGTCGCGGCTGCACGTGCGGAGGACGGTGCAGGGAGGGGAGGGAGATGCGTCGAGCCATTCCTCCGGCTTTGCAGCCGACCTGGGCGCTGGGGGCGACCCAACGCGGAGCCCGCCCCCAAGCAGATGCCGGGAGGGCGGCCTGGACGGGGCGGGGTGCACGCCGCCGCCAGCCCCACACTCGCAGCTGCGAACGCTGCGGGGCGGTGGGGGGAGGAGGAAAAACTTCCGCACTCTCAGGATTTCCGTTTCCCTCCGTCTGCGAGCGAAGCAGCCCGGCGGAGCCCCGCGCACACCCCGCCCTCGCCGCCCAGAAGCAAGCATGGAGCGAGCCTCCGCGGAGGAGCCCGACGCGCCGGTGCCCCAGCCGGGGATCCGCCTGCTCCTGCCCTCCAGGGAGTTCCTGCGCTCCCGCAAGGGGCTGATCCTCATAGCCGAGGCGGTAAGGCGGCGTCTCTTTCCTCCTCCCTTTGCAGGCTCGACAGTCTCCAGCGGGGGGATCCGAGCGGGGCGGGGAAGGAAGCGGGCCGAGGGGCGGGATGAGCTCGTCCTCCGTGGCAGGCAGGACCCCAGCCTGCCCCCGGGGGGGGGAGGATGCCGCGCTCGGGGGCCAGCGCGTTTTGCAGCCTGCTCGCCTAGCTCGGGGCCACGTGCAACCGAGCGGGGCTTACTCTGGAGTAACCGTGCGCGGTGGGGGGCAGACGGATCCCGCCCGTCCGGCCCTCCAGCGAGCGCCTTTTCTTCCGCGCAGGAGTTGAGCCACTTTTTGCCCGGAGCGCGAGCCCGGAGCCGACTGCCAGCCACGCCCACTCTGCCGGGGCCGGAGGGTGCGGGAGGCGCGCGGGCCAGGTGCCCCCCTCGCTCGCTCGCTCGCTGCAGCCCTTCGAGGGGGCGAATGGGGGAGAGGGCGCGCCGCAGGGCCCCGTGGAAGCTCCGGCCTATTCACGCCCCTCTTGCGCAAAAGTTTCGTCCAGCCCGATGAGTTTGCAGCGCCCGGGGTGGGGTTAGAACCGCTCCCTTCCCGCAAGGGGAAACATGCCTGAGGTTTTGCGCAGGCCCTTATCCTCGCACGGATGCCCGGACTGCGCAGCTGCGCCACATGTGCGTAGTCCAGCACATAGCCCGAATGGAGGGAGTTTTCTGGGAAGAGCCCCCCCTCCTCTCCCCCACCTTTTCTCGAAGAGATCTGACCCAGTGATGACCACGACTCCACCCTGGCTCAAGGGAACTCTTGGTCCAGCCGGCAGGCCAGTTCATCAGGCTGTGGGTCTGCCTTCATGGCCTGGTGGGTCGCTGGAAGAAGCAGGATGCTGGCTTTGATGCAGGGCCAGCCCAAGACCCCCTGAGGGCCTGTGCCAGAAATGCTGCCCCTTCCCTTATTTGGTGATGCACTCGCCTCTGTCACTCCCTGCCTTGGAAAAGGCACCGGAGGCTGGAGCGGAGCCCTCTCTACACTCCCCACTTCCACTGCTGTTCCATCCTCCTCTACTGTTTTCAGTGGAGGGAGTTGGAGGAGGTGCTATGGAGGCAAGTGGGCAGATGCCCCCTCTCAACTTGCTGCTGGAAGCAGCTGACTCAGTTGGCCGCTGAGGTGGGCCGGCCCTGCCTAGGTGAACCTCGGCTCGGACCTGGCTGGGTTTTTCCTACGAGATGCCTGTTGCGCTGGAAGCTGAGGCTTGCCTGGCTTTTCCCAGAGTGGTGTTTTGAGCTGTGTAGAAGGATGAGCTCTGCGGGAGACCCTCCACCTGCAGTCTTGGGAGCTGAAGGGCCCCAAGGGAAGCAGGTTTTTTTTTTTTTTTTTGCAGGGCCCCAGGTACACAGCCAAGGTCTATAGAATCTTAGAGCTATAAGTAAAATGTATTATAGACTTTACGATGCAATGTAAAGCAACCAAAATGTGCGCTTTAAAAGTGCAGGTGAGTTAATGGACAATATGGTTCTAAGCACATTTTGATACCAAGTTGCATATATGTAAACCTACAAGTAAATAAGATGTGCAAATTACCTTTGAAACATAAATGCAGTTGGCCTGCACTAACCGCAGGTTCTCAACTTGCGGATTCCACCATCTACGTCTCCTCCTGAATCTGCCGAGTGGGGTGACATGCAGAGGCGGATCTACAGGGAGGGCAAAGCTCTAAGTGTTGCAGGAATCCTTACCCTGTCATGTAAATCCCTCCTCTCCCTTGCTGTAGCCAGTAAGCAAAGCCAAGATGTTGCTTTTCCCTGTGAGGATTGGCTAAAACGGTGCAGGAGAGGAGTGATTTCCACTGCAAGGTAAGGCTTCTTGCAAAACTTAGAGCTTTGCCCTAACCTTAGATCTGCCTCTGGTGACATGGACACTCTGGAGAGTGTCTGAGCCCTGGAGAGGCTGAAGGCAGAAGGAGCTTTACAAGGCAAAAAAAAAAAGTCACTCCTGTGTTTTTTCTGCAAAACCAGAGGTGATGTTTTTATGCCTTTAAAAGGCATTCTGAGACCTGGGGAAGTCCTGGTAAGAAAAACCTAGGCAGATCAGATCAAAGATTCAGCTAGGCAGGGCCGGCCCATCAATAAGGCCTGCTGAGGAAGTTGCTGCAGGCTGAGAGGGGGGTATCTGCCCATCCACCTCTATGCCTTCTCCTCCCATTCTCCACTGGAAACAGAAAAGGAGGGTGGAATAGCAGTGGAGTACAGGGGTGGGCTCCACTCCAGCCTCCTGCTCATTTTCCAAGCCAGGAGGAGCAGAGGCTAGCGCATCACCAAATCAGGGAACGGGCAGCATATCCAGCACACTCCCTCTCTGGGGCTCAGAAGACCCTCCGGGCCCAACCACAGCCCAGCTCAGGTCAGGTTTGGAGGTTGGGGGCGGCCTGAAAACTGCGGATTCAAACATTGCAGTTTTCCTTATCCTTATTCCGGCAACGGAACCCCAGTAGATAATGCAGGCGTGCCTGTAGTTAAAAAGTTGAAACTGAGTTGTATAGAGCCTTTTTTGCTTTTTCTGGAAAAAATAAATGAATGTTTAGGCTGTTCTACAGCATACTATTTAATTCAAGTAGAGTTTAAAAATTGCAAATTATAAGCAGTATAAACAAACACGGTTGACTCTTAAGAACTCAGAAGAAAATGACAATGGCTGCTTTTTTCGGGCTTCGTAATGTCTTAAAAGGCATTAAAAGGCCACGTACAATTTTCACCGAAAACTGGAAGTAACGTTTTTTTGGCTGAAACGGCCATGCTGATGCGTGCTGAGGCCGCAAGCGGGGGGCAGCTCCAGTTGCATTCAGAGACTTTGTGTTGACCGTAATCTGGCTTAACAGGGATCCAGGAAACCCGCATTGAACCAACTCTGCGGACATAAAATCCACGGATAATTATGTTGTCCTTGTGCTGATTTATGGGGTTGGCTATCCGGGTGCTGACCAAAAGCCCATCCAGCTGGCTTAAAACCCCTGACCCTCAGTATAGCCACAGTGGCAGGACCCCTTGCATCATCTCAGGAGATGGATTTGGGTAGCCCAGCCCAGGGCTTTGCGCCAGGGTGCCCAGCAGCCTTCACGTGCTGATCTATCCATGCCGGATGACTGGGATACACCCCCATAATGTCTACACATCCCACGCCCAAACTATCACCTGTCTGACACAAGGGTGCTCCACAGCATGTTCAAGCTATTGTGGCATAGGCAGCAAGAGGCTGGAAACAGAGAGCGGTCCCTGGGCAAGGGCAGAGGGCATTGATTCCCCTGTTAATTGCAGATGCATCACTAATTGCCTCTCTGCTTGCACAGCACAAAGGGAAGGATGAGGGCTCTCTTGGGAGCCAAGTGCAAAGAACCCACAGGTCTCCCTAGGGTAAGTGTTTGCCACCACCCCCCCAGGGGATTGGCACCCATCTGCAGGAAACTATCTCTTGTGTCAGGGGAGGAATGTGGACCGGACCCCGGGGGGGGGGACTGAACCACTCCAGCTTGAACCAGAACTAGTCCTCACTGGTAACTTATTGCCTAGAGATACCAGCCAGGAGGAATGGTAAGACCAAACCTGTATTTTAGATGAGTAGCCAGCAAGACTCACACCAGAAGTGAATAAGCAGAGAATTGCTTGTTGCCAGATTTCAATGAGATGCTGTGTGGACCTCAGTGAAGGATGGAGCTTTCATTCCTCTGCTTTCCTCTTCTTGGCTCCTTTAAAATCTAAATTTTATTTATTAAAAGATTTCTATCCCGCCTTTCCTTGTTGTTGTTCAGTCACTAAGTCGTGCCCAACTCTTTGCGACCCCCTGGACCACAGCACCCCAGGCCTCCCTGTCCTCCACTAGCTTCTGGAGTTCGCCCAATTTCATGCTCATTGCTTCGGTGACACTATCTAACCATCTCATCCTCTGCTGCCCCCTCCTCCTTGTGCCTTCAATCTTTCCCAGCATGAGGGTCTTTTCTAAAGAGTCCTCTCTCCTCATGAGGTGGCCAAAGTACTTGAGCTTCAGCTTCAGGATTTGTCCTTCCAGGGAGCAATCAGGCTTGACTTCCTGGAGGATTGACCGATTGGTTCTCCTTGCAGTCCAGGGGACTCTCAAGAGTCTTCTCCAACACCATAATTCAAAAGCATCTATTCTTCGGCGCTCTGCCTTTCTTATGGTCCAGCTCTCACAGCCATACATTGCTACTGGGAAAACCATCGCTTTGACTAGGCGAACCTTTGTTGGCAGGGTGATGTCTCGGCTTTTGATTAAGTTGTCTAGGTTCGCCATAGCTTTTCTCCCAAGAAGTAAACGTCTTTTAATTTCATGGCTGCAGTCACCATCTGCGGTGATCTTAGAGCCCAGGAAAATAAAGTCTGTCACTGCTTCCATTTCTTCCCCTTCTATTTGCCAGGAAGTGATGGGAGTGGTGGCCATGATCTTAGTTTTTTTAATGTTGAGCTTCAAGAACTTGCCACAGTTTGTTGTGATCCACACAATCAAAGGCTTTAGCATAGTCAATGAAGCAGAGGTAGATGTTTTTCTGGAACTCTCTGGCTTTCTCCATGATCCAGCGAATGTTGGCAATTTGGTCTCTAGTTCCTCTGCCTCTTCGGAAACCAGCTTGTACATCTGGTAGTTCTCGATTCACATACTGCTGAAGCCTAGCTTGTAGGATTTTGAGCATCACCTTGCTAGCATGTGAAATGAGTGCAATGGTGCGGTAGTTCGAGCACTCTTTGGCATTGCCCTTCTTTGGGATTGGAATGTAAACTGATCTTTTCCAGTCTTGTGGCCACTGTTGGGTTTTCCAAATTTGCTGGCATATGGAGTGCAGCACTTTGACAGCATCATCTTTTAAGATTTTGAGTAATTCCGCTGGAATGCCGTCAGCTCCACTAGCTTTGTTGTTAGTGATGCTTTCTAAAGCCCACTTGACTTCACACTCCAGGATGTCAGGTTCGAGCTCATTGACAGCACCATTGTGGTTATCACGAACATTTAGATCGCCTTTCCTATGTTGGTGCAAAACCTCAGGCTTTCTCAGAAGGCAAAATCTCCCCCAGCTTTTTAAGAATTATGTTGTAGAACACTGCATTTCCCAAGCTGTGGGTTGTGAAACTGACTGCAGACTAGGAAAACGTATTGAGCCCTATGGAAAGTGAAACTGAGCTGCATGCATGTGTTTACACATGAGTAGGTGACCATGCCACACTGAAGGGCAGACCAAGCAGAACACAATGCCACCAGCATGATTCCAAACTAGTGAACACAGGTTAAAAAAAGCCCCCAAGCTGACAAGGAAAATATATTTAATTGCTGGCCAAAGTCCATAAATAGCTAGAGGAGCTGCTCTCCAGTAAGGAAGTTCGGCTTCCCCTGCAGAGCTTCCTCATTCAGTCTAATTTTATTCCACTTGATGGCCCTGATCTGGTGGTTTCCAGCTATCAGTCTTGGAGCGCAATCCTAACCTGGAGTTAGGCCAGCAAAGTTTGGCTGGCCCAAGGCCACCGTAAAGTGCCTTTGGACCACTCTCGGGGAGGAGGGCGCACATCTGTGTGCTGGCCTCTCTGACTCCAAGGATTGGTCCAAATATACTTTACGGCAGTGGTCAGGGAACAGGGGTAAATTACCCCAAATGGGGTAAAAATGAAATTCCTGGGGGTAACGGATGGTCGCGCTGCTGAGACACAGCCGGGCATGCATATGAATCTATATGCATGCCCGGCTGTGTCTTGGCAGCACGACCATCCATTACCCCCGTTCCGATTCCGTCGCTGGCTGGCTGGCTCTGTTTTGTTTTGTTTGTTTTGCTCCGCCCTTTACAACTTCATATTTACACAGCATTAATTAAGCTCATTAATTAATCAAATAAAAAGCAATGGGTTCCAATATGTAATTTTTTTTCTTTTGTTCTGGCGGGGTGGGGGGTAGCGTTGGCGTATCTAAATATATTTTGGGGAAAAAGGTTAAAAAGTTCCCTGACCCGTGCTTTACGGTGTCCCTTGTGCTGGCCAAACTTTGCTGGCCTAACTGTGTCAGCCTAACTCCAGGTTAGGATTGTGCCCTTAGCCTGGTTTGCCATCAGGAAGAAACTGCTGGAGGTTTCAGCTCCACAAGAGGTGTAATATGGGTGTCTCTCCCCTTGTAGTCTGCAGCTCTTGGCACCAGTATGAAATCAGGAAACAGTTGACTGATGGATTCAAAGTTTACTTTTGGACATTGCTAGACCCTGTTTGCCTTTATTTAAGAGAAGAAGAAACCACATGTGTGCTGCTGCTGCTGCCAGCCAGTGATTCTTACCCTGGCCATAACACCCTTGTTGTTGTTGTTCAGTCACTAAGTCGTGTCCGACTCTTCGCGACCCCCTGGACCACTGCACCCCAGGCCTCCCTGTCCTCCACTAGCTTCCTGAGTTCACCCAATTTCATGTTCATTGCTTCGGTGACACTCTCTAACCATATCATCCTCTGCCGCCCCCTTCTCCTTTTGCCTTCCATCTTTCCCAGCACGAGGGTCTTTTCTAAAGAGTCCTCTCTTCTCCTGAGGTGGCCAAAGTCATTGAGCTTCAGCTTCAGGATTTGTCCTTCCAGGGAGCAATCAGGCTTGACTTCCTGGAGGATTTCCTGATTGGATCTCCTTGCAGTCCAGGGGACTCTCAAGAGTCTTCTCCAACACCGTAATTCAAAACATAACACCCTACCCCTACATTATTATCACAATTTGTAAATTTGGTATGGCCAGATGGTCTCCCCATGTGGAAAATATAATATGGGTTCAGCCGATATTGTTGACGCATGACTTCATACATTCAGTAGACATTCAGGATGCCTGAATACTTGGTGCATTTTTCAACGGTATCTTGTTGGCATGCTATGTAGCAGATTAGTGGGAGTAGCAGATCAATGTATAGTATATCAGTGGGTGAGCCTTCACCGCAGCAGTGTCACAATTACAGAATTCCAGAGGAATTAAGAACTACTCCTTCTCTTTCGTCTGGCATTTGGATGATGGGTGGATATTTGCCCTCTGTGCTTCTGGAATAGAGCTGTAGTTTCTGCTCCCCTGAACAAATTGGCTCCTCCCTTATGGCCTGGCAAGATGTGTTGGGACTTTGCCCTATTTGTTGGGTGTATGCCCATGTAATGTTACAATCAACGTTTTAATGTGGTGTTACTTAGTGTTGTGTTACATTGTACTCTTATTATAAAGCTTTGTAAGCCACCTTGGGCAATTGTTTCAGAATGGGAAAGAGATAGTTATTTATTTGAAGGCTGTATAAATAAAATGGCACTGACTCAGCATCTCCACAAAATCAAAACAAGGTTGGTAAGTCCAGAGGCATGTAATTGACAAGTCCAATAAGTTGTAGGATGCCTGGTGATCGCTTTTTGATGTAGCTGGTTTATAGGCATGCACACTTGGAAATCAGTCCTATAGTGTTCAATGGGGATTATGTAGTAGTAGTAGTAGTAGTAGTAGTAATAATAGTAATAATAATAATAATAATAATAATAATAATAATAATACATGTATTTATATACCGCCTTTCTTAAGATCACTAGATTTCTCTAATGATTGTAACTCAAGGCAGTTTACATAGGCAGACTTTTATTCACAAACCTGAAGGTTTTTACAATTTACAGAATGTTCTATCTTTCAAGAACAACACTCATACAGATCTTTCTTTCTGGATATAGCCTTCTTTCTTTAGCCACCCGTCTGTCTTCTGCTGGCTGATAAGAGGCTTCCCTGCTCCCACCAGAGATGCAGCTCACTTCAGCACACTCCTCCTCCCACGAGGCAGCTGGAACTTAGCTTTTAATCAGCCGCAGTTTGCAAGGTCGTCTGCTCACAGAGACTTCCGGTAGTCTTGAGCTCATGACCTTCAGATCTTCAGCTGTTATCTTCGGGCAAACGGAGGCATTAACCCTCTCGGCTAAATCTTATGTAGGACCCAAACCCTGTTCCATCTCCCAGCTGGGTCAACCCTACACAGGCTGCTCAGATTTGCAGCATCAATTTTTGCTGTTGCAGATTTGAGTTGACCTATTGGGGCTGCTGAGGCCTACCCCAGTGTAAGGGGAAAATATCCCCAAGGTGGGCTCCAGCTGCCTCCTATGCTAGATACAGTACAGGCCTGCTGGCTTGCCTATTTCAGTGCAGTATAGGATTGGGCTATAGGTGGTCTTATTTCACTCCACCGCAGCTGCCAGTGGACTGAAGGGAACACCACTTGCTTACCTTGCAGGGATGTTGTAACGATTCCAGCAAGCTACTGCATATTGAGTAACTGCATGCTCAAAAAGGCCCAGACCGGTGTTTCTTATTAGGACTACAAAACAGAACAAGTTCCATGTGCCCAAGGGAACTTCGGGCTGTGAGTCTCTAACAGCAGCCTGCCTGCCTGCCCCAATTCAACATGTAGTTAAGTCAAAGATGTCCGTGTAAATTCAAGAATCAATGCAACCAATGAAGGATCGTCTGCAGCTCATGGAGAATGGTGGTATTAGCTTGTAGCGCACTCCTATGCGTGTCTACTCCTGTGCATGTGTGTGTGTCAATTCCTTTGTGTTCAGTGGAACTTCCTCCCAGGAAAGGGTGTATAAGACAATGGCTGTAACTGGATCTGTGCTGTGCTGGGAGCAAACCCCACTGAACACAGTGAGGCTCACTTCTGAGTAATGCGTAGTAAAGGCTCACTTCTGAGTAGTGCTGTAATGTAGCAAGACAGAAGGCAGGTAATGCATGCATAAGTTTACTTGTTCATAACAAGGGACTGTTTAAAAATATAATTGTTCCTTTTCCTATGACAGTAAATAGAAACAAAGGAAAATTATAACTAAACAAGAACACAATTGTGTTGAAAAACAATTTTCATCCTTTTTGGTGGTACAAGTTGAGTGGGAAGAAACTTCTGCTCATTTAAAAGATGGCCCTTGAATCTCTCTGGAAATGTTGACAATCCACCTCTTCTGGTCTCAGTCAAAAAAACAGAAACGATAAGAAATGAGACAGAAGGAAACAGAAGGTAGGAAGTACAAGCTTATAGCTCAGTTTATATACCATGCAGGTAGTGGCGGTCTTGCCGTTGTCTGATGGGGGGGCAAATTCTCTTGGCACCACCACACCAGGCCCTTTAAGGGTGGCATGGCTGCCTCTGCCACTGTTGCTCCAAGGAACTAGATATATGGAGTTAGATTATCTATCTGGAAATATGGAGTACAGGTGTGCCCCAGTATCCAGTGATTCGAGGTCCACGGTTTCAGTTATTCACAGATACCATTGATGCTGGGCCTCCTATTAAAAAGATGGAGGAACATCAAACAAAACTCCTTTTTTACCTTGTTGCAGCAAAACTGCTGGTCTTCCCTTTCTTTTTAAAAAGGCGTCTGCAGTATCCATGGTTTCAGGTATCCCCAAGGGGGTTCAGAAGGGAACCCCAGTAGATACCGGGGCATGCCTGTAAATGCTGCCTGAAGGTGTTAAGAGTGCTTTCGGACAACAGAGGAAGGTCCATTACATTCAGGTAGGTTGGGGAGAGCAGTCCGCAGGCCTGGCCCCTGGGTGGCTCTGGGGCCAAGGACACGACTGTATGCCGGAGGTCTCGGGTTCAAACCCTGGAATTTCCATGTGGGGCTGGGGGAGCCACTCCCAACTGGTGTTGACAATATTGACCTAGGTGGACCAAGAGCATAATTCATTATAATGCTGCTTTCTGTGAGTTAAAGGAGCCAACATTGCATGTGTCAACTGAACAAGGAATTGGATTTCCAGGTCCCAGCAGCTGTTGACTGCGGGGTGAGACTGTGGCGGGGCAAGACTGTGGTGGGGCTTATATAGGAAGGCATCCTATATAAGCATGAAATTCTGCATGTATGAGCCGCTCACTCTCAAGATGTTGGTTCTGCTAAGCAGTCACCATCCAGTGACCGAACCAGCACATTTTGACACTGTCATTCAGTATTTGTGAGATGAGGACATTTCTCTCGTCTTTGGCAAGATCCTCAAATTGCTCATTTTTAATAGTAAAAGGCACCTTAACAAGGTTATCCCTCCCTAGAACTATTGCTGGACTCTTGCTGATTTCTGCAGGTGCTCTCCTTTATCATCTTCATCTGCTATATTGCTTCCGAGGCTGCGTCCTTCTTGATGGTGCCCCTGTTGACATTACTGCTGGCCTTGGGGTTCTTCTGTGCGTATTCCTTAAAGCTGAATGAGAAGTTCAAAGCAATCTACTGGCTTTTAGCGGTAAGTGGATGGAGGGAATCGATCCAAGCAGAGCCGATTAAAAATGGCATTGGGGGACGCTTTCCAGTCTCAAAAGAGGCTCTGTTGAGTATCTACAGCAGAGCTCTTTAACCCTTTTCATCTCACAGCGCACTGGCAAGGTGCTAAAATGGTCAAGGCACGCCATCAGCTTTTTGGCAGTTGACAAGTCACACCATGCTGATGATGTAAGATCAGGTAACCTCCAACCATAGACACACGTATATTTTTTGCATTGTTCCAGAGCAATTGTAAGGTGGTCCCTCTTGTTGCACTCAGAACATAAGGCTCATTCCATGCTCAGTACAGCTTCTTGAAAGGAAAAAGAGAGAATTAGTCTTGTCCTAGGTTCCAGAGCTGCCTACCAACAAGAACTGGGTATTTCTCAAACTGACCACTAGATGCCGCTCTTCTTCTAATCAAACCTCCCATTTTGTTAGGAAAATAAAAAGGGATTATTCTCCAGCTAGAGCTCCTTCCCCAGTAGTCCAAGCTGCTGCTGGTGGTGGTTTTTTCCACCAGTGACTTGATTTCTCTTGCTGGACGGCAGCTGGCTAAATTGTTGTGTCTGTCAGGGCAGGGCTCGCCATCTCCAGTGGAATCTCTCTTTCCTCCATAATAAATATACAGAAAGCCAATTAACCAACCATCCTCTTGCAACATGAAAAGATGCTTCAGAGGGCCCTCCAAGAAGGGAAAATTAAAGGGAATGTTGGTTGCTAATAGGCCACACTGCTGCATTTTGTAAGATCTCCCTGTACAAAGGGAACAAACATTCCCTTGCCTTGAGTGTGCCTTTGTGACTGCACTGATGTTGGCCTGACTGCACCAGTGCAGTGCTGGAAAGCTGGTTAGGATTTGGCCCCAAGTCTGGGTGCTTTATCACTTAGTCTGCCTTACAGCCACCCCCTCCTCAACTAGAGATCAAATTCTCCTCCTCCTCCTCTTTCAGGATTTCTTGTGCTGCCTTGTTGCTGCTATTATATATTTTGCCATTTCGATTGCTGCCGTCTCAAAGTATCCGGACAAGGCATCGAAGACAGCAGGCGTAAGTGGCTGCCTCGGGTGGGTTGCCTGTTGTGCTTTTGGGAGTCGTGGTGGGAGAAATCCTCCTTGGACTGGTAAATGGGTTGCAAGCATTCTGTCTTGATGCCTTTAAGAGGGGACTGGACGGATTTCTGGAGGAAAGGTCCATCGTGGGCTATAGGCAATGATGGATTGTGCAACCTCCTTACAAAGGTGGAGGGCTACTGTTACCGGGTGCAAGGGAGTGGCAACAGGATGCAAGCATCTTGTTGTCTCATGCCTCCCTGGGGCATCTGGTGGGCCGCTGTGAGATACAGGAAGCTGGACTAGATGGGCCTTTGGCCTGATCCAGCAGGGCTCTTCTTATGTTCTTATGTTCTTATGTTAGGTCAAGCCCTACCCTGTGCTCTGCGTTCATCCTGTGACAGTGCCTGGGGTCATTTCTCCACAGGGGGTGGGGTTACCTGGTCGGCGCACTCCCATTCACTCTCCAACACACAGCAGACGTAACTGAAGATCTCTGTTCAGAGATTTTGCAAGATCCAAGACTGGCCACCGGGGTGCCCCTGTAGCGCACACTTTGGAAGCCCGTGATTTAGCAGAAGAGGGCAAAAGTACAGGCATGCCCCGGTATCTGCTGGGGTTCTGTTCCAGACCCCCACTGTGCGTCCCTGAAACTACGGATGCTGGGGAAGCCTTTCTAAAGAAAGGGGAACATCAGTGGTTTTGCTGCAACAAGAGGGAAAAAGAGATTTGTTTAATGTTCCCCAGTCTTGTTCTGACATGTTTGTCATTCTTGCTTTCAAAATCCATCCTCTCCTCCATCTCTTTTTCTTTAGGTGTTTGGCTTTATCGCCACTGTTGCCTATGCCATTAGCTTCTACCTGACATTTAACGAGCTGATGATCTTCCTCAAGCAAGGAGATTCTTCCGACGCCCCTGAGCCACGTAAATCGGAAGGTAGGTGCCAGCAGGCCTTGTACTGCCAGCAGTCGGATGCAAGTCCATCAAGCCCCAACTGAGTTCCTGATAGGCTGAATCTGTGAGAATTGGGGCAGGACTGGGTTGAGGGCTCCTTCCCCCTGTCCATCTCCAATTCAAGAACTGCGCTAAAGAAATCTTGGGTGAGGCGAGACCTCGTATGTTCCCAAGATGGTGGCACTCCTCAAACATCCTGTGGCACACATTTTGGGAACCCCTGGGCTACCACTATAACAGCAGCTTTCAAGCAGTGTGCTGCAAATGGGCCATAGGTGTGCTGCGGGAATTTGGGTGAGCGTCATTTCTTAGTAGGACCGTGGGGGGATGTGAGCCCCACCACCAGCAGCATGGTGTGCCTTGTCAATTGTCCAAAAAGTGAATGTGTGTCTCAACCATTTTAGCCTTGGTACACCTTGGCAGTGTACCATGAGATGATAGAGGTTGAAAATCGCTCTATCTATGATGATAGAGCTCTATAGATGATAGAGCGCTAAAACCTGGAGATTGCATATAGTCATAATGGCTTGTAACCTGCGATTGGTCTTGTGGACAACTAATGAGAGTGGCCAAGTTGTACTATTTCAGGCCCCCAAAATACCAGAGGGTACCACACCTTCTCTTACTCTCCACACTGCATCCCTTCATGTAACTGTATAAGGAGCCTGACTCCAGCGTTGATGTGTTTTGTCCCTGTCCTCTCGTCAGAGAACTACTCCAATTCTGACTCGGACTCCGACTGAAGCGCAGAATCTTGAGTGGACTGCAGAGCCGTAACTAGAGAGCGGATGACGGTCACTCCCTCTCTTCTGAGACTTTGACCTTTTTAAGGATCTCCATTGCACAGAGCATCACCCAAGCGCCCAGCCTGCTGTTTGAGCCTCTGCCTTGCTTCACTCGGCACTACAAGGTACAGCATGGACAGAAATGCTTTTAAAGTGAACCCAGGTACCATTTTATGGTCAGTCTTGTTGTACGTGTACATAGTCAGGGTGGTGTGTATACTTCATAGCACCACGTATTTGTGGAATCTTCTCACAGGTGCCAAACTCTGCATGTTGTCAGTTTTTTAAACATTCATTTTTTTTTAGTGGAGGCTTAGCAAAATACTAGCTGGGTCACCTTTTGGAAGCACCATTGCACTTGTAGAGGCAGAAAAAAGGCCATAATCCAGCTAATTCACATTAGAGCAGTGGCTCCCAAAGTCCTTAACACAGGGACCCACTTTTAAACACTATCAGAACTCACTGCTTTTAGAGACTATAAAAAGTGTTTTTTTACCAGCTGTTCAAACCATTTTTTAAAATTTTTTTACTATAGTGTGTGTGTGGGGGGGGGGAGAAGGACACTCTCCACGCTTGTAGACCATTCTGGTGTTGCATTTCCCTTCACCTGGCCTTTGATAGGAGCCGAGCCACAGTTGCCTCCTCATCCGTAAACACATATACATAGGGCTCAGTACATTTTCCTTGTCTGCTAGGGATGGGCGGGACAAGGGCTTAATACATTTTTCTTGTCGGTTTTGCAACACCCCAGAAATCCAGTCCTGCCCCACAATTTGAGCATAGCTGCATTAGAGGAAAAAAATATACATGTGCCTTAATACATGCAAGTGCCTTATTGCCATAAAAGGAAAGCCAGTTTGGAAAAAGGAGAGGGAGGGGTGCTGAACTCCAGATCCAGGTACATTTGCAATTAAGAATAACTGGTGGAAAAAAGTTAAGCACCTTTAGAGCTTCTTTTCCCCCTCTAAATGCAGTTTATCCTTTTCTAAAAACTGGCCTCAAGGGTGTCCCCCCCCCCCGCTCAATTGGCAGTGAAGGTATTCTCTAAATGTTTAAGCTTAAATACCCATAATTTTGTACTGTGCCCAAAGTTTACAATTGCATAGCATGATCTTGTTTACAGCGGCCACTTCTTAATTTGGGCCCAGCTTTTAAAAAAAGATGTAGCTTTAGCTCAGTGATAAGTCCTGCAACTCCACTTAACCTCTACACAACTGGGTTGGATAAGACTTCTACCTGGGCCTCAGTGAGACTGCCTTAGACAAAAATTGGTTGGGTGGACCAATGGTCTGTCCTGTCGTGCTGATCTGTCAAATTTTGTGGCAAAAGGAGCTAATATCTAGCACTGCATTAAGGAAGTTCAACAAAGGTGATCCTTATCAATAATTCCTTTTTGTATGCATCAATTTTTTTAGTGATAAAGGGCAGACACAGATAGCAACAATGACAATCGAATCACAGGAAAGCTGCACATGTAGTGAAACCCCTGAAACAAGCTAAGAGACACCTAGAAAAAAATGCTTTGCCATGAACTAGACGTGCCCAGCTTTAACAAGATTTGCATGTGCTTAACTATTACACTTCAGGAGCAATCCTACCCAACTTTCCAGCACTGGCATAGCTGTGACAGTGGGGCAGGTGCTGCATCCTGTAGCCATGGAGCCTTCTCAAGATAAGGGAATGTTTTCTCCCTTACCTTAGAGCTGCATTGCCCTTATCCCAGTGCTAGAAAGTTGGTTGGGATTGCACCCAAACCACACATACAATTTAAGATCTTGTGAGCCCAAAATCTGGACAATCCAAAGATCTGCCTTCAGTGAATTTGCTTTTTGCTGTATAACAAGGGAATACAGAGAATAAGTGCCAAATTTAAATCCCATGTGGTTCTTATTGTACAGAAGGTGGAAGGGGGGGTGAAAAGAGTAATCAATTTTATACAACTGGAATGGTTCATGCAAAATGCACCTAAACTATGCTAAGGACTAGTTATACAAACTGGTGGAACACCACTGCAGGGCAAAATTATGGAAACCAGTTCCATTCAAGCCCGGGAATTCACAAGGACTTTGATTCTTCATCAGCCTCATTCTCAAAGTGCGAGAGCTCAATCCCATGCATGTTTACTCAGAAGTAAGTCCTATTATAGTCAATTGGGCTTACCTGAGAGCAAGGGCAGATAAGATTGCCTTGGTTATAAATCAGGGTGGGTGGAAGATGTCTTATTCTTTGCACCTTTTTCTCAACTATATAAGGTTAAGTCTGGAAGAATCTATGGCATTATTACTGCTACAGTATTAACTGCATATGCTAAGTCACAATGTATGCAATATCGCATTTTTTATAGATGATAAAATAAAATCTGGACTTCAGTAGCTGCTAGGAGCAGGCTCTTAGCAGTGCAGAGGTGTTTTTCAGGGATAACCTGGTTTGATAATCTAGATGCCAGTTCTCTCCGTAGCAAAACAGGGTAACTCAAAGTCCGGACACATTTGAAGGCACCAGTGTCTTTGAAACTCTTCAAACAAACGTTTTAAATTTCTGCCTCTTGTTTTTACAGGCATGTGAATATGATATTGTAATTTTTTTAAAAAAAAATCTGTATGTCTTAAACTGAACTTTCAGGTGTTGCATGTCAAAACTGGCACATGGATGGCATTTTATAAACCATGCTGGAATAAACTCATTAACAGATGTGCAGCTGTGTATTCTTTGGATGTGGGTTAAGTCTCTTGAGCAGCCCCCTCACAGGTTAAGTACAGCTCACGTCCAGATATAGGTATGTGCATTTAGGAGTCTTTAAAGTGGGGGCAATCCTGCAGTGCATTGCCCCATACTCCCTTCGCCCGACAGTCAAAATCATAACCATCGCAAGTCCGATTAGGTAGCAGTGGGACTTCAAAAGACGTCAAGAGCTTGGTTTTTACTTTATAAAGGGATACCTAGGAACAGATGTTGATAACGCTGATAGCTTATTTAACAGATTTTTTTAGTAGCTCAGAGATTATGGGCACAATCCTGACCTAGAGCTAGGCTGCCATAAGTCACTTGTGCCAGCCCAGGAGCATTGCAGATGCACAAAGCACATTTGGACCACTGTGTGCCAGCCTCCCTGACTCCAACCAAGAATAGTCCAAACGTGCTTTGTGGTGCATTTGTGACACTCCTGGGCAGGCACATGTGACTTTTGCCGGCCTAACTCCAGGTTAGGATTGTGCCCTACGTTCCATACTCCCAAGGGATATGGATATCCCTGGTTAAGAATCACTGCTTCAAATGCTCCTTTTGTAACACAGATCCTTCAGGGCACAGATAATTACTTTCCTGTTTGTCTTTCAGTATATAAAATGAGTCTTACCACTCAGGCTTGGAAACCAACACAAATCTGCTCACCTGTGACTTAGCACTTTTAGATGCTACTGATGTCCAGAAAGGGTGCAAATGTATTTTTCAATGTTTTTATACCACCCCTTCCTCCCAAGAAGCTCAGGGTAGTTCACGTGGCTCCATCCCTCCTTTTGTCCTACGCTGGCAGGTAGGCAATGCTAAGAGATCGTGACTGGCCCAAGGTCACCTAGGATACTCTGTGGCTGAGAGGGGATTTGAATCTTTCAGGTCCAAGTCCAATTCCTGAACCACTGCGCCATCCTGGCTCTCATAGCTATGTGCACTCCCCAGCACATGCATGGTTCACAGAGGGAGGGAGGGAGGGGTGGGGAAGAGTCTCTGTAATTTTGGCTGCTCTTCCCTGCTGAAGCTTCAAATCTCAGCTGCCCTCACCATTGTTTTTTGCATGTAGCACATTACATTAAAATCAAAGCAACAAAGGCGGCTATTTTGGCCCCTGCTTCTATGCAGTTTGCCATTCTCATGAAGGGTTGATATTCTGACATGTGGTGTAGGCATACACTCAAAAAGTGATGATCTGTCATAACTCAGACAAAAGTGCCAACGCATTTTTAATCCTATCCATTTATTAAACAAATCCTTTACAATGATTCCATACTATATTCAAGATTAGTGTTCAGAAAACCTATGATTTTCCCTACATACAAAAATACAGATTTGTTTGTTTTAAACACTATGAAAAACAAGACACGTACCCATGAGAGACTTGTAGAATTCCATATCTTGGTATATCAAAAGAACAGAGGAAACATTAGCACAGACCAAAAGGCAAAATAGATAGCCACATGTTAAATTGTAAGTTACCCCCAAAAATTGTGCCAATATACAAAGCAAAACTTAAGTACACCATTTAAAATGATTAAAAAAAAAAAAAGATCAAGCAGCGATTTAATTATTGCCTTCAGTATCACAATTTAAGTAAAAATAATTACAATCCTTCATCCAGGAACCTATCTATGTGTAGTAACATTGAAGATAAAAAAGGAAGTGCACAGCGTATAAATACCACTTGTCTCCATTAAACATTGAGGGAATGGATGAACTAGTTTTAAGAAATTGTTCACAGCGCAAATAGGACTCTTCATACACCAACCCAGAGGGTTGTATCCAAAGCAAATTAGTCATGTCTGCGTTCCGTTGAAATCAATGAAACAGGAGTTGTGACTAACTATTGATTTCAGTGGCATTAGCTATCAGGAGTAGCCTTTGGATATTATCACGCAGGACCAGGAGTAGAAAGGAATTTCCTAGGGACCCTAGGAAACTCCAATTACAGCTTGTTTGGTGCTGAACAGGCAAGGCAGAATAAACCCCTTGCCCTACCTGCAGAGAGATCAGTGAACGCTGATTTACCAGGTCTGCAATAACAGGTTCCTGGAGCAACACAGGAGCGATTTCTGGGTGGCTGAATTCCATCCTGCTCTAAGAGGTACCAACTGCGCAAGGCCAACAATGGTTCTATCCCTAAATTTCTTGGCAACCCACTGCTTTGTCTGCAGTAGGCCAGGATGCTGCAGGGAAAAATGGCAGGTTACTCAGAAGTAGTTTGAGTCCCTTGTCATTTTATGCTGTAGCATCCTTGTCTCAGCAGGCCCGCCAAGAACCTGGTTGTGACCCACTGTTCCATCCCACGCTGTTAGCTTAGTACAGGTAGAGCCGCGTTTTCCGATCCAGTCACTCCCAGATCTGCACAACCGTAGAAGACAAGGGTTCTTTGTTTAAACACGTACTGTTAATCAAGTGTTTTTAAAAGCATTCTAAAAAAGCTTTTCTTACCATGGCCGTGAGATCTGCAGCCAAATTCATTAGCTCTGAGATAAGATCTTCTCCCTCATCCAGGGAAGTGGGATTAATCACTTCCATTTTGCATTTTTCACCTTGCTCCAGGGTGAAGGGAAGAGATCTCAGCTAAAGGATCCTAATTCTGCTAAGCCCGTGGAGAATGGCTGCAGCCCATTGCCATGGTAAGAGAGGCTTTTTGAAAGGCTGAATGCTAACAGCATGATTTCATTTAACACGTTTTTGGTTTTTGCATCCATGAGGGTTCCTGGAAGCGGAAACCCTTGCAGATAAAGGCTCCACCTGTTTGTGAATCTGGTGAGGTATACACTGAAAATCTCTAACTGGTACTTAACACCACCTTGATAGTCAATGCCATTAGTAAAAGCACGGCGATTCATTGCTAAAACAGAGCAATTAAAAACTGTGTTAGGCAAGGTATTTTTTCCCCTGGCAACAGCTCCTTTTGAGCAAAGATATGCCCTGACATATCGTATTGAAGGCCCAAGATGAAAGCCACTTAATAGCCACTGCTAGAGCAGCTTCTTCTTCCCTTCTCCACACATCCCAAGCATTTCTATGATTTTTCCCTCCTCTGACTGTGGTTGGGCTTGTAGCTCTAGGCACATGACTATAACCACAGGTATGTGGATGTAAGTACATTTAAGTCCATGGGACTTGCTCTCACGTGTGTTTTGGATAAGCAGAGCCAGGCTTTGGCTATGCCAGTCCTTTTCTGTACCGAGCTCCCAGACATTCCTTCAATTTCTTAGCACACAATAAATCTAGAGAGAATTATTAAGGGCAGCTGCGTGCTACCTAAAAGAAAACTGGATCCATTCTATGCAATGCAAGAGTTGCCCAATTCAAAACAAACTCTGGTTTCACCAACATATATATTTTTTTCTGTTGGCCTGTCTGGCAACTAGACATTTACCCCAGCACAAAAGTAAAATGGACTTTCTGGCTTCAGTAGGAAAGATGCCACCTTGCAGATGAAAGATGAAACCATGCAGATTCTGATTTTGGATATATCCAAACAGATCGTCGGGGGTCACAAATAGCATCCTGAAGGAGAAATACTGTATCACAAATACAAGATAGCCAGCCCAGAAGAGATTCAAGCAACATTTTTAGTCTCAAGAGTTCAGGTGGGTGAAACTGGTCCCCAAGAACAGCATCAGTCAGTGGGGAGAACAACCGGGACCCAGACTGCTATCGCACTGAACTGGGCCTGGAAACTCACGCTCAGCTTTACTTATTTTTAAGGGGCTCTCCAATGCAGCACTACCATGTTTTGGGGACCTGCTTAGTAGGAGGATTACCAATACATGCCTCAGTGCCACTCCCTGCAGGGCAGGACACAAGGGCATCCCTGAAACTGGGGTTTGTTCCTTGGCTGCCTATTTCAATATGGTCCCCCAGAGCCCAGCTTTACAGTCTATGCCAGTGATGGCGAACCCACGACACACGTGTCAAAAGTGGCAGCACACCAAAGCATTTTGGGGGACACACAAGCATTCGCCAACAACAAATGAGCGTTTTTTT
>JAJKFI010000011.1:7433340-7485839 GCA_029204185.1 Lerista edwardsae | reverse complement strand
TTTTTTTAAGAGATGAAAAACTACAAATACGAAAAACCCAACTTATATTACTGTTCAGATTACAGCAAAAGAACATTTGGAGACGATGCATACAATTAGCTTGCAACACTGTACTAAACTAGCAGAGACAATTAAGCCAATGCAAGTAATTATAGAGGCTCCATTAGATGCAAGCCCAATACAAGGACAGAGGCACCATTTGTACAATGGAGCAGGAAGCTCCTGGCCTAAAACTGATATTCCTGACCTAGACGCCTGCACACAGGAATTGAAAACTCATTTTGGGCAGTAGGCAGCGATGGGATTAACAAACGACCTGGGGGAACGCTGGGCGGGATGTACTCGTAATTGGAAGCCCGTGATTGGCAGCCCGCGCGATTGGCAGCCCGTCTGTTCCACCCCGCTGCCCCCAGTTGGCACACCCCACCGCTGCGTGCCCAGGCACCTGGGAGGGCCTCCAGGCGAGCAGGCACCCCTTCCGAGGCCTGGGGGCCCCGCGTGGCAGCAGGGAAGGCGGCGGGGCGGAACTGACGGGCAGCCAATCACGCGGGAGTTCCGCGTACGTCCCGCCCAGCGTTCCCCCAGGTCGTTTGTTAATCCCATCGCTGGCAGTAGGCCAGTGGTTCTCAGATGTTTTAGCACTGAGACCCAGTTTTTATAATGGCAATCTGTCTTAATGGGAGTGGCCGAGGAATGGGTTTCTGACAGCGCCGCATCAATTGTGGTGCTGTGGGAACCCCAGGGGTACTTATCCCATCGGAGCGGGGGTCGTGCTGGCCTCTGGGAGGCACCCAGCCCCCTCTGCAAGCCTCCCTGATGAGGTAAAAAGCCTTGTTTGTACGTGCAAAGCAGTTTCTGTTTGCATGCAAAAAGAGTGAGGTAGAGACTACTAGAGCAGCGGTTCCCAAATTGGTGGGTCGTGACCCACTGAGGGAACCAGATGAGGGCCACAATTTGAAAAGTGGTTAAACGGGTTGTGCCATTCCGGAACCCCCAGTGGATACCAAAATCAGTGGATACTGAAATCAATGGAAAAATAGCTTTAAATACCCACTTCCAGGTCTCTTGGTCCTCTATTGTTGCCCTAGAATGCATTGGTATAGATGCTGTACCATATTCAGCCACTAGATGGAGTGAATAATGGAATCTAACAGAGCATCAGAGGGAAGGAAATAAAATGGGATTTTGGCACTTTTTTCCTTGTTACAAGGCATTTAAAGTTGGACCCCGGTAGATAGTCAAATCAGTGGATAATGAGGCATGACTATAATTGAAAACGGCTGGAAGAGCAAAGCAGTGAAAGTCAAGGTGTTGCTGTAGGTGCAAAGCAGAAGTGAAAGAACAGAACATTACACAGTATTAAGAAAGGCGGTTTCTCAAGATGAATGAATAACAGTAGCTGGACCCCAAATGGTCCCTACTGTGAAGCCTGGACAGGACCTGTTCAGGTTTCACTAGCCAAGTGCATCACTTTTTGTTTAAGGCATTTACAGAAATCCCATCAGCATCGTTCTATCTCCTGGGGCAGAGGCAGCACTGAAATCAGGGGTCATAAAGTCCTCCCAACCCCTAGGAGGCAATTCAGGTCTCAAAGCAAATAAGTAATAAACGTGTCCAGAGAACACAGCAGCCATTGAGAACGCAGGCCCTTAATTATATAGTTACCAATTCACGGAAGCATCGAGACTCAACGTCAAGACAAAAAACCTGTCTTCCACATACTATGCAGCCAATAGCTGAGGTATCATTCAAGACTTAAGGGCGCGTACAAAATTAAATGGGCCATAGCAGTGGTTCCCAAACTTATGTGGGTCACGAGACCCCCCCCCTCCCACAGCCTCTTCTTCTCAGCAAAGCCGGATGTCACCATCTTGGAACGCAAAAGATCTCGTAAGTTCCAAGATGGCGGTACCCAAATCTTGAGATCCAAAATGGTGGCGCCCATGAAACTAGGAGGGGCCACTGGGGACATCCCGTGGCACACCATGAATGTGCCGTGACACCCTAAGGTGCCATGATGGACGTTTTGGGAACCGCTGGCCTACAAAAGCGACTGACAGGCGAGCCATAGCTCAATGTCAGGCTGTGCACAGAAGGTTGCAGGTTCAATCCCGTGCAACCTCCTGAGGTTCTTCTCAGTGTCCTTCTGAGTAGGACATCCGTCTGAAATCCTAGGTAGTCTTCACTGACAACAACATGACTCAGTAGAAGGCAGCTCCATCTGACTAAGTGCTGCAAGAAGACTGCGTGACAGCAGAAGAGACAACAAAGCTGCACTAGCATGATGGGGAAAATAGCTAAATATAACTTTGTTTAGAACCCTGTAAGATAGCGCTGAACCTAGTGAAATAAGACACCAGGGAGAGAAAAGTTCAAATATCTCAATTTTATCTCTCTGCAACAGGAGCCACAGGTGGAGAATTCACCATAAAGACACAACTGTGACAAGGAAGCTGCAGGAAAATAACAGCAGTGAAGGAGAAGCAGCATCGCATTCTAAAAACATAGACTCAGAATTGGAAGCTACCTATAAGGACATCTAATCCAACCACCTGCCTGTCCCAGAACATCTTCAGCAGGGGACTCTCAAGCAGATGCTTACAGACCTCCAGTGAGGATATAAGAGAGTATAATCTCCAGTAAAGAACCCTCTCTGCTGGATCTGACCAAGGGCCCAATTAGTCCAGCTTCCTGTATCTCTCCTGTACCTCACAGTGGCCCACCAGATGCCTCAGGGAGCAAACAAGACGACATGATACCTGTATCCTGTTGCCACTCCTTTTGGTTCCCAACCACTGGGACCCTGGTGACTAGAAGTGACATCTTTAAGAGCAGAACTGATGTCATTAAACAGGAAGTGACATCATTGTACCTGTAAAAAAAATGTACTGTATCTAGACTACCACAGGCTACCAAATGCAACAGTTCTTTTTAAGAATGTGGAAACACCTTGACTTTTTTTTTTTTTAAACACATTTCTCTGTTTGTAGGTTCCCTGAAAACGTTAAAAAAAATACAACTTTTTGATGTTGCGCCAACGCACCTATGGTAGTAAATTGGGTCTTCGCAACCCCCAGGTTGGGAACCACTGAACTAAACCATGCAATGCTGTTGAATTTAACTACAGAAGGCACAACTATCAGGCCACAGCAAGAACTTCAGTCCCAACGCCCACAATGTTGGAACACCGTCTTAATCCCTGACTCACTGTGATACTGAATTTACTTTATCAACCACTCTGAGCACATTTCTTTTGTTCCTTTAAAGACACTGATATTTGCAGCCTTTTTCTTCAACAGGGAACAGATAAGAAACGCCCCACAGTTAACCGGAGCACAGTGTGCCCCTGTTCCTAGAATGAAGAGTTCTCTTTAAGAAACATCACAGCCTACGCTCCAGGAATGTGAGCTGGCAGACCAGATCAAATAGGAGGACTCCACCTATTTGTGGTTTAACAATTGTGCACAATTTTAATGACAACGTGAACATGCCAAGACGGTCTTGCTGCATGGTCTATGCGCAGAGGCGCCCGCTCACCGAAGGACAGAGAAATAGAAAACTTGGTGGCAAATTACTTCAACATGTTCAACACAGTAGCAGTGGTTGTTTCTGCCAGATAACCTGTAGCTAACAATTCAAAACAGGCACCCACTGATACCACCTACAGAACCCGGCACACAGCGTGGAGAAAGATACTGATAAGCACAAAAACACGCCAAGGCAACCCAGATATTAGCGCTTGACTGGAATGTGGGCAAATAGCCCAACCAGCCAAGCAGCAACATGCTCTAAAATTAGTGAAAATGAAGTGATCCATTATTCCTCAACAGCAGCAATTTTCAACCTTTTTCATCTCGCGGCACACGGAAGAGGTGCTAAAACGGGCAAGGCACACCATCAGTTTTTGACAGTTTGTGATAATTGACACGGCACACCCAGTGGCGGGCCGGGCCGGGAGCGCGCCCCATAGCAGGCGCTGAACACGCGCCCCCCCCCACTTCGCCCTGCCCCCGCGTGTCATGCAGACATGCCTCCCTTACCCCAGAAACGCTCTATTTTGGAGCGTAAGGGAGGCGTGGGCGGGCCAGAAACCGTGCGGTCTCTCCTGGACCGCGCGCAATGGCGCCCCGCCACTGCCCCGCGCCCCATGGCTCGTGCCATGGGGTGCTACAGGTAAGATACGCGCCTGGGCACACCATGCTGCTGGTCGGTGGCTCGTATCTCCCAATGGCCCTAATAATAAATGAAACCCAGCCCAGCAATATAACCTCCTGCGGGACATCTGTGGCACACCAATAGCCTGAAGCGCACTGGTTGGAAATTGCTGCTTACAAACGCTTCTAGCTATACATTATCAATGGGATTTAGAGCACAATCCTAACTTGGAGTTAGGCCGGCACAAGAGACACCATAACGTATGTTTGGACCACTCTCCAAGTCAAGAGGCCAGCACACAGACATGCACAGGGCCGGCCTTACACCAATGTGACCAATGTCGTCACATTGGGCCCCGCACTAGCAGGGTGAGTATATTGCCTGCTGCAGCAGCTGGAATCTCTATGGGCTGTAAGTCAGTGGGACGAGCAGAGCAGCTTTGGCTTGGGCCCTCCCACCTGCCTCTGCCACTGAACAGCCCAAAATGGGCCACCTGGAAGCAGTTGGTAACGACTATCATATCACCACCAACTATCTCCATGTGCCATGCTTTGCGCATGGCACCAACCGTGCTCTTCTTGGTGAGTGGGGGCCCCGCAGGAATGCCAGAGCCGGCCCTGGACATGCGCCATGCTCCCTGACTCTGAGAGTGGTCCAAATGTGCTTTAGTGTCCCTTGTGGTGGCCTAACTGTGCCGGCCTCACTCCAGGTTAGGATTGTGACCTTAATCTAACCGCTTCCCACTGGCTCCGGGTGTTGCACAGTGTACCGTAAGGCACTACAACGCCAGCGGTGAACCAGCTGGGTCAGTGCTGAGGCCAGCACCAGTCGGTGTTGAGCCATGCGCCAGAAGGAGGTTGTGGGCAAGCTGGCAGGGGGAAGGCGGCGGAACTGGGCAGAGGGAAGACAGATTGGGGGGTGGACCCAGGAGTGGAGTAGAGACTGTAGCAGCCTCTGCCACCGAATCCCGTGCCCCCTTCCAAGCCGACAAACCCGATACGGGTTTCCTCGGTTCTGCACCCACTGAACAGAAGGCACAAATCCAAGTAGACCCACTGAGGAGACCTCCAGCTGCTTCCCTGGCCCCATAGGATACAGCGGCATCCATTTAGGCACAGCTGTTCCTCGGGGCGGCGGGAAACATAGGGCTGGGCTATCAAACATTTTTTTTCCCCTTGCTGATTTAAATCCACCCAGCCTGTGATTTACAGAGCAGTCTTATAAAGGTTTACTCAGAAGTAAGGCCCACTCTGTTCCACGGCACTGATTCCGATATGGCCATGCATCAGCTTGCAGCCGAAAACTAACCTGCTCCAACACATTTGACGATCACAGGCAGTGCCTGGTCTGGAAGCTCCCAGATCCTGAACTGCTGATAAACAGGCATGGATCTTCTTCGTTCACACAAGCTGCACAGCGCCATAATTTAAGGGAGAGAGGATGGGAGTGAGTGTGCGTGTTCACAGAGAGCCCTAAGGAAACACACATGGTGCCAGCCAAGCACCGGGATTCTTCCCAAGATCTTTTCTATTTTCAGTCATCAGCATCTTTCTAAAAAACCAACTACCTAAATTTACAAAATCCTGCCGTGGTAGCAGCTGCTGCTGAAGTCTCTTCAGTTTCCACATATGACTCAAAAGAAGGCACACAGCACCGAACTGGTACCGCTTCCCTTTGCCCCTTGCGCATTCCAACCGATTAAACTTTCTGTTCTTAAGATGCATCGAACCAGACAGCAAACGTTCTCTCGCATTCTTCTCCCAAATAATTTCTAAAAACGCGCTTTGGGGGGGGGGGGTCTGGTTTCTGTTTACCTCCCGCAAGCAAGCACAAGCCCTGAAATTACTTTGCATTAACTGAAACTAGGGAAAGTTCAGGTCTGCAGCACTTTCAAAAACTAGCAAGAGAGATAACCACGGAACAGCGAAATGTGGGCTTTGACCAGCCTATATTTCCAGGTGCAAGAGAGCAGCAGCAGGATGCAGGCATCTTGTTGTCTCATGTGCTCCCTGAGGCATCTGGTAGGCCACTGCGAGATACAGGAAGCTGGACTAGATGGGCCTTTGGCTTGGTCCATCAAGGCTCTTCTTATGTTATCCAAACAGGAAGCAGGACCCAAAGATTTCAGCATGATAAACCCACACTAAGGACCAATTCACAGTTAACTGCAGGGGTACACTTCATTCTGGTACAAATCCACACCAGTGTTTCTCAATCTTCAGCATTCTGTGATGCCCCCAGACCCTTTGTTTATATGGTGCAGCAATGACAACATCACTGGTTACTTCTGGGCTTGGAGACTGCAACAGGAGCTGGTAAGAGGGTAAGAAGATGAGCTCTCCAAAGTGCACCAAAACTGCATGCTGGAGCTCATCCTGCCGGGCTGAGTCTCCTATCTTAGTTTTCAGCTCCTATTGTGGTTTTGCTGCCGGCCAGCCCGTGGCCCTCGCAGGGAGTGATTCTCAATGCTCTGGGATGCTGTGATGCACAGTTTGGAACCTCTGGTCTACACTATTCTAGAAACATAGCTACAAACAAACTACATGGACAAAATAAATAATATTGTTTAAAGGTTTCCCCACGACCGAATGGTCCAGTCGTGACCAACTGTAGGGGGCAGTGCTCATCTCCGTTTCAAAGCCTGCAGAGCCAGCATTTTGTCCGAGGACAAGCTTCCGTGGTCATGTGGCCAGCATGACTCTACGCCGTAGCGCACGGAACGTCGTTCCCACCCCATGCAAGTGGTCCCTATTTATCTACTTGCATTGAGGTGCTTTCGAACTGCTAGGTTGGCAGGAGCTGGAACAAGCAACAGGAGCTCACTCCATCGCACAGTCTTGAACTCCCAACCTTCCAGTCGGAAAACCCAGCAACAGCGAATTAACCCGCTGTGCCACCACATCCCTTTAATATAATTTGGTTCCACACAAATATCAGCCTAAGGAGGCTACAATCCTTTATGCGCTTACCCGGGAGTAAGCCCCACTGAACACAAGGATTGTGCTGTACGTGATCTTCCTATGCACTGGCTCCAGTTAAACCCAAACAGAAAGTTGTCTCGGGACTTAAAGCCCCAAAATCAATGATCACATTAAATGTACAAAGCATGCACAACAATAACAGCCCTGCTGGATCAGGCCAAAGGCCCATCTAGTCCAGCTTCCTATATATCACAGTGGCCCACCAGATGCCTCAGGGAGCACACGAGACAACAAGATTGCCATTCCCTTGCACCTGGCATTCTGAAGTAACCGACTACTAACGTAAGGAGGTTGCACAACCCATCATGGCCTATAGTCCACAATGGACTTTTCATCCAGAAATCCCTTTTAAAGGTGCCGAGGCCAGACGCTATCACAACCTCCTGTGGCAAGGAGTTCCACAGATTAATTACCCGCTGGGTCAAAATGCTGCATCCCTGTGACCAGCAACTTGAAGTGCCACTGAAAAAAGGGTGGGAACAGACTCAATGCACACAGGTAAGAACACACACCTAAAGGACAAATCCAAGACAACACTCCTCCCCTACCAATTTTCTTTAACCAGTTACAAGAAATGTATTATGGGCAGAATATGTTCAGATATCCAGGAGTTTAAAACTATGACAGCCCAACAAACCAGCAGCCGAACAAGGAAAATCTCAGATGAAAAAAGCATCTTTTCATCATGATCTAATGGGAGGACAAAAACTAACGTTCACAAGAGGAAATGATAGTACAGTCTACTAAACATGCACATGTGACATTATTAGGCATGTCTCAAAAAAAAATTCCAATTATTAGAAGAAGAAATTATACCCAGCCTTTCCCATGCTGAAGCAAATGCAATCAGTGATCTCTTACAGACAATGATTTCTTCCGTACCCCTCTTTCATGCTGGAAAACAACGAGAGTCACTGCTGTTTTTCCATCACAAGGTGACATTCTGAAGTCACACTGCCGTAAACTTCACAAGGCTCGTGATCCTCTGAATAGATCAACAATTGTCCAAGTGCAGATCAGTACAACAGACATGGTTTCTCCAAGCCTTGCTCATTCAGCTGACCTGACCGATGGCCTATTTGAAAGAGATCATGTGGCTCTCCATGAAAGAGTCTACAATAAGTCACCTTGTGATTCAAAAGAAAACAGTTTTCATTTACCCTATCATATCTAAGGAAAGCAGTGTATCAGATTTCTCTCTCGGGCTTGGCCATGTACATTAAAAATCACTTAAAGAATGCAATAGCAATGGACCTTATAAGTTTATTGTTCATTGCATTTAAATATCAACTTTCTGCCTTGACTAAGGTATTCAAGATAGTTTACAAAAATGTTAGCAACATTAAAAAAACACAAGGCCACTGATGGTCTTTATAGAAGCTGGCATCAAAAACCCTCAATCCCAGGGAACCAAAAACTTTTACAGATTGCATTCCTTTGCCACACTTTAAAATTTTTTTCTAAATTTCACATTACAGTCAAATCACAGCCATTAAGTTCCATCATTATCAATGTTTTATCGGCCTTCCCAACATTGAAGATTTTATAACCAAGCTTGTCTTAGCCAGTTTTGTTTTGTTTTTAACAAGCCAAGTGGCAAATAGAGAAATCTTCTACCTCCAGTTGCTGTCCAGTTGCCAGCTTAAAATGTCTGTTCTTACACCCTAACCATAAGTTCCCTTATTACATATCAAAGGAACACCAAAAATATTTCTCTGTCATAGAAGGAAAATACTTTAAGAGACTTCCTGGTCTCCTGGATCATGAGTTTCAGTAAGCAGGACTCTACAACATCCGATATTAAATAGACTTAGAAGGCATAGGAGTATATAAACGCTGATTGAATCAAGATGGGAAATAAACTATACAAAGATGACACACACAGCACCACTTGGAAGAGAGGGAACTGCCATAAGAAAGAGCTGGCTTCCTACCTGCCATCTTTTGCCCAGTCACAAAATGTGACCTGCAGGGCTAGACAAAATTTCAGTGTTCATAGTTATCACATGGCCTAAATGTTCCTGTTTCCCTCCTTACCTTTAATCCTCACCCAAAAGGATTAGCTCTGAGCTGAAATAACAGTGCACTGCAGGAATGAGATGAAAAGATGCTCCCTGCCTAAACACAGGTAATAAAGAGTAACATCACTTCCTAAGGTTATAAAATGAGATACCCGGGGGAATTGCTAAATCCACCATACATCCAAGTCCCTATCCAAAAAAAAAAAAAAAGGATATAGCAGGCAATATATAAAACAGCTTTTGCATCCTATCATATCCTATCCCACATTTCCCTTTCCAAGGGAGTATCTCCCCTCCAAGCCCAGGCTTGAGAATCATCAATTTTAAAAAACGGAGATTTGTGGCACCTGAAAGACTGAACAGATTTATTGTGGCAGACCTTTTGTGGACCAGACTTTTTCTGAATGCTGGCAGAGATACCCAGACATGGGTATAGAAAGAGAAAAACAAGAATTGCAAACAGTGGGATGTAAACAGAAGGGGTCAAATCATGGTTTTTTGAAGCCCTCCTATTACCACTGTTTCCCCCCCCCACCTGAACCACTGTGCTTCAGACAACATTTGGCCAACACCCTTTTGTACTGGGGGGGGGGAATAATACACATCTTTTTTGGTGCCACAAGGCTCCCATTTTGCATTGGCTGCTGTTTGTACAGCCTCAGCCTCACAGGGGCCGGCGACCCCCCTCTGGAATTTGGCTGGAGACATGAGAGCAACATCTGGAGCTTTCAAGCCCGTTCTCTAAATCCCGGCCGTGGAAAAGCGGATGCCTTCGGGAAAACAGGGAAGAATCCGGCTACGATCCTAGATACATGCTTACCAGGGAGTAAGCCACATTGAACACAGTGAGGCTTATTTCTGAGTAGGCATATGTAGGCTTGCACTGTTAGAAGGAAGTCAAAGGCAGGGATGAGAGGAAATACATAAAGCAGAAGACACAGAGAAGCAGAACATGAAATCTCAGACCATATACAGATTTAAGTGATGTACATCCCACCCTTCCCTCCAAATAATCAGAGAGCTCAGGGTGGAGCCCAGATGAATGATAAATGATGGCGGGGGGCGGGGGGAGAGAAATAAAGATGAATAAATTGAGAAGCATGCAATGGAACCTGAAAGCAAATATGTTAGATTTAATAATAATAATAATAATAATAATAATAATAATAATAATGAGACAAAATAAATAAGGCAGAATCCGTTGAGAATCATGAAACGAAACCTCAAAAGCAAATAAACAAAAAGGTGATTTTAAAATGCAGACATGCCCCAGTATCTGCTGGGGTTCTGTGCTGGACACCCGGTGGATACCTGAAACTGGACACTTTTTTTAAAGATAGGGGAACATCAGTGGTTTTGCTTAGATAAAAAAGAGAGAGATCTGTTTAACGTTCCCCTATCTTTTAAATAGGTGTCCCAGTATCCATGGTTATCTGTGGACCCCGAATCAGTGGATACTGGGGCACGCCTGTACAACCAAAAACGAGGAGGGAAAAAATAAATGAGGGGGAATCAACGGAGGGGTGGGCCATGAAAATTGTTGTACACCATCACAATCCTATTCATTTCCTTCGAGGCTCCTCCATCCCAGACCTCTCAGTGCAGTTATTGATAGGATTGAGATAAATAATAACGATCAAAAGGAAGAGGAGGAAAAACCAAAACGAGGGGAGAGGCACGACTAAAAGCTCGAAGGCAGCGGGCGAGGCGCGGCGCCCCCAGTACGCACCACCTGGGCGATCTTCAGCTTGCCGAAGGTGCCGCGCAGGTAGTCCGGGTCGCAGCGGAGGCCGCGCAGCCCGCGACGCTGGCTGACGGGCTCGGTGGTGGGCTGGTAGGGGCTGCTGGCGCCGGAGATCATGGAGGTGCTGGACGCCTCCCCGTCGAAGCCCTCCAGCTCCTCGGCGCCCCGCATGTCGGCGGCGGGGCGGGGCGCACCGCGGCGCCCGCGTCAGGCTGCAGGCGGAGGCATGCTGGGCGGCCGCTGCAGGCCGGTTTCCCGCCCGGGGCACGCGAGGACCGGGCCGGCGCCCCAGCAGCGCTCCTGCGCCTCCCTCCGTCGCTCCCCGGCTGGCTTCTGGCGCCGCCGCCGCTCCGCCTCCTCTCCCTCGCCCCGCACTGGCTCGGCGGCGGAAAGGGAGGGGAGAGAGGCGGGGACAGCCCGCCCCGGAGCGCAGGAGGAGGAGGTGGCGGCGGCGGCGGCGGCGTCCGCGCTCCCAGCAGCACCCCTTGGCCCGGGCGCAGCGCGCAGAACTGCGAGAGGCGGCGCTGGAAGCCAGCGGGTCCCGCGCCCGCCCTGCAAACGCGTCACCTGTCCAGTGACGCTGCGCCCTTGGCTCCAGGATTGGGGTCCTGGGGCTGGGACGCCCCCCGCTGCGGAGGGTGGGGTGCACCTTAGGCAGGAGGGGCGAATAGCAAGCTGGGCTGTTGCAGTTCGAACTCTGTGTAAGCACAGGAAACTCTACCTGTGGTCAACCTGCCAAAGAAAAATGGGAGATCCGGGCCTGGCAATGTGGTCTTGTACTGCACTTAATTCGTCTAGCTTTGCATGAGCATTCGAAAATCTCAGGCTGCAGTGAAATGGACCAGAATTCCTGCCCCTGGTTCTGCATAATGCTTTGGGACGTGTGTAGGACCGGCCCAGTTGTGCAGCCCACTGAGTCGGTTGCCTAAGGCAAGAGATTGGTAAGGGTGTGTCTATATCGGGCTGCACATGAGCTACCACTGCCTAGCTAGCTAGAGAGGAAAAGCATAGCTGGCTGATCGTCTGCATCATACCTGTTGTGAAAACTGCTATTAGGGTTTCTGTACTGGATCACAGATGCAAAATAAGCAATGCAGAAACATTTAAGGTGCCCTCCTTGTCCAAGAACGTTTGATATTTATGTATTCTAGCACCTCAATAAGGAAAAATATGTGTGCCTAAGACAGATTTTCAGCAGCTGACTTTTCTCATTCTGGCAAAGTATTAAATGCAAGAATGCACTCTGTGGGGATTTTAACACAGGAAAGTTAATATATTAAGGTAGATGAACAGTAACCAAAACAGGGAACAAAAGGTTACATTTCTTGCACTAAATATTTAACAGTGGTGGTTCATTTATGACCTTAAGAGTATTGCTATTATGTTTATGATGCATGCAGATGATTTAAGGGAAACATACAAAGCCTTAGCGCTTGTCTTTTTAAACAAGTACCTAGTCCTCTTGCCTGACTAGGGTCAAAATTACAAAAAGAGCCGCCACAAGGAAGTATACAGGCGTGCCCTGGTACCCACTGATTCAGTATCCATGGGACAGCTATTAATTGGAACATTAAACCAATCTTGGTTTTTTATCTTGTTGCAGCAAAACTAGTGATGTGCACCTATGTTTAAACAGGCATCCCTAGCATCCACTGTTTCAAGTAGCCACAGGGGCATGTCCAGAACCGAACACCAGCAGATACCAGGGCATGCCTGCAATGATGCTTTTGTTCCTTTGCTTTACCATCCCCATGGAATCACATCTTTCCCCTGATTTAAGTATAGATCTGTTTTTGGACATTTGATGTTAATCCCAATTTCACATTTCAGAAGAATTTAAGTACTTTTTCACTTGGCAACTTTTCTATTGAGACTTTGGCCCTGCCTACCCACCCAATGACCTGGTTTAGCATTGTGGCCAAGAGGTTGAGCTACAGATCAGGCCTTCCGAGATTCAAGCTACTCCTTCCCAGCCTCAGTTTCCCAACTGCAAGGTGGGAGAATAATATTTACCTTGCAAGATAGTTGTAAGGGTTAAAAATAAGGGTTGCCCCACAACCAAATGGTCTAGTCATGACCGACTGTAGGAGGCGGTGCTCATCTTTGTTTCTAAGCCGAAAAGCCAGCGCTTGTCCAAGGACAAGTTTCCGTGGTCATGTGGCCAGCATGACTATATGCCAAGGCGCAAGGAACGCCGTTACCTTCCCACCAAAGTGGTACCTATTTATCTACTCACATTTTTACGTGCTTTCGAACTGCTAGGTTGGCAGGAGCTGGGACAAGCAACAGGAGCTCGCTCCATTGCATGGTCTCAAACTTTCAACCTTCCAGGCAGCAAGCTTGCAACTCAGCAGTTTAACCCACTGCACCACCACGTCCCTTACCAAGTTGTAAGGATTACATCCAGATAATACTTGTGAAGCACTCTGGACATTCAGAAGTGTGATATAAATGTAAAGTACGGGCATGCCCCGGTATCCACTGGGGTTCCGTTCCAGATTCCCCCATGGATACCTGAAACTGGGGATACTGGGGATGTCTTTTTAAAGATAGGGGAACATCAGTGGTTTTGCTGCAACAAGGTGAAAAAAAGATTTGATTAACATTTCCCTATCTTTTTAATAGGTGCCCCAGTATCATCCTCTCTCCAGAAGAAGGGACACTGGCAGAAAGAAAACCGAGCACCACTCAACACATTTCAGTGTACAGACATCTATATTACACAAATATGTTGATTTCATCATAGAGGGTTCCAAGTTATCCCCTTCAGATCCACTGTTATGAGTTTGTGGTAGTATTTCCTGTTTTGCACAGTGCAAATTTTTACAGTGCATAAAGCAAGCATTCCTGAGTGGTGTTTTTTTTCCCTTCTTGAAAGTGAGATATCTTGGCAAGCAATACACTCTAGCTCCCTCAACTGGAAACAAATGAGCACACAGGAGATGTTCTCCACTGAAATTATATGCACATTAAAACAAAACACACCATTAAAACAAAACACCACCACCACCACAGCACAGGCCATTTTCATCAAGAGGACAGATCCAAAAAATGCATTCTCTATATTAAAATCTGGGTATGAAAATCCATAGCTAAGGTTATAGCTAGTGAAACAAGGTAGAAATTACAGAAAAGCCCAAGAAACTCTTAAGTCTGGTTATGGAAGGAGATGAAAGCAAGAATCACTCCAAAAGCAATGCAAAATTGAGATGGGTGCTGTCAGTTGAAGGGGATGAAAGGCTGCGTAATAGAAAGAAACTGTATTTTTAGGCTCAATTTCCTAGGTGTCATGGATATGTTATTGATATTTTTGTTGCTTCAACATTTAAAACCTTGCTATAAAATTCTTAGTTCACAGAACACTACCCGATGCAGTTCTTACATGACCTTGCTTTCATCTGCTCCTTTGATAACATATTCTCAAATCCACCTTACTGCTTTCCTCCCACCTCCGATCTCTGCCTCATTTGCTCATAGAACAAATTCAGATGTTCCTTGAAAACACCGTGTCCTTCATTTTGTGTGGTAGAATGGACTCATGAAACTCCTTGCCACAAATAGTTGTGCCAAACACTTGGAAATCTTTTTGTAAGGGACAAAGGACGCAATCCTAACCTGGAGTTAAGTGCGTTTGTGACACTCTCAGAATCAGGGAGGCTGGGACACATGCATGTACCAGCCTTCCTGACTCCAAGAGTGGTCCACGCGCACTTTACAGTGTGTTTGCAACACTTCTGGGCTGGCAGAAGTGACTTGTGCCCGCCTAATTCCAGGTTAGGATTGTGCCGTCAATAATACACATCTTGGTGACTGCATACCTTTGAGCACTAGTGGCAAGAGATTCACAGCGGACTGATGATAAAGCTTCCATATTCAGGGCAGTATACCTCTGAATACCAAATGCTAGAGACATACAAGGAAGAGCTTGCGCCCAAGCTCGGTAGTTGACCATTCTGGAAAACTGATGCTGGGCTAGGCTGATTGAAGAGGGCTCTTACACCTGTGATTCCTATGAGACTTGTACATTAATGACTGTTGACATCAAATTTTTAAGGTAGTCCAGCTTTGATTCAGAAAGACAGTTCTCCGGCATCAGCACAAAACTTTGCTCCAAGTTCTTATGCAATATGCTCAAACATCGTTTTGCTTCACATCTACCATTCTAGAACTGCCTCGCATGAGAAGAAGCCACTCCACACTGGTTAAGCAGTCTTGGTTTGTGTTTATTGAAGCCATTAATTAAAGACATGTCCTCATTTTTGCCAGTACTAGAAAGCAAGATTCCACATGGACTGCACCTGGTTAAAGCTGTACAACTGAACTAAGGGCTTGGTGTTGGATACATCTGCGGTCCTCGTTGGAAGTTAAAAACATCAATAAACTTAGTAATACAGGAGAGTGAACTTTCATTTACAGCATGGATATGGTTAAGTTCAGTCACTTTCAATGTAGTTAAATTAAATTAAATACAACAAGTTCTGTTCAGTTTAAACAAGTTTTTAAATGCCGAGAAAAGTGCAAACTTAAAAAACCACCCAAAAAAAAAAATCAAGCAGCATAACCGTAGCATTTTGATGGAGGGCCAATCCTTTATATCTGCCTTCTCTTCAAGTGGAATCAATTACTCGAGTTTAAACATGAACAGTAGATGCAATCACTATACTGTATATAAATATAGCCATGTAATAATTTTAACAGTCTACCATACAAGTGTATCCTGAAAATACAGTTAACTGTATTTTTTAAAAAATGTAAAGGCTGTTTTGCAAATTTGGCCTTTGGTTCCAATGCTCGAGAACACCAGGAAAAAAAAAAAGAGAGACAACTGTGCAGCTTTCCAAAGTTCCTAGACTTTGGCAACCAACAAACATGACACTTACAGCTTTTCTTCCTCGGCAAAACTAGGAGCATTCACTTGCAAAGAGGAAATGGCTGGGGTGGGGAGGGAGGAAGGGGAAGATTCAAACTTCTGTTTGGATCCCAGTGGTATATTGTTGGCTTTTGCTCATTTGCAGCACAGCTAACATTCATTTTATAAAAATAAAAAATACAAACAAAAAAACTTGCACACAATATTAGTACACAAAGCGAGTAGCTGCATGAATGGCAAAAACATGAATAGGCAGTTGTGTAATGAGGTCTGCACTGGAACCGCATCCCATCGTGAAACACTTGCTCATCCAACGTACACATTTAGCTTCCAAGATTTCATTCTCCGAAAACCAGAAGGGCTCCTCCACGCAGCCAAGATCAGCTCTGGACTGGCCAGCTCATCACAAGGCTGATTCTAGGCCATCTGCATTCAGCAAGACATGGCAAGGAGACAGTGGCGACAGAGAGGCCACATTCCCCTCTGCTAGTGGGAAGTTAACCGTCTCCAAGTGCCAACTTACTCCATGTTTATACATGGCACAACATCTGCAGCTGCCGCACAGTGCACCAAAGCCCCAAGCCAACAGGGCAGGGTGGAAGTTGCATCTGCTGCGTGGCTGCAAGGCAATGGGGTTGTGTTAAAACGTGTTTTTGGCAAACCGTATGCCAAATTCCAACAGGCAGGAAAAACAAAGAAACCCCACACACCAGGTCTTCTAGCCACAACTTCTCAGTTTTAACATTGAGGCAACTGTGGACGTAACCGAGGTTCTGAAACTTATAAAAGTGTAAAAATAAAGGATGCAGGGAAGACGTAACTGGCACATGTAAACATGCTTTTGTGCTAACGCAAGTAAATACTCTTAGCTTTCTAGATAGTTAAACGGACTTAAAAAAACAAAGAGAGACAGCCTCTATACGCAACGTGGGGTTTGCAGTTACATCCAGTACTGTGTTAGTGGTCAATTCATTCTGTATATTTCACAATATATATATAAATATTAGGGGTGTTCTATTAGGAAACAAGATTTAGCATAACACTCAAATCCATATCAATAAAAGTAAACTCTGCATAATTCATATGGTGTGTTTTTCCCTTCTGTGTGCTGAAAGTTTGGTTCCATAAGTTAAGGTAGTGTTTCTCTGTCAAATATACCATACAGAACTCAAAAAGTGCCATTTCAATAACTGTAGGAGTCTTTCATAGAACCATAGTTCCAAGTGGCCATGAGTACTAACCCACGTAGCAATGAAGGACAACTGGAAGCCTTTTTTCCCCACACTGGAAAAAAAGGCAAACCCAAAGGGAGTGGGGTGAGAAAAATACAGGTACTGAAGTCATTACGTTCTACATTTATCAATGTAAACCTCTACACAACTCTGCAGCCGATGGTGATTTGGAATTCAGTTCTTGGAAGTCTACCAGAAAACCATCACAAGTTCTTAAAAACTTAAGGCAGGATTCAGTTTTTTTAGCTCTGCAGTTAACTCTGAACTACACAAAAGAAAAATGGATTAATGGGAAAACGATATGTCATCCATTGCTCTGAAGAGGCCAGGTGGTTGGTATTTAAGGAAAAAAAGACACAGGCAGAAGCTATCAGAAAACAGGATTCAAAATTAACACACAACTGTCAAAGAATTACCAAGTTTTTTTTAAAATTAAGTCAAACAGAGTCTGTTTGTACTACAGTGCACAAGAGGTTCAAGCACCTTCTAAAAGACAACTCTCACTGTGCCAGGCACTTGGTCTAAGCAAGTTTCTCCCTGTGTCAACTAGGACAAAAAGGGTACCCACCACATTGTATTCAACTCCTTGTTAAAACTAAAAAAAAACAGAAGCAATTTATTAACAAGAAAAATTCCCATGATGCTCAGGGTTTTAAGCTTTGAGCACTCTCCAATTTTGTAAAGGCTTTTGTTTTTAAACAGTGATTATCTGATTTATGTTCAACACAGGGTTTATTAACACTGCTTTCTCTCCAGTCTGTCCAACATGCTTTTCACTTCTACAGAGTCGGATCTCGCGTCTCCCCCCATTTAATGCAGCATTTCGACACACTTTTCATCTAACCAACACTCTGCTACACCAGATTCTCTCCCAAGTACAGGTACACTTTGAGTGGCCAACTCCAGTAAACTTGGAAAAGGGATTTCATTTCTTCTTAGTGCCAGCAGCCGCTAGTGGTTTTTCCAACAGGAATTCCGCACTTCACTTCTGTGTTCCTCCTAAGAACTGCAGCTGCATCTCACTCGCCACCCAAAACAAGATAATTGCCCTATTTAAACTCTAAAATGGTTATCTTAAAACAGAGGAATTTTTATATGCAAAAATTTCCTGAATGTGCACTTGATACCGGGACAAGCCAATGAAGGTTAAGTTTCATTTTCCCCCTGCCCCGAGAAAACTTATAGCATCTGCGACAGCAGAGAGCTCCTGGTCTTATCAATGTACATAGTTATTTGGTCATTTACATATGCATGTTTTAAGCGTTATCAAGCTTCGTTCTCTGTCGGAGAGGAGTTGGCCGTCACCATGGAGTCTGGCTTGCGGGTCATTCTATCCAGTTCTTCTTGAACATTCGTCAAAACGGTTTTTTGCCCTAAAAAACACAAGAGATGGGTTGCGCTTTAGTACATAATGCTCGCACTTCAAATATTAAAACTGATGAAGACGCACAACCTCAGAAGAACAGAGCATATTCCATAGAGGGTGCATAGGGGAGAGTTGGAGAAAGTAAGGAACATACAGGGGACAATTGGCCTGCTGAGGCTTCTAACAGTGTATAGCATCTCGTGGAGGGAAAGGGATTGTATGCACAATTGCAGATGCGCATTAGAGAGAAGGACAGCTTTCCCTTTTCCAACTCTACAGAAATGTCCCCAATACAAAGCAAAGAGACATTTGGTTCTTAGCATTACACCAAGACATGGAATACAAGGTGGAGCAACACAGGCGATAGCTCAGCAACAGAGAAACTCTAGTATTTTACAGTGCGGCATTAGCCAAACACCCTACATTGTACATCGGCCCCTTTCCAGTACCTGACTTTTTGGCTGTACTCTGCACTCCTCCTGCCCCAGGACTCCCAGGAGAGCCAGTCTTTTTACTCAGCAGGCTGTTGAAAAAGCTGGCCAGCACACCTTCACTTGCAGCATTATCTAATTAAGAGGAAAAATGAGATAAGCATGCTTAATGCACAGTACAATTGTGACAGATGAGAAGCTCTCCATCACATTCAACAGGCTGATTTTGCAAAATACACCCCCAGACCAAAATCTAAGGAAGTGAGTCCTGATTAAGCACCATCAAAATCAATGGGATTTAAATTGCTCCCAATTAACTTGCCTCATGGATTTCAATAGTGCTTAGTCAGGATCCATTTTCCTGGGATAGAAGCCAACATAAAATTAAATGAGAGGAGAGGGGAAAAAACAAGACCAAGAACAGAATTTCTCACCAATACATTGCTCTTTTATCACTGCTCACTGAAACTGTACGCAAAATAACTGGTACTTTCATTTTCCCCCATTGATTCAATAAAAAGCCATCACTTTTTGTGTGTGTGCTTTTGTTTTCCTCCTTGCTGGATTCAAATCTGGTGTGAATTTATCCATAATTATTAAGCCCCAAACCTTCCACAGCCATGGCAGTTCAGAGATGGTTTTCCCCATGTTTATGCTATAATTAAATGAACCATAGCTAATGTTTCTTATACAGATATTGCCTCTATCATGGTAACACTCTGGCATGTTGAAGTGCCCACTGAGCACTCTAGGAACTGTGGGAAGGGAAGGCTACAAATGAAGACGTATGTTGACAAAACATTTCAACACCTACTTTTAATAGTGGGATCTGGCTTCTTAACAGATGCTATTGGCGAGGCACTGGGGACTGTGGCAGGACCTGGTCTGCCCTGGGGTCTTGGTGATCCGGAAGGCCCTCGTGCAGGAGATTCCTGTGCAACAAAATGCAATTTCTAGTCAAGAACAAAGAAATCCAACTGTTGAATGCACTCCAAGTATTGATCTATTCAGAGATCCCAAAATGGAATCAATCCATTCCTGAGATTAAAGGCAAAGGAAATCTTTGGTTTTCTTCTTGACCAAAAAAAGACAGAAACCCCCACTTTGAAAACCAAGTGAATAGGTCAGTAGATTTTATTTGTAAATCCCCATGTGTGGGATGCACTCAGAGATCAGTGCTTGAAGAGAACTCTTCACAGGGTAATGTTACCATATGCCCTATCTTAATGGGCAACATCTCTCTGCACATTGCGATACGAGAGGTAAGCATAATCCATTTCTTCATATGCTTCATAAAGGGCATCTGCAAGTGGCATGCAACATTACAAACCTAAGAGTAGGCTCATTTGTTTTGGTCCTTTCACACCCTAGAACTGTGATTTATATTTTCTGGAAGAAACAGTTTCCTTGCAAATTCATACTCACAGAAGCTCTTGTGGGTGTGGCTGGCTGCTTGGCAAGGTAAGACTGAAAGAGAAAGAAGAACATCACCTTTGAATGCACTTGAAAAACTGAACTATGAAAGCTATTCTGTTGCTAGCCATTTGGACACATTTAGCAAGTTAAATACCACCACTAGAGGGCACTAAGAGAAAGGGAGTCACTTTGAACTAGCAATGGGCCATTCCCGAACTAGCTAAAAATTAGGAGTACTGTGAAAATGACTTATGCTAGCACGTGACTGATGGCATATGACGTGATAAAGACAGATCTGTCTTGTGTGCTGCTGGAGAAGGTAGAAAAGGAAAAGTGAAGTTCTTTAATACGAAACAGAAGAATTCATGAGTTTGTCACTTGCACACAAAAAAAAATATCAGAAGTACCATGAGAAGTGCTTGCAAAGAGATATAAAACACAGTTGCTTCAGTTTCTTACCTGTTGCTTCATAAGAAAAACTTGTTCATCTTCTGCTGCAAGCTCTTTATCGTGAACTAACTGTTGAGGGAGAAGAGGGAGGAAAGCTGTTATACAAATAGAAACTTCTGAATTATAAGAGCAGGCTCAGAGAGATATTGGGAATGGGGTGGGAAAAGCTTTCTGAATTGTCTCCCTCTTCATTAACCCTCCTTCAGTGTACTAACTTAGTTTGGCAGAATTACCATTTAGTGCTTAAAGTTAATCTATACTGCCCTTTGCAGTCTGGCACACTTTACTTAGCAAAGGACCTAGATAAACTGTTTGTGAACTACTGAGAGCGCCTGGTGGGAGGAGAAAGGAGAGGATCCCACTGCAGGCACAGCCATAGAAATTATCCCCCTGACAGTACGGCTTTGGCTATACTGCAGTCACCAAGATAGCTACGCTGGCCATAGAAGTTGCAGAAAGGCAAAATACATGTGGGAGCCAGCAGCTCTTCCTGCCCCTTTCCCCAAACTGGTTGCCTGTAGAAGCGAATCTGGGGTGCTCCCATCGGAGTCATGCTCCAACCCATAGATCCTTATGTGCACAACGGCAGTTTGCGTATATCCTGTGTGCTTGCCTGCTAAAGAGAGGACAGATTTTAGAAGCTCTGTCTCCCATCCAGAAAGGCTAAGAAACGTCACCCAAGACAGAAGACTAGATCAGCATTACAACAAACCTTATCCCAACAGACAACAAGAATGCTTTCTTAGTACTGTACTGGGCTTATTCCAAGCACAGGCAGGGGAGGAACTGCTACATGCAAAGACACAGCACTGTCAATTTGCCTGTGGCTTGACTCTTTTGCATCTGAGGCAAACTGCTGTGCTAAGAACACTTTCAGGGCTGATCTGGCTTGTTAGGTGGCAAGAACCTTTATGGCCCCTTCTTGTATTGCAGCTCCACAAAACATTCTTAATTATCAGTGATCAAGAGTTTCATCCTCTCTATGTATCTGCAGATCTAGAGGCCCCCGCATCTCCCACACAGACATGCATCTCCCACACAGACATCTCCCACACAGACACGCCCATTACGTTAGCTCTGTTGTATAGTGGAAGCGCTTGCAGCACAGGTACTTTTTGTTTAACCATCTTTATGAATTGCAGAGCCGAATATGCAGGCAATCATCCTGCACACTAGAGTGCGTTGGAAGCAGGAGTTCCTGTCAGTCTCTCTGTAGCATGCAGGCTAACTGCCTGCACATATTGGCTCTGTAGTTGAGCAAGACTGTTACACAAAAAGCACCCATGCTGCAAACACTTCTACTATACAACAAGTAATGGGGTGGCGGGGCCACAGGGCCGCTATGCATACAGGTGTGCTCCATATCTGCAGGATGTCCCTGGAACAGACCCACATGGATATGGGGACATGCTTGTATATATTTATATAGGAAACACCACTCCTCAGTGCTGGCTCATCCTGATTTCAACAAGGGCACATCCCAAACAGCATTGTAATATTGTGGGCTAATAATATCAGCCATAAATCCAACTCCATAAATTGGTTTAGCATCCTTGCAACAATGCAAAGTTCAGTATAACACAGTTAAGAGCTGCCCTGCACGAGAAATGGATGTAACGTGCGCTTGGCTGTTGTACCTTTCTTACAGGCGGTTTTACAATGAAGTCTTCATATGCATCTTCAGGCTTCACTGTTGTAAAGTTTTCATGTAGAATTGCAATTTTCTTTTCGTTGTCCCAACCAGCAGGTCTAGAGGAAGAAATAAGAGACAGGTAAATCTAGGATTCAACACTTGTTTGAACTTTCCTGACAATTTAAAAATAGACAAGTTAGGTGTAGCACTAGCAGAGACGGGATCATCCCGACAATACAATTTCCTCCCAAGGGAAACTCGCTTAGTGCTTTCCTTATCACACTTCAGGTGACTTCAGGCAAAGTCTGTCCTGTTTACTCAGGCTATTAGCAGGCAAATTAATGTGGTGGGTTTGTCCATTTGCTGCTGACTAACTGCTGCTTCATGGTAGTCTTATGTCGACAGGCATGCTTTCTAATTTTATTGCAGGTTTATTTTTTTATTATACATAAAAATAAATAAATGCCTTCGGTACCTGCAGGGGATCAGTTCCACAGTTCTAGCAGCAATAAGACCTCTGCACTAATTCTCACAACCAGGTAGCAAAGCAGCTAAGAGGATAATGTTCTAAGAGTGCATGTATTTGAAAATGAGGCTCATTAAAATTGATGCAGTTGTTTCTCGGTCATGCAATTAAGGACTGGGATATAAATACTGGCATCTTATTTTTGCTATGGCAATAGCACCTCCAAGCCCAGCTCCACATCTTATGTTCCATTCAAAGGGGTTTTGCGAGCCTAACGCAGAGGTACAAGACAAGAAAACATTTCAGCATCATTAGAACATCTTTGTTATCTCCTCAACTTACATGAAAACTGCATCCTTTTCTACCACTAAGGCAGGCGTGGCGAAGTGAAAGCCGTATGTTTTATGAACAATGTACTTGTACAACAAGTCAAGGTTCTTTTCTTCCTTAACGGATGTATAAACCAAGGCTGCACCATCTATTCACTTATTTTAAGGAAAGTGAAAGTATTAATTTCAGTTGAAATTAACCTATTGAGTTTGCAGAACACTTTAAACAGCCATTGTGATGGTACGTCACTGCGTCATTCTTTCGTTTTAAATGGGTTAGATTTGTCAATGTCCATAGAAAGGAAAGGAGGAATGAGATGAACAACAGAGAGACAAGAACTTATGAGAAAAAAGATTAGTCATACAATAAAGATCAAAAAGATTGCAAGAAACACCAATTCCTAAGCTATACACAATATCTGCTAAATTATTATGCCCAATTCTAAACTCATCTACTCAAAAGTCTTATGGAATTCAATAGGACTAATTCCCGGAAAAGAGTGCACAGGACTGCAGGCTTAGCTGCAAAGTGCACAGAAAATTACAATGCACAAGGATATATCAGCCCTTCCTTTCTCCTCCAATACGCATTAAGCTGCCAATAACAGCTACAGCAGAGTGATGGCAAGATAGAATTCTGCTTCTCTCCTGCTTGTGGGCTTCCTGAAAGCAAGAGGGGGTCACTGTGGGAAATGGGCTGGGTAGGCCTTTGGTCTACTTTACTTGGGAAGGCCTTTGGTCTGACCCAGGAGGTTTGTTTTGTGTTCTAATGATGGGAAATGAAAAGAGAAACATGTTGACCTGAAAAGGTTTGAACAAGACAGAAACAAAGACCAAAGAATTGCTAAAGACTGATTTATAAACCAAAACCAATCACACACTAAGTTACAGAAAAATATTACACACACACCCTCAATTATTCCATCACACGAACACAAGTGAAGAAAGGATACACTGTAAGCAGAATCTACGAATATGCGACTGAATGAAGTCAAAATGTTCTTCTCTGTAGTCATGTTCCTTCTCTAGGATGCTCATAGCGTCACACTGGAATAACAACACATCAAGGGAACTGAAAGCTTGAAGTGCAAGGAACGTGTATGCATTTACATAAATCAGCCTTCAAAGTAAGCTTTGTTTGAGCCATTAGGAAAATACACTTCACAAGCCATCAAAGTCGGCAAGTAAACCAGAGATGAACAGCAACACATTCTTCTTAAAGTGTCACAAAAAACCAGGAATATTTGAATTTCATAGATATCACATATTCCTTTCGCTTTGAAGCAAACTTGGAAGGATATTTAATCTGTAATCCGTGCATGAGAACGTAACACACCGTACCTCTGTTTTGCCTCACCACGTTTTTTACATTGGAAACTGAGATCTCTTTACTCTGAGTTTAACTTAAAAATGATATAGGGATATTTGAAAAGTTAGGATGACAGAAAAAAAGAGGACAACTGGAAGAGCAAGAAATGGGAATTTGTTTTATGCGTTTCCAAAATACACAGGCATCCCCCAGTATCCACTGATTCAACATCCGCAGTTTCAGTTATCCGCAGTTCCCACTGATACTGTGGATACTACACTTACTGTTACACAGCGAAACCACTGTGTTTTAAGAGCTTGAGGCAATCCTCTTCCTGCAGCCTCTTCCGGATCACGATGCATTCTGGGGTGAGCCTGGGCAAAGAGAAGGGCCTCAGCGTGACCCAGAAGAGGCTGCACAAAGCTCATAAGATTGCCTGGAGCCCTCAAAACACAGCTTTTTTGCTGCACAACAGTAGGAGAAGCTATTTTTCTTCTTTCTACACGTTTTTAAAATGAGTCCCTGCAATCCGTGGTATTCATGTGAGGTCCCAAATTGAATCCCTATAGATATGGGGGGAGGGGGGAACACAGCTGTGTGTGTGCAATCCAAGCGATTTCATATAAATGCACAAGTTTGGACTACAATATCTTTTTAAATGGAAAATGGCAAACTTTCATAATGTATGCATCAGTATTGCAAGAAATCCACAAAGACAACATGCCAGATACTGATCAGGTAAAGAAACACCAGAAACCTTTTAAATTACATATCCTCCCTTTAGGAAGTAAAGTAAAACACAACATTTACCCAGAAGAAGACCTGTTGAAAAAGTTATTCACCACTATGGCAATGAACCCCCTCGGCTAAACCTAGATTTTGCTTGCCTGATTATACCAAACACACCAAAAAGCTGGCCAAATTTGCCTATAAGAAGTCTGACTCACCTTTGTACAAACTACCATCACAGGGATTCCAAGGTTGTGAGTTAGCACATTGTCTCCAAGTGGCAAAGTAACATTTTCATCATCTTGGCCTGGTGGACCTCTTCTTTGTGGCGATCCCTGATAGCCTTCCTCAGGTTCCACGTACTCTTGAAAAGCCTTCACGACTATGGAAAAATATTAATATATTAAATAAACTGCTTTAAGCGACAGATATAATCCAGGATAATCATATCATAAAATCAGAATGATACAGAACCTGAACTACTACTTAAAGACTAAATGCTGTAAAAGCACACTTCAACATTTTGAAGGATGTTATGTTTTAGCAGAAAAGTTATCCTACTATATCTTAAGGGCTTTCTTGTCATTCAACAGCAACTACACTTCACCTAAAACTCAACGCTTCTCACAAGAGTTTTCAACCAGTAGTCAAAGACCACTTTTTTACATATTGGCCTGCAATCTGCAAACTACTTCTGAAACTGTTAGAATCCTGTAAATTAAACAGAACATTAAACATAATCTCCTATTAAACATGAAAACTACATCAAGCTTGGAGACTCCTCCCATGGGTTCCAGAAACAGAAGCAAAGGCCACCAGAACTCATAAGTGGGCATATGCTACGATGCCTTGTGTGACAGCTGCTTTCTTTCCTTCCCCCTTTATAATTCACAGGGAAAACAAGTCCAAGAGAGAACAACCAAAATCTAACAGGATGAGGCATGGCCACTCTTCCTGGAGCAACATTTACTCCTCTACTGCTTTTCAAAGCCGAAAGCCTGACAGTGTAGACTACAGGAGGGGAAGAGTGATGCAGAACCGCCCAACAGCCACAGAGGTGTACACTGGAATGTGGCAGAAGCCTAAGTCAAGAAAACCATGCCCTCCCCAATAAGTGTAGGAAGAAATGTCAGGTAGAATCCAAAGTTTTCTTAAGTGTCAAAGGCAAAGCTGCCGTTGGACTGAGCTCTCTTTATGATTCACGAAAATATCCCATATGACTGGAGATCTTCTGTACGCCGCCTGCCTTGCGCTCAGGAATGCCCTCTTCCCCTTCATATGACAGGACAGTAGATTGTTTTACTACATTCGATGCAGCAAAAATATATGTCTTGCCATGTCCTGAGAACTGATAGTTTACAACCACACAGGGCACACCCATTGCACTGGGGCATAGCACTTCTGCAAACTTACAAGGCCTGCAATTTTTTTCTAAACGGGACACAGTACTGGCAGCCTTTAGTCATTATATTCACACAGATTAGCCCAACCTATTTCTGAAGGCTGTACACCATATGGTCATTAGTTTTCAGCCAATACAAGCAGCTGTCCACAATAAGCAAATACAGCTTTAGCGGAGCTCACAGCCCGAGTGAATGAGATTCTACACATCTCAGAAATCACACACAGAAAATTTACCTGCATTAATTGTAAATGCACAGCTACGTTTTCCACATTTGAAACAAATAAGACTTACTAGTCATCATATGACTTGTGTGCTACCTGCTCCCATAATGTTTCCCTACATGCCTATCCTGCTTTGGAAATGTTGACTGTCTCCTCTTCCTTCCTTGCTCTTTCCATCACCATCTCCCGCTTCTATGCAACAATGCAATGCAACAGCAAAAAGCCAACCTTCCTGAAGGAAAAGGACCAAGGAACCCTGAACAGCAGCAGTCTGCCCATCTCCTTGCTCTCCTGACTGCATCAGCAGTCCAGAAAACCTACTCAGAACCCTTTTTCCTAAAACACCTGAAGTGTTGCAACCCTGAACTCCTATTCACATTTAAAGATATAATACATCACAGCAGCTCTTGCAGATGATTACAGCATGAAAAACCCAAAGCTTTCCCTTACAGTGGCATTTCCTCATACTACTTCAGCCGAGTCACTGTTTTATAGCTGGTACACCAAATCCTTAGGGGTACTGATGTTTGAAAATTGTGGGGTTTTTTTTTGCAGATTTCAGGCAGAAAGTAGTGTTATGTATTTTTAGTCTAAGTTCTCATTCCACGTTTTCATTTATTAATTTTAAATGCTTTTCAAGTGTACTAGGTAAGTGATATAACGTCAGCAGATGCAGCCACAGTATTATTTCTAAATGGAAAAGTAATGTATATTAATTTCTGAAAAATATCTTGAACACCAAAATGCAATGTTTTGTGTTTTTATGCATTTTTTTAAACCCCTACTTATGGAGTGACACATTACCCCAGCAAGGCTCTGCTCTTCCACATGTTGTCCCATTCCATGAGGGGCACAAACAATGTAGGCACTGCAGCGAGACATCACAGCTACCCAGAATCGGCAAGTCACTCTGCTGAATTCCAGAAGCAGGCATTTATTTTCTCCACAACAGCCAGTGGCTTAGCTCACGAGGCAAAAATGGAATGACGTCATCCCCAACACAAACACGCTTCTTTGTGGAAGAAAGGCACCCTTTAAGCCACTGAATTCTATACGATCTCTTGGTTGGGCAGAGTCACATGATATCACTTTGAAAAGTTGTCAGTGTATTGCATACTGTTTTTAAAACAAGCTGAGCACAAGGGTGATGTCCAAAGGCATGAGATGTGCAAAGCTGTGGGCTATTTGGGGCAGACTACACTTTCTGACAGGGAAGAACATGTCAAAAGATTTGCAACAGAAACTCTTAAACTGCTTCTTTAAACTAAGCCTCAGTACCATGTAATGGAGGTTCAGCGCTTTCAGGACAGTCTTGGCAACCACACTAGATAGTTGTCCTCCAAGTTCAACTACCTTTTTTGCGTAATTGTGTCCAATGCACAACACTGAGCAGGAAATACGGAGATACCGTATCCACTAACATGGGAATGTCCAATTAAGTACTATTATATCACCACTGCCCCCTATCCTATTCATTCTACTTTATATAACTATCATGCATGAGTTCTAGATGGACAGAATTATGTCAAAACTGCTTAATCCATCGAATCAGTATGTATAATACCGCGTCAAGATGTTAGGGCAACCATTAAGCATGCACTTCTGGAATTTCAGATGCCAAAGCATAACAAAGCGTAACAAATTAACATAACAAATATACAAAGCATAACAAATTAACAGATACGTCTCTTCTATCCCAAGTTCATAATGCCCTGAGCTACAATTGCTGCTAATGTCTCAATATTTTCCACAGCGACCCTATTGCCATACACCCATTTCTGGAACTCAGCAAAATAAGAACTGCCATTGTGCAGGAAAGGAGCTGCACTCTGTACTTCATCCCAATTGCTGTTGCAACTTCTTGGACCTCTCCAAAATTTAACTGCTCCTCCACCAGTACTCATATCTGAAAGTCTTAATGTCATCTGTTCTTGCTTTCATTCACTTTGGTCCCTGTCTCAGACAAAGAGAAGAGGAAGGCTGCATTTGAAAGCCAAGCACAGTTATGCCCATCTATTTCCTGAATACAGGCATGCTCATTCATAAAGGGGATATCAGTTACTTGAAAATGCTGCCATTAGCATCCAATGTGCTTGAAAATGCTGCTGTCACCTTCATTCAAGCCATCTGCAATATCACTGAATGCGTCTTGCCTCACTTAGCACTAAACATAACTGGATAAGGTGGTCAATCCAAGAACCATTCAATTCAAGGAAGCTTGCAACACTGCAATAATTTTGGAGAACAAGGAAACAAACTGCCATGTGCTCTAATATAAGTATTTTGTATGAACGCTGCCAAACCATTTAAACATGTGCACATTAAAACTGCAGAATGGTGTGTCTTAAACTGTTAAAATGTCTTCTCTCCACCACTGATCAGATACTGGAAACACCAATCACAGTTTTTGTAAAGGGCTAATGCATAACTATATTGATTTTAAACTTCATTGTTCATTTGAGATTGAAATTTTGAAAGATAAAAAGGACCCCACACAACTAGTCAATAAAAAGGATTCCTTTCCATACTACAAGTAAATGGTGCCCAGCTACCAAAGTAATCAGTGCCAGCATAAAGGATAAGTTTAAGTATTGTGAGCTAGAATGTATCCATGCTAAAGATGGATAAGTAGCAGTATATTCTTTTCTTGATATTATACAGTTGAGGTCTAAACTTTTGAGGGATTCTCCACATGTGTTACCCATTTGAGTCAAAGTTCCAAAAATGTATTCCAGAAAATATACTGTCTCAGTGTCTCATCAGAAACTGAGAGTGCATGCGTACATACATGAATCGGTGAAAGATTATGGTCACAAAGCATAGTCAAGTAGAAGAGACAGTGGCAGATGGAACACCAGGGTGAGAACGTAAGAATATCACTGCTCCCCAACTGAGCCATCTCAGTACAGGGGACAGAACCCCTTGGAAATATTATGAGAACTGAACAGTTTCAACATTTGTTGCTACCAGTACTTTTTTATACTGGCTCTTGGAATTTAATCAAATTTCTGTTGCTGAGTATTCTCCCTTGGTTTTTGCAACAGATTTTAATTGCTTTACACTACTGTGAGAACCAATATTGGCTGAAAAACAGAGCAGTGATAGAAAATAACCCAAACACCAACCTTTTTGCCAAAGATTCAAGAACTGCTCTGCAAAAATACATATCTTAAAGGTTTTTGCAAGTCATGCAGCAATTGACCCAATTCCTTAAGAGAGACTTCAGTGTGTCTTCATCCCAAAGTACCCAGGTCTTAATCTGCATCTATATTAGTTTCCATCTTCCCTCCTCCCAAGTAGGAAACTTGATTTTTAACAGCTAGGGGTCTCAAGATGCCAAATTCTGCAGTAAATATGGAATTTCACAATCCATTGGTTCACTAAATATATAATATACATCCCTAGCCACAACATGCACATAACTAACAGTACTGCTTCTACTAGAGGCCTGCTTGTCTGAAACAGAGAGATTGGCTGTATAGTCACACTCTCCCTATAGAGAAAACGAAGGTCCTGTTTAGTTTATTATATGAACACTTGTTTTTTGACCTGCTCCCTATCTTCTCACTCTCCCTGACATCACACAAAAACAAATTGTTATCTTAGAGAGGACTTTGCTAGAACCACTCTGAGACTCATTTAAAAACAAAGAAGTTTTACAACAAAACAAAATGTCCTAAATATATACTCTCAGTAAGTCACATGGAAACAAAAGCAAATTTCCATCTCCCACTGCTACTCACATTCTTGTTCCATGTCTCTCATTTCTTCAGGGGGAATTTTCAGCTTATCAATGTGTTCACGCAAGACACTTGCCCATTTCTGTAAAGATTCCACAATAGTCCACGGCCTAGACATATCTGCCACAAAGACTGCAACTGTCTCTTGCAAGGAGTCTGCTGAAACAGCAAATTTCAAGAGCCCTTTGTGGTACAAGTCTCCATCGAGAATCCAGACATTGCAGCGGGTTTGATCTGAAATTGAGGAAGCAGGCTTCATGTCAAGAGATCCTTTCTCACAGATATACAACCCCCTTGCCAAAATTAAGAACGCAATCTTAACCTGGAGTGAGACCGGCAAGGTTTGGCCAGCACCACGGCCACCATATAGCTATATTAACATATAGCTCTGAGCATGCAAAGCACTCCACTTGTATTACCTTGACACAATCTTTACAACAGTCCTGTAAATTAAGTATTATCACTCCTAAACTGGAACTGAGGCTGAGGAGGAGTGGCTTATCCAATACTTCCTAACAAGTTCACATCAGGGAAAGATTCAAACCTAAGATTCAAACCATAAAAGTCCTGATATGCAGCTCAGGGCACAATCCTAACCTGGAGTTAGGCCGGCACAAGGGACTTGCATGCTCAGAATGTTGCAAATGCACCGTAAAGTCCGTTTGGACCACTCTCGGAGTCAGGAAGAACGGTGCATGTCCTATATATATTTGTTAAAAGAGCAATTGCAAGTAGCATCTCAGAACATTTGGTGCTTAAGACACAACTGAGAGCAAGGATTGAAGCCTCTCATTGGACTGGGTGGAGCCAGACAGACTTTTTTAATTAAGCATTAATTGTAGGCATACATCACAAAAACAATTTACATTCTCAGATTTTCCAACAATCCCCCTTGACCCTACATTCAGTTTCCAGACTTTGAGAGGGAAAGGAGAATCTGGGAAGGGGAGGATCCACTAAGCTACCCTAGAAATGGAAGTAAACGATGAATTATCTGATGATAAAAGAATATAAGCAAAACCACAATGATACACATTTATTTAACTTCTTTTGCCTGTCATTTTTTACAGGGCCAAACAAAAGCAGCATGGGAAAGACTCAGCACTTTTCTTTGTGTTAATATCACCTGCACTATAGGATGAAATTACCCAATAATGGCTGGGATCTTATGTACATTCAGCTAGAAATTATTTATTATTATTATTATTAATACCCCGCCTTTCTGCCCCATGGGCACCCAAGGCGGCTTACAACAATAAAATACAATAAAATTACAATATTTGAGAATTAAAAACGATAGTTAAAAAACAATATTAAAATAATTAACATTTAACATTTAAACAGCCAACCCCATGGATCCTAAAATATATACAAAGAGTATAAAAACCAGCCAGCCAGTCAACAATTAAAAGCTTGTTGGAATAGGAAGGTCTTCAATCCCCGCCGAAATGTTGTCAAAGAGGGAGCAGTTCTTAGTTCTAAGGGGAGGGTATTCCAAAGTCGGGGGGGGGCACCACCGAGAAGGCCCTATCCCTGGCCACCACCCCTCTCACCTCTCCTGCACAGTTAAAAGGCACAGTTAAAAGGGCCCCCACAGATGACCTCAGAGCACGGGTAGGATTGTATGGAAGGAGGCGGTCCCTCAAATACCCCGGACCCAAGCCGTAAAGGGCTTTAAAGGTCAAAACTAGCACTTTGAATTGGGCCCGGAAAGGAACCAGCAGCCAGTGTAGTCGCGGAAGCAACGGCTCGACAGAGTCAAACCAATGTGCCCCAGTAACCACATGAATCCTACTGATCCATGGAACTTACTTCCAAGGAAACACACACAGGATTAGCCTGTAAGGCAAACATTAGCCAAGCCAACTATTCCTCTGGGAACTGCCCAGTCTCCATATTGAAGCAAAAGAAATGCAACTATGCAAACACATTACCATCTCTGTCTTCATCATGGATGTTTAGGTACAGGTACTCCAAGCCTCTTCCTTTCTTGCCATGCTCTGCTCCTTGTATTTTTGTCATTAGCGTGGTTTTGCCTGAGCCATCATCACCTGCCAATAAGTTTGCAGGCAGAAAAAAAAACATCAAGAACCTCACTTTTTACAGGAAGCAGCCCTACCTTTGAGTCAAGAACATAAGTGAACCTTTTGCTGATTTGTTACGTCATTTTATAAGGCAGCATTTACAGACAACTTTACAGACAACTTTCTCGCTTGTACACATATGCACAAAGTTTTCAACCTAACAATTACTAAGCTACACAGCGAGCAACTTTCATTTTACTCCACAAAAAGGTCACATTTGCATTTTTACTATTTTACATATATCTGGTTAAACCCATAACATGCACAATAAACCTTATGTCAGCCCATTCAGGGTCAACCAAGCTTAAAAAGAGATCAACTTGAGCCTAGCTGATATATTAAGTGCTCCCAAGCAGGCATTCCATCAAATTACTGTTCTCCTATCAATTAAAGCCATTATTACACACACCCCACTGAAAAACCAACACTCTTCACTATTACTGATACTTACCAAAGACAAGAATATTTTTGCCAGAGGGCAATTTAGACCTGGACCGGGTAGAAACTTCACTCAATATTGAGAACCTGCATGAAACATTATCTTATGAATTTTGATGGAAGCATAATACAAATCATGCAAAACAATAGCTCTTTGTACAGGAGAAACAGATGTACATTCTTAGCTATTAAGAATCAATGGTAAGATATGTTTTTTAAATCAGTTTTCTTTAAATCAGTGATTTAAAATTTTTAACTTTCATTACAAAAAATATTTTTGGCAAATAGGACTCATTATTTCACACTGTCTAAAATTCCAATTCCTACTGGACCTAGGAATTGGCCGGTCATCACAAATTCCCAAGGACACCATTCTGAATCTCACTGGAATCACCCACTTAACCTCACCAGTGATCCACTGTCACTCCCAGTAACTTGAGCTTCAGAATGTGTACAGTTCTTTACTTCTGTTTATGACTTTACTCATCAAACAAAAAAAGCTGTTTACTTTTGACCTCGTATAGACACATGGCCTGCCCAGTGACGATCAGCCCATTCTACAAAGTCCTAGATGTTTTCCAGGGCACAATCCTAATCTGAAGTGAGTCTCTTCTGCCCGCCTTGAAGTGTCACAAATGCTCCTTAAAGGGCATTTGCACCACTCTTGGAGTCAGGGATGATGGCACACGTCCATGTGTGCATCTGTGACACTCCTAGGCTGACACAAGGGACTTGTGCACCCTAACTCCAGGTTAGGATTGCGCCTTAAGTGATCTTGCTTTGTGTCCCTGCATGCATTCAGAGAGCCAAAAAGAAATATATTTATTCCACAATTCAACCCGCACCCCAGCTCTAAGCAGATGGAATTATGTCTAGGAAAAGCATATGGGCTGCATGATCACATGCTTTGAATTATGCTTTTAGCAGAGAGGTATTATTTCGCAGTAAACCAATACGTTTTATATCAATCAGAACACAAACTTGCACAGATTAGAATATAGGAAACTTTAAATCAATCTACCCTATCAATCTACTCATGACTTTGAATGTTTGGAAGTGTTAGCATGGTTGGAGCATTGCCACTGCATCTATAAAAACTAAATTCAGTTGATTCCATTGGGTACATTTTAAAAGGCTGTTTTTGCCAATGCAGCACTACCATGACATTCAATCGCGAAGAAATTTTTAGAAGCCTGACCACTCATGAAATTCTGCTACTGTGAGGAAAGCTGATGTTTTCCCTGCTGGTGTTCGAGTACTAGAGTATTGCTCAGCATAATTTTATTCATCCTTTACTGGTATTTTTAAAAACCCATTAGACAGTTGTCCTGTCAGGCTAGCAGCTCATTCAATTGTTCAACGCAAATTACTGAAAATTGAAAGGAATATATGATAATTTCTAGCTTCACATCCTACCACTTTGGAGGAAAATTTCTGGCCTTCTAACATTAAAAAAATAATATCAAAAATAAAGAATACTCAAGTCCATTTCTGAAGACATCTTGACATTTTCAGCTGTGGATTGTCTTGAAGCAATGTGCCTGTTTTCTTCAATTGAAAGCAAACACAGACACCCCTGGGAAACAGAGGCTTAAGTCTCTAGCCATTTAAACCTCATTAGAAGGCATGTTTCAGCCTTTGCTTTTCCCTCACTTAAGTTCTACTCAGAACTGGATGCCTTTGCTCAGACTCTGGGTCACAGAAATGGAGCTGGAAGAGCCATGTTTAGGCCACATTGCCACATGTGACCTACTATAGATAGAAGGGCTGCACTAGCTGCTGAAGAACAGTCACCATCAATCTAAACATGAACCACCCGTGACTCACAACAATGACTCAACTTTCCACTTGTCAAACCAATGCTGCTGGCAATAAGGTAATGTCCCCCACTGTTTGTGTTTTTTACTGACTTTTTTACACCATCTCTCAGGCGTAAAATGATGGAGTTGCATTGTCATGACCCACCATAGCAGGTGTCTCCAAACTGGAGACTGCTGTAGCAGGCAAAATCATCCCTAGCGCAAACAGCACTTTGCATTCTGCCGGGGATGCCGCGAATGACCCCAACTACAGGTCCCAGGGGTGGTCACAGCCCATGCGCAACACCAGGCATGCAGCTTGCACCCCCTGTGAAACACAAAGTGCTAATCAGGCTGAGGACAGATCAGGGAGGGACTGGATCCGGCCCACAGGCCAGAGTTTGGAGCCCCCTGCACAACAGGAAAGTTATCCCCAGAGATAACTGAGGGTCATTGGCTTTAGATACTCCCTATTTACAGGTGGTCACAGCATCTCCAATTATCAAAACAGCCTTCAACACATAATAATAGAACTACGATAGAGGGCTACTTCCCCTGGACTCACCACGAGCCCCCAAGGACATCAGCCAGTGGCAGCAGGAATACCAGAGAGGTTTTAAAAACCATGTTCCCCAGCATCTCTCTGAACTGCCTCAGCAACAGTTTTTAATTGTATAATTGGGGTAAACAATCTTCTAGATCAAAAGGCGGGGTACACATCGTTATAAACCACCATTATGCTACATCATTATTTACAAACTCCAGAGAGAAGTTATAAAACAACTTCCCCAAATAATATATACACAATGAGGCCTAAAAGAGCAGAAGAGTAGCGCTAACCCAAGCAGGACAGACATTTCAATGATTCTCACCCTGTAGTTCTGTCTCACAGCGGGACGTGAGAGAACATGCAAAAAGGAGTTTCATCTTTTTAGGGCCTGTTCCTACAAATATACTCATTTCATCAACATCCCTAACAAAGGGGTGCAAGAGGCAACTCCAAGGTAACTTTCCTGAAGGTAAGATTTTTTTGTAGTCCAGAGAGAGGCCAATGATAGATTTCAAATACGATATCTCTAGGTCACGCTAGAAACGTCCCTTTGGGCAGATTAAGAAGGTTCGGCTCAGTAGTAACAGAGAAATCTGGCTGGAGGAAATGCCAGTCCTGCTCGTCAGGAAAGAAAGTGGCAGGCCAGGAGTGGAAAATACGATGAACATACACACAAAGTCCATTATGAAATTCCACTTATCTAACTTAACTGAGACATAATTACAAGCAGAGACACAGGGCACCCAGAGCAGCATTAGAGGTGCCTGCTGCACTCAAGCCAGCCACACCGGTTTCTTCTCTAGTCACCTCCATGGCGATACAGAGCCCTGTCATTTGCCTCATTAGCTTGCAACGAGCGTGGCTGCGGGACAGCCCAAGAATAGGACTGACAGCACCACCTTTTCAAAAGGAGAGGCCCTGCGGATGCGAGGAAGGTGCCCGTCGTCCTATTTGGGGGGGCACGGGGAGAGAGAGAGAGAGAGAGCGCGCTCTGGCTGCACAGAGTGCTCCATTTGGAGGAAGAGGCGCTCCCCCGGGCGAAGGGCAGGCTGCATTCCACGCGACGCTGCATTTCCTCGTGCAAGAAACGCGCAGCTATTTCTCTGCAAGCAAGCAGGGCGCGCGCAGAGCGAGGGGTGCGCGGGGCGTGTGGGACGAGCCCATCCCTGCCACCCTGCGTCTCTGCCCGCGCCCCATCATGGGCGCTGCGCCCTGCCAATGCCAGAGGAGGCCCTGCCGAGGAGGGGGCTGAGGGCTGCTGGGTGCGCTCTGCCGCCGCCGCCGCCGCCTCGCCTCTCTGCCCCGCCAGCCCGAGCCTGACAATGGCAGCTCCGAGCCCGCCCGGCTTCTCCAAGGCGCCGCTCCCCAGGCCGGCCCCGGCGCTCCGCAGGCGGCGCCCTCGGCTCCTCACCACAGGCTCTGCCCTTCCTCCTCCTCGCTGGGGAACTCGGCAGCCGCGGGCCCGTCCGGCCCCAGCAGCTTCTTCTCCGCCAGCACCGGCGCCATCTTGCCAACGGCAGCCACCACAAAGAGTGACCTCATCCACCCAGGCCCCGCCAGCAGGACCCCGCCTCTCTCCTCAGCGCCGCCGAGGACCGCATCAGTCCTCAGCGCTGCCTGCCTTTCCAGCGCCCAGTAGGGACATTTTCCCCTCGCCCAGCCCTCATTCGCTTGGTTCCGCCTCACGCGAACGGCTTTACTCCCGAAGAAAGCGGCTGCTCCAGGCGGTGCTTGGATGCGGCGAGGGAATCAGCGCTCTGTTCCAGTCAGGCAGCGCTTTGGACACCTAAGGCAGCGGCACCTTATTCTGGGCGATGAGTTCAAGATTTTAGGAGCCGCCGCCCTGTGTGTGGACGAAACAGGGGCCCCTGGTGGCGAGAGGAAGCGGCGCGCGCTGTGTTGGCAACGCCCAAAGTTTACGGGTGGACGCGGTACGGTTGTCTAATGCAGTTCGACGGGGAGGCTAACTGGGTCGCGCGATCGTTACGTTCCGTATCACTTCTTCACCCCATAACTAGGGGTAGGGAAGCAGCCAGGCGCTTAGAAATAAGGGGTCATGCAAACGATGCAATGACAACAGCAAAATTCAAGAGTTATCACACCAGATTTTCGTTAAAAAAACTATCTGCAAGACGATTTTGGGAACTATGCACAAGAAGTTCACAAGGGGGCTCTCGAACTTTAAACGCATATAATGTGCAGGATCACCCGTTTAACGCATTGTAGAACTCAGAGAGGCAAGATGATTGTGTTGTTGTTGTAAGTAATGGCTTATGTACTGCACTCAAATGTTTTACAAATTGTATGAAGGGCAGGGCTAGAGTTTAATTCACTCTATCATATATTAATTAGCCTGTGGAAAAAATACACTCATTCTGGGTTACTTGGTAGAACTGACCCAGATAAAACATTCCCAAAATTTGACTCTGCCTTGCAATAGGAGATGATTTTAAAAACTGGAAAAGAGATTATCATTTATTTTTATTGACCAAACAATACATGGAATGAGATGTCCTAATAAAGAGCTAGAAACACACACACACACACACTATATACATATTTGTATAATACTGTACAATACATATTCTATTACACATGCTTTACACATATACATAATATACTTTAACCAGTTTAAGGGTGGCATGTAACAATAAGCCTTTTGAAATAAAATTTGCTTTTTCACTTTGCAATATTTTTATATTTTCAAAAAATGTACACCCAAGCAAGTATAAAGCAAATGCTCTCTTATTAACTGTCATAGTGAAATATTGCTTTTATATATTATCAATGTATACATATCAATACAGTACATGTAATGGCATTTTCACAGTACATTCAATATTAAATGTTGCTCAAGATGAGAGAGCCTATAACACACCAAATCCCTGAAAGAATAAATAAAATAAATCATGCTGTGTAGAATAAGCATCAACATCATACATTTATAAAACATAAATCCATATTATATTCTCTCAGAAATGGTATATCATGAAAAGTAGTTTCAAAAATGTCATATATTTTTGTTCTTTTCATTCCTCTGTAAGAGAGACAGAAAAAAAAAATAAGACAAACTTCAGTCCACTACAACACAAATATTATACTAACAGCCCAGTCCTAAGCAGGTTGCCCATTCCATGGTACAGCAGTGCCAAAAAGGGGCCAGGGAGGCAGCCAGAGGTCTCGGGTCCCAGCAGCCCCTATGGGTCTATGTGGATCTGTGCAAGCTTAACCACTGGTGAAGAACCAAGCAGACTTGTGTAAGGCATGGGAGGGGGGATAGCAGTGATGTCATGCAGGGGGAACGCGGGGGAACTCAGTTCCACTAGTTAAAATTAGGGCTGACTCTGCCCACTTCACTCTCCCTCCTCCCCCTCCCAATTCCTCTGCAAAGAGCTTTTCTTCTTGGTTGGCCAGCACTCAGAGGGTTAAAGGCAGTGATGTCATTCAGGGGGAATGGACCAGAACGGGCTCCGTGGCTGGTTCCGGGTTCCCAACAAGTGCCAATCAAAAGTGAGTTCCTGTTCCTAAATCATTTGAATGACACCACTGGGGGATAGGATCTGGCAGCAATGTCCACTGCCACTTCTGTCCCCCTCCCAAGCCTGGACCAGCCTCCTGCCTGCCTTCTCCCCCACCTACTTTGTCCCTTCCTAGGGCTGCTGGTGGAAGTGAGTCTCACACCAAGCAGTGCAGGGGTTGGGAGAGGGTGGCAAGAGGGCATTCCTGAGGCAAGGAGGGTTTTTTTTTAATGGGGGAGGGCAGGAGGTGGGACATGCCCAGGAGGACATGCCTCCTCTACCATATCCTAACCTCCCTCCTGGGCCATCCATCATTACACCAGGCTGATCAGTTTCTTTTATGTTCCCCCTCCCCACTCCAAATATAGGTTATGCAGAAAACCAGTACAAAATAAATCTGAAAATTGTACCTGTAATTTGCAGTATTTCTTTGCAAGATCAACATTTGTCCGTCCCTTCTGAAATGGGTAGGACCATAATATTGAGTTCCAGTGATGTCCCATTTTCCCGACACCCTCCAAAAGATAGCTTATTTCTTCTGATGTAAAATCTTTCCTGGTTCTTCGTTGTTTTTTAAAAGCAATTTCAGGTATATTTGACAAATGAAGTTCATCGACCTACAGCATTAATCAGAACAGTGCATACATCTGGGGATGAGCCATATTGGTGGTAAGAGTGCAGGTTTTGCATACATAAAGTTCAGAGGCAAGCCAAATAAATGCTGGCATAACATAGGTGCCTGTATTATTTTGTTGCTGGGGTAATAGCTTCAGTAACCTGACTTAGGCCAGGAAAATGGCTGGGAGCCCTTCCCCAGTACCACTGATCTGTATGGACATCAGGACCCTCTCTGCAGAAAATATCCATTTTGGAGATGAGATTTTTCAGCAGGAAAATGCATCAATTAATGGAAGAGAATGAGTTGGCTACTTAAGTAAAAATAAATAGTTAGCTTTACTTGCACACCAATTATGAATATTTTTGCTCTGTGTGGTGATGATCCGAAGAATGGCGTCAGCACTTTATATGAAGAGCATGAACTTAAAGAGCAAAATGTCATAACTGAGGAGACCATACCTGATCTTCATCCAATGAATAAGCATGATTTTTACTCAAATCCTGATCTTTAAAACAATTTTTCCATTTGATTGGGTGTTTCTTCAAGCATGTATCTTGTATTGTTTGAAGATCTGCTGTTTGGAACAACATAGTATGATATAGCATAGGGAGGCTGATGTCTAAAGGAAAAACAATTCCTCTTGGATATGCCTAAAGGAGCTCTTTAGACCTTGACCATTTATAGTAATCTTTGAGAAATCTTATTGCCATGCCCTTTATACAGTATTAAAATGCAATCCTATCATGTCTATTCAGAAGTTCCATCTATTCCAATGGAACATGCTCCCAGGTGTTTATAGGGTTGCAGCAAGACAGCCCAGTCCTATAGTTCCCACTGCCTATGGCTCTAGCAGGGCTGAAATGGCTACTGCTGGTTCCTAAGGGCACTGGAACACTGCTAGAGGTTTTCTTAGGATAAGGGTTTGCTCCTTTACCCCGGGGAGACCACAGCCAGTGGCTATCTGTCTCTTCGGCTTTGCACCTGCTATTGAGCAGGCGCAGAGTCGAGGAAGCCTATGGCGGGTTGCCCGGCCTGGGAGGGAGAATAAAGTGGCAGAGGCTGCTGCCATCTCTACCCACTCCTGGACCCAATCTGGGAGCCAGCACAATTTGTACGCTGGCTCAGGCTGCTCTAAATTGGAATTGTTTTTGCTCACAGCTTGAAGTGTTCACATTTTAGTAGCAACAATATACCGTAACTCTCATAAGCATTTTATAGGGACTCACTGACTTCCTCAGCAAGAAAAAACACTTCAAATTTAAAAGAGCGGTTTAGACATGAACCTGTGAACAAAGCTTCTGTGCCAAAACCTGTATGTAATTCCTCTGAACAATTCCTATGTCCACACTCGCAATATTGCTGATACACAAGAGAAAAATGCTTCTAAAGTGCTTCTAAGCATGAATAAAATGGTATCAAAATATACTGAGTAAAACTCAAAAGCTACTGTACATAAATAGCTACCAACAGCATAAAAAGCAAGGGCTCAATTTACTCAATTTCAGGTTCTAATGAAAGTACGGTACTGTTCCAGTACACGCTTTAGAGTGCAATCCTAACCTGGAGTCAGGCCAGCAAAGTTTGGTTGGCACAAGGACCACCATAAGGCACGTTTGGACCACCCTTGGAGTCAGGAAGAATGGCACATGTCTGTGTGCTGGCCTCTCTGACTCCCAAGAGTGGTACAAATATACTTTATGGTGTCTCCTGTGCCAGCCAAACTTTGCTGGCCTAACTAAGCCAGCCTAACTCCAGGTTAGGATTGCACCCTTACACTCCCATGATAGCCTATTGCATTTAAAAGGATTTAACTTTGGCTAGATCTTGTTCTGAACTAGTTTATTAAAAGCTGTTACGATTACCGTTACCATCTGTAGAAGTATCCTCACAAGCAACAGGTCTACTTAGCTTCCTTTTATATTTTGTTTCAATTTCCAAAATAACTTTATGTTGTTCACATAGGTATTTACAAGATTGCAACATTTTGCTAAAATTTCGGCTGTTTAAAGAAAGTCCTGTTGTTAAACAACCTGAAGAAAATATAGAAATAATATGTACATATTTGAAAATTACATTAAACTATTTCTTTAAAATATCTCAGGCTAAATTTCCTACTTTTTCCTTTACCATGTTATGACAAATATGAATGTTTATTTTGAATGTATGGTTTTCAGTATGTAAATGCAGCAAAGCTCTTATAATCAAGTACTCGCAAGTAACCTCACATTGTACTGCTACACACTAATTGCCAAGAAATCATTACTTTGAACTATGTTTTTTTCCTTAATTTTTAAAACAATTACAGCCCAATCCTATCCAGCATAGGAGCCACAGCACTGAACATCCACCACTGCATCCTATGCTGGGACTGAGCAGGCTGGAGGTCTTCACAGAGTAAGGGGACATGTGTCCCTTTACCCCAAGTAAAGCCACAGCTCGCTCAATGGGGCTTTTCATTTGCGCCAGCAATGTACAGTCGATAGATTCGGAGGAGGAGGTCTCTACCGGTCCCACCCCTCTCGGGCCTGTTCCTCCCCCCATTTTACCCTAGCCCAACCAGAATTGCCTCCTCCCTGTCCTCCTGTCATGCCCCCCACACTGCTCAGCTTTTACCTTTACTTGGCTCAGGGTGGCCATGGCTCCAAGGGCAGTATTGACAGGGTAATGCACACCTCCCTGCTGGCATCGCTTACTCTCTGGGTGATGCAAACATGCTTTCAGAACCCAACCCAGCAGTGCTGCAGTTGTGTTATTATGCAACAAAAAAGGTACAATCCTCTACTCTTAACTTATGGTATAGAGGGACAGAGGTTTCAAAAACAATAAACAACTGGTTAAGTTTCCAAATTTATTTTGCCACTTTAAAAACAAAGAGCAAACATCACCTGTGCACCTTAACTCTGACACTTTAGGATCCACAGAAGAAGTAAAAATGCAGCTTTTCCCCCTGTTTGATGTACTTGAACATAATTTAATTCGTTCTAAGAGGAGAAAATGTTATTTGTTTAATATGAAATATATGTCTATATTCAAATATGCTTTAAATGTTGCTAATTTATGTTACTAGATACAGGACATAATACACATAAAAATGTTTTATGGTATTTTTGCAATGGCAAGCACCAATGCAGGGCATACTGTGCCAGCATACATGCTGCTCAGGTTGGTGCCACTAATCTACTAATTTGGTCTCAAAATGCACTACTCTTTTCATTGTACTGAAGGATGTATTTGACATATGGAGTCCAAATCGCAGATAAAATCTGTTTATATTTCAGATGCATGATACTAATATTGTGAATAGGTTTAATGTCAAAAAGTATATTAATGGATGACATTTATTAAAAATAAATACAAAATTGAATATATGGCCTGGCGTGCTGTGGTTCATGGGGTCAAGAAGAGTCGGATACGACTTAACGACCAAACAAGAACAACTATGATATTCCATAAATGCAAGCACTTAGTCTTGAACAGCATATATAATACATCTCCAGGATATATAGAATATGATATAATACAAAGATGCACCTACTTATCTTACATATAAAGTAAACTAACTTGATTTTCAGCAATCATCTTCCTAGTAAAATATTTAGAATTAGAACACTATTTAGATTCATGGTACCTGTACTTTGTACCTGCTGAGTCATCCTTCCAACTACAAAATCTGGTCGCTTGAATAAAACGTCCCTGAAAGAAAGAAAAGAACATTCTTAAAATTAAAACTACACCTGTTTGGAGACCCCTGATTTAGACTGATGTTTGAAAAGTTGTTACTGATGATCTATGAGGTTCATATATGTGAGACTGCACAAGCAACCTGAAATATCAATATACCAGCCGCAACCCTATCTGCCACATAAAATGGGAAGCCACCCTGAGTCTTAAAACTCATTGAGAGCCCAGTCCTATCCAACTTTCCAGTGTCGATGCAGCCACAGTGCAGCTCCAAGGTAAGGGGGCATTTGTGGAGGCTTTAAGGAAGTCTCAGTGACTGTTCCCCCACCCAAAGATGCAGTGCATGCCCCATTGGCACAGCTGCATCAATGCTGGAAAGTTGAATGGGGCCCTGAGTAATTTACAATCAATTTGAAATACAGGTTTTTATATTCCTCTCTTATCTGCCATCATCATTCTGAATATTTCTGCTATTCCTTCCTTGAATTCACCACACTAATTTGTGGTGCCAATGGAAGGTATTTGCAATAAGGAAAAGGCCTACTGATTTCTAGTTAATAATTTGAAAATAACACTGATATACTATTATGATTTTTAAAAAAGCAATTTAGCCTCGTAAGTAGAATTCTTATTACAGTACCTTGCCTGGACATCAGATTTGCTGGATTCACAACCAGTGCTTTTATTTGTAATATGGCCTTTGTTAATGCCAATTGTTTTCAATTTAGCAGCAGAATGAAGAAGTTTACCATGTCCACTTTGACTGACTGAAGCTTTGGTTGCATTTCCAATGGCAGCTTTTAACAGTTCATTCTTGGCCAAACCATGCGCATATTTAGTAGGAATCACCTCATCAGCTGCAGAATTTTGAAGTGTTTGGTTCATTTTATCATGTGTCACAATCTCATTAGAATGTTGGTCACTTGCATTTATTTGAAGATGTTTTGATGTCATATGCATAATCTCTTCTTGAGGAATATAATCTTCAATAAGTATTTGTCTTCTTGCTTTTTCCTGTGTTAAAAAAATCAAAGGACATATTAAGGGTTCAGTCCTATCCAACTTTCCAGCACCACTGCAGCTCTGCTCACAGGATGTGTGCTGTATCTTGTGGTAAGAGGGGGGGCAGTCAGGGAGGCCTCCTCAAGCAGGGTAGGCCTTTAGCCAATTTGGCCTATGTCGTCACATTGGGCCACACATTTTGGGGGGGCCCCCAAGCTGGCATGGTGAGTAGATCATTTGTTGCTGCAGCCAGGATCTTCATGGGCTGTAAGCCAGTGAGGCAAGTGGAACAGTTGTGCTTTCGCAGTCACGAATGACCCTGAAAGGCTTGGGGGAGGGGCTGCTTTACACAGATGTTCAAGAGCATGAAAAATGTAATGCATTGCCCCCCCCTTGGAACACCACTGGCTTCCAGATCAAATCCCAGCTCTCTTTATAGAACTAAAATAACATTAATAATCCCTCTATTGATCTTATGCCTGGCAGCAAAAGTAACTAGAAGGCCAATGACACTGTGCTAAAACAACTCAATAACAGTAACTGCTATAATATTTTATTGTAATTAACCAAATTGATCCCATCCTGCCATCAATTTCAGGGACTAATAACTCCTTCAAGTGGCCAGACATTATGAAAGTGACAGAAAGATGGCACTGACAAAGAGCGAACAGTAGTGACTGACCTGGGAAATGAAATGCAGTTTACAGAGAGCAAAGAATCACAATACAATACACATTCTGTGGGACTGAAACAAAGTTGGACTCCACTAGTACCTGATTGAACCATGTACTGTAAATATAAATTAACAACTCAAATATTTATAAATAGATATGTTTTGTGTTTTCCCAATAATATCTTCTATTCTACTTACATTTAACTGCCTAGGATTGTTGGGACTTTGTTCAGGAGCCATATTGCACAATTGTTTTCCGATTTTGTCATCCTGGTGCAGTTTGTGTTCTTCATTTTTACTCCTCTCACAAGACCTATTACAGCTCATTACAGATGCACTTCTTTTCTGCTTTTGTTCTTCACATTGAAGACAACAGAGAACTTTATTAACTGGATATGACTGATGATTACTGCCTCTTGATTCCAAAGTCTGAATTTCACTACAGATCTCCTTAAAAGAAAAGAAAAGGAAGGCTTTTATCAAAGTATCTTGTGCAAAAATACAGCCAATGCCTCAAGTGGAAAATACTGCTCTAATTCAATTACGGTGCAACAAAACTAGGGTTAAATCCACAGTGAACCTAAAAAGTCCTCCAGGTGAACAAGGAAGTATCAGAACATGGTAAAATTTGTAAAAGATAAAGAGATGAAAGCAGTTCTTCCTGTGATGTCCAAACCTTTAACTGATAGCAATCTAATAATAATATAACCTTTAATTAATCAAAACTTGATTAATTACCCAAATGTCAAAATTAAAACTGCCAAGGATGGCATTTAGACCACAGAGCCTATCCAATGAAACTGAATACACTGGACTATCTGAATATAAGGAAAATCAAGTCAGCCAGAATATCTATTATATCTGAAGCACTGTAGAGCTGGAAGCACTAAAACAAGTTTTATTGCAAGTCTTGTATTAGATCTTTGTCACGCAAGGAGTCTCCTTAATTGCTTTTTGAATTATACATAGCATTTCTCTGTGTGTAAAGCACTTCACATGGATTACTATAATGTTGTTCTTACAATAACATTGTGAGGTAAGCATCCCCATATTTCAGATGAGGAAGACTGAAGCTGAGGGGGAAGAGACTTGCCAAGGCCAACTAGGGCCCAATCCTATCCAACTTTCCAGTGCCAGTGCAGCAACAATACAGCCCTGAGAAAAGGGAACAAACATTCCTTCTCTTGAGGAGGCTTCCATTGGCACAGCTGCACAAGCGCTGGAAAGTTGGAAAGGATTTGCCCCTAGTGAGTTCAAGACAGTGGCAACACTTGAATGGCAACTCCTGATTAGCCACTATGTTACACCAGCTCCCTCTTCTCAGCATCATAAGTATGCATTTGCACAGGCAGGTACTGAAATAGATGAGAACCCAGAATGTACAATTTTCATAGTGACTCCCTTTGTTAACGTATACTCAGAAGACAGGGACTGGAGGTTTGTTGTTGTTTAAAAAAAAAAACACATAATAACCTTTTGATATTCATTTTCAAGCTGTTCAATTCTATATAATATTTCCTTTGCCTTATCTTGGTAGTCTTCAAACATCCTTTCTCTGTTCTGTTGGTCTACTTTCATCTGTTCCACATTGTCCATATTAAAGGAACGTTCTGTTGATTTCAGTGACAATTTCTCAGCTTTTTGAAAAAGATAAAATCAAAATAATTTTGCTTCATAAAAACAAAGGAATATACATTTTTCTCTCAGTCTGCAGTTAGGGGTGGCTGTAGCTTTGGGGGAAGGGGCCAAGGCATATACTCTATTGGGGGGGGGGTCCCCCTTAACATTATATTACAATTTTAGATGTTTGAAAATGTAACTATTCTCAAATTAGTCCCTGACTTAATTGCAAAATACCACTTCAGCATCTAAAGCCTAAAATAGACTTGCAAACATCCACAAAATTTACTTGTCCACAAAGTTTTTCTTCTTCTGTAACTTGACTGCTCGCACATGCTTATGTTACTCAGGCTGCATTGATAGCCTGAAAAAGAACCAACTATCTTCCAGTTTACATAGACTTCTGAGGCTGGTCACCTGAAGGTGATTCAGACAAAGTGAGTGACTATTTACATGCCTGCCTTAGAAGGCTGTGAATATAGACATTAAATCAATTTTAATCTTACTGATTGGTTTGCAGTTTTGCAGCACAAAGGTAGCAGCCTTATTTAGTTCTTCATCCTGTGATTCAGTTAGTGCCTGAATCATAAGTGGAAGGCCATTATTCTTAACCAAGGCATACTGATTTTCCTCTAAAAAGACAACACAAGTCCCAGTAAAACAATTCAGTCCACATTGTACAATTAGGTAACAGTATCAATACTTTGAATGGAATACAGTAATTCTTAATTCTCACCAGAACTTCTGCCAGTATCTGAATACTTTCTACAGAATCAGTGATATCAGTGAGAACACCTTGATAGGAGTGCAAGTTGCAGTTCTCGGTTCACCAATACTGTCAGGCTGCGGAGCCATTACAGGTCTAAAGTAAATTTTGTAGCTTAAGAAATTTGGCAAGGAGAGCAACTACTTGCAGTAAATGCAATACAGCTGTATATTGTAGGTACATGCTTACCGGCATGTAAGCTACACTCACCTGAAGTTAATTACTTCTGGAGTGGGATATAAGCAGCACACTAAGAAGCCATTTTTAGTGTTGTTAGGAAGAAAGAGTTATGTACTCTATTAATTCTCTTATGTGAGGGAAATCTGAGAAGGAACTTTCTTGAGTGCCTGCTGGAAGTAGGTGAAAATAATAAAGTACTTCCAGCAAATGTCTCTGTTAACTCTCTTTGTGTGAGAGTGAATCTACCTATGTGCTTCAGTAAGTTATGAACCTTTGTGCATGTCTACCAAGAATAGAAGTTTTTGAACTGCTTATTCATGCCTGAAACCATCTAAGGCTGCTGCTATTCTATTGTATTCTTGACCTGTTTATACTGACAATGCAGAGGCGGATCTACAGGGAGGGCAGAGCTCTAGGTTTTGCAAGGAGCCTTACCTGGTCATGTAAATCCCTCCTCTCCCTTGCTGCTGTAGCCAGTAAGCAACGCCAAGATGTTGCTGTTCCCTGTGAGGATTGGCTAAAATGGTGCAGGAGAGGAGTGATTTCCACTGCAAGGTAAGGCTTCTTGCAAAACTTAGAGCTTTGCCCTCCCTTAGATCTGCCTCTGTGACAATGCTACCTGCTTTACCCTCTATGGAATTTATCTACACTACAAGTCTCAATCTAAAGGTACCACGCCTTGTTTGTTTCCTGTTCTTCGGGTGTGTAGCAATTTGCTGATGAGCTTGGGCGGCTGCTTTGCTCTGCTAGTAATTGGGCTATTCCTAAGTCTTATTTTTTCAGGCATCATAATAAATACATACAATTATTTTGATGTAGTTTATTTTGATTATTTTATTTTGATTTAGTGTAAGTTGGAAGTGTTAAAGGTGCAATTTGCACCTTGCTGCCACTAGCAATTGAACTTATTTATGAGTTGTCCAGAATAATTATTAGGTAGAATAATGCACTGGCTTTCTAATGCCACCTGTAGAAGTACAGTATTTAATCATGTTAAATAAATAAAACATATCATAATGTTCAATTTTTTAAGACAAAATTTAATAAAGTAAACTAGAATCATACCACAACCGTCTGTACAATGTCCAAGAGCAAGTATAACACTAAATTTTTCTCCTGAATCCAGGATGTTGTAAGAAAGCAGCGTCAGTAGATTTGGCACAATATTGTATCTTGATAGGGTCACTCCAAGGGCAGCTACTGGTACAAAAACATGTGCGAAGAGTAAAAAAGGCTTGATAAGCATGACATATAAGCCTTGTTCAGAAGTTAGGCTCCATTTATTCCCGTATGCATGAGGGCTTTCTGCTATGTACCCAGAGTAGCCCTACATCCACCAGTGATGTGCTAAACTCCATCCTCTTCCCCTTCAGTGACAAGTGCTGAGCATAGGGAGAACTCCACCCTGTAACAGCTACCTTGGAATGCTCAGCTCTTTAGGCTTTCAGACACGAATCAGGGGAATAAACAGGGATTAAATTAGAACCTTCTGCCAACAAGACAGGTCCTCTTATCATTGAGCTATGGACTCAACCCCTCCTTGCACCACCTCCTAAATCAGCATTTCTCAACCAGTTGTACTTGTACCACCAGTAATAATTGAAATGGTGTCCGGTGGTGTGTGCAGGACTCCAAGAACTCTGCTGCTTGGGACCAGAAATGCAATGCGATAAGCAGCAATAGGAGGCTCAATTTGGCGGGCAAAGTTCCATGTGCTTTTCACACACTTGAAAAGCCCTCCTGTACGCCCTGGGCTTCTTACCGGTGTTTGTTACATTGCGTCTAGCTTCCCAATCTGGTGATGACATCATTGTCATGATGTCCAATAGGTGGACCTGGTGAAGTGGTATAGCGAGGCACCTGTCAGGCTACATCTATGCTTACTAGATGAGCACAAGAAGATATTTGGGTCTGTTTACTCACAGTTATCAGCAATGCAGGCATCCAAGGTCTTTGTCACCACTACTGCAAGCTTTGTGTTGGAATAATTCCCAGATGAATTGTGTATCAGTTTGACAAGAACTTCATCCAATACAGCTAATCCACCAATAGAAGCAAAAAAATGTTGTATTCTTGCTTGAAAAAAAAATTTAAAAAATTAAGTCTCGCGCGTTTCAAACACACAGCAAGCATTATCCCACCAGACTTTCTATTATTGTTGGGAAAAAACTTTCTTCCATGAAAGATAACATCTTTAGATACTTACAATTATTTGCAACTGTGAGTCCAATGAAGGAACAAATTGGACGAATTATCTCAGGCTTCATACAACTTTGTAGCCAATATTTTGCATGTGGAAAAACCAAACTACAAGCACTCTGATTGTCTTCTGTAGGTGACAAACCAAGATAATTCCAGCTTAAATCTCTCCTCAAAAACTTCATTTTTCTTCACATTTGCAATTGTCAAACAAATAATAGAATAATTTTAAAAATCATTACCATTCTGGGGGTTATTGACACATGCACAGAGAGCACTGCAAACCGAAGACCACAGATGGTATTGGTTAATGTTTTGATCCAGCATGCTCACCTCAGATACTGAAAGAGTTGTTCTGTTAGAAGAAGAAAAAGACAATTCGTGAAAATAATCATCAATGCACATTATCAGTTTAACTGCAACAGCTTTGCTTGTTTATGTACCTGAACAATTGTAGTAGAACCTCAAGGCAGCCAGATTCTCTCACACATGTTTGTCCACTCTCTAGAAAAATGATCACATATTGGCATGTAATGATTTTTAATGAAATAACGCACCTCAAATATCTGTCAACTAACTAATTAGTGAAATCCAAGGACTCTTTCACATACTGCCCTTCAATTTAAGGCAATAGTCTGTCATTTTGTGCATGATCCATTGCAAGCTTCAGGTTTGCCCTTCATCTTCTCCCCGCCCCCCTTTGCGTGCATGACTTGAAAATCAGAAGCTTCTTTTCAAAAATCAGTTTGTCTTTTCATCCAAAAGCCACAAACAGTATATCACCTTGCTTTGATTTCCTGCTTTGTTCACAAACTGTAGTTTGCACAAGGCAGAGTTTATCTCTTTCAGATGAAATGGCAAAATGTAGTTTTTTGCAAGCTATGAATGAGGTCATGTTACAAAACACAGCTCATCATTGTATGTGGTAGCAAACCAGTGTTTGCCTTTGACCGTATGTGTATACTCCACAACTCAAGCTGTTTACACCTAAAAATGTATACAAAATGGTTCTGTGGACAGGCTAGCACTAGGAAGCCTATTCAAATGACGTTTCATTCATGAAAACATGAAATGTAAATCATTTCATTCTTTATACTGTCCAATTGGTATAACTACAATTCATTCCAAATGAGATGCGTTGATTTCTATATCCTCAAAATTAAATGACGCTACATTGCCAGTGGAATTATGTAATCCATGGAAATGTAAACTAAGCATTTGATATGTGGCAGTGGTTTATGTGTTGCCACACCTCAGCATATCCTTTGAAAAGGTAAACATGAAACCTGCTTAAATCCCACTGAAATCTATGAGACAAATTAGCAACCAAACACAATTGACATCAGTATTTTTGCCTTTTTTCTGGAAAACACCCAGTTTGACTTATATTAATTGTATGTGTGAACAACTGCAATTTCTTTACAAAAGAGGGGAAGCTTACTGTTATTTGAAGTTAGCGTTAATGAGACATAAACTGATACTCTTTTCAGATTTACACTGGAGTCTTTATTTTTTAAAAACGTATGAAGATCTTCAAATAATCCAGAAGTACATAAAATTTGTTGACAGAATACTGAAACAAAACAAAATGAATACTCCTTTGAGCAAATTTTGAATCTGTTATATTAATTTGAAGTCTTCGTATTGTAGATTTTTCTAAAAGTCAAACTGAAAATCTTTATTCCCCCGCCCCCCCCCCCCGTTTTTGAAGGCTTCTAATGTCTCAGAAGTGTCTGTAATGACTCAGCTTTAAAAGCTCCTGAGACATCCTGATGCAGTTCTGAAATTTTGAATTCAACACCATTGCAGAAAGGCCACATGGCAGGTAAACAGATAATTTGCTTGTCTTCATAATTGGCTCCTCACCCTCAGCAATAGACTCTAGCCAGCTTTCCTGCTTAGATTGATATGCACCAATTGATTGGGCATTCCAGGCCACCTAACCATATCAAACTATGTATCTTTTGTAGAAAGGCACAAACAACATACAGTAAACAGCCACTGAAATAACTTGATGCTGTATCCATATAATTAATAAAACTGTGTATTACCATTATTCTCAGCTAACCCTCCTAATGCAAATAGGGAAGCTTCTCTTACTGCACTTTGAGTGCTTGATTTTGCAAGGTTATGTACAAACATCAAACCACCAATTTCTCGAAAATAATCACTTGCATCACCTGTAGCAAAGAAAGAAACAATAAACAAAACATTGCCTTTAAAAAAGTGTGTTTGTTTGTTTGCACCATAATAATTCAAGAGTACAGAGTAACTTGATTCAAATGGCAAAAAAAAATATCAATGTCTTACTGTTTTCTTGACAAATTGAATAAATAGTAATCAAGGCCTCTTTCTGAGAAGCAGGATGGTCCATCTGATATTTAACACATTCGAGGAGCAAGTTCAGATCAGTTTTCATATCTACAAGCACAAGACAAAGAGATACCAAAATTTGCCCACATGTTATTTTCATTGATAATCATCCTCTTCTTACACAGAGTACAAGATTGAAGCTTTTTCCCTAAGGCAGTGTTTCTCAACCAGTGGTACTCATTTCACTGCTGGTACTCCAAGTGGTGTCCAGTGGTACATGTAGGACCTCTAGACCCTTACTGACTGGCAGCGAGACCAGCAATGCAACACAACAAGCAGCAGTAGGAGGCTCAGCTTCAGAGTGTGCTTTTCCAGCACACAAAAAAGCCCTCCCGTCCACCCTGAGCCTCTTACCAGTGTTTATAATGTCACTTCTGGCCTCTCAATCCAGAAGCAACTGACAATTTTATCACTGCCAGTTACTGCCAGTGGTGCTTCCAATGATACAAAGTGTGTTGCAGTTTCACATCTCACAGTCCAGAACTGGCTGAAACTGGCA
>JAJKFI010000011.1:7381021-7416552 GCA_029204185.1 Lerista edwardsae | reverse complement strand
GAGAGAGAGAGAGAGAGAGAGAGAGAGAGAGAGAGAGAGAGAGAGAGAGAGAGAGCGCTCTGGACTGTTATGCAGGCCTTATTCCATGTTAAGAGACAGGGAAGGACAACATACTGTTTTTATCAGCTCACCTTGCCCAGTGACTGCAACAACTTGGCAGTGTAATTGCCAACAGCTTCAACATCTTTCTTTGCTTTCTCACGGTATCTTAAAGAGATAGAAAAGAAAGCAAAACTTCCATCAGGCAACCATTTCCAAAGGAAAGCAAGCTCTCCATCCTCCCCCTGAAACAGGCAGCTGACAAGGTAGTTTGCATGAAATTTAAAAAACATTGATACTTTTTGGTAACTTTTTCCAACCTCTTGGGGGGGGGTGTTTCCCCTTGAGAAAAAAAAAAGATTGTCCCTACTGTGTTTAATTTTAGATAAAATATAAAGCGGGAATATAATGTTGTCCAAACATTAATATGCTGCTAAATAACTGATGAATACTTACACATTTTGCAATTGGATAAATTTACTAGAATCTGCTATCATATCTGGAATTATGCCTCTCAGAGGTAAGTTTCCTTGACCTTCTTTTGCCACAAATTCCTTTACAGCTCGAACCACAATCCAAAAAGGGGGTGTCTAGAAGTACATAGACAGATTATACCAACTTTATTTGGAAGAAGCTGAATATTTTACATCAACTCTCAGAATGATACCATGCATATTTATTTGAAAGCAGGTATGACCGGGTTTAAAGAACTATTCCTGCAATCCTATCCTCACTAACCTGAGAGTAACTACCATTGACTATAATGGGGCTTACTTCTGAGCAGATTTGCATGGTTTTGGGCTCTAACTCCCCAGTTTTCACAGGACTTCAGTCCCAAACTCTTGTGTTTATTACCTGCTGAGAGAGACTGATGCACCGATCATCATTGAAAATGTCTTCAATACAACCTGGAATCTATGAGGAAACAAATTACCAACACTTCAGAAGCTTTTCCAATCAGTTTAGGATTCAATATTTATGCAAGCAGAGTATCATCCAAGGGAGGGAAGATGTTATTTTACTGTAGTTGGGCAGATGGAATCAGATTATTGCATCCGTCCTGTAGCAGGAGTACATCTTAAAGGGAGACTTGGGAGACAGGGATCATAAGAAGACCCCTGCTGGACCAGGCCAAAGGCCCATCTAGTTCAGCTTCTTACAGTGGTCCAACCAGATGCCTCAGGGAGCACACAAAGCAAGCTGCCTGCATCCTGTTGCCACTCCCTTGCACCTGGCATTCTGAAGTAGCCTACTACTAATGTAAGGAGGTTACACAACCCATCATGGCCTATAGCCCACAATGGACTTTTTCTCCAGATACCTGTCCAATCCCCTTTTAAAGACACATAGGCCAGATTCCATCACCATCTCCTGTGGCAAGGAGTTCCACAGATTAATTACTCACTGGGTAAAAAGGTATTTGCCTGTATCCATTCTAACTCTCCCAACACCCAATTTTAGTGGATGTCCCTGTTTTGGTGCTGCGAGAGAGGGAAAAGAAAATCCCTCTATTGACTCTTCATCCCATGCATAATTTTGGGATCAAAGGCTAGTTCACTATCTACAGTCCCACGTGGGTAGGCGTAGGTTCCCACAGGTGATCAACCTCATCATCTGCCTTAAGCCAGTCACACCTCCCCCATTAGTTCGGCTAGTTTTCTCTATCAGCTGTCTGGAAACCCTGTCTCAAAATCCATGGAAGACTTTATGGTCTGCTTGAAATCCACATTGTGATTCCCATCCACAGTCACAGGGGAGCAAGACCTTGTTGTTGTTTTTTTCACCTTAGTAGCAACGACAGATGTGTTCACATTTTTAATAGCTTCTTCAAAATTTTCTTCATCTTCCAGGACTCCATTTTCATTCTTTAAGATTCCTAGTTCAAGACAGATTAATAAGTGAAGGAACAGGACTTTACAAAGGAAAGTCCCTTGCCTCCCTCGAAAATATTAATGGCAACGCGTCAGGTTTTAACGGGCACCTGACATACGACTTGAACAAGCATCATTCATTAAAGCCAAGATAGAACGCATGGTGAACACACACTCTTAAACAATATAAATAAAAGCCCAAAATAGTAGAGCCATGGGCAGCCCAATCCAAAATGGCCACTGCTGTATCCTATGGGCCCGGGACAGTACAGGTGCCAGAGCCTTCTCAGGATAAAGGCATGTTTATTATCCTATGTAATGCCCTGGCAGCCCCAATGGGTCTCTTAGGATCTATGCCCACTATTGAGCGAGCACAGAATCAAAGAGGCCCGTGTAGGGCTCTGAAGCCTGGGAGGGGGTTGGGATTTGGCAGCAGACTCTGCCACCGTCCCTGCCCTCCTCCTAGTGTTGTCATGCAGCCGGAATGCTGGGCGGGAAGAACGGGTGAGCGGCAGCCCGCCCGTTGCGTTCCGGTCCGTTTCGCCGTCTTCCCCGCCCCCGCGGGGGCGGGGAAGACGGCGGACCGGACCGGAACGCAACAGGCAGGCTGCCACTCACCCGTTCCTCCCGCCCAGCGTTCCGGCTGCATGACAACGCTGCCTCCTCCCCTTGGACCTCCACCTACTTTGCCCCCCCCCAGGAAGCCTCCACCTGGTGGCCACACTCACCTTGTGTAGCGTTCTCTGTGGCTGAGGTGCAGCGGTGCTGGCACCACAAGCCTAGAACCAGCATTAAAGTGCCTATGGCACTTTTAGGACGGCCAATGCTAGTGGTACAAGCGTTCCATCAATGCTGTAGCCCAACAGGAATGGGCCGCTAACATGGACTAAAATCCACATGCTACAGCCACCTTTGGTGTATCGTCAGAAGCACACCCCCAACTGTACCTTGCCGAATCATCTCTCGAAAAGCCTCCTTTTCTTTGTAGTTCTTCGGTATCTGACCACCGTTCTAAACGGAAACAGTTGCATATTTGGATTATGAAAACATATTATACCAATTGCTTAGCAACAGAAGGAGACAGAAGCACAAGCAGCAAAGGAGCATCGAGTATAAATTTATGTTCCAACAAACTGTGAACTGGCTCAATGATTTCCAACAATTAAGGCTCTGTCTGACCATAGGCCAGTAAGAAGGATAAGCTACCCAGGCATAATATTCTTTAAATCTTCCAAGAGGTTAATATGTTCAAGGGGGATAAGCACAGAGGAAGAGGCATCACAGTACCCCTGCGAGTGTGAAGGGTGCCACAGAAAGTTTGGGAATCACTGAGTGAAATGGAATTTCCTGCCTAGTGAGGATGACACCTCATACACCTGACCAAATTGGCTCTCTGTTGTTCTTGCCACTAATGACCATGATAGCTGTTCTACCGCAGTGACGTACCGCATCACACCATTTTTCTAGATACTTGGCTACAATCACAATCCATGGGATGTGGCTGTGGTCCTGTGAATGCAAAATTAAAAGGGAGCGTATCACTCATATTGAAACATTTTGAACATATCAAACACAAAACAACAACCTCTCCGTTTGTGTTGCTGTATTTTCAATTCTCAGTCACAGCCCCCAGGCTCTGGAAATCTTTCCCCCTGTAGATCTGCTTGACCCTATTATTGGTTTCTAAATTCATAATGCACGTTCAGTACTTTTTCCTAGTTCAAACAGGGCACGCACTCATTCATTTACTCCCCTCCTACGTCCTCAGGGCAACTTATAATACCATAACAATAAAACAGAACGTAAGAGAACAAGGCAGCGTAAATGTAATTCTTCCTAGAATAAATCTGTGGGTTGCCTTCAAAATTTGCATGCCTAATTCTAAGAAGATTGCAGAGCTCACACCAACCTTTTTTTCCATATGATCCAAGTCGTAAGACCCCACATGCTCCCTCAATTCCGGAAATGGACTGTCCAGCCTCAAATCGTCTAAGGCGTTATCGGGGTGCGATTCTATCACTAGTAAAACATTTCAAGCAAGATTTTAAACTGGAAACAAAATGCTAAATAAGACTTACATCTACATTTGCACACTCTTGCAGCTGTTCCAACACCATACTTTGAAGTGATTGCAACACAGTGACCACTGAGTGGCTGATAAACAGCATCAAGTGAAAGACAATCCAATATTCAGTTAATGTTAAAAGTGATGGGCACTTAAAGGTGTAGGTCATGAGTCCCCTAACATTCAATTGCCAGGGTCACATCACTCCGTCTTGCTCTTATAATGGGCAGAGAAAGAGTCAATGATAGAGAATAGAAATATTTTGTACATAATGCTTTAATTGGAGAAACGTATTTGCAGCCCCCAGGGCTGCTTACTTGCTCTCTCTATGAAAGAAACCCTGCCCAGTAGTGACTTCATCCAGCACGAGGAAGAAAATGCAGTCTGTGGTGGTGGGCAGAGATAGGGAGAGGAGGCTGCATGTCATTATTATGCCACTGGGTTCAGGAGCCCAATCATAAGCTGCTGGTGGGTGGATGCAGCCTACTGGTTCAAGTTTGGGGACCCCTAGTGTATGCAAACATTTAATTACTAAATAAATCTCTCACCTAGGTGTTCCTTAACGATGATTCTCATGTAGCCTATTAAGCCGTAAGTCCTGCAAACTAAAAGTGGAATGCTGTAATTCCAGAGAACATCAGCTAGACGGAGTAGCGTACTGAAAAATAAAAGATACCGAGCCAGATTTTTAAAAACGCAAGAGGGAAAAATGGTTTGCAGTGTCGTAATAGGCAAATCCCGTATCAAGCTTTTGCAAGCGGAAGAATATTTTTAGACTCCGTTTCATGGAATGCTGTAGTGCATACAGTTAAAATGTTCTGGAACCCTTTACACCCGCAAAAGGGAGCCCTGAGGAGCAGCACCAGTGCATGCACAGAGTCTTGCACAGAATGGTACCAGGCAGATGGAGGCCATTTATGGTGTCCTCATGGAGCCCCAGGGCTCCTGGGAGCACACTTTGAGAAACACAGTGTAAAGTAACCCTTTCATGAGCAAAAGACACTTTCCACATGCAGAAGGGCCCCTTGGGGTACAACCCATTCTTCTTTAAAACTGCTAATTCAACAATTGCAAAATGGGACTTTTCTTCTCAATGGCAGACTAGAGCAGATATGTCTGCTGAAAATGATTACGCAGAAATTACAAATTCACAAGAGAGCTGAAGCCTCAAGAGACATAACGTACCTCAAATAATTGGTGTTTTAAGAAAAAGTCGCAGAGACACAAGATATTGTGAATCCATATCAAGAGCATGAGGAAAATCAACAGTAATTTGCTTCAAGAACGTAAGAACCACCCTGCTGGATCAGGCTAAGGGCCCATCTAGTCCAATTTCCTCTATCTTACAGTGGCCCACCAGATGTATCTGGGAGCACACAAGACAGCAAGATGCCTGCATCCTGTTGCCACTCCCTTGTATTTGGCATTCAGAAATAAGCTACCTCTGAAACCCAGAGATTCCATGAAGTTTTCATTAAAGTAGGTCAAAAAAACCGAGCAGGACATTTTGCTATGAGAAGCAATAGGTTAATCAACAGGTTTATGAGCATGGGTTAAAATAAAAGCTTTCAGAGAAGAACCCCTCAGCATCAGAGTATTCATTTGACAACATGTAAGGCTGGGAACTAAGGCAGGGAGCGGGGAGCAAAGCAGTAGTTAGAAAGTGGCACATAACCTTTCTGGCTAGACTAGTTCAGGCATCAAGGTTATTCCTGGCTTGTTCCAAGACAGAATGAGAGTACATTTGTTCCTCCCCTCACACACAGAGAGAGGAGTGTGCATGACTCTGGCTAGGAGGTACGACACAATCCCGAAGTTGAATTACAGCTTCATGCAGCATCTCAACCAGGCCAACAAATGCATTTACAATTCCAGCTCACCTTTCTGGAAGTTGAGTGGCAATCACTACATTAAACCGACAGAAGAACGAAGGATCATTGTCTAGAAGTTTATCTGGGTTCTTAAGAAATACAAAGACACACATATTGGATCCAGAAGCAACAAACACCAAAGCATTCAAAATTAAAGTTTATACATTTAAACAACTACATCTATTCAAAAGATGCAAAGTACATACGTACTTCTTTAGTGGTGTTACATGTATTTAACGTATTTTCTTTAGTGGTGTTACACGTATTTAACTTTGAATTAAATTTCAAACTTGAGCAGCAAAGCAAGTCCCTGCGACACCAACTCACATAACACAGATAGAGGTTGCTGTTTAAAGGAAGTAGGATTACGTTTTTTGATACACTGGCTGAAACTACAATGCAATAATGTCAAAAGAAATAATGTCAAATGTGTACTACTGAAGTTAAAATCATGTTCCACCATTTGCATATAATTATTTTAGGAAGTGGAATGTGTGATCTATTCTTTACAAATGTGCTAACACCAGAATATTCAAAAAAAATTTATACAAACCTCTTCCACAAAATTCCCCGAAACCTCATTATTCAATTCTTGTAACAGTTCTGTGGTGCACTGGGCTCGATTCTGCCAAACAACACAAACAGCTACATTAGAGTCCAAAGGCTACAATCCTACACATGCTTGTATAGGAGCAAACCCCACTGTGCAATTTGCTTCCAAGTTAGTACACACAAAATTGTTGTCCATATTCCATTTCCAAACTCATGATTTCCTCCTTCAATGCTGTTTTTGATCACTTGGCATGGTTGGAGAGATATAAATGCAACTGTCGTATGGAAACACAGAAAAAGTAATTAAAAATAAAAAACGTGTGACTGGTAAACTACCTGTCAACTGGAAAACATATTGGCTGATCTGGTGTGATGTCATGCAATGCTCAGGGGTAAACACAAAGGGCCTACAGACCAGACATGCACAGTTAAGAAAAGGTGTTATTGGAAGAAGAGGATGTCTGAACTTGGTATACTACAGGCAGTGGCATTACCCTCTGGTAACTGGCATCACTGGTACAAAAATATCAACTAGATTTCAGCTTGAGAGAACAAGCTGACATGCACATGTTGGTGACTAGAGGCCCTATCCAATCCAACTTTCCAGCACCAATGCAGCCACAATTCAACCCCAAGATAAGGGAACAAACATTCTCTTAACTGGAGGAAACTGCTATATAGCATGCAACTCATGCCCCATCAGCACAGCTGCATCAGTGTTGGGAAGCTGGATAAGACTGGGCCCTAAGAGCGTAATGAAGATGCCTTTATTTAGAGTGAACTAACTGAGCGAGACTTTCCAGAAATTTTCATACAATTTTAACTTGCATTTACATCATTCGTACTCTATTTATTTGTACTGACAAATTGTTATTGTTGTTGTTCAGTTGCTAAGTCGTGTCCGACTCTTTGCGACCCCATGGACCACAGCACGCCAGGCCTCCCTGTCCTCCACTAGCTTCCGGAGTTCGCCCAATTTTTTGGTCATCGGTTTGGTGACACTTATCTAATCATCTCATCCTCTGCCGCCCCCTCCTCCTTTTGCCTTCTATCTTTCCCAGCATGAGGGTCTTTTCTAAAGAGTCCTCTCTTCTCATGAGGTGGCCAAAGTACTTGAGCTTCAGCTTCAGGATTTGTCCTTCCAGGGAGCTATCAGGCTTGACTTCCTGGAGGATTGACCGATTGGATCTCCTTGCAGTCCACGGGACTCTCAAGAGTCTTCTCCAACACCATAATTCAAAAGCATCTATTCTTTGGCGCTCTGCCTTTCTTATGGTCCAGCTCTCACAGCCATACATTGCTACTGGGAAAACCATAGCTTTGACTATGTGAACCTTGGTTGGCAGGGTGATTTCTCGGCTTTTGATTAAGTTGTCTAGGTTCACCATAGCTTTCCTCCCAAGAAGTAAATATCTTTTAATTTCATGGCTGCAGTCACCATCTTTGGTGATCTTGGAGCCCAGGAAAATAAACTCTGGCACTGCTTCCATTTCTTCCCCTTCTATTTGCCAGGAAGTGATGGGACTGACAAATTAGAGAAGTACAAACCTTTCATCTTGGACCCGAGCCAAATACACCTCCTTAGTTATGAAAAAGAAAGTAAGATGCATGTCATCAGACAGATCCTCTGTATGACACAGGGCGCAATCCTAACCAACTTGCCAGCACTGACATAGGTGTGCCAATGGGGCATGTGCTGCATCCTGCGATTGGGGGCAGTCACTGAGTCCTCCTCAAAGCAAGGGAATGTTTGTTCCCTTGCCTCCGAGCTGTATTGCCCTTACCCCAGTGCTGGAAAGTTGGTTAGGACTGCACCCACAGTCACCACCACCCCCAAATAAATAACGGTGTTTGAAAATGGTGGGTTTTAGTTTTTTGCAGATTTCATGTTTTGAAAGGCAGAAAGTGGTGTTACACGTATTTCTTCCAAGTTCTCATTTTTATGAATCTTAAATGCATCAAAAGTGTACTAGGTAGGTGATACAGTAGCAGCAGATGCAGCCACAGTATTATTTCTAACTGGAAAAGTAATCTCTTTTAATTTCTGGAAAATACCTTAAACACCAAAATGCAGTGTTTTGTGTTTTTATGCGTTTTCATCATCATCAACAACAAAATCCCATACTCATACCAATAAATCATAGTTGAAATCTACATACCTGGCCAATATTGCTCCTTTGCAGGAAAAAACTAAAAAGGAGGAGAAAAATAAGACATTAAAGTCTCAGTCTGATGAACAAAAATTTAGAAGTCATGTGTGTTATTTTATAAAATGAATATGCAAAAAAAACTATCCACATGTCTCCCCCCAGTAATAATTTTTTCCTGTATGCCAATAAAGTATCATATCAATCAATCGTTGTTGTTTTTTCAATATTCACTGTCTCAATATATATTCACCTTCCTATCAATGTCCATCTAGCTAAGTACTGTTGACACTGATGGGCATTTTAAAAGCCATGTGACTGCCCATCTCCATCTGATAAAGACTCTAGCAGGCCACTCTCTCTTCCCTCCACATTCTGTGATTTCTAGGGGGTCACCGAGCATTGCTTAGCTATTTTGACCTTTTCAATCAATGTGCAAGTCTATGTACTTCTGTGTACCTGGGGAGAACATCTGACTTCATCTCTACCTGCCCCCAAGTGATCATACCCTTATTTTGGCATGACACTATTTTGCTTGCAATCTGATAGGCAATGAACTGGAATTTGACATAAATTCCCTATTAGTATATAAGATGCAACAACCATTTTATCATAAAGGCCATGTTAAATTTTGCTATAGCCAAAAGAAAAGTAATGTTAAGATTTGGGGATATTCTCAATGACTTTTATTTGACATTTTAATTAGGCTCATTTCCAGTTTTTATATATTTTAAAAATTCATTTAGTCAATTAGTTCTATGGTCCCATAGTTTTCACATTGATAAAAGTACTCCAAGATTTTTGTAAATCACATACCTATTTCCAACATCTTCACCAGTGACTTGATTCCCATCTACAATTGTAAACGATCCGACACCTTAAAGACAAAAACCAGTCACAGCACTTAAGCCAAACTACAGTTCAAACAGCAAATAAAGGTACTGTATAGCTTTGTTTTTATTTACCTGGCAGTACTAAGTTTTTAAGGATCTCTGTTCCTGTGGCAGTTGCATTTATCACACAAACATGAGCAGATTCTAAAGCTTGTTGTCCGTGGTCACCCCATAATCTGTAAAACAAAAGCACAGACATGATACAGTATTTTAAGTTCTGTTTTGAGGAAAGAGAATGCTGATAGTCGTAGATACTACAACTGTATTAGTTTATAAACTATTATTTATTGACATAGTGCTAGCATTTTGCACAGTGTGAAAAGTCAGGTTCCCTGCCCCAAGGATCTTACAAGCTAAAGGGAAACAACGGACTGAAAGAGATCAGAGCAAGAGACAATATATGTAATTACATGAACTTGGCTTATGATAAGGAGGAGTACTGTTTATTAAAATTTTTATATGTATGGTATGGAACAGTTCTGAAGGAAAGCCTTAACAGAACTGAAACAAACCAAGCAGAAGAGAGAGCGCTGCCAAGCTTTTCGAGTCGAGCGCGCAGGAATACAACAGACTGCTGGTTATCAAGCAAAGCAGGAAAACAGCAGCCACCAAGCGAGGCAGATACAGAATCAGCAGGGCGCGGCTTGCAGAAAGGGAGTTTGTGGTGGGAGCTGCTCTGGGGTTTATATTAGCCTTTGGCTCTTGGAAAGCAGGGAGGGCTGCGAGGGAGGGCTGGGTGCCAAGGAAGGCTTGCAGGAGCAAACAAGGGCCAGTGGAAAGCCTGATGGGGCATCACTAGAAACACAGCCAAAGTTCCTGCAGTCCTTGGCTGGCACGGAGGGGGAGGGGCGCCTCTCTTCTCCCACCACCCACCCAGCAAAGGCAAACAGCGGAGGCTAAGCCACTCTCCCCTTGTTCGCAGCGACGCCCCCACGCCAGACCTGAGCTGCCGGTCATAGCGCTGCTCCTTCAAGCTGACTCTGCCCTGCTGCTGTTGCACGGACGCCGCCATGATGCTTCCCCCTCCTTCCACATCGCACTTCCCCAAGCCACCCTGAAGGGGGAGCCCGTGCGCAGTGCCGGCACCGCATGCGCCTGCGCAGTCAAGCCCCAGGGTCGCACGTGTCCCTATTTTATGTTCCAATCGGTTCCAATGCGGTGTATTCATGGAGCGTGAATTCTAGCTCAATGGGTGTGTTGCTTTTCTTCTGCGCAGCCGCTGCAGCACTTTCAGCGCAGGGGCAGGTTTTTTTTTGGTTGGAGTTTGGCTTTCTTTCTGCTTATATTAGTTTGCGTGCAGCGCAATCCTGGCCATGTCTGCTCAGAAATGAGCCCCATTGCATTCAATGAGATTTACTCCCAAATAAGCGTGCATGGGATAGCAGCCTTGCGTTCTGTGAGCTTCTCACCGGCTTCTAAGGTCAATGTATACAGTATTTGCTTGCATGAGCCGCCCCTTCCATAAAGCCGGGGCGGCTCACAACAAAAAAATCAGGTGCAAAGATTATTAAGAAGAAGACAAATGCACGTATTGGAAAACCAGCATTAAGGAGAACCTGGAGGAGAAGATTGCGCTGCTAAAAACAAGTTAAGCAAGTTAAGAATTAACCAGTTAAGAGATCATGCTCATTATAAGCCACTGTTTCTCAAACTGTGGGGTCAGTACCCACTAGGTGGGTCACAAGCCAATTTCTGGTGGGTGGCTCAGCACTTAGCACAGCCATCATTGAAGATGGGATGCTGGAAACAGGAAGGGCTGTGTGGCTGTTTTGCTTGTGTCGTGGTTGTAAATAGGCTTTTTTCTTTCTGATTTACGTTGCTATTGGAAAATGGCTGAGAAATAACCCAACTTATTGCTGCATTCTCAGGAAAGCAGCAGGCTCTGGCATCATAGTTATTATGGCACTTCCAGCCACTACATCACTTCCAGTGGGTCCCAAACAGATTGTCATTCTAAAAAATGGGTCCTGGTGTTATAAGGTTTTGAGAACCGTGTTGTAAGCAAACACTATGTTAGCAGCACCAGGGTCATAAGAACATCAGAAGAGCCCTGCTGGATCAGGCCAAAGGCCCATCTAGTCCAGCTTCCTGTATCTCACAGCAGCCCCACCAACAGGGTCCAGCAGCACGATTCCCCCAGTTTCTGTGGCGGAGAAAAATGTTACTGCTATTGATGGATAAAATGCCATCTTTGGCAGCTAACCTACCGGAATCTGTTGAAGGCAACCAGGAGGCGCATGTGCTGCTTTGAACTTAGGGTTGGAGCTGTCAGTGCTTCAGTTTGGAACCAACAGCAGTAACTGTATATAAATCAGCCCTCCTGGCTGCTTCCTGTAGCCTTGAAAGTATCAATAATTCCAGTGTAACCTAAGGGGAGAAATGCGCTACTAAGGCAGGATACTATTTCAGAAACGTGAGCAGAGTGCATTCTTCAGCCGAGTGAAATGTTCAGGCACAATCCCTGGGTCCGTGTGGGTGTCTGTGCATGAACACACGCGTATGTGAGAGCCCAATCCTGAACTGGCTTCCGTGTGCCAAAAAGCACATTGCACAGAGGCTTCTGCCAGCGGAGGAGAGGCCTCCACTTGTGCTGGAGCTGTGCCTACCAACTGGAATAAGTGAACCACCAGGCAGGTGGGGGTAGGGCAGCCCAGGACAGGGAGGCAGTGTAACTGGGCAGGGGCGGGGCAGTCCAGGGACATGAAGGGGGTTTAACAAGTGGGGGTGGCCTGGGGTGGTTCAGGCCTGGGAGGGGAGTGGCGACAGTAGCAGAGACTGCCACTTCATCTTCTCCCCTCCAGTGCCTCAAAGCCCTGTTGTTGTTCAGTCGCTAAGTCGTGCCCGACTCTTCGCGACCCCCTGGACCACAGCACGCCAGGCCTCCCTGTCCTCCACTAGCTTCCTGAGTTCGCGCAATTTCATGTTCATCCCTTCGGTGACACTATCTAACCATCTCATCCTCTGCCGCCCCCTTCTCCTTTTGCCTTCCAACTTTCCCAGCATGAGGGTCTTTTCTAAAGAGTCCTCTCTTCTCATGAGGTGGCCAAAGTACTTGAGCTTCAGCTTCAGGATTTGTCCTTCCAGGGAGCTATCAGGCTTAACTTCCTGGAGGATTGACCGATTGGATCTCCTTGCAGTCCAGGGGACTCTCAAGAGTCTTCTCCAACACCATAATTCGAAAGCATCTATTCTTTGGCGCTCTGCCTTTCTTATGGTCCAGCTCTCACATCCATACATTGCTACTGGGAAAACCATCGCTTTGACTATGCGAACCTTGGTTGGCAGGGTGATGTCTCAGCTTTTGATTAAGTTGTCCCTCAAAGCCCTACACAGATCTCAATTCTGTGCCAGCAGTTGAATTGCTAAAACCCTAGGGGCTGCTAAGGCCTGACATAGGGTAAGGCCAGGGTACCAGTGTTCCCCTGTCCTTTCATCTCCACAACAGCCCTGTGAGGCAGGCGAGATTCAGTGGAGGACCCAAGAGCACCCCATAGACTTTGTAGCTGGCTGGGAATTTAAGACTCAAAAGTCCAGCATTCTGGCCACTACGCTATGCTGCCTCTCTCTTAGGCAAGGCTGAAAGCTCCGATGCCTCAGTCAGACGCAATGAATCAATACAAATTGCACATCATCCTTCTTGATTCCCCAGAGGACTCCAGAACATGAGAGGGACCTCAAGTGTGAGCAAGGGGCATAATGTAAACAGTGCACAAAACCCCATTTGATACGTTAGATCCTGTTTTTAGCTTTTAGCTTTTCTGGTGTTGTACCTCCGATCAGGAGCAGGAATTGTGTCTGCCTCTTTAAGAGACCAATACTGTCCTGCAAGTGAGCTATTATAAAGGCAGGTAAGCTGCGGCGCATGGATTAAAAGAACTGGCAGCAAAGCAGAAGGAAGCAGCCTACATAATGACAGGTCATATCTGGGGTTATGGGCAGAAAGATGGTAAGTTCTTGGCTAATCCTATTTCAAATCATCCTTCTCTTTCTCCTCCCTTTAGCTCAATACATTTGCATCCTCTTTGAACATGCTGATTTGCATTGCATCCTTTCTGAGCATTGGGTCAAAAGCAACAGGCAGTTAAGGAATTGACCGATAGGCAGATTTTAAATGACTGCACGCTGCCTTTGTGTGCTCTGTCAACCCACCTAAATTTGAACATTTGTGGGATCCGCTTGCCAGTTCATCTGCAATGAGAAAACTGCACTATCCTTTATTCAGTTGTTCCCCAATAAGTTTTGCTTGTGGTACTGTACTTCTTCAAATGCAACAGGTGCCAATCAAACACCAGTCCCCCATGCAATGGAACATGGACTAGTTTTACTGGACGAGAAAAGCTGTATCCTAGATGTCTGCTCCAGCTTTGGCACAGTGTAGGCTCTGGGTACGTCAAGGGCTGTTTTTTCCCACATCAGCCTGCGAGAGCACTGAGAACTTCTGTATGAGTAGCCCTCGTAGGCTGCTGCAGCCAAAAAAAAAAAAAAACACCCAACAAGGAGTCCTGTAATTCCTTAAAGACTAACCAATTTATTTCAGAGTAAACACTAGCCTAGCCTCATAATGAATGTGATTTGCCCTCCTCAGCACTTTTCAAGCACTTTTCAGCACTTTTCAAGCTCTGCAATATCCCTTACTATACAACAACCTTGTGAGGTAGGTTAGGCTGAGAGATAGTAGCTGGCCAAGGTTACCCACTGAGCTTCATAGCTGAGTGGGAATTTGAACTCCCTGCTCCTAACTGTCATAATGCGACACTGACTCGTTTAGAGAATACTCTCCCAGGAGGCTTCTCTGCAGTGGTGTCATTCAAATGATTTAGGAACAGGAACTCACTTTTGATTGGCACTTGTCGGGAACCCGGAACCAGCCACAGAGCCCGTTAGGATCCGGAATGCCCGTTCTGGTCCATTCCCCCTGAATGACATCACTGCTTCTCTGACACCTTTTGATCTCTCTCTCCCCCCTACAGGGCAAAAACCTTTTAATTTTCCCAGGCCTTAAAAAACCTTCCTTTAGTTGGCTGTATTGTCTATACAGGTTGATTATCCCTGGGACAGGAAGGTGTCTGGATTTCAGAATAATTGCATAAATACAATGAGAAATGCTTCCTCTTGCTTTTTTCACTTACCCATTTGGGTGTCTGCTAGCCTCTTTGACATTTTTCAATAATGTTTGTATAGATACATATCATAGACCAGAGAATAGAACTCACAGCTTGTATATGGGAACGAGCACAAACCTTCCTACCGAAAGTTTTTAAAAAGTCTCGGACAAAGATGTCTGGATTTGGGAATAGTTTAGATTTCAGATGTCCAGATAAGGGATCACCTTCCTGTATTTTGATTGGGTTCTCCATTTTCTTCCTGTATTTTAACACCTTTATCTTGATATTTCATTGATGTTATTCAACAAAAGGATTCTCCAGTGCATTCAGATTTTCTGCTCCCAGGCAAATATCCTTGTGATAAACTTGAGTTGTCCTTCTAAATGCAGAACTCAAATAATGGGGAGAAAAATAAAAATAGCCCAACGTTTCCGAAAGCAAGAATGAAGTAACAATGCTTTTCTTTACTTCCTTCCTTTCATTCTGTTTCAAGGACCTTCTGAGTGGTATGAATCCTATCCCATTGCCCAAGGAAACCATCAATCTCCCATCAACATCGTTCCAGCAGAAGCCATTTTTGACCCCTGCCTAAAGCCCCTTTCAGTTTCGTATGCACCATGTTCATCTCTTGCCATTTCCAACAACGGGCATTCAGTCATGGTGGAGTTTAAGGATGTTGATGACAAAATGGGTAAGTGGTGCGCCATCCCCCCTGACTCCAAGAGTGATCCAGACATGCTTTACAGTAGCTCTTGTGCCAGCCAATCTTTGCAGGCCTACCTGTGCTGGCCTAATTCCAGGTGAGGATTGCGGCCTTATTGTAGGGAACACCCTGCCTTTGCTTTGCCTGCACATTAGTATTGTACTGCTACAGGTTTCCTCTGGACAGAATACAATACAGGAAGATGCCTTAAATGCTTTGGTTTCAGGGCAACCAAGTCTCTGGTGACAGGGTGAGGAACGTTCATGAGGCCATCCAAGCCGCTGATAGCGCATTATCAGCCGCCATATTAAGTTGCAGCAGTTGAATCACTTAAGACTTTGCCTCTGAAGCCTAATAGTGGGAGCAGTTCAGTGAACATTTCCTTTCCAAATTGCAGCAACACCGAAGCACCCAGAATAAATCTATTCTCACCAGAGTGAAAGTAATGCTTTCAGAGAAAATGGGCTCAAAATAAAAGGGTTTCATCATTAATTTGCTTGCCATTTGGCTTGCTGCCGTTTCAGGAGTGGCAGGGCTAAGGACATCTCCGTGCCGGCTGGGAGCACAAATTAAAACCAGTGCAATGTTGGATACTCTGCATCATACAGCATAATCCTATCGTTTTGACTCAGAAATTAGTCCCTGCATTCAGGGACTAATGGAGTCCCTGTATACTCCGGGCTGATCCACGCCTGACGCAAGGCAGAGTGGCTGCCTTGAGTGGTGGGCAAGGGGAGGTGGCAAACTAATGAAGAGCACCCTTCACCTCCCCTAGATTATCACCTGCCTAGCCACTCCACCTGGCCTCCGTCCCATCCTCTGCTTGCTTGCTGTCCTTGGAAAGTGAGCAAGGATCTACCCTCTCCTCTGATCCTGTCCCTGATGGCTTTCCTGGAAGGTAGGAAGAATGCATGCCACTTGTCAGTTTTGGGTGGGAGCAGCGGTGTCATCCGGCAACGAGCTGCCGGAATGCTAGGCGGGACTTACTGCCTGATTGGCTGCCCGTCTGTGACGTGTCGCCGCCTGCCCGCCCGCCGTGCGGGCACCCCTGGCTTCGGAGGGGGTGCCCGCTTGCCTGGGGGGCGCGCCAGACGCCTGGGCAAGCAGCAGAGGGGTGCGCCAACCAGAGGGAGCCCGTGCGGCGGGTGGGCAGGCGGCGACACGTCACGGACAGCCTGTCAGTCAAGCGGTAAGTCCCGCCTAGCGTTCCTGCAGCTCGTTGCCGGATGACACTACTGGGTGGGAGCATAGAAACCTGTTTGGTTTCAATTTTATTTTCTGCTCTAGCCATCAGTGGGGGCCCTCTGGAAGATCCTTATAGGCTGAAACAGTTCCATTTTCATTGGGGGATGAACCGAGATTGTGGATCAGAGCATACCGTCAATGGCAAATCTTTTCCTTGTGAGGTGAGTCGCAAATATTTGACATCTTACTAACTTTTATAAAGAACAACCTCGAGCTGAGAGTGCAAAGCATATGGCCCTGGACTTCACTGATGTCTCTTCAGAAATTCTGCATGGAGTCAGAAATGACTAGCTACAGGATTGGCAGAAATGAGGTTTAATGTGTCACAATAGTGTGTCACAATGGCAATATGGTGGTTAATTTCTTTAAGGGTGCAATCCAACTTTCCAGCATCGGGGTAAGGGCAATGCAGCTCTGAGGTAAGGGAACAAACATTCCCTTACTATACCTAGAGGAAGCCTCCATGGCTGCCCCTAACTGCAGGATGCAGCACATCCCCATTGGCACCCAGCAGAAGTATACAGCAGAAGAACAGTATAGCATGCCCCATTGGTACCTAGCAGAAGAGGAACTATAGAGAATAGTGGTGGGCTAGGGTGTCAGAGACACTCTAGCCCACCACTCTTCTCTATACTTTCTCTTCCATTCCATTTTCCTTTTCTAATCCAGGGAAGTAGTGGCAGATGGCATGCCACCAGATAAGGAAGCAATATTTGACAAAGGAAGAGGGGAAAAAGAAAGGTATAGACTGGTGGGTGGACAGAATGAGCGCTCCCCGCCAATCTGCCACCTGAGGCAATTGTCTCAGTTAACCTCATGAACATGCCGGCCCTACCTCTCCCCTTATCCAGTGGAACAGTGACAGGATCATTGTGTCTAGGACCCACAGTTCAAATGCATTTCAAGATTGGACTTTTGTGTGCCTTCTTTTGCATCCAAGACATTTGTGCCCCAGTTTCCCGAAGCATGCAGCTAGACTGCAGCTACTCACTGGAGGGAGAGAGCACTGTAGATATGCTCGGTCTAGCAACATACAGACCATGACAGCAAGTGGGATGGAGGAGATTGATCCTGCTGGACCCCAAGCAGCAATGTTTGTGGAAGGGGGTAGAGTTGTCACCTTCCAAAATCGTGTCCCAGAATGCAAGGCATTTATTTGCATCCATTCCCAATAAAAATGGGAATGGCTGAAAATTTGCTCTGCCCAGATCTGCTCAGGCTTGCTCTGATCTTCAAAGCACGCCTGACTCGCATGAATCCAATGACTTGGGTCTGAAACAGCAGCTCCTTTTCCATTTTTGCTTTCCCTTGCTGACTGGTCCAATAAAACCATGCCTGTTTGTGGAGCCTGTTGAACTTTTATTGACTCTTCCCAGAAATTCTGGCAACTTTATCTTTGCGCAAAGCAGTACGCAGGTCTGCCATTATTGCTTACTAAGGACAATCAGCTCAAGGGAGGACAGGACCTTGTTGCATCACATTTATCATACTGATATATGACTCTCCTCCCCAGCTCCACTTAGTCCACTGGAATGCCAGGAAATATACAGAATTTGAAGAAGCCGCGGCAGCTCCAGATGGCTTGGCCGTGGTCGGTGTTTTCTTGGAGGTAAAGCCACAGAAGTCATCCATTGTACCGTTGTATTCTAGGGCAGTCGTTTTCAACCACTGTGCCGTGGCACATCAGTGTGCCACGAGTGGTCTACAGGTGTGCCGCGGGAATTTGGGAGAAGGTCATTTATTAGTAGGGCCAATGAGGATGTGATAAGTCATGGTGGGCCTTATCAATTGTTAAAAAACTGATGGTGTGCCTTGACAATTGTAGTACCTTCTCAGTGTGCCATAAGATTAAAAAAGGTTGAAAATTGTTGCTCTAGGCTAGGGGATAAAGTGAAACATGAACATGAAATTGAACATGAAATTGGGCGGACTCCGGAAGCTAGTGGAGGACAGGGAGGCCTGGCGTGCTGTGGTCCAGGGGGTCGCGAAGAGTCGGACACGACTTAGCGACTGAACAACAACAAGGGGATAAAAAAATCAGCCCAGTCCTAACTTGCGCTGACATAGACAGGCTGACTGCCCTGTGCTGTATCCAGCACAGGCTAGGTGCAGGCTGGAGCACAACTTGGGGTAAGGGGACTTTTTACCCTTTACCCAGTGATGGGATCAGCTAACGACTCGGGGGAACGCTGGGCGGGCAGCAGGAAGGCTGGGCGGGACTTCCAGGTGATTGACAGTCCGTCCATCCAGGTCCGCTGCCTGCCCGCCCACCGCATGGGCTGCCCTGGCCTTGGAGGGGGTGCCTGCTCGCCGGGTGGACACAGGTGGGGGCCCCTGGGTGCCAGGGTGTGCAGCGGCGGGGCACACCACCCGGGGGCAGCCTGTGCGGCGGGCAGGCGGCGGACCCGGACGGACAGGCTATCAATCACCCGGAAGTCCCGCCCAGCCTTCCTGCTGCCCGCCCAGCATTCCCCCGAGTTAGCTGATCCCATCACTGCCCTTACCCTTATGGAGATTCTCAGATGGGTTCCAGTGATTTCACTAGTACAAATTTAAGCATCCCATGTAAGGCTGTTCAGGATTGGTATTGGGGTTAGGATCTAGTCTAAGGTGCTACAGTCAGTCTCGCCCCCTTCCTGGGCCCAATCTGCCTCCCTTTACCCTTTCTACCCCCCTGCACTGACCTGCCTCAGCCAGGCCAAACTCACCAGCTCCAGGCACAGATCTGGCATCCATCCTCTGTTCTGGCCTACCCAGCTCTCAACACAAATGTGCTTTATGGCACTTTTGCGACACTCCTGGATCAGCTGAAAGGACTTGCGCCCGCCAAGCACTTTCTCTGGATTTCACTCTTAGGCACTAGTTTAACAAGAACTGCTGGACGGGGGTAGGGGTGTAATGAAGTACCTACAACTAAACCAATGATGTCAAGGAAACTGTAGCAACACTGACTACATCTGGAGCCAATAATTGACATACTACCTACTCCAACTATTACTGTTTCCAAAATCTCATGCCATTCTCTGTTCTTCAACTTTAGACTGGGGAAGAGCATGCTGGTATGAACAGATTAACAGATGCCTTGTACATGGTCAAATATAAAGTAAGTCTAAAAAATATATAGTTTTTTTGTGTTGGCTATTATATGTTTACTCTGGCCCTCTAGAAGGGTGGTGGAGGGCAAGATGGGCTCAGTACCTAGAGGTCAGTGACCATCACGCATTTCCATGCTACCCCTTTTAACTGGGTAAGTTGGCAACGAACTGAAAAAGGGTAGTTCACTGTCAGCACACGAAGCTGGAAAAGGCCGAGTTGGGAAATCTCTTTTCTAGTAAAGCAGAGACTCCCCACCCAAAACATCTGGTGCCCCTTAAAACCAGTGAATCACAGCCAATCTGGGAGACCTAGTAACCTGCTTTCACCCACATGAATTGAGACCAAGGAGAGGAAACAGTGAAAATAGTTTATTGAAAAGCTGCAAATGTATCAGAGCAATTGACTGGGGGTGGGTGGGAGGATGTTAATGATGTTAAATTGTAAGTGGCAAATAAAAGTAACTCTGTCTTTGGGTACTTACCCTACCTTATTTACTCACCGTGTCCCGGGTTCCTGATCTTCACACCCACTTTTAGCAGGGTAGGTGGACTTGCTGCAATGCTGTTACACTGTGCAAAAAAGCAACAGATTTTTTTTTTAAGAGCCTCTTAAAGCATAACTTTGAGTTACTTGTACAAGGTCAAGTAATAATGGTGCATAATCACTCTGCAGAGCATCACTATGAATTATCAGCTGGATATCTATTTTTTTAAGCCAGCTAAGTGCGCTTAGAACTGCAATGCACCCCTGCAGCTTTGAGCATCCTGCCCTGGAAGTAAACACCATCAAAATCAGTGACAGTTCTTCTGAGCAAACATGACTATGGCCAGACTGCAAAAGGTTTCACTTTTGTAAGAAACACATACTTGTGAAAATGACCAGGTGGATGAGCAGGAAAGCCTCTGGGTGGCATCTGGAATGTACAAAATTGTACATTCCAAAGAAGATATGCAAAGGTAACCATTTATGATGGCATTATTTTTCACTGACTGTCACAGGGAAGAGATTTCTGAGTAACAATCTCCTGTGATCTCTTGGCCGTTCCATCTCGGAGAGCAACTCATGCTGGTCTTTGCAAAACTGAAGCCTCTCGAACAGAAGAGATATTTTAACAGAGTTTTATTTTGGACTATATAGCACTATCTGTATTCCAAATAAAAGGTTATGATTCATTTTTTTCTGCTTCCAGAAATTATATTCAAAGATAGGTCTGACAAAAAAAGGAAAATGTGTAAATCTCTTCCAATCTTTTAATATAATTAAGGGCACAATCCTAACCTGGAGTTAGGCCGGCACAGTTAGGCCAGCAAAGTTTGACAAGTACAAGGGACACATTAAAGTACGTTTGGACCACTCTAAGAGTACGTTTGCACCATCCCCTCTGACTCAGAGAATGGTCTAAAGGTGCTTTATGGTGGCCCTTGTGCCAGCCAAACTTTGCAGGCTTAGTTTATCCTGGCCTAGCTCCAGTTTATGATTGTGCTGTTAACTGAAGAATAAAACAAAACTTAAGGGCAGGACTTGAGCCAATAGACTGAAACTTTAGAGAATTAGATTCAGGCTAGACATGAGGAAGAATTTCCCAGCTATAAGAGCACCTGCATAATTTTCCTTATGCAGTTGTGGGCTCTGCCTCATTGGATGTTTTCAAGCAGAGGCTGGATGATCACCTTTAGCAGATGCCTGCACTGAGCAGGGGGGCTGGACTAGATTATTTCCAACATCCCTTCCACCTCTAATATTCTGTTATTCTTTAAAAATGTCCTAACCCGTGCCAATGCTTTTTTTTAGGGAACTAAAGCCCAGTTCAAGGGTTTCAACCCAATCAGCCTTCTGCCCCCTTGTTTAGATTATTGGACGTATCCTGGGTCTTTGACAACACCTCCCCTGAATGAGAGTGTGACATGGATAGTACTGAAGGAGGTGATCAAGGTATCTGACAAACAGGTAAACATTGTCAATCTAATTTTTGCATTCTGAGCCATGGTATGCTCTTTAAACCAGGGGTCTCCCAAGCTATGGCCTGGAGACAAAATCCAGCCTGCCACAAGCTTTTATCCAGCCTGCAGCAACTTAAAATATTTGACATTTTTATTCATTATGTATTATTTCCCTGTAAACATGGCTTTGTTTCTTTGTAAATGTCACATTTCTCTTTTGTTCTGAATCATAAAAGAAAAGATCCCCAAGCAAAACTTATTCTTTCATTTAAATTTCATTCATTTATAAAACTTTTTTTCCAGCCCTTGAATATCTGTAACATATATGATGTGGCCCTTGTACTGAAAAGTCTGAAGACCTGTGCCCTAAACAAAAGCATTATATTCTTTACTATATATACAGAGGTGCAGTTAAGATGGAGCAGAACAGCCAGGACATCTTCTAATCTACAGCAAGGGTTTTGATGTAGTCAGCCAAAGTGTTCAGGTATTGCCTTTGAAGCCATTTTCAAAGGACCTGAAATGAGGGGATTCTTCAGGCTCAGCAGGAGGCAAACTGAGAAATTTGCCTAGGGGTATAATGGGTTGGGGAGGGAAGTATAGATGAATGGATAGATAGGAAAGGGGAGGGGCAGATGCAGTGAAGCAGAGCTATTGCCCGTCCACTGCTTCACCACTGCTTATGTAGGAATGATGTGATGACTTCGGAAAGCAAATGTTAGCCTATCATTTTTTAAAGCTTCCCCATGTTAAAAAAAAAAAATCTCCCTGCAAGTAGAGATCTGGCATATAGGGGAGAGGGGTTCCAGCCCCTGCTGTGCTAGTTTTCTGCTTGCAGTCAGTTTTTTAATATAAGGGGGAAATGTTATATCCTAAGTGCTGTACAGATTACTACTTTCTATCACCCCATGTACACGGCATTCTGCTGCATGCACAGACCATGCCTGTAGATTGACTCCTATATGCTGGAATACTAGCATATACTCCTATAAAGAAGTATTTTATGAGTTACTGTCTGAAAACACAGACACTTTTTCTGAATCAGCAAAATAAGTCCTCTAGTTAAGATTCCTCCTAGGCTGTTTAGATATCAGGTGGTTGTTTTGGTGAACACTGCTGCCTAATTCCCTTTGAGTCTCCTTTTTTGAGGACTGGCACTTATCAACTTTCTAAGCAGTAACACTGTCTCACCTACATTTTCAGATGGACAAATTCCGAACTCTCCTTTTTACTGCAGAGGGAGATGAAAGGATCCAGATGGTGAATAATTTTCGTCCTCCTCAGCCTCTTAAGGGAAGAGTGGTGCGTGCATCATTCAAGGCTTATGGACAAACAATTAAGGATGAAAAGTAAACCTCAAAAACCATCCAAAGTGCTTCTGTACCAGCAAACACAAAACAGGACGCCTGATCTTCAGATGAGAAAAGCACATCAAAGGGACACCCCCAGTGTTTGATCCAAGCACGGAACATCATATCTACAATTATCATGCTAATCCGCAAATCCTGAAACTGAAATGGGAGTGATGAAGAACTGGACTTACTGATGACCTCAACTGTCTTTTTTTTTTTTTTTTTTTTTGAAATAGCAAATTCATATGCTCTCCCACCACCCCTATTTACCAGGGGGAGTTCCAGGGCACAATCCTAACCTGGAGTTAAGGCCAGCACAGTTAGGCCAGGAAAGTTTGGCTGACAGAAAAGCTACCATAAAGCACGTTTGGACCACTCTTGGAGTCAGGGAGGATGGCGTATATCTGTGTGCTGGCCTCTCTGAGAGTGGTCCAAACATACTGTTCTGCCAAATTCCCTGCTGGGCCTCCCCAAGGGCCCCGATGTCCACACTAGGCTAACTAGTTTCCCCTCCAGAGCGGCCTCAGAGATAGGCAAGAGGAAGGGTGTTCAGTCACCCACTGGGCCTCCTCTCTTCCAGCAGCTTTGCTTGGGATCACTGGCTGGTCAGCCTCCTCCAGACTGCCCTCATCACTAGCTTAGCTCCAAAACTACCTTAAGTCCAGTGGTGCCATCTACTCACCAGTAGACAGTACGCTGGGCGGGACTTAGCATGATTGACAGCCCGTCCAGCATACCGTCTACTGGTGAGTAGATGACACCACAGCTTAAGTCTAACACCAACAAACCCCCACCAACAAACAATAGGCAGTCAGCTTGCCTAAGCCATAACTGCCTCCTCCACTTGGTGGCTCCAGGGGCGTGGCAGACATAACACAATTCCCAATGGTCTCCCAAAACAACCTTACCTTAGCCAGTCCGTCCATCCAGCACCTCCTAAAGTCCACCTTCCAGCAGCTGCTGCCTCCAACTTTATACTGTGGCCAGCCAATCAGTGGGCAGGCTTTAATTCATCAGCCACACCCACCTGCACCTGTGCTAACGTCCCTTCATTGCCAGGGGCCTCATCAGCCTACAGCTGTGTTCCCGAGGCGTGCAAAGACCTTGGGGGTTAACCCTACAATCCCTGGCTTATCTGGGACAAGGGGCCATTGCTGATACCATTCCCTATCTCCTCAGGGTATCTCCTGCCTTTTCCAATATACATACTTTACTGGGTCCCTTGTGCCAGCCAAACTTTGCTAGCCTAACTGTGCCAGCCTAACTCCAGGTGAGGATTGTGGCGATGGTGATTTCAACTAAGGTAGCAAGGAGATTACCCTCTCCTTCCCTTGTGCAGTGATCCTGATCCAAATCAGGAAGGACCCCTTGTGGTTGCTTTCGGCAATTCAAAACATGTCAAAGGCATTCTCCTATGTAATGTTGCTACATCCAATTTGGTTCCAAGTAGTTCAGGTAATAGCAGTTTTACATGCATTTGGTAGCATTCGTGGAGCAGGCCCAGGCTGATTCAGGTGAGAAAGAAGAGAGTCACCTATATGTGACACAAAATGCACAGCAGTATCCTGGGCCTGTCTACACTGGCATGAACTTCTACAACCCCAAGATAGGAGAATTATGAGATATAATTAGCTTAGCATAGACTTGCAAAGGTTAGCTTAGCATAGACTAGTAGGGCAGTTTGGGAACCCAAGTTGAAAAGTCTTGCAGCATTTCTGACTAAAATGAATGAAACAGTGGAGGAGCAACTTTTCACGGCATCTGCATTTAAACACCTCCGATGTGAAGCGTGTCCTTCAAACAGGGAAATCTATAAAAAGCAGAAGACCATTTTGCTTGACTAGAGCTTCCATGGAATGCTTCATTGCTCTTGACTGACCTCCGTTTCCCCCAGAGGAGCACATTTCGTTCACGCTGATGCCCCGTCCAAATTGACTAACAATAAATGATTCGAAGTTTGATGCTGATCCTTTATGTTTATATGAAACCTTTCTGTTTCTCAGAGTCCAATCCTAACCTGGAGTTAGGCTGGCACAGTTAGGCCAGCAAAGTTTGGCCGGCACAAGATAAGAGCCATCGTAAAGCACGTTTGGATCACTCTCTGAGTCAGGGAGGATGGCACAGAATTATGTTAGTAACACTAACAAAGTTTAGTTCTAGTATTAGAAAACAAACAAACATTAAATTAGATATTTCAGAGGGAGGAAGGTAAGAGACATGACCAGGCACTCAGAAACTTTTAACATCTGCTCCTGTAGAATCTAAGGCTGGCCTTAGGGGACTGCTAATGTAACCACATCCCTACCTTTCCAGGGCCTGCTTAAGCTCTGTGAGGGAAGATGGCCAGTCTAACAAGAGCTTCTAACTTCCGCTCCTATTGAAACTAATGCTGACATGAGGGGACCACTTTCCAGGATCTGCTTAGAAGGGTTGCTTTGAAGGGTTGATGAGGCTATCGGGAGCTTTTAACTTCCACTCCTAGAGAAACTAAGGCTGGCCTGAGGGGATTGTTAATGCAGCCTGTCCCCCACCTTTTCAGGGCCTGCTCAAGTTCTGTGTGTGCCCTGAGGGGAAGAAGGTAGAAGAGATGACCAGACTATCAGCATTATATCTGAATTACGCTGCTAATTCAGCTGATATCTGAATTACGCTGCTATAGAAACTAATTCTGACTTGTTGTTCAGTCGCTAAGTCGTGCCGACTCTTTGCGACCCCCTGGACCACAGCACAGCACGCCAGGCCTCCCTGTCCTCCACTAGCTTCCGGAGTTTGCCCAATTTCATGTTCATCACTTCGGTGACACTATCTAACCATCTCATCCTCTGCTGCCCCCTCCTCCTTGTGCCTTCGATCTTTCCCAGCATGAGGGTCTTTTCTAAAGAGTCCTCTCTCCTCATGAGGTGGCCAAAGTACTTGAGCTTCAGCTTCAGGATTTGTCCTTCCAGGGAGCAATCAGGCTTGACTTCCTGGAGGATTGACCGATTGGTTCTCCTTGCAGTCCAGGGGACTCTCAAGAGTCTTCTCCAACACCATAATTCAAGCATCTATTCTTTGGCGCTCTGCCTTTCGTATGGTCCAGCTCTCACAGCCATACATTGCTACTGGGAAAACCAGAGCTTTGACTATGCGAATCTTTGTTGGCAGGGTGATGTCTCGGCTTTTGATTAAGTTGTCTAGGTTCGCCATAGCTTTCCTCCCAAGAAGTAAACGTCTTTTAATTTCATGGCTGCAGTCACCATCTGCAGTGATCTTGGAGCCCAGGAAGATAAAGTCTGTCACTGCTTCCATTTCTTCCCTTTCTATTTGCCAGGAAGTGATGGGAGTGGTTGCCATGATCTTAGTTTTTTTAATGTTGAGCTTCAAGCCAATTTTGGCACTTTCCTCTTTCACCCTCATCAGAAGGTTCTTTAGGTCTTCCTCACTTTCTGCCATTAGAGTGGTGTCGTCTGCATATCTGAGGTTGAATTCTGACTTGAGGGGACTGTTAATGTAGCCCCTGTAAGGGACTTTCCAGGCCCTGCTTAAGCTGTGTTTACCTGAGGGGACGAAGAAACCTGCAGAGTCCTGAATAAATAGCTAGGTTAGCCCCTTCTTCAACTTCCTGGCACCAGTTAAGCTCTGAAGATACTGGCTGGGAAGAAAAAAGAAAGCTGTGCTTCTCAACCAGTTCCTGTATTGTCCAGACTGAATAGAGAATTGATAAATATAGCCCCCTTGCCAGCATTGAAGTGACTGTTTAAGCTAGAAGATAATGAACTAGTCTAAAAATGCCACCTAGTGGCTTTCATTAATGTAAAACCTTTTTCTTAATTGCATTACAGCGTCATTGCTGAAAACAGTGCTACGGAATTCATTACTAAGAATGAATGACTAAAAAGTGGCCTGAAATTCCCTAGAATGTTCTTGCCCTGGAATCAAAGAATAGAGATAAGTCCAGATTTCAGCACTCCTTTATTTTATACTGTATATTTATTTGAAAATGTTATATCTTGCCTTTCCACCCTGGAGGAAGTTCAAGACAACTTTCACTGGAAGGTGAGCATATATGTTATATTTAGGTTACACATCTATAAACACTTAAGCTGGGAGTAAGTGCCATTAAACTCAATGGGGTTTACTTTTGAGTAGACAAGCATAGGATTGCACTTATTTAATACTAATGTGCTCAGTTTTGTTTTGTTTTTAATTTAATAGCACACAGATCAGGCCCCTTGAACAGGTGATACAATATGCCTAGGAAAATCAGCTCCAATTGGTGTCAATAGAAACTTGTTTTCAAGAGCAAATAGCAGTTTGGGGATAGCAGCAAAGAGCAAATAGCAGCTTTACTTGTCCAGATTAGGACTATGGTTAACCTGTGCCATGATACTGATTGGGGAGAGGGGAGCTATTCCATTGAATAAAATTAAAACAAGCACACCAGCTGCCATCACAAGCTAGCAATAATGCCTACCTTGAACCCAGATTGACCACAACCACTGTTCCAGTTGTCAACACCAGTGCTCATTCACAACTACAGTGGCACGTTTGTACCACTTGAGATTAAGCTCAAAGAGGCTCTTGGAGTCTTTCATGGTTTGAACCCTAAAGAACCACGACTTTCTAGGAGGTGCTTGAGACACAAGCATCCATGTGAGGAGCATGAACAGGTGCGGGTGACAAAGCACAGCAAGGTGACTCACACCGATGGGGCTTCAATGTTGCACAAAGGTTGTGCAGATAGAAGTGGGAAAGTAGCAGGGAGAGCAATGGAGGCTGTGTGATAAGGCTGTAAGATAAGTCCCGTATCACAGCAGCTCTTATAAGGGGTGTCAGCAACACCCGTCTTTGACTTTTGATGGCATTTGAGGTCGTTCTGGAGAGGAACCAAAAACACTGCAATACCAGATGGGCAACTTTCACTGCCCTATTTCGGCCACTTGAAAACGATACACCTTCCTGATAAATCTTACCCTGGAATGCCAAACATACTTCCCCTGAAACAAGTGCTGCTGAATGAAACTTTATTTTCCTGGGCTCCAAGATCACGGCAGATGGTGACTGCAGCCATGAAATTAAAAGACGTTTACTTCTTGGGAAGAAAGCTATGGTGAACCTAGACAACTTAATCAAAAGCCGAGACATCACCCTGCCAACAAAGGTTTGCATAGTCAAAGCTATGGTTTTCCCAGTAGCCATGTATGGCTGTGAGAGCTGGACCATAAGAAAGGCAGAGCGTCGAAGAATCGATGCTTTTGAATTATGGTGTTGGAGAAGACTCTTGAGAGTCCCCTGGACTGCAAAGAGATCCAATCGGTCAATCCTCCAGGAAGTCAAGCCTGATTGCTCCCTGGAAGGACAAATCCTGAAGCTGAAGCTCAAATACTTTGGCCACCAAGAGAAGAGAGGACTCTTGAGAAAAGACCCTCATGCTGGGAAAGATTGAAGGCAAAAGGAGAAGGGGGCGACAGAGGATGAGATGGTTGGATAGTGTCACCGAAGCAATGAATATGAAGTTGGGCGAACTCCGGAGGCTAGTGGAGGACAGGGAGGCCTGGCGTGCTGTGGCCCATGGGGTTGCGAAGAGTCGGACATGACTGAGCGACTGAACAACAACAACAAATGAAACTGGCCAGGGGCAGCCCGTGGTATTCAAGCAGCTGTCCGGACCCAAATGAGCAAAGGGGGCACAATATGGATGCTTCTGGAAGCCTGACAATTTGTTATACGGGACATTCAGGTTCTAGAGTCCAACACCAGCCACAATAGGGTCATATTAACCATTATGCCTTATAGAAACAGGCTACTATGGCATACAAGATTCACCCCATTTTATGCTTTCAGTAACTTTGTGAGAAAATTACTGAGCGATAGGAAGTGGTCCAAAGTAACCCAGGGATCTTCACAGCCGAGTGAAAATTTGAACTCAGGATCTTCTACATCTAGTCCAAAACTCTACTATTGCACCACACTACTTTCTCCAGGCAAACCCTGAGTATGCAAACTATCTAAACTGCACATGAAGTTTGCTGAGCTGCATACAGAGGTAACCTTTATCTACCCCACGTGTTAATTGGGGTTTCCTATATCCTGAAAATATTTGCATATTTTCTGTTCCGTCATTTGAACTAATGATGCCTATGTGGGAACAAAATCCTTAGTTCTGGCCATTGACTGCTTAATGATGTTACTTCTAACCAGAGGCGTTTCTACAGGGATGGCAAAGCTCTAAGTTTTGCAAGAAGTCTTCCCCTGTCATGTAAATCCCTCCTCTCCCTTGCTGCTGTAGCCAGTAAGCAACGCCAAGATTGGCTAAAACGGTGCAGGAGAGGAGTGATTTCCACTGCAAGATAAGGCTTCCTGCAAAACTTAGAGCTTTGCCATCCCTGTAGAAACGCCACTGCTTCTAACCCTCAGCAGGGCACCATAAATGCTATTTGGTCTGTTGTAGGAAATGAGTTTGACACCCCTGGGCTAGAGTGTTGGAGATGCTGAAACCCTCCCCTCCCCGCCCCTCCATCCTTACACAGCCAGAGGAAAGAACCACACTGTGAAGGCTACATCTGGGACTGAGGATTCGGAGAATCGCAGAATATTGTATATTTGTAAAAAAACCCATTGAAAAATTGTGGTTTAGACTAGCCTGCCCATGTAAGCCGCCTTGGGCATTTGCTTCGGCATGGGAAAAGTGGGATATAAATTCTTCAAAATAAAAAATAAAATAAAATAAATTCTTCCTTTTTCAACCCAGGGAGCCAGAGGAGGAAGAGGAGCAATGGAGGTAAGTGGATGGACAGCGGTGGGCGCCCACATCAATCTTGTGCCTGAGGCAACCACCTCAACCGGCCACATACATGGGCCAGTGCTACAAATCAGGTTGACTTAAAAGATTCAAGTGCAAGTAAAGAAAGTTCTCTTATGACCAGCATCTCTTGAAATCTGTTTTACTGGGACCGCAGAATGTGCTTTGCGTTATTTATGCTGTAGGTTCAAAAGCCAGAGCCTGCTCTCCTAAGACCGAAGAATGTGACTGACTGGAGCTTTGAGCTTTGTGTGGCCCAGGTTCACCTTTATGAAATTATGACTGTGCATTTATTGCTATTACTGCTGTCTTGCTGGCTGACATGCCTTATCACTGCAATGGGTGGCAAATTAAGCATAGGTGAGAGATCACCTTGAGATGCCAATGGAAGCGCCAACATCTCAATGTCTTTACCGATGGCTAAGGATTGCCATGGAAAAGCTCTGCATCCTCTGCATTCTATAGGTCCAAGTTTAACTCAAGTAATTGCTTCCTGTCCCTCCCCATTTCCTTCCCTCCCCAAGGGTACAGCTGCTTGGGCACAGAAATAGATGTCTTCACCAAGGGTCAGATTTTATGTCTACCTGGAGCAAAATGAATAGCAATGCCTCTGTGAAAAGTCAGCATTTTTCACTGTACCATGGAGCGCATCGGTGCAAAATGTCCCTTCAGATTTCAGTTACCACTAGTTTTATGTGCTCAGGGCCATGGAAGAGGGGAATATAGTGGCTCATTGCCATGACAATCACAGGGGTCTTCACTGTGTTCTAGGTTAGAACTTCTAGCTTCCCATATACCCAGAGAGCAGAGGCACACCTAGAGAGGAGGATAGTACCAAGTTTCGCAAGCAGCAGCTCCCCCTCCTCTTCGGAGCCATTCCCAAAGGCTAGGGCAAAACAGAGACCACATTGGCTCCGAAGAGTACGGAGAGTGGCGGCTTGCAAAACTTAGTGCTGTGATCCCCCTCTAGGTACATCTCTGCCCGAGTGCTAAGTTCCTCTGTATGTTAGATGGGCATAAGATTTTTCATTATGAAGACTCATCTTGATGACAGTGTGATGCCTCTATGTGACCCACACATTCAGGACCACCTTGGAATAGCTTCTCTGAATGGCTTAGGCCTTCTAAATTGGAGTGAGCCATGCTTTTTATAGATTGCCCTGCCGTCAGCCGAGGCTAATCACAAGGAGTATTGGTTTTCATGCTGCCCACCCCCTAAACACCTTTAAGAGGCAACAAACTGGATTAACTATATCATCATTAGCACAGATACTTCTATGGATACAAACATTCCCAATTGGCATAATTGGGTCAGGATGCAATCCTAACAACTTTTCAGTACTGTGCAAGGGCAATACAGCTTCAAGGTAAGGGAACAAACATTGAGAAGGCCTCCATGACTACTATTCCACTGCAGGATGCAGCACATGCCCCATTTGCACAGTTGTGTCAGTGCTGGAAAGTTAGTTAGGATTGCAACCTCAGTTGGGTAATAATGTCAGGTAGGAGCAGTGAGCAAGGGAGTTCCCGGTTCAAAATTTGCTAAGCATATTAAATACAAAGGATGCAAGCACAGAGGACCACCGTCCGATATTAAAGATATTTTAGCAGGTAGACTTATGTGATCTTATTTTATTAGTAAACAAAAGCAAACTGTGTATATGCAGATCATACAACATAATTTATGACCTGCCACTTATTTTGCAGATAAATGAAATAAATTTTTCCATAAATTTTTCCATAAATGGGCTTCTTGAGAAATGAGTTGAATCCTTAATTGCCTGACCTGATAACAGCATATTTATAACGTTACTTATTAACTCAGGAGTGTTTTATCTCTGCTTTTGATTACTCTCAATACCAGTTGCTCACAAGACTTTGGGCCCCACCTAGGCACAGTAATTTCCACCTGTTGGCCAGCCCCTTTGCTATCTAACCCTGACTCAAGAATACAATTTGGAGATTTGAGTGGGCTCTTTGAAAAGGTGGGTCTCCTTGATCAAATCCTGATGCTGCTTGCTCCTGCACAAGGCAGGCTCACAGGGAGGGATGCAGCACTTTTTTCCATCAAAGAAAAAAAAATTCAGTCTCCCTGATTAGAGTAACAGAAAGGTAGGGTAGATCAGGATCTTAGAGGTCATCTAGTCCAGCCCTCTGTTCTGTGCAGGTGATTATCCCAGGGTAGCATCTGTTTGAAAACCTCCAGCAGAGCCCATTGGTTTTCTTTCTGTCCTCAGGAGCAGTGAAGGACAAGTCTTCCCCTCCTTCTGCATGACTATCCCTTCACATACTTGGAAGATGGCTATCATATCTCCTCTTTGTCTTCTCTGCTCTAGACTAAGCAAAGCAAGTTCTTTTGATTAGGACTCACTCTGTTCCACACCCTCACCATCTAGCTGCCCTTCTCTAAGCCAGTTTGGCTTATCAATTCAATTTCGTAAAATGTGATGCCCAAAAGTTGGTTGCGCGACCATCCAAAATATCACAAAGAAGCAAGCAAGCTCCTGAGAGCCACAGAACATTTCTTCAGGCTAGATCTTAAGCAAACGAATTGACTTTTTATTAGGGAATGCTTCAAGTTTGTTAGATATAAGACAAGATGGGGTGCAGGGAGGGAAAGAAAACACTTTGACGTTGATGGAAAATCCCCAGTGTGAAATGTGTGTGCAGTTTCCCTTATTAAACTTTAGCCTGGGTTTTTTTCCATCACACCCACCAAAGTCCTTCCTCTCTCAGCCCCACTTTCTTTTGCTTAACATCCGGCCTGAAGAAGAGCCCTGGAAAATTTGAAAGCTTTTTCACAATTTTCTGAGAACGACGCGAGTTCGGGGGGGGGGGCTAGGAGAGGCTTCTCCTTCCCTGACTCGCACCCACTCTGGCAGCCTCAGAAGTGAGCCCCATTTAATTCAATGGCACTTACTCCCCGGGGTGCTGTGGCGTGTTGCTAACCCCGATCTTTCAGCCCTGAGGACTTCGGAGGGGGGAAGCCCAAAACAGGTACCAGCCTGCTGACCGGTGACCCCACACCGTGGGAGGCCAAGCCGGGCAGCCGCCAGCCCCGGAGGCGGAGCCGCCTGAAGTCGAGGTGAAGCGAGGACACCGGAGACGTGGGAAGCACCGGCAAGAAGGAGGAAGCGTGGAGCCCGTGCACCGATCTCCTTGCTGCTCGTGGATCCAGCGCTGGGCGAACTGAGCTGCTGCTTCTGGTCAAGGACCGTCGAGGGTGGCAGGAAAGCGCAGGCCAGCGTTCCTAGTGGTTACTGCCTGGCTGGCTTTGCTTAGATTGGGAGGCTGGCTTCTGGCTGGCTTGCGGGAAGGAAGGCCCCGTTGCATCCGTGGGTTCCGAAGCCGAACAGGCTCCTTCCCAGCCCCAAACGTGTCCAGTAGTTGCTGCAGCGTCGGGGCGGCGGCGATCGCCTGCCCGCCTCCTGCAGCCAGCGCACGCCTTCTTGGAAGCAAGCCCCACAGCTCTTCAGCGGGTCTTTCTCGATCGCAGGCGCTGCGTGCTGCCTTGGGGGCAAGATCGTGCTTTCCGTGCGCCTTTGGAGGCGCTCCCGCAACACACCCGCGTGCCCGGCACTTGGGCGTCTCCTTGACTCCGCCCCGGGCGCTCCCGGGCTCCGCGTGAACCCCCTCACGCCCCCCGGCAGCAGCCAATCGCCGCGCGCTCCAGGGGAGGAGTTCAGCTGAGCGGTTCCCACCCGCGTTGCCTTGTCCAGGATGAGGAGGATTGTCTGGCCAGAAAGGGAGTGAAGACGGATCTGTGGCTAGCAGGAACAGGGCTGATGCCGGGAGGACTACCCAGACCCTAGTCTATCTCCCCCTGCCCTCTTTTTCCACAGAGATTAGAGGCGCAGCCATCAGCTGGCGAATTCCACTCCCCTCCCCGCATGGCGCTGAACAGGTGGAATGGCAGCTCTTAAAGAGAAATCTACAGGAGCCAGTTGAGGAAATTGACATCCTTCCTCCGAAATAATTTCCAATTTCTGAACCCCAAGACCAAATTCTTTAGGATCGGCCACAGGCTGCAATCCTGTGTGTGCTTACTTGGGAGTAAGTCCCATGAGATGTGCTTAGGATTCTGCTCTTGGTTTATTTTTTTGAAAACCACAGTCCTTGGTGCAAAGGGGCTGGGCTGAAATATCCAAATTCCTCGGAGTCTTAAGTGTTCATCTTTCCAACTTTTAGATATCCAAAAGAGGTAGGTGAAAACCGTTAGGATGCTTTTGTGTATGAATATTAGCAGTGGATTTAAATAATGCTTGCTTTTTCTTCTGTCTGACCCGTGCAATCTTAACAGAGGGCTAATTCTCATGTTGTGTTTGCACGATGTGCAGATCCCCATGGGTGTGTAAGGTGTGTGTTGTGCATTTTGCAATGCGAAAATTGTATACGGCTCTGTGCTTTTTTTGCATTCACTTTTTTTGCATTCTTGTGTCATCTTGTTTAATTTTCCTCTCCTCCATTTCCTTTTGGAACTGGTTTGCTGGCATTTTTGGAACCCTGTCAAACTTGCCAATAGCACTTCAGCATCACAATTTATATTTTTTTAAAAAAGTAAACAGACTACGTCCAAGTCCTGCTACAGCCAACGAGAGAACCACTCTTATCGTGTTCTTTCAAATAATGTTACCTTGGCTGACCTATTAAATTAACAGAGCAAAGCTTATGGCAAAGCCGGAATCTTTGCAACCTTGCGTGAACTTGCCTTTAGAGAAATTTAAATACTGTGTGTGTGTTTGGCAGTGCTGAACAATTGTGGTATGTACATATGCACAGCTGGAGGTCCAAAAGGATTGGCAGGAGCTGGGTACAGCCTCTTCTCCTCTGAAGCTGCCATTGTGGGAGGTTGCAAGATAGAACCAGTTGCAAGATAGAGTAGCCTGAGTTTACACAGTGCTTTGTGTTTGAGGCTGCAGTTTACTTTTGCAGGGAGTGGTAGGTTCAGTTCCGACAGCAGTTTACGAATGTCATCTTTGCATCTTTCTCTTTACTAACCTTCTTCTTTGTTTTGATTTTCAACAGGTTGATCAGGGCGATATCTGCGTTGGTCATACACAGGGAGGCAGTGAAGGCCTGGCTTCTTAGCAGGGTAATGCAGTGCCAGTTTTTTTTTCTTCTTCTTAAATATTTCATTCTTGTGTCTATAAAACATACAAATAACATATTGCTTGTGGGCAGGAGGAAGGGAGGCAGAACATACAGGGAGATAAGAAGCAGAGGAACAAAAACTGAGAGAGAAGAAAGGTAGTGGGGGGAACCATTTATCTGTTGAAACATTTAACATCTGATATTTTCTAATAAGCTAGACAGATGGAGCAAACACAAGTGATATGTGTACCTTGAGAAGAGGGAGGATTCACAATGCTTTCCTTTATCCAAAATAGAAAGCATTTGTCAGTATTAATGCCATGGCAGTTAGGCATACGTACACAGACATAATTTGGGGCAAAACGTTGAACGGAAGGGGGAGCCAGATCTTCTCCATGGTTCATAACCTCGCACCCTGACCCAGAAGGCATCTATTGTTTCAGAGATTTAATTGATCTGGGCAATGAATGGCTGACAGCTGCATCCTTTACCAGCAATTCGCTACCCGCACAAACGCATGCATGTTTGCTTGGAAGTCAGTCCCATTTTGCTCAATGGAGCTTACTTCCAGGTATGTGTGCCTAGGATTGCAGCCTTGCGTCGCCCTGCACATGGTATAAAAGGGCATCTTTTAAAGTGGTGGTTCTCTTACATTTCTGTGCTATTGGCCCCATGTGGCATAATCTTGCATTTCTTCCAGTGATACTTTTTTGGTGTCTTCCTTGTGTGTCTGCTCTCTCTCTCTCTCTCTCTCTCTCTCTCTCTCTCTCTCTCTCTCTC
>JAJKFI010000011.1:7365554-7381011 GCA_029204185.1 Lerista edwardsae | reverse complement strand
CTCTCTCTCTCTCTCTCTCTCTCTCTCTCTCTCTCTCTCTCTCTCTCTCTCTCTCTCTGGGGGTTTCTTTCAAAGTTAGCTCCTTTGGGAGAGAAAACCAGATCTTCAATCCTTTTGGCTGAAAAGTGATACATAGATATTTCTAATAAGAATAGTTCTCCCAACTTGCTGGTGCAGGCAGAGCTTTGTACCTGCCCTCCAGCAGGCAAAATAGGTGCGTGATCCTTGTGGTGTGTTCTCCTGCTCCTAAAGCAATGGACTGTCATGAGCACCTGAGTGTTGCAATAGGTCAAGAACGACTCGCTCACTTTAGCTAGGACATTTGCGTTCTCGTTCAAGAGATAAAACATGATTAGCAGCAGGCTGCAAGATGTACTGTTCAGATACTCTCGACGTTGGAAGCCTATATCCTTTTGCTTTTTCTCCTGCTCTTGCAGGTACGAGAACCCGTTTCTCTTGGGGAAAATGCCCAGCTGTTACTGAGGATTTGTCAAGAACTATATTGTAAGTGCAGATTTGGAAAAGGATGACAGGCGTGCCCTGGTATCCACTGATTCAGGGCACAATCCTAAACTGCGTTGGGCCGGCATAAGCTAAGCCAGCAAAGTTTGTTCATCACAAGGGCCACCATAAAGCATTTTTCGACTACGCTCAGAGTCAGGGAGGATGGCGCATGTCTGTGTGCGGCCTCTCTGACTCCGAGAGTGGTCCAAACATGCTTTACAGTGCTCCTTGTGCTGGCCAGTTTAGGACAGCACTCTCAGTATCCACGGATACCATGGATACTGGGATTCCTATTAAAAAGATAGGGGAACATTGAACAAATCTCTTTTTTACCTTATTGCTGCAAAACCACTGATATTCCCCTATCTTTAAAAAAGCATCCCCAGTATCCATGGTTTTAGGCATCCACCGGGAGGGGGGAACCCCAATGGATACCGGGCATGCCTGTATTTTTGTACTGAGATTGCTCCCCACCCAGTGATGTCATTCAAGGGGAACGGACCAGAACGGGCGTTCCGGATCCTAACGGGCTCCGTGGCTGGTTCCAGGTTCCCAACAAGTGCCAATCAAAAGTGAGTTCCTGTTCCTAAATCATTTGAATGACACCACTGTCCCCACCCCACCAACCCAAGCATGTTTAGGATTGGCGCCTACATCTGGAGTCTTCCTGTAAATGTTACTGTGAATTATATAAGATGTTTCTATAATTTTACAGTGGAATGAATTAATATATTTTATATTGCTATGTATGGACATCTACGAATCCACCTCCACAGTCTGTTTGTAAGTTGGGAACCTCCTGTAATAATGCTGACTTTACAAAGTAGTTGTAAATAGTTGTAAGGATTACATCAAGATACCTATGAAGTACTTTGCAAGCTGAGAAAGTGCTATAGCCAACACCAAGTATTATAAATGAATTCAGATTATTAGAGTATGGAAAAGGAATTCCTCTGTAAATCTTCTATATCCTCAATAGCTGATCGGCTCCAAAACTCTGTGTTTTAACATTAGTGCTGCATGATGAGAATAGCACGAAGTATTATTTCGTGTTTCGGTTTTAACAATGGCTTTATTTATTTATTACTTGTAGGCTTTTCAAAATCTCCTGCTTTAATAAAGCAGAGCTGTTATTAGGATTCAAAGTACGATGTCCTCCTGGTTTGTAAAGACTGCAAGAAGCACCATCTCCACTCTGCACAGTCAAGGACGTTTGTATTCCAGGTGCGTTTTGAGCCAACACAAAGCCGGATGGAGGGATTTGCTTGCCAAAGGGCCGTTTTCATCCCTCCTGGCAAACTGCAGCTGCGGCACAGACTCTGTTTTCACTGTGAGAAAAGCTCTCAGACACACCTCCACGGAAGAAGAAGACTTCTCCTTCCATCTCACGCCGTCGCAAATCAACGATACATTACAGGCAAGCGAGTTGTCGCACACGCTACCAGAATTTGATGGGAAGAACCGTAGCTCCGTGCTGAAATTTGAGAGTAATCTTTTGGCGGCCAATGCCCCAAATGAGGACCGCAGGAGCACAGCGGCTTGCTTGCAGAGCAGGGAGATGATGTTTGGGGTCTTTGACGGCCATGCAGGATACGCTTGTGCCCAGCTGGTCAGCGAGAGGCTGTTCTTCTACATTGCAGTTTCACTTCTGTCTCAGCAAACGCTGGAAGAAATTGAGTTGGCCATGGAGTCTATGAAACCGGTCCAGCCTATCTTGCAGTGGTACAAGCACCCAAAGGACAGTTTCTTCCAAGAAATGGCCTCGCTGCACTTGGAAAAGCTCAGAGTTTATTGGCAGGACTTGCTGACCCTGGACGTAGGGCAAGGCCTGAGTGCACAAGACGCCTTGATCCAGGCATTTAAGAGGCTGGATTCGGACATCTCCTTGGAGGTTCAGGCTCCCACAGAGAACGAGCTGACAAAAACGATTGCTCTCCAAGTGGCCTTTTCGGGTGCCACAGCTTGCGTGGCTCACATCGATAGCGTTCACTTGCACGTTGCAAACACTGGCGACTGCAGAGCCATTTTAGGGATCCAAAACCAAGACGGCTCATGGTCCGCGCTACCTCTTACTCAAGACCACAATGCCTTCAACAAAATGGAAGCCTTAAGGCTGAAAAAGGAGCACCCAGCGTCTGAAGAGGACACATTGATTGTGAACAACAGGCTGCTGGGGGTGCTTATGCCCTCTAGAGCTTTTGGAGATGTCCGATTCAAGTGGAGCCAGGAGCTGCAACGTAGCGTGTTGGGCAACAGCTGCAACTCGGAGGACTTGAGCATTTCCGAGTATGTCCCTCCCAACTACCACACGCCTCCTTATTTAACTGCGGAGCCTGAGGTCACCTACCACCAACTAAGAAGGCAGGACAAATTTTTAGTGATTGCTTCCGACGGCTTGTGGGACTTGTTGAGTAACGACGAGGTGGTCAAGCTCGTGGCGGGACATCTGATCGAAGCTGGTGTTCAGAAGAAGCCACTTGCTTTGAAGAAGCCAGCCAACCTGGGTGACGTGCAAAATTTGCTGCTGCAGAGGAAAGCTCGGCACGTCCACTCCCAGGACCAGAATGTGGCCACCCACCTCATCAGGCATGCGATCGGCAACAATGAGCACGGAGAGATAGATCCAGAAAAGCTTGTGGCCATGTTGACCCTTCCTGATGACCTGGCGCGCATGTATAGGGATGATATCACCGTGACCGTGGTATATTTTAATCCGGATACAATTGAAGCTTACTACAGGGAGAACGAATGAGGGATCTGCCTAGTTGTGAACCAAACATGCTAATTCTGGGGGGACCATTAACAGTGTTTGTTCTTGCGCTTGTTAAATCCCTAGAAATGATGTTGTGTAGAAGTCCCCTAAACTCTTATCGTGTCTCCAAACAGCCTTAACTTGGCTGCCTTAAATAATATTTACATGAATTCTCACTTACGTTCTAGAACGAACATTGTAAGTCATTCTGGGGGGGGGGGGAGAGGAGTGGGTTGTGGGAGTTGTGCAAGGCTCTAGTGAAGGCCAGGCCTAAGCACAGGGTGGCCAAATTTTGTTGTTGTTGGAACTGAGGGCGCATGATGCTATGTGAACAGAAGCTGCTTGCATGGAACGAACTTAATATCCGACTGAGAGCCAGTGCCAGCCATCTAGGCACCAAAACAGCTATCAATGCAAAGACTGCATGTGAAGGTTGGCCCCAACGGTGTGCATGTGTGGATGCCGCGCAACCAAGAAGCAATTTTTAGTAGGGCAATGTCTACTGGGTATTGGTCTAGTGCTTCCTCTATTGCTATGTATAAGGGCTTGCACAAAAAATGCTTTTACTATAGGAGCATTCCGACTACAAGGTTCCCAAGGGATTGTTTCCCCAGAGCGCAACATTTCAGTACTTTCAAGTGAGCAAGTTAAGCCCTCTTAGGGTGCAATCCTAACCTGGAGATAGGCTGGCACAGATAGCAAAGTTTGGCCAGCACAAGGGACACTGTAAAGTATGTTGGGACCACTCTCTGAGTCAGAGAGGCCAGCACATAGATATGCGCCACAACTTCCTGACTCCAAGAGTGGTCCAAACGCCCTTTATCGTGGCCCTTGTACTGGCCAAACTTTGCTAGCCTAATTGTGCCAGCCTAACTCCAGGTTAGGATTGCACCCTCAGTTCATGTGCTTCTTCCCACAGGGAAATCTTCTTTCCACTGAACAGTGCATCCATTTGAAAGAAAACGTTGATCTGATTGGCTTTCCTCCCCTAACCTTTTTAAAGGTTGAAACGCAAGCGTATTGTTCTGACTGTGACACTGTCCAAGCACTGGACTAATTGCTGCTGGAACACTTTTCATATTGTATTTGAGGGATTAGAGGCTCTTGTGGCCCTGCTCCCATAGCACCAGCTATATTTGTGCCTCAAAACTTTGCAAGCCTATGGAACTTTGCCTATTTAGAAAAAAAATTCCTTGGAACCGATTCCTCTTCTTAGCCATGCTGCGCACTTGCAAGGCACTTGGCAGAATGCCTCTGATTCAAGGGGGATCTGTCCATTCCCCATAGATTTTAGCATATATCAACACGGAGACCTTTGCTGCTGCTACTTGTGGCCTTGGAAAGAAATAATTGCCTGTTGATGCTGCCTATTTTTGGCTTGCTGGTAGGATAAAAATATGATGCTTTTAAGTTGCTTGATATGAGAAATGTTAAGAGTTTTTTGTTTAAAGGTACAAGCTTTGCTTGCAGGCTAAATGGGATGGGGTTGTAGCTCCATGGAAAGGCCCCTGCTCTGCTTATGTAAGTCCCACATTCAATCCCTTGCATCTCCAGATAGAACTGAAAAAGACCCTCGCTTGAGACCCTAGAGAGACCAGCCAGTCAGTGTAAACAGTCCTCAGCAGGGTGGACCAATGGCCTGACTTGGTATAAAGCAGCATCTATGTTCCTAAATGGAAATTTGCAACCAGCGCTAGTTATTTGCCAAAACTTGTTGGCAAACGCTGCCTTGAAAATGACCTCCTTAGTGTTCTATGTAGTGTATTGCAGATCACTAGTAGTTGGAATCCTGGTTCAGGGGAGAAATTACCTTTTTCTTTCAGGTCAAGTGAGTGTTTAGCAGACTAAAGCTGCATGCTTGACTCCAGGCATTTTAACCTACTGCAATACAGCAGTGTTGTAGCAGGTAGAGAAATCAGGTGAAGAAGGTGGAATTTTCCATCCTGTCTGTTTTTCAGTCTGCGACGTGCTCCATGGCGACATCTAATCCTCTGGTTTCAGAAGAAAGCCTGGGGAATTGAAATCTTAAGTGTCATGGTCAGTATGATGCAATAATGAGGCTGAGAAAGGCAGGAAGCCAGAATGAATGATTCAGCTTGATACCGATAGGGCAGCGGTCTCCAAGCCATGGCCCGCTGTGTGCAGGGTAAACCGTCCCCACTTCCAGCTAGCACTGAGTGTTCCATCGCACTGCTGCTTCTAATGCCACTCGCACTGCCCAGAGAGACGCTCTGGGCAGAGCATCTATTGCCACACACCTCAGCAAGCTGTTCACCTGGATTTCCAGGAAGAAGTGACTGCCCAAAGTGTCTCTGGGCAGCATGAGTGCATTAGAAGTGGCAGCACCATGGAAAGTTCTGCACTGCAGACAGCGGGGATGTTCTTCCCCATACACCAGATCTGGCCCATGGGCCAAACTTTGGAGGCCACTACAAAAGGAGATCAGTCTGCAATCCTGGTCACACTTTTTTGGGAGTAAGCTGCATTGAGCTTGGTGAGACTAGCTTAGTGTTGGGGTCAGGCCCTGGCCAAGATCTCACAGTCCCAGAAGGGCCCACCTGGGCCTACTTCTGAAACCTCTCCACTCTCTTAGCAGCAGCGTTTCACACTAGTGGCCAAAATTGTGAAAACCTTGGTAGGTATGAATAATGCCATTGTGTGATATACCATTTCATGCAGAATTGAATGCAGAAGGCAATGAAAGAAACCAGAGGGTAATATCTTTACTTTATCCAACGTTATGACCAAACCCCCCAAAAAACAAAAATACAACTGTCATGTAAAAATTGTGCTTTGTTAAAATTGGTGGAGGAATAACACCATCATGTTGTATACCTTATGATGTGGAATTTAATGCAGAATGCAGTGAAACAAATCAGAGTGTAATATCTTCATTCTATCAAACGTTATGGCCAAAAAAGCAAGAAAACAAAAATACAATTGTGATGTTGCTTCTGTTGTAATGTCACTTCTGGAGCATCATTTTGCCCTCGGCATACCAGCCTACAATTGGCTACACCAGTGATAGGGGCCCAATGCATTTTGGGGGCCCCAATCCAGGGGTTTGCCCTAGGGCAGGGGTCTCCAAACCCCAGTCCACGGGCCAGATCCAGTGTTCTGAGACTGTTCTGTGGAAGTGCCATTCCATTTTCTAGCTGAACTGGTGGCAGGGATGCTCTAGGCAGTTGCATCTATTCCCAGGCATCCCAGAAGGCTGTGGAGCAGCATGCCAGGCATAGACGCAATTACCCAGAGCATCCCTGCCAGCTGATCAGCTTGCAAATGGAAAGGCAACAACAGAACAGTAAGCGCTACTTGGGACAGGGAAGGTTATCAGGAACGCAGTGGGCACATGTTTGGTGACTGCTTCCCTACAGTTTGCAGCAATGTGGTCTTGGCCCACTATTGACTTTACTTCTGAGAAACCTAAGATTATGTTGCCAGTGTGTCTCCTCCCAAGTGAGGAATCGGTTGGATCTGTCAGTAATTCTTCTCTGAAAAGGATGAAAATGGTCAAAGGGAGGGAATCTCAAGAGAGGGCTAGAGAACTGTAGTTCTGTAGAACTAAAACATTTTTGTTTTATTCCTGTTGTGGCCCATTTCTAAAAATATTTAAAGGGAAAATTTGCATTTCGGCCTGCGTTTTAAATAAACTGACTGTGCATGGTTTCTGCTCAAAGTTGGTGAATGCAAAATATTCCTGGGTATGAATTTGTATCTAGGTGCTGCTGTTGTTGGGTTTTTTTTTTATTAATGAGCAGCATGCCCAAGAATTATAGTAAGCCATCAAAGTGTAAGGAATGGCTTGCAGTTTCCAGTAAACTTCAAGTACAGAATCTAATCTCTGCATAAATAAAGGGCTTTTCTTCCTATTTCATCCATTGTACGTAGTCAAATGAGTGAGACGTCTGTGTCCATCTTCACAATAAACAGTTTGTCATTTTAAGAGCTTTTGGAGTGTGAGTTTTTAAGGTCAACAGTGGTTGTGTGTGTGTGTGTGTGTGTGTGTGTGTGTGTGTAGTGTTTGTATTGTTCCTGTAAAAACCAGACTAGCAGTCCTTTTCACTGTGAGCACCTGAATAAGGAAATGAATATTTTTTCCTCTGGAAACCACCAGGACCCTTGAATCAAATATGTGTCCAGATATGCAATTAACTGCTGCTTGCACAACCATTTTTCTTGCAGCAACATACTTAGCAGTAGTGATCAAGCAGGTGGAATTTTCCATTCTGTCACCAGTGTGTGATGGTTTAACTCTCAAAGGCCTACAATTGCACAAATTAAAACTGGGGGGATTAAAGTCTTAGTTGAATTTGGCAAATGTTTTGGCCCAAGCACCACATTGGAGCATTGAAATTGTATGGTGGACCCTAACGTATGCATGCTACATTGGATAAAGTCCCCTTGATTCCAGCTCTGTAGCAAAGCTACCCTTGTTACTGCGACCTCTGCCCTCCTTCCCCCAAGGAACCATCTATGTTCAATGCCCATCTTCAAATTCTTCATCAAAACCTTCTTTAGCAAAGCCTTTCCAACACCATGCGCGGCATGAAGCTGCCTTCTAAGTCACACCAGTCTTGCTCGGTATCGTCTACTTAGCCCAGTGGTCTCCAAACAATGGCCAAAAGGTGTTGCAGGATAATAATCCTGGGTGCAGCTGTGGTGAAGCCTTACCAGCCTCCTCTTTGCTTGATCTTTGCAGTGAGTTGGGCTGGGCGGCTGCTTTTGGTGCACGTCACCCCAGAAGGCTCTTTGCCCCAGTTTTTTTTTTTTTTTGCGGGGGAATGGCTGCCCGGCCCAACTCACTGCAAAGATCAGGCAAAAAATGGAAATGCCATTATTGTGACATAATCAAAGGACACCCCTGGAATGCAGACTGGCACTCTCGGACTGCCATGAAACATCCCTGAAAGAGAAAGCAAGATGAGGACAAAATACGATGTAAAAGCACGGAACTAAAAACAAAATTTAAAAAATATTCACTTGAAAATTCAAACTGTTAACACTCACAAAAGGAATAGAGCAAGAACAAGGTCTACAGTTCCCAAGATGGCTGCTTGCAGCATTCCATGACCCACCTGACATCAGGTCGCAACCCACCAAGTGAGTCCAGACCCACAGTTTGAGAAACACTGGCCCACTACTGGGCAGAGCTTCAAAAAACAAGAATGGGATTGAGCTCAGTGGAGTTCATACTAGAGAGACATCTCTTTACTTTGATTATCTGGGGGCAGAGTCGAACAGTGCAGTGGAGTCCTACAGCAATAAACCCATTTTATTCCATTTTATTATTGAACATTTCAGTGCACCCCAATCCCCGTCACCCTGCTGATACAGTTAGCGTCAGTGGCATTCTGTTGAGCCAAGCAAAGAGATAGCCCTTCCTTTCTTGGTTCTTGCATAACTTGCAAGTTGGTAATGATCAACAGGAGATTCCTTGATGATCACTAATAGCGCAATTGAACAGCTTCTTATGTAATTGCCATGTGGGAATGTTTTTGAAATCTGTGATGAACAGGATTTCAAAAAGCTTACGAAAAGAACGCTTTGCAAAGTTTAAATATGACAAGAAAAATTGTATGCCAATTAAAGGTTTTTGACTGATTGATTGATGACAAGAAAAAGGGAGAAACCTGGTTTGTTTTCAGAGAAAGCTGGTAAAGGAGCATTCTCGGGAGTGAGTCAAAGGGTGTGCTATTGGCTTTGCAGATTGATGCAGCTTTATGAGAAATGGCTTAGATATTGCAACAACTCAACTTTCTAGCATGCTCTCCTCCTAAGGATGCAGAAGCTGCTGTGGAACTTCCTGCCACTAGAGGAAGAGGGGCAAGCAAAATCTTACGTATTCCATCAAAGCTTGGAGGAGTCTCAGAAATGAGAGGAATGTGCACGAAGAGTGTGTGTGCTTTCTGTGTTGCTTTCAAACGCTTGGGCAACGACAATAGAAGAGTTGTGAGTGATGGAGGTGGTTTTATCCTCTCTGGTGTTTGAAAGGCATTTGCTCTTTATGGTGTTGGAAAATATTCTGAGAAAGATCAGTTGGGTGTTGTTAGAGAAATGCTTTCCCTTCCATATGTGGTGAGAGAGCTCATTTCTTAAGTATCACGAGACAAAGGTAAACTCCCAGTGATGTTTAGGTTGGCACTATAAGGCTTAAAGCAGGGAAAGTGGTGGTCTATTATCAGAGGAGCGTAACATCAGATTTATTTTATTACCAAGACACTTTCGCACGGTTTTCAAGCTTTCAAAACTTTTTAGAATGACAATCTGTCCAGGACCCACCGGAAGTGATGTCATGGCTGGAAGTGCCGCCATTGTGACGCCAGAGCCTGCAGCTTTCCTGAAAATGCAGCAATCAGTTGGGTGATTTCTCAGCCATTTCTGATAGCAAAGTTAATAAGAAAAGAAAAAAGCCTATCTACAACCTAAAAAGGTAAAGGTTTCCCCACAACTGAATGGTCTAGACTGTAGGTGGCGGTGCTCATCTCCGTTTCAAAGCCTGTAGAGCCAGCGTTTTGTCCGAGGACAAGCTTCCGTGGTCATGTGGCCGGCATGACTCTACGCCGTAGCTCACGGAATGCCGTTCCCTTCCCACCGAAGTGGTCCCTATTTATTTGCATTTAGGTGCTTTTGAACTGCTAGGTTGGCAGGAGTTGGGACAGGCAACGGGAGCTCACTCTGTCATGCAGTCTTGAACTCCCAACCTTCTGGTCGGAAAGCCCAGCAGCAGCGGTTTAACCCGCTGCGCCACACATCCCTTATCTACAACCTAGACATAAGCAAAACACTTTCCTGAGTGATTCCTCTCCTCTTATCACAGAAGCTGTGGCTAGATTTCTGTTTGAGATTCTCAATTTAACCCTTAAGTTATAATATACAGGTGTATTTTTAGTGTCAGCATTGTTATCTGTTGTATTTATGCCAATAAAGGTTTGGGAAATGAATGACATAAGCAAAATAACCACCCAGTCCTCCCCCTATCCAGTGCCCCCATCTTCCCCTATTTTCAAAGTTGGCTGCCCTAGGTGCTATACGACCCACCTCAAAAGGACTCACAGTCCACCTTGTAGGTCCTGACCCACAATTTGAGTAACACTGCTGTAGCCAAGTACTCTTCTCTCTTCCAGCTTCTTCTTCCCATTCACTCCCCTGTTCCTTCTCAAATTCAGGGAATGGGAGGCTGAGAATGATTGGAGGCAGGTAGATGGATGAAGGGAAGGAGGTGCCCCTTAAGAATCCACCACATGACACAAGTGCATTATGGACAGAGATGTATCTTCCTCTATGTCTCCCCGATCCCAGACCACTTATTTTCATCCTCTAGCTACATCTCCCCTGCCCTGTCCCTGTATCAAACAGAGGAGTGGTTGTAAATGTTGAAGTACAAGTGCTAGTCATGACAGATGCACCCATAAGCCATGGCCCAAGAAGGCTGCACAACAACAAAAAGTCAACTTTACATGTCTTCATTAGAGTCTTATCCTACCACTTATTTCTGCTTTGAAACATATTATACTTCATCAACAGATGTAGCTCATTTCATCCCGGACTCCGGAAGTCGGTTGCAATAGTTTCAAACAAATGGATAAAAATAGGGAAAAACCTGGATTTTCAAAAACGCTCCAAATCCAAAAGGTGATTAGAGCATAGTAGCCTATGAATCTTTCTTCCGCATGAGATAAATTCTACTAGGATTTACTGCCAGGTGAATTTGCATAGGATTGGAGCCTTAACATAACATGAGCTACACACCTGTCTCTCAGGCAGCACTTGGGAAAGATGATGGCCGAGATACACAGCTACTTTTTGCAAATAAGAGGCACTTTTGGTTAGAGACACACTTCTACTGCATGCATGTGTGTGCATGTCTAGTATACAGTACCTACCTGCCTCCTGAAGGATGCAGGTTTGATAGGACTGAATTTTTGCCTGGCTGCATTGTGAAAATTGACCACAAGGTGTCAGTATTTAATTTCACATGGCCAAGGTTCACACAAGGGTAGGATGAACAAATCACCTTTCCTATAGCAGGGACATCCAATCCCAATTTGACTTTCCATGATTACCCAATGTACTCAAGTTTAAATGGCAAAACCCACATGTAGCAGCATCTAGGGTCAAAGGTCAGTTATGTTTGTTGAATGGGAGCCGAAGCTTATGCATTTCTACTCAGAGGTAAGTCCCATTACAATGAATGAGGATTACTCCAGGGTTGTGTGGATAGGATTGCTACCTAAATGTGAAAGCTGGGCCTAGTTTATCCTTTTCTCTGCTCATTGTGGGAAAATAGGTCATAATAATTCCCAGGGATGTGCAGAAGTCAATAAGCTCAAGTCACAAGTCAGCGACTCCATGATTTGGCTTGCAAGTCATAATGCGTGCCTATTGCAACTCAACCTGCAGAAATTTTCAAGTCATTTTGACTGAAGTCCTGAATCATTTCGACTCAAGACCTTGAGCACAAAAACATCACCTTTAGCCTTCCTCCTCCCCTCAGTCCTCCAGCCCTGCCTCCTGGAACCATCTACCTTCCTCCTCCTACGTCTGCTGCTTCTGGATCGCCCACAAGGTCTTTCAGGACCACATGGAAATGACAGGGGGGGAAAAGTAAGTAAGCAAGCACACACACACTTAAGAGAGTCAGGACTCAAGTCAAATTCGAGTCATGATTCTTTTCCCAGTCACTGGCCCGGTGACTCGAGTTGGGTCAGTGATGTCCATGACTTGAGTTAACACAAGCCCTGAAAAACATAACTCGATCAGCATAACTCGAGTTACAACTTGAGCATAACTCGAGTGCCCATCCTTGATCACTCCCCACTGGCAATCCTTCGCAGGGTTGCCAGATTTGTGTGTGTGCGCGTGTGTGTGTGTGTGTGTGTGCGTGGAGAGTTTTGAGGCAGAGCGTTGTGATGTCACAAGACTGCTGTCTGTTGAAGAATGGAGGGATTGGTCAAGGGACAGAACTCAGCACCAAAATGTGAAAAAGTCTCTCTCTCTCTCTCTCTCTCTCTCTCTCTCTCTCTCTCTCTCTCACACACACACACACACACACACACACACACACACTCCATACAGCTTTCTGCCCTTTTATTATGACTGGTTTAGCCATTATACTAAGTATTCTTAGTGTTGGATGCAGGCAACATAAGGCCAGCATGCAAAACAAAGTGTAAAACAAAACGTTCTCTGCACCCTGCGTTTAAAAATATTTAGTTTTATTTTTGTGCACAGCCTTCACAGCAGATTTTGGGGAGGGAGGGAGGGAGGGAGGGAGGGAGAGAGAGAGAGAGAGAGAGAGATTAACCCAATGCAGAAAGAAATGACAGCATAAATTGCAAAGTTAGGCTGCTTAAATCCCATGGAAGCCAATGATGTTTAACCAACCTAGAGCACAATCCTAACCTGGATTTAGGCCGGCACAGCTAAGCCAGCAAAGTTTTGCTGGCACAAAGGAAACCATAAAGTATGTTTGGACCAGTCTCGGAATCAGAGAGGCCAGCACACAGACCTACTTCCAGTTTTGTGTCTAAGCTGCCCTATTTCCAGTCTTTCCATGTAAGCAGTAATTGGACCAGTTATTGATGTAAGCAAAGCTCCCTTTGCTGTTTGGCTGCCAACTCAAAAAGGGTGGTTATTTCCATCCCCTTTTTGTTTTGCATCCCCATTCCCATTTTAACTCTTTGGCCATAAATCATAAATGAGGCAGAAATATTCATTTCCCTCTGTCAACATTACCATCAGCTCATATTGGCTGAACAACATAACTCATAATTCATTATGGAGTACAGTAAGTCCTTGTTTTCTGACCAGATCAATTCTTTGAGTGTGGGGAGGGGGGAGGAAGAGAATTCGATGAATAGAGCTAACACAACACCCAGGGAAGAAATTCCAGTTCATTTCAATCAGTCAAGAGAACAGCATGATTTGTACAGCAAAAGTTTGGCATTGACTGTTGCAAGAAACTAGTGGCTCCCTAACTGGTTACAGGCTATGGCCCCTCATATTCAGACTTTCAGAAGCAGTAAAACTTTCTGAAGTACAGGAACTCAACATAAGATTCACCCTATAGCCATACCCTACACACAGTGCAATCCAGCGGTGTCATCCAAATGATTTAGGAACAGGTACTCACTTTTGATTGGCACTTGTCGGGGTCCGCCCACCGGAAGTGACATCATAAGCCAGAAGTGATGTCGTGGCAGGAAGTGAGGTCATAGCCAGAAGTGAGGTCATGATTGTTGCCATGGAGGTGATCATGTTTGTAATAACTTCAGCTTGCGGTTAGTGTTGATTTAACTTCTATTGCTTTGCTTTCTAGAGATGTGTATAGATATATTTTGCTTCAACTGTTTCCTGGGTAAATAGCAGGCTAGACTGTACTAGATTGTGAGCCCTTTTGGGACAGGGAGCCATTTACCTTTAATGTTAAATGCAAGGAGCTGGCAAGGAACAGGAGGGGGAACAGGCAACCAAAAAAAGACCGCGTGGGGGCTGGGGCTGGGGGGAGGCTGCAGGAGGAACCGGGATGCTGGATCTGCGAGGGAGCGGGAGCCCCAGGCAGCCTACCTTTTCATGCTTGCTGCCTTATTCCCGGGTCTCCCTCGCTGCTGCTGCTGCCGCCGCCTCTGGTCCTCTCGCTCCGCTGCTGCTGCTGCTACCGCCGCCACCATGCTGCCTGCCTGCCTGCCTCCTCACAGAAAGTGCAGGCAACTGCTGCTGGCGTGCAGTACACATGCGCAGCTGCTGAGCCAACCAGCCGACGGGACCAGCTTCGAGTGGGCGGGGCCAGCTCAACTTCTAGGAACCGGTACTCACATAGTGGTGCATAGTGGGTGTATGACAACACTGGTGCAACCCTAGGCATGTTTACTCAGAAGTCCCATTGAGTCAATGAGGTTTACTCCCAGGAAATAGGATTGCAGTAAAAGTTCACCAACAAAAAAATAAACTTATTCCTACTTTGCCATGTATTCTACTTCATTTGAAAGACATAGCCCATTTCATCTCCTTGAAACAGGCAGCAGTAATGGAACTTTCGAGATGCATGTCTATTACTGCTCTCTGAATGCTGCTTAATGATTCCATTAATTATTGCAACGTGCCCAGGTAACTGCTTTTGTTATTCTCGCAGGAACAAATTAGGTTGGCAACAGGCCACACACACACACACACACACACACACCTAACAAAGACACATCCTGCCTTTTTAAAGTCCCGTTTGTTCACTTGACTCACTTGACTGTTGGAGTGGGGAAACTGACTAATAAATGACACCATATTGCAAATTTTCCCTGAGGGGCTTCACATGATAAAGGGAATGTATTCATGCAGGTACACTTTTGCATTAAGTATGATATTTAGCATTGATTAGGCCTGTGACTCAGGCAAGCATATTTCCTCCCCCCTCCCATTTATATGGAAATTGTCTTCTTTCCCAGGTCTTGTGACCTACGCCCCCACACTCAGGCTGGGCAGCCCAATTTCAGAGCCTTGTCCCATCCTGAATGAAGGCATGCACTGACAATCAAGATGATTTTTGCCTTGATCATGAATTAGTTAGCATTGATTGTTCTAGGCCAGATTATGCCAAAGTCAGGCCTGACCAGCGTTGCCATGCAGCCAGAACGCTGGGCGGGAGGAACAGGTGAGCTGCAGCCCGCCCGTTGTGTTCCGGACCATTTTGCCGTCTTCGGCGAAACGGACCGGAACGCAACAGGCGGGCTGCCACTCACCTGTTCCTCCCGCCCAGCATTTTGGCTGCATGACAACACTGGGCCTGACCCATTCATGAGGCCAACTGATGGGGAAGGGACGCCCAACTCACCTTGGTAAAGCCTCCCTCCCAGGTGAACAGAGAGCCCCAAACCCAAAGGCTCTTTAGAACACGGCAGCATTGTTGATGATAGGACAGACTTAATTTCAAAAGAAAGTGTGTGGTTACTTTATGACATCCTGTGCTTTCCCTCTCTTCTAGTACTTTTGTGGGGGGGATGGGACTGTTCCTTTTGTTTTCATTTTCAAGCACCTTCCAGGCTTGAAAATGTGTTCAGCATTTTACTTTAGTGTTTTAACACTTTATTCTTTCAAAACTGCTCCGACGTGAGGATGCTCACCTCCCTTCCTCAGAGCTGTGGTTCCCAAACCACTGATTTGTTGTTTATTTGGAGTGTTTATAGCAGAGTTGGGGGCTTGTGGACC
>JAJKFI010000011.1:7339848-7365544 GCA_029204185.1 Lerista edwardsae | reverse complement strand
ATGCCAGTTTCCACTAGTTCTGGAGTGTGTGGTGTGAAACTGCAACATGATTTTGGGTGGGTTGCAAAGCTGATAGCTGACAATGAAAATGGAAATGGAGCAGCAGCATCTATCATTGTTCACTCATGAGTAGGCAAACACAGCTCGGTCCAAAGGACAGATAGGGAAACGCAACACCACCAGATTGGCCCTGATCCAAAGAACGTGGAGCTCAACAAATCCTGCAGAAGTCAGTCTCCCACCCCCATAATAAAAAGGATAAAAACAGAGGATTGAGCAGGTGATGTGAAACTGTTCTTTTTTAAGTCTCGTAAAGTTAGGTGGGTCTTGATAGGGTACCATTTTTTTAAAAATGGACCCCAGCACTCTCTAAAATGTTTGGGAGCCACTGCTTTTGAGCCTTCTTGTTGTAGCTAATTACTTAGGTGTCTATCAAGGATATAAAAGCTAAGAGCTTCTGGGCACAGACTGCAACCCTACATATTATATATATATATATATATATATATCAGGCAGGCTATTTTCTCTGGCACCAACACCTCCCAAGTGTCCCACAGGGCAATTCCCTATTTCCATCTGACCTGACCTACAGTAATTGAAGTCAATTTTTTTTACGGAACGAATGACTTTACATTGTCAGATGTGCCGAGTTCAATATGTCTCCAGGACGGGACTTCCTGGTAATTTGCTGCACAATGGTATTTTCCTACGAGATTTATTTATGCAGGTTCTCGGATGGGGCTGGGTATTCTCCTTTGTGCAATAGATAAGGGGGAAGCCATGTGACCTTGCTAGCTCGAGGGGTTCCAGCAAGTGCTGTGGCAGCTGACAGGTGCACATATTCCACCAATGACTAAAAGCCTTTGGTTTGAACCCAAAGGCCTGCCAGACCTGCTTATAAAACTGTCCCAGGCTTGCCAAATAGATTTTATAGACAAGACCGCATGCATCCTGGTGGGTATAATGTCTGGGGTAAGCATGACTGAAATTAAAGGAAGGCAGGGCTCCTCTGTTTGTAAGAGGTACATAGAAGAGATAATTTTGTTGAGACCAGCTTGTCATGCACAGGATGAGAAAAACTGAACTTCCCTCATGATGAAATTATAGATGCTCTGTTTGACACCTCGACACCATCAGCCTTGCAGGCAAAGGACGCAGGTTCAATCCCTACTGTCTCCAGGTAGAACTAGGAAAGACACCGCTCTGAAACACTGAATTGCTGCTACCACTGGGGACAGTACTAATCTAGACTAGTGGGCTATATGCATTAAGCAGCATCCTATGTCTGTATGACATTTTTTTAGGAGCACCTGTATCTCTCTGGTTCTGCATACTGAATGCAGAAAAAACTCTGTTGAGCTACAGTTCCTTTTGAAAATGGGACACTAGGCCTCATTATAACTAGGCAGATGCAGCTCATCATGGAAGGGTGTCAAACCTGCATCTGCCAAAATTCCTCTTCCATACAATAGTTATACAATGGTATAAGCCAGTGGTGGAATCTACCTGCGCTAACAACCGGAATGCAGGAAGTAGCTACCAGGACGCACGGTTGATTGGCAGTTCCTCCGCGCATCCTTGCTTCCCCCGCAGTCCGCTGCCTGCCTGGCTGAAACCTCCGGCTGCGGGCATGCAGGGCGCAGGTGCGGCCAGCCCCATTCACATATTTCAGGGGCGTGCAGCAGCGACGACTGCAGTGGGCGGAGCCAGCCCTACACGGAACAACTGGAACAGCGTTCCGCAGCATCCTGGCTACATGACATCACTAGTATAAGCACTCTGCCCCAGTTTGTATCTGGTAACCCTAATTACAACTAACATTTTCTGGAGATAAATTTACAGGAATAAAGTGTTCCCATATCCTTGTGATGTGTGCCCAAAGCAATTTTTAACCAGTGTGCCATGACATGTTGGTTTGCCACAAATGATCTTCAGGTGTGCCACGGGAGTTTGGGGAAGGGTCATTTATTAGTAGGGCCATTGGGCCAGTGTCTGCCCCCAATCTGCCGTGCAGGGTGCCTTGTCAACTGTCAAGAAGCTGATAGTGTGCCTTGAAAATTTTAGTACCTTGTCAGTATACCATGAGATGAAAAAGATTGAAAACCACTGGACTAATAATTTATGTTACTGATGCTACTCATAGAGTACAATCCTGACCTGGAGTTAGGCCGGCACAGTTAGATCAGCAAAGTTTGGCGAGCACAAGGGACACCGTAAAGTACGTTTGGACCACTCTCGGAGTCAGAGAGGCCAGCAGACAGACGTGCGCTATCCTCCCCGACTCCAAGAGTGGTCCAAATGTGCTTTATAGTGGCTCTTGTGCCAGCCAAGCTTTAAAAGATGGAAAAAGTGCCTTTTAAGCTCAGTGTTTAAACATTGAAATAGGGAGGGGCCATTGCAAGCTGACCTTCCCTACTAACTCTGGGTAAAAGGATTCCAGGCAGTAAGCTTGGAAAAACCTGCCACTCAAGTAGACAGTACTGAACAAGTGATGACGCATGGCTCCACCTCCATTTCAAGTAGTTTCATACAGAATCCCTGCAGATGCTTTTGAAACGGAGTGTGCATTTTTATTTTAACCTTAAATGTTCCCATGAGCGGTCCTTTGGATTGTGCTCCTCCTCAAATTCCTCCCACTGAACTCTGAAATGGTGCCCTATTGATCTAGAAATGCTGAAGGCCCCTGTCCCAGAGCCAAGGCATTCTTCACAGAAGGAACTATGACAGAAGGACCTGAACGATGTGTGTGAAAACGGTCGTAGGCCAAGGATCACCAAAGTCCCTCCCTGCCTCCACGCCAAAAATAACTAGGAGTTTGTGTATCTAAAATCAAAGGGTTGCTATTAAAAGCTCTCTCCTCTACGCCTGAAGAGTATATCTATCCAGTTTGTTAGTCAGGATGGTTTATTTTGGTTGAGAGTGTTGACACCGCTACTTTGAAACAGAGGCAGTTAGAAAGAGAAATCAGTAGGCCACAAACACCAAAGATAAGCGGTACAAAGGACACTGTGACTTCCACACCAGCCACTTTGATTCTGGGTGAGTTCACTTTACACAATATGTCGTTCATTACTCTCAGGGTGCAATCCTAAACTGAGTTAGGCCAGCATGAACTAAGCCAGCAAAGTTTGACCAGCACAAGGGCCACCGTAAAATATGCTTGGACCACTCTTGGAGTCAGAGAGGTCAGCACACAGACTTCCTGACTCTGAGAGTGGTCCAAACATGCTTTATGGTGGCCCTTGCGCTGGCCAAATTTTGCTGGTTTAGCATATGCCAGCCTAACTCCAGTTTAGGATTGCACTCTCAATTTCAGCATACACTTTACCAGCCGGACAGGGAAATAGAGTTATAGGCAGAAACAATTTTGGAATCTTCCCTGCGAAGACGGCGGGGGCGGGGAAGACAGTAAAACGGAGTGGTATGCAACAGGTAGGCTGCTGCTCACCCGTTCCTCCCGCGGGGGCAGGGAAGACGGCGAAACGGAGTGGTACGCAACGGGCGGGCTGCCGCTCACCCATTCCTCCCGCGGGGGGCGGGGAAGACGGCGAAACGGAGCGGTACGCAACGGGCGGGCTGCCGCTCACCCGTTCCTCCCGCCCAGAGTTCCAGCAGCATGACACCGCTGAGCACACCTGTTGCCAAGTGCTTCTCTGGGGCCATTTTTTCTGGAAAAAGCCAATATGGCTGCTTGGCTAGGGTCATTCAGCAGCTACAAAGTGCTTCCTTCTTTGCCCACAAATGGAGCAGAATGCATTTAGCCAAAGAGGCCAGATAATACCTGAGCAAAGAGAGATTTGACGTGTGTGTACAGGCATGGCCCGGTATCCGCTAGGGTTCCACTGTGGATACCTGAAACCTTGAATACTGGAGATGCCTTTTTAAAGATAGGGCAACACCAGTGATTTTGCACAACAAGGTAAAAAAGAGAGATTTGTTTAATGTTCCCCTACCTTCTCCTGCCAACCTAGCAATTCGAAAGCACCTCAATGCAAGTTGATAAATAGGGACCACTTCGGTGGGAAGGTTACGGCGTTCCGTGCGCTACGGCGTAGAGTCATGCCGGCCACATGACCATGGAAGCTTGTCCTCGGACAAAACACCGGCTCTACAGGCTTTGAAACGGAGATGAGCCCTGCCCCCTACAGTTGGTCACGACTAGACATTCGGTCGTGGGGAAACCTTTACCTTTTTAATAGGCATCCCAGTATCCATGGTATCCGTGGATACTGAAACCGTGGATACCGGGGCACTCCTGTACCTAGCTTCTTTGGTTAGGTTAGCCAAATTATACCAAACAGGAGCTGCGATATTTGTTTATTAATATTTCATATACAGTATGTCCAGTGGCGTCTCTACAGGGAGGGCAGAGCTCTTAAGTTTTGCAAGAAGCCTTACCTTGCAGTGGACATCACTCCCTTCCTGCACCGTTTTAGCCAATCCTCACAGGGAAAAGCAACATCTTGCCGTGGCTTACTGGCTACAGCAGCAAGGGAGAGGAGGGGTTTACATGACAAGGTAAGGCTCCTTGCAAAACTTAGAGCTCTGCCCTCCCTGTAGAGATGCCACTGAGTATGTCCTCAATGACTTTCACATAAAGCCCTGAGTGAAGGCTTTCCTGGAATACTTTCCTGGAAGGCTTTCATAGGAACAGCCTTGCTGGATCAGGCCCAGTTTCCTTTATCTCACAGTGGCCTACCAGATGCCTCAGGAAGCACACAAGACAACAAGATACTTGCATCTCACTGCCACACCCCTGCATCTGGCCTTCTGAGGTAGTCTATTTACCCTCACATACCCCAGAGAAGATACCAGACTATGGCTTGGGTTTAGCTTTATTAAACACAAATAACCATTTTTTAAAACACCAAACCTACTGAACACACCATCCCTCCATCATCAGTCTGGGGCATGAGAGGGACAAATTTACCTCCTAAATACCTGCACACCAAGCTGTTAGAAATGCACAAACACACAGCGCTGCTATATGTTAACATATAGATCTTGACTGCTCGTTGGTTGCATTTGTTCTTTCTTGAATGCAAATATCAGGAATTGCCCAGCCAAAAAAAAAAAAAAAAGGGCAAAGCAAAGCACCACTCAGAGCAGTAACCAACACTATGTATCAGAGGTCTTTTCAAAGGATAGCTCCTGCCAAGTTTCCAGGCAATGTGTTTGATAAGGGCTGGCCAACCCTGTGACCTTACTAAACATTAGCCTAGTGTGGGAATAGATGACACATGATGCCGATTCCAAGTAAGAATAGTAACAATACCAAGTTTACAGCCGATAGCTAAAAAATGGACTTAATTCACACTTTGGGTAATTAGGACTAAAAACAAATAAAAAAAAAGAATGAGAGTACAATCCTAACCTGGAGTTAGGCTGGCACAGTTAGGCCAGCAAAGTTTGGCCAGCAGAAGGGACACCATAAAGTATGTTTGGACCACTCTCTGAGTTAGAGAGGCTGGTACACAAAAATGCATCATCCTCTCCGACTCCGAGAGTGGTCCAAACACACTTTACGGTGGCTGAAAGAAAGAATATTCGGTTCTAAAAGTTAGATGCATTGAGTTTGTGTAATTCAACCTCCATCTCATCCTAACTTCTGCCACAAACTGGCCCTAGATTATGGGGTGGTGGGGGAAAAATAGCAGACCTATTGCAAATGGTCTTCCCAAAATGATCAGGCTAGTAGGGAAGCAGTCTCTCTCTCTCTCTCTCTCTCTCTCTCTCTCTCTCTCTCTCTCTCTCTCCCTCCCTCCCTCCCTCCCTCCCGTGACCAAATCCAGTTTGACTTAACGGTGCTGGAGCAAGGTTGCTACTTATGCCTTCACATCATGCTCTAGATCGAGGTAATCTCCTAGGGCAGTGGTTCCCAAATTTTTTAGAGGCATTAAAGCAGTGCTTTTCAATCACTGTCCCATGGCACATTGATGTGCCATAAATGGTCTGCAGGTGTGCCATAGGAGTTTGGGGCAGGATGAACAATTAGGGATGTGAGCAGCATGGTGTGCCTTGTCAAGTCAAAAAACTGATGGTGTACCCTGAAAATATTATTATTATTATTATTATTATTATTATTATTATTATTATTATTATTATTATTATTATTATTGTTATTATTATTATTATTATTATTATTTATTGAATTTATATCCCGCCTTTATGCCTGAAGGCACTCAAGGCAGCATTACAACAGTATAATAAAATACAAAATTTAAAATTAAAAACAATTTAAAAACAATATTAAAACAATACAAAAAACAAAATTAAAACAAAACAATAGACTTTAAAAACAACCAATCCAGTGGATCATAAAATATAAAAGTATAAAAGTATAACCAGCCAGCCAGCCAGCCAGCCTGTCAACAGTTAAAAGCTTTTTGAAATAAAAAGGTCTTCAGCCCCTGCCGAAATGTTAACAAAGAGGGGGCAGTTCTCAATTCGAAGGGGAGGGTATTCCAAAGTTGGGGGGCCACCACCGAGAAGGCCCTCTTCCTGGCCGCCACCCCTCTCACCTCTCCTGGTGGCGGCACAGTCAAAAGGGCCCCCCCAGATGATCTGAGCACCTTATGATTGTGCGGTGAGATGAAAAGGGTTGAAAATAGCTGCCTGAGGCTGCTGCCTGGTTAATAAATACCATGGGGTTTGATTGTAATGGTGATTGGGCAGCAGGACCTCCCCCATGTAGTACCTTGTTTAACCCTTGATGCACATAGTTTGATCTGCCCTCTCAGTTTCACAAACCACCAAAAATTGGGTCACAGCCCACTGATGGGTCCCATACCCAGAGTTTTGGAACTGCTGTCCTAGGGGACATTCAACCCACCTGTACCATGGCCAATGCACAAAAGGTTCCCTGAAAGATGGAACACCCTCAACAGGTGCCTCACAAAGGAGTGGAGTCACCCCACAGCCTGAGAACCAAACACACCTTGGCGGGATGATAGACAATTGCCACTGAGCAGAGGCTGCATTGATAAACAATTCCTTACTGATGATCAATTTCAAGGCTCACCCTGCAAATTTGATTGCCTCTCTACCTTGTTCCCTTGGTAACGAGTCCTCACCACTCTGGATAATGCACAACATATTATAGAGGGACAAGTTGTTCTAAGAGGCACACGATGGCCATCAAGATACAGGATATACGTTTAAGGTGAGTCAGCTCAGCCTCTCTTCCTTCCCCCAGCCCCTCCCAAACATGGGATCACAGTAATTGTTCAAAGCTTGACTCAGTCAAAACTGCAAAGAATATCAGCTTTGAAAACATGAAAATCCTCCACTCCCTTGTTCTACTCAGCTATTATTGTTTATACCAGTGGCGCCCAAACTGTGGGTTGGGAGCTAATTTCAGGTGGGTCACAAAGCACCTAGGGCAGCCATATTGAAAATATGGGGATGCTGGAAAGGGGGAGGGCTGTGTGGTTGTTTTGCTTGTGTAAAAATTGTAAATGGGTTCCCCCCCTTCTGACTCACTTTGCTGTTGGAACAGGGCTGAGAAATAACCCAACTTATAGCTGCATTCTCAGGAAAGCAGCAGGCTCTGGTGTCACAATGATGTCACTTCCAGCCATGACATCACTTCCAGTGGGTCCCAGACAGGTTGTCACTCTAAAGGTGGGTCCTGGTGGTAAAATGTTTGAGAACCTCCAGTTTGGATGGGTTATTGTCCATTGTCTTTTCTTCCAGAGCAAACCCCCCTATTTGGTGCACCAACAGAAACCACATTTTTTGCACAGGTTCAAGCAGAACAGACTTTTGTACACAAAAGTTTATTTTTAAATATTTAGCATTTCTATGGCACTTTGACAGCTTCACATGTATTATCTTGATGTTTAAGGAGGAATGGCCCACACCTCTCCATCACTCAAATTAGTAGCACAGCTTCCAGAAAAAGCAGGAACACAGGTTTTGATATGCAATAATCAAATAAACTCCTGTTGGAGGAGTTCTATGAGAGACTCGTTTTTTTGCCCCAGAGCACGAAATCCAGAATGTCAGCAACCATAGTTCTATGGGCCAAGGGAAAGCAACAGAATTAATCCCTTCCACCTTTAGAGCGCAATCCTAATCTGGAGTTAGGCCGACAAAATCAGGCCAGCAAAGTTTAGCTGTCATAAGGGACACCGTAAAGTATGTTTGGACACTCTCAGAGTCAGAGATGCCAGCACACAGACGTGCGTCATCCTCTCCGACTCCGAGAGTGGTCCAAATTCACTTTACGGTGGCCCTTGTGCCAGCCAAACTTTGCTGGCCTAACTGTGCCAGCCTAACTCCAGGTTAGAATTGCGCCCTTAGTCAGAAGAGACTCCGCTCCAATAATGCATCATAAACCAGAGGGCTGGTGCTAGCAATTGCTGGCTTTGCAGCTAGGTTACCACAAGGAAGAACAAGCATTTCCTTATCTAATTTGTATGGATGTTGGTTTTCTCTCTGTGTGTGTGCAGAGATTTTCCATCTCCCCTTTTTACAAGTAATGGGCAGTTTTGCTTTTCACTGGACTTGGGCTATGCATTCATTGCTATCATAATTCAGATGCATCCACCCACATGAGGGATCTCACAAATCCACACACCTCAATTCCTCTTCGTTCTGAGGCTTTAGGCAATGTGACATCAAGATTTTGCTCCATTTCTATCATTGTTTTAAACAGATTAATTACTGTAAAATCTTACCCGATCAAATTTGATGCAGGCCAAGCCAAACCATCTCTCTGTTAATCTCATTCTCTTTCCCCTCTCTTAACATAGCTGTGAATTTTTATTTTTGCAGCATGCCTTATTACGCATTTTAAAAAATCAAATATAAATTAGATTTATGGCATTTTTAAAAATCTAAAACGTGCTTGGTTTTTGTCCTGACACAGGTACATCAAAATAAGATTTCCCCTATTACAAATAGTGAGATGATGACTGCTTGAAGTTTCCCCAAATTTAGTTCAATTCCTGAACTGTCAGGGCTAGAAGTGGATGGGAAGGAAGGGCTACATGTTGCACTGATTTCCTTCTTGTCAAGAAGGAAATGCTCTGCTTAAGAAAAACTTGTTGGTAGCCAAGTTGGTCAATCAGAAAAAATTCAAAAGACACATTCTAGTAATACACTTATTAGTCTGTTGCAACTAAAAATCTTCTAGCACAGTGGTTCTCAAACATTTTAGACTGGAACCCACTTTTCAGAATGTCTGGACCCACTGGAAGTGATGTCATAGCTAGAAGTGCCATCATTGTCTAGAATAATCTCCAAGGCACCAAAGTTCTTTGGCAGATAATTCAACATAGAATGGATTCCTTGAAAGCAGAAGGTTTCCTGACAATGAAATGGGGGGATAGGCCTTCCTTTACGGTGTCTTTCTCACCCCTGATATGTTTTGAATAGTAAATTTGGTTTCAAAGTCTATTCCTGACAGATAGAACCCATCATTCTAAGCAGTCACTTTTAAGCACAACCTGAAACTACCTAAAAAAACCCTCTCTCCCCTACATTGGAAACAGATACAATGTTCTGATAAGGAAGGGTCTGAATTGGAAACATTTTCTGCGGACTTGGAAGCTTTTTTTATCTGAAGAAATAGCAATTTGCAGTCACACAAAAATGAAGCCGAGACAGAGAAAAAGAGAACAGCCATTAATAGAGAAGAAATGTAAACGTAGTGTGTATTTTTAAACATCTTTTCCATCTGCAGATTGATGGCAACACCTTAAATAAGACAAATATTTTTTTTTCTGGACCCCTCCCTCTCAGCATGTAAACGTTTACAAGTTTTAGCAAGATCCTTGGATTTATTAACCATTTTTTCCTCTCTTGGCCACACAAGTGCAAAGACAGAGGAAGGCATCTTGCGCAATTTATTGCTGCTAGACAGCCGTCAGGTTGTCGTTCGGTAAGATTTGGGCATATGAAAACTAGCAAGATACTATTGGTGGCATCCAAACTGCACTTTATGCTAAATCGGGCATCTCCAAACCATGACCCTGCAGCAACTTAAAATACTTTTCATTGCTAATTTTTTTTTTTTTTGGGCTAACATTTGACATTTTTACTCATTATTTATCATTTCTCAGTTTTAAGCATGGCATTGTTTCTTTGTAATTGTCACATTTCTCTTTTGTCCTGAATCATATCATGCTGATTACAAAAAAGATCCAAGCAACATGGTTATTTAAATTTCGTTCAATCGGCCTGCAAAAATGTGCAAAGTGTACAATGTGGCCATCGTACCTAAAAGTTTGGCGACTCCTGCTCAAAATGCATGGCTAGGCACTGCTGCAGGATGCAGCATCCTGTATGCCCCATTGGCAGCATCATGTCAGTGCTGGAAAGTTGGTTAGGATTGTGTCCTGATCCTTTTTTCTGCACAAGCTTTCATGGGCTACACTAGTCCACTACCGCTCCTGTCACCGGTCCCGACACTTCTTTTTCTTTCACGTGCAGAAACATCAGTTTATTCTACCTCCTTCTCATTGTTAAGCATGAACCTTAGCTAAAAATAGGAATAATCAGTATCAAAATGGTCAGCTGATTAATTTGTCAAGTTGCAGGCACAGAAACCAGCCTCTATTCAACAAGAGCTGCCTTCCCACCTTTCTTCCAGTGAAGCTTTGTTGCAAAATAACACCCCCAGTCCCTAATTTCCAGGCTCTTTTTGAAAATGAAAAGCAAGTTATAAATCACAGATCTGGACTGACTGCAGGCTCTCAGAGCTGAGCAGTAGTCTCCCCCCCCCCTTAATTCTAAAGCAAGAAATGCCTGCAAAGAAGGCTTCAGCCAGAGAAAATGGCCTAAATGCACAAGTTATAGCAATTTACATAAGACTGCAATTGAGCTGGAAAATGAAATTCGCTGCTCATAAGAAGTAAATAATTGACGCTGAATAGAAAATCCAAATATAAAGCTGGCTAATAAGGACTTACAGTATTTACTAATAGGAGACAAGTATTCAAATCTCTGCAAAGATGCTAATGTGGCAAGAGGTGTGGACTGATGGTTGAGCTGCTGGTACTACCTGAAGCTAAGCAAGAGAATCTGTGGCCTTATTTTTGGATGGGAGACAGAATGTCAGCCTGTGACAAGCTGCAGTATTGGTTGTGGCAGGACAGAGTCACTGTGGAGGTGATTAGCCAGTGTGGGAACATGAGAAGGTCACACGGCAAAAGAACAGAGTTTGACCTTGAGGTCCAGGCTTGACTTACAATTGTCTGCCGAAGCTCGATGGCACGCAGCCAGAGGAGAGAGCCACACTATGAAGGCTACATCTGGGACTGAGGATTCAGCAAATCACAAAATACTGTATATTTGTACAAAAACCCATCAAAAAATGGTAGTTTAGACTAGTCTACCCATGTAAGCCGCTTTGGGCATTTGCTTTGGAATGGGAAAGGCAGGATATAAATTCTTCAAATAAATACATGTGATTTTGCATTTGACTCATGTATAGTTTCATCTTTTGAAACCTTTATGTCAGGTTGCCAATCAACCAATTTTTTTTAGCAAATTAATTACCTGGTACTTACTGCAAGCTCTTCCATCCTCCTCCCCCAGACAGGATTGTCATAAGAAGGCTGCCCCCCTCTGGTGGATGGATCCCCTTTGGCCCCCAGGTGAAAAGGAGTTTCCTAATCAAGCAACCCCAACCAGCCTTCAAGCTCAGTGGTGTGGCGGGGTCTGCCTGCCTTCGTTCTCCACCAGACCTGCTTCCTTCAGCTTTGGCTAGTCTCACCACTGACTGATTGAGATGTAAAGATGACATCTGCCACTTGATTGCTCTCATTGGAGCTCCAATCACCAGCATCACACCCAGAACAGTTGTCAAGCTGGCAAGTGGATGGAGAGGCACTTGCAGGAAAGTTGAAATGCAGATGGAAATCCATGCCTTCTGCATGGCCATCACTCCATTTAAAGACCGGATACAGTTGCATCCATTTCTATTTTTCATGCATACCTACCAGCAGTGGGAAAAGGGCTCAAGTAGCATCTGCAAAATGAATCACAGTGTATCAGACTTTGTTGCCCCTCATTCCTTACCAGCCACTGCCATTATGTTTCCTCTGCTGTCATTCTGTTTAGTCATGAGGGCTAGAAACTTGCTTTTGTACAACACACACACACACACACTGCCCAGAAGATGAGGAATATAAAAGCTGCCTTATACCAAACAACGTGTGGTACAGGAAATCCATGATTGATTTTCCCAATCTTTTCCCAACATTTTTTTTCTTAAAACAGCTCTTGGAGATCCCCCAGTTTGGACTGAGGCCACCAAGGGCATAGAGCAAGAAGTGTAGCGGGGTGCGTTTGGACCACTCTCGGAGTCAGAGAGGATGGCACACGTCATTTTCCAACAGCAAAGTGAATCAGAAAGAAAAAAAGCCTGTTTACAAAATAATACAAAATAATCAAGCAAAATAATCACACACACACACACACACACACACACACACACACACACACACACACCCTTTCCAGCATCCCATCTTCCCATCTTTTCAATATGGCTGCCCCAGGTGCTTAGGGACCCACCTGCATTTGTACAGTTATCAAGTGGCTAGCTTGGGCTTAGCACCTCTGCAGTGGTAAGAAGGAAAACACCCCCCCCTCTTCTTTCTAACCATCTCTGCCCACCTTAAATGTCAAACATTTATGTTTTCCAAGCAGACGTGCAGTAAATTTGCACCCAGAGACCCACCAAGGAAGAAAACGTCTCAGCGGCAGTGCTCCTCTTCTACTCATCTGTTGGCTCTCCTCTTAAAAGACAAACCATAATGTGAACGGCAGGAGAACCATCGGGCCAACCTTTTCATTCCCCAAGCAGCCAGCTTTCCACGGGAGCTCGGTCGTGCTGGGGACTTCAAACACATTGAGTCAGAGGCTTTTGCCTCCTTTCTTTTTATTTACTTTCCAGGAGGGCCAGATGCACAGGAGTTGTGAGCAGAAGGCAACCTCGGGGTGGAAGTAAACAAAGACGACCAAAAGGAACAGCAAGGTATTTTTAGCAGCTCCCCATTCTATATCTGAATAATGATAAGCCGGATCCCTTTCTATATACGGTACATACATGCTGCACTTTATAAAGCAATGGAAACAAAGTGGAAAACAAACATCAATAATGTTTCAGAGGGTGTTAATAATAACCCAAACAACAGCAGCAAGTCAACATTTCCATTGTGGACTTTTATGCATCAGCTTGGAGGGAACAGAAATAAACATTTGCTCAAGACAAAGGTTGTTGTGTTCTGTGCGGCTATGCCGGGGCTTACGTTTTAACACAAAGTATGCCATGCTCAGCAATACCTGCAAATGGTGTCCAGCACCTTGAAACTCCTTTCAGTGTACTCCAGATGTGAGGCCTCACAGATGTGAGCAGTTCCAGTTTTGAGGGGACATTGCTGTTACATGCATGCACCCCACTTCCTCAAACAGTGGGAAGCTCCAGGGGTGCAGAGCCCTGGAGATTTACAGTGTCTCCGTAATATTGGCTTGATTTGCAAATATGCCGGGAAAGCATTGGATGGAGGTAGCTAGCAGAGCACACCTTACAAAAGACAACAGATGGCAACCCTTTCCAGCAGTGGCATTCCTAGAAGGAGGGCAAAGCACTAGGTTTTTAGGCTCCTGAACACCTGTGTAGAGCGCCCCTTCATTTTCAGAGCCACTCGTGGCTGCAAAAGCAAAGAGGTGGAGATGTCTCTGCCAGGGGCATAGCTAAAGAAGTGCAAGGGTGGGTGCAATTGCCCCAGGCAACAAGCTTTAGGGTAGCAACAAGCTGAGCTTGACATTGTTGTTGTTGTTCAGTCGCTAAGTCGTGTCCGACTCTTCGTGACCCCATGGACCACAGCTCGCCAGGCCTCCATGTCCTCCACTAGCTTCCAGAGTTCGCCCAATTTCAAGTTCATCGCTTTGGTGACACTCTCTAACCATCTCCTCCTCTGCCGCCCCCTTCTCCTTTTGCCTTCCATCTTTCCCAGCATGAGGGTCTTTTCTAAAGAGTCCTCTCTTCTCATGAGGTGGCCAAAGTACTGAAGCTTCAGGCTTGACTTCCTGGAGGATTGACTGATTGGATCTCCTTGCAGTCCAGGGGACTCGCAAGAGTCTTCTCCAGCACCATAATTCGAAAGCATCTATTCTTCGGCGTTCTGCCTTTCTTATGGTCCAGCTCTCACAGCCATACATTGCTACTGGGAAAACCATCACTTTGACTAGGCGAACCTTGGTTGGCAGGGTGATGTCTCGGCTTTTGATTAAGTTGGAGCTTGACATTAGTGGACAAAATTGTGAAAACCTTGGTATGTGTGAATCATACCATCATGTTATATATCATTGGAATGGTGATTTAATGCAGAATTCAAGGAATCAAACCAGAGTGTGATAGCTTTACTCTATCAAAAGTTATGGCCAAAAACCCCCAGAGAAAATGACAATACCACTCTATTGTCACTTCCTGTTATGACATCACTTCTGGGGCAATGTTTTGCCCTCTGCACTGGGCTACGCGTGCACTAGCGATGCCCCTGGCTTCTGCCTTGCTCTTGCAGCCACAAAGGGCTCTGAAGAAGAGAGGGAAGGGCCACTTTGCATAGCTATTCAGGTGCATGAAAAACGTAGCATTTTGTGCACACATCCCAGGAACACCGCGGGTTTCCAGAGAAGAACCTTGCAATTCAGGGCCCTTTGGTTCTTGGCATTTTCTTATCCAGCTTCACTATTCTAATACATCCCTCACTCAAAACTAATCTATCAACTTGTAAAAAGTTTGTACAATTATTGTTCAACAAGAAACTCATAGAGCATTATTTTTACTACGTAAGGCTTCCAAGCTTCCAGCAGGAGCAGCTACACTCCACCTTCTTATCAATCAATCAATCGGTACTTATATACCGCTTTTCAACACGAAGTTCACAAAGCGGTTTACAGGCAAATAGTAATAATAAAGTTAAATGGCTCCCTGTCCCAAAAAGGGCTCACAATCTAAAAAAAGGCAGACCGCCAGCAACAGCCACTAGAAAGACTGCGCAGCGGTGAAGAGGGACAGTTACTCTCCCCCTGCTAAATATAAGAGGATGGCTTATGGCAGCCTATTTTATTTATTTATTTATTTATTTATTTATTTATTTATTGAATTTGTACCCCGCCTTTCTGCCCGAAGGCACTCAAGGCGGCATTACAACAATACAGTAAAATATAAAAACTTAACATAAAAACAATTTAAAAACAATATTAAAATAATACAATAAAACAAAAATTAAAACAAAACAACAAAATTTAAAAACAAACCCTGTGGATCATAAAATATAAAATATAACCAGCCAGCCAGCCAGCCTGTCAACAGTTAAAAGCTTTTTGAAATAAAAAGGTCTTCAGCCCCCGCCAAAATGTTAAAAAAGAGGGGGCAGTTCTCAATTCGAAGGGGAGGGTATTCCAAAGTTGGGGGGCCACCACCGAAAAGGCCCTCTTCCTGGCCGCCGCCCCTCTCACATCTCCTGGTGGCGGCACAGTCAAAAGGCCCCCCTAGATGATCTAAGAGTACGGGTCATCTTTCACAGCGACTCCTCCTGGCTCCATGATCTCACGGCTTGTCAGGTTCGGCTTCAGTCTCCTCTCCTTTGGCATGATCAATGAGTTACTCCTGCTTAGCTTTCTTCGGGCAGACCACAGCTCAACCTCCAGACGGCACCCCCTTGATGGATTGCACAAATGCATGTGTGCATGGATGCATGTGTGAGTGCAATCCTAACTTGGAGTCAGGCCAGCACAGTTAGGCCAGCAACGTTTGGACACAGTAAAGAGTGTTTGGACCACTCTCAGAATCAGGGAGGATGGCACACTTCTGAGTGCTGGCCTCTCTGACTCCAAGAGTGGTCCAAACATAGGTTACAGTATCACTTGTGCCGGCCAAACTTTGCTGGCCTAACTGTGCCGGCCTAACTCCAGGTTAGGATTGCGCTCTGTGTGTGTCCACACATGTGTATACAGGCTCTGTTGGCAGGATTGATAGCCTGAAAGTCACAGGGACTCATCCTAAACCTTTGTTGCATGGATGGGAAATGACATCATCTACTATAGATTAGCTATTTCTACAGAATTCAGGCAACACAGCCCCAAACACATTTGCAGGTTACATCCTGACAATTTATTCCTATAAACGATCCCAGTGATTCATCCTCCTGTGACGTCACGCTTGAATGTACTTCGGTGAATGCAGACCGGACCGTTTTCCTTTCAGCCTCTGTCTGATTTGCATCTATGTCTGACACAAGGCAGAGGATTTACTGCTGTCCGCAGAAGTGCTGCACAAAACAGGAGCAATTTTCCCATAATTGTCCATGTTGTATCAAACGGCAGCAATTTGGGTGGCAGCAGGTGGCCGGATGAAAGACGTGGCTCTCGAACGGTCTGAAGTCAATGCCGACACCACTGAATAGCACATCTTGAAGAGGGTGAAGATGACAGTGAGTACGTAGATTCAGAGAGTGATGTCTTGGACGCAGGAAGATAGCTTGCCTGGGTGATACAGTGAGTCATTCTGTGGCTGAAAGCCGTCAGAATTGTCAGTGTGTACCCCAAGTGGGGCTTTCATTGATTGGAACAGGGAGGAGGGAGGGAAGCAGCACATCACAGAGGAGGTGGCTAAGACGCAGCTCCATTCATGGACCAAACTGCATGCAAAGAGGAGGATCTTGATTGGCTCTCTGGGAAGGACAAACCATCAAGGAAGTCACTGCTGATGCCTGTTCCTGCACTGGGGCTGGCCAGCAGCCGCAAGCTGGGGTGAGCTGTGCGGCCTACTGTGTCAGTGGACCCAGGTTTCTTTCAGACACTTGAAAGAAAGCATTGTATTGGTGTAGTGCAGTGTTTCACAACTAGTGGTACTCGTACCACCGGTGGTACTTGACCTGGTGTCAGGGGCAGATCTAAGGGGGGGGGCAAATCTGTAAGTTTTGCAAGAAGCCTTACCTTGCAGTGGAAAACACTCCTGTCCTGCACTGTTCTAGCCAATCCTCACAGGGAACAGCAACATCTTGGCATTGCTTACTGGCTACAGCAGCAAGGGAGAGGAGGGATTTACATGACAGGGTAAGGCTTCTTGCAACACTTACAGATTTGCCCCCCCTTAGATCCGCCTCTGCCTGGTGTCCAGTGGTACGTGCGGTATCCAGTGGCCACCACCGCTTGGCCGCAAGACCATCAATGCAACAAAACACGTAGAGGTAGTAGACTCAGATCAGTGGGCAGAGCTCCAGCGTGTGCTTTTCGAGTGCTCAAAAAAGCCCCGCCCCATGAGCCTCTTCCCAGTGTTGTCACATTGTCACATTGCAACTGGCCTCACAATCAGTGGTGTAGCAAGGGGTGCCAGCAAGGCGGGTATTTGCCCCCCCCCCAAAAAAGCAAGCAGCGTCCTGCCCCTGAGAACACCAGCATTCTCCTTGGGGGGGGGGAGATGCTGCTGACTTGGGTGGGGGGTCACAAAAATTCTTAGAGGATTTTGCGCCCCTAGGAATTTTGCACCCGCAAAATGATATAGCATGATAGGCTTTCACAATTTTGGCCACTAATGTCCAGCTCAGCTTGTTGCCCCCATAAAGCTTGATGCACGGTGCACCCCTCTGCACTTCTTTAGCTAAGCCCGTGAAGCATGCCAGGTCTTATACCCACCATGGGCAGCCTCCCTGCTCTCTTTCACCCACTGCCAGGAGGTGTAAGTGCTTTAAATTCCCTTTCTCTTCCAAAGCCTCCCTGTCTCCCGCCCTGCTGGATATAGTGTGCACCTTTTTGGTACTGCAGCACCAGCAGAAGAGGAGGATAGGATTGAGCCTAACTTTCAGCAGAAGTTCCTGTGCATTACGGTACAGGAGATTTCATCTGTTGACGGCCGCAGTGGTGAAAATGATGTGGACAAAAGCGTAGGATGCAATCAATTGGCCAGTCCTTCAGGTGCCACAAGATGTCACACGGTTTTTGCTGCAACAGAATAACCCAACACCTCCTCCCCTGGAAGCTGTTACCATGGAAGGCACGTGCAATTAGCTGTATGAAGTGGAAATCCATCCATCATATGCTTAGAAGCACTGCAGCTGGTGGTTGAAATGATGGAACGTTCCTCCATACAAAACGCAGGACTCCTCCCCACCTAGGAAATTAGACATCAGGGAGAGGAGAGTTTCAGTGCTCTGGATGCAAAGCATTGTTTTGCATGAAGGAACATCCCTCCTGCTGTCTCAAATGGTGCAATCCAGACACAGATGGGCCACCTCTGTGAGAACTAGTCTGTAACTCAAGGTCAGAGCCCAAGCCTATGCCTGTCTACTCAGAAGTAAGCCCCTTTATAGTCAATGGAGCTTACTCCCAGGAAGGTGTGGATAGGATTGCAGCCTCAGTTAGGAAGTGAGGAGAAGAGGAAAGTGGTGGGCCAAAACCTAGAAACACCCTACCCCAACATTTCTCAGACTGTGGATTGGGATCCATTTGGGATGGGGGGGGTCATGACCCAGTTTCTGGTCATTCCTGCAGAGCCTCCAGTGAAAACATGGATGATGGAAAGCTCAGGTAACTAATTGCTACAGGCCCTGTTGACTATTCAAAAATCAAATAGCTGCTACTTGTCCTGCAAACAGCTGAGCTCCTGCAGTTTGCAAGGAGCTGACCTCCTGCAGTTTGTAAACTTCTGCAAATATTAGGAGATAAAAACATTTGAGTGCCTTTTTTCTGGTGTGTTGTGTTCCAGGTCCATCAATTGGGGGCAAGTGAAGGTCACACCACATGAGTCACACCACATGAGGCTTGGGGCTATTCACTAGGCCTACCTCATTACGAGAACTGGATCGAGTTTGGTTTTTGGTTTTGCAAATAAATACGTAAATAAAAGGTTACTTGCAAATAAATAAAAAAATATTATTTCTCTCAAGATCACCTTTAAAAAAAAAAAGTCTCCTAAGGTTAGGTGGGTCCAGCGGCATCATGCAGCCGGAATGCTGGGCGGGAGGAATGGGTGAGCGGCAGCCCGCCTGTTGCGTTCCGGTCCATTTCGTCGTTTCGCCGTGAAGACGGCAAAACGGACCGGAACGCAACGGGCGGGCTGCCGCTCACCCGTTCCTCCCGCCCAGCGTTCCGGCTGCATGACGCTGCTGGGTGGGTCCCAATGAATGTCAATTTAAAAAGTGGGTCCCTGTGCTAAAATGTTTGAGAACGACTGCCCTAGCCAATCTTATTCTTCTGCCTCTGGAATCGAGGGAGAGGATAAACAGTGCCTGGCAGGGAGGAGGCAAACAGAGGCCGGTCCACCCACCAGTCCACCCCTTGAGGCAGCCGCACCAGCCAGCCTCAGCTCCTGCTAGCTTGTCTCCATTCACCCTGGCGTTGTGGCCAGCAGTGCCGGCTCTAGCAGCGGCAGGGCTCAGTGTGGGGCATTCCTGCGGGGCCCCCAATCCTCCCTGCGGCGCCCCCCTCTCACCAAGAAGAGCTCCGTTCGTGCCACGTGCAAAGCATGGCATGTGGAAGTAGTTGGTGGTAATATAACATCCCTGCCAACCAGCGGTGTTATGCTGCCGGAACGCTGGGCGGGACATCCGGGTGATCGACAGCCCGCCCGTCGCGTTCCGAAGCATCACGCCATTTGCATAACCAATTACGCCGCTTGCGTATGTTACGCAAACGGCACAACGCTTCGGAACGCGACGGGCGGGCTGTTGATCACCCGGATGTCCCGCCCAGCGTTCCGGCAGCATAACACCTCTGCCGCCAACTGCTTCCAGGTGGCCCATTTGGGGCTGTTCAGAGGCAGAGGCAGGTGGGAGCGACCACGGTCAAGCTGCTCTGCTCACCCCACTGACTTACTACAGCCCATGGAGATCCCAGCTGAAGCCACAGGCAATACGCTCACCCTGCTAGTGCGGGGGGCCCTGAATCGCGGGGCCCGATGTGACGACATTGGTCACATTGGCTTATAGCTGGCTCTGGTGGCCAGTAATGTGCTGCTTGGTGGAGGCAGTGATGTCATGCAGGGGGTACGCGGGGGTACGCGAGTACTGGTTTCTAGGATTACAGCTGGCCCCGCCCATTCACCCGCCCACTCGTCAACTCCGCTCTCTGCAACGTTTGAATTTCCTGCATGTTTGAGTTGCCTGCATGTTCTCAGAGCCAGGCAGGCAGGCAGGGAGCCTTGCCTTGCCTTGCCTTGCCACTGAAAAATGAGCTGCTCTAGGGTTTTAACATGATGCCAGGCCTCCTTAACATGTTCTGGGGGTGCTGTGGAATACTGTTGCAACTGTTGGGTCAGTTTAAAATCATCTGAGGCCTCAAAAAGGGCTTTTTTCATGTCACTTCCTGCCACGACCTCACTTCTGGCTTATGACGTCACTTCCGGTGGGCGGGTCCCGACATGTGCCAATCAAAAGTGAGTACCTGTTCTTAAATCATTTAGATGACACCACTGGGTGGAGGCGTTCCCAGAGGGGGATCACAGCCACTCCGCCTCCTCTTCATTCAGAGCCAACACAGCCTTCGGTTTGCTCTAACCGCTGGGAATGGCTCCGAAGAAGAGGGGGCGCGGCTGCTTGCAAAACCCAGTGCTGTTCTCTCCCTGGGGGTACGCCTCTGCTGCTTGCAAAGGAGCAACTTAACGGCAGGCCCTTGTCTTAATGTTATTTTTGGTGCCAATCGGCAGAGATGAAATAGCAAAGAATTTGAGCTGTCGGCTGTGCTTCAGGAGAAACAGAGCCACAGATGCCTCCAGGGTCATTTGTTTCTGGGTAGGATCCAGAGCATCTATTGTTTACCAGACTTCCTCCGCGAGGAACTCAAGCGTGTAATCAGACACAAGACGACGATTCATTCTTCATTAACCCTGGATTATTTTTTTTAAAGGCCACTATGCTACATTTCAGTCTTGGAATAAAAAATTAATTGCTGCCTTGTTACACAAGAGAAGACAATCACTCACCTTCCGTGGGGGTTCCCTGCCGAACTGTCCCGGTTTTTGGAGATCCCTCGGAACTTTGACGGGCCAAGAAGCTCAGCTTTGGCTTCTGAGAGTGCAGTCCTACCGTGGAGTTAGGCCTGCAGAGTTAGGCCAGCAAAGTGTGGCCGACACAAGGGACACTGTAACGTATGTTTGGACCACTCTCAGAGTTAGACAGGCCAGCACAGAGACGTGCGTCATCTTCCCTGACTCTGAGAGTGATCCAAATGATGGCTTTATGGTGGCCTTTGTGCTGGCCTAACTGTGCTGGCCTAACTCCAGGTTAGGATTGTGCCCTGAGTCTCAGTTTTTCCTCCCACCTGTTTCCCAGTTCCATGTTGACCACTGCCCATAGCATGATGTCATGTGCTGGTGATGCCACATGGCTGCCAACCTTCAAAGTATGGAAGCGGGAAATCTGGTATGGGGCAGGGCCCACTGATGGCCGTAAAATGGCCAGAAATTAAGGGCCCAATCCAGTGATGGGATCAGCTAAAGACTCAGGGGAACGCTGGGCGGGCAGCAGGAAGGCTGGGTGGGACTTCCGGGTGATTGACAGCCCGTCCATCCGGGTCCACCGCCCGCCCACCAGCCGCACGGGCTGCCCTGGCCTCGGAGGGGGCGCCCACTCGCTGGGGGGGACGGGTGGGGGCCCCCGGGTGCCAGGGCGTGCAGCGGCGGGGCGCGCCACCCAGGGGCAGCCTGTGCGGTGGGTGGGCGGGCAGCGGACCCGGACGGACGGGCTGTCAATCACCCGGAAGTCCCGCCCAGCCTTCCTGCTGCCCGCCCAGCGTTCCCCCGAGTCGTTAGCTGATCCCATCACTGGCCCAATCCTATCCAACTTTCCAGGACTGATGCAGCCATGCCAACAGGTTCTGTTCTCCATCCTGCAGCAGGGAAGGATGACCTTCATGGAGGCCTCCTCAAGGTAAGGGAACATTTATTTCCTTATCTGGGGGGTTGCATTGTGACTGCATGAGACCTGAAAATTTTGATAGGATTTGGCCTTACTACATGTCCACCTGAGAAAAAAAGCAAAATGCTGGAGAAATAGATTAATTTCTTTAAAGGGGGGGGGTCCTTTTTAGCATACCAATGACATGATTTATTCCTGTGTCTCCATCACCATGAAGCAGGAAATGACTACCCCATGAACAATCACAGGGGACCAACCAGCAATTCCCTCCCCCTGGGTGGCATCTCATTGGTGTGTATGTGTGTGTGTGCCCAGCGGCGTCATGCTGCCGGAACGGGGACGGGGAAGACGGCGAAACGGAGTGGTACGCAATGGGCGGGCTGCCGCTCACCCGTTCCTCCCGCCCAGCGTTCCGGCAGCATGACGCCGCTGTGTGCAGTGATGTCATGCAGGGGGTACGCGGGGTATGCAAGTACTGGTTTCTAGGATTACAGCTGGCCCCGCCCATTCGCCTGCCCACTTGTCGACTCCGCCCTCTGCAACGTTTGAATTTCCTGCATGTTTGAGTTGCCTGCATGTTCTCAGAGCCAAGCAGGCAGGCAGGCAGCGAGCGGAGACTTTCCTTTCCTTGCCACTGAAAAATGAGTTGCTCTGGGGTTTTAACATGATGCTAGGCCTCCTTAACATGTTCTGGGGGTGCTGTGGAATACTGTTGCAACTGTTGGGTCAGTTTAAAATCATCTGAGGCCTCAAAAAGGGCTTTTTTCATGTCACTTCCTGCCACGACATCACTTCTGGCTTATGACGTCACTTCCGGTGGGCGGGTCCCGACACGTGCCAATCAAAAGTGAGTACCTGTTCTTAAATCATTTAGATGACACCACTGGCTGTGTGCGCCTGCGTGCGTGCATGTGTTTACAGACCTCCCATTTGCCTCCGTTCAAATGCTACTCCAGGTATCTCTGCCAGTCATCCACAGTTGACAAAAAATGATGTTGACCAGGCAGCATGTGGTCGTGCTGCTTATTCCCTTTCCTTTCCCCCTCCTCTTACTAAAGCCACCTCAGCTGTGCACAAGGGAATTAACTCGTTGGAATGAGTCACTGAAGTGTCAACCATCACTTTTTCCGCAAACGATGTGGTTCTTTTCAGAATGGAGCCTGGACGGTGATTCACAGCCCAAGTGCTGACACAGAAGATGACCCTTGAGGGCTAATAGCTCACAAAGGCAATTTGAAATCACAAACATGCTCCGTGTCTTATACTGCATCAATGCATACCAATCATTACAACCAGCAAAGGCTGGTCCTTTCATGATGCCTACTGAAGCTGTTGCCTCAGGGCAGCAGATTGGAGGGGGGGGGCACCAACCACCATCCACCTGCTTACTCCAATGATCCTCGTCCTTCTCCTCCCACTCCCTGGATTGGAAAAGGAAGTGGAGGACAGAGCAAAACTGTGGAGGAGAGAAGAGTGGTGAGCTAGAGTGTCAGAGAAGCAGAAGGTGGCACATCCCCAGGTAAGCAGGTTAGGTCTTGAATTGGCTGCACAAACAACCTCTGCAGTTCTTAGCTATAAGGATTGGGCTAGTCTAGTTCAAAGAACAGGGCCAGCAGCCATGACCTCTGAAGGAAGTGTGGAAAAGTGTGGTGGCTAGAAGGTCGCTCTAGGCCACTACTCTACTCTCCTCCATACTGCTTCTTCTCCTTTGTCTCCCTTTTCTAATCCAAGGAGTGGGAGGATGGACAATGGAGATGAGCAGGCGAATTGAGTTGGGCATCCCTGCCAAGCTGTTGTCTGAGGTGAGCTTAATGGATAGGGCAATTCTGCTTGGAATCAAAACCAGCCCAAGACCTCTCGCTGTTCAAAGGCAACACAGTAGTGTATCTGGCATTCTGAGATAGCCTATTTATCCTTCCACTCCCCAGTGAAAACACCAAATTACGGCTTTGGTTTAGCTTTATTAAACTAAACACAACTGACCAATTTTTAAATCATGAAATCTGCTGAACACACTTCTCCTCCTTCGCCAGTCTAGGGTAAATTTAAAAAACCTGCCATTTATAGCCAGTTTGGATGACAGAAATTGATTCCTACCCGGCCCTCATGATGAGCAACCAGTTAATCTGAGACTGGACACACCCATCATAGCTTGTAACCTGTGATGGAGTTTTCTTCCATAAATCTGTCCAATCCCCTTTTAAAGGCATCTACGCCAGATGCCGTCACCACATCTGGTGGCAAAGAGTTCCACAGACTGGTTAAAGAAATATTTTCTTGTGTTTGTTCTAGCACTCCTAACACTCAACTTCAGTGGATGTCCTCTGGTCCTGGTGTTGTGTGAAAAGGAAAAGAGTTTCCCTCTCTCTACTCTCGCTGCATAATTTTGTATGTCTCAGGGCACAATCCTAACATGGAGTTAGGCCGGCACAGTTAGGCCAGCAAAGTTTGGCAAGCAGAAGGGCCACCGTGTAGTGCATTGGGACCACTCTTGGAGTCGGGGAGGATGGCTGTTAGGCATAGATTCTCATTCCAAATTTATGGTTCAAGAAAAAGGTTTATTCACGTATTGAATAAACACGGGTGACAAGGGAAAAACAAACAACCCAAGCCACACCCTGGACTACTTAGTTTAACAATTTATACCCCTGAGGCGTGTCCCCCCGCCCCCGGCACTCATTGGTCCTAGCTCAACCAATCAACAGTATCTAAACTGAACATTTTAGACAGTCCCCTCCCTAACTCCTTGTATTGATATGTGCCTCCTCCTTGGAACATATTTCTTCATACAACAAATGTTCATGCAAATATCGATTTCATGATTTGTCGGTGTGTTTTAACATTTATGAGAGCTATTTACGCAAACTCAGTTCACTGTCCTTCAAGGTTACTGCAAATGTTATTCTGTTATCTGTAGTTCTGAAGAGCTACAACCAGAAACGAAACCTATTTGCTTGGGAATGTTCCCCTTGGTAACTTTCTTTTGCCTCTCTCTTTTGTAACTTTCTCCTGCAACTTCCCCCCTCCCCTCTCCAATTTATCTGGCTAGTTAGGCCTCGGCCTGAGAAAACAAGCTGATTCCTCACCAACCATCCTGTGCTCTCACATATTGCAGGCATTATGTTTTAACCTCAGTGTTCCAAAATCACGAATCAATATTTAGGTTTTTTTTTCATTCTCCACAATGGTGCACATCTGTGTGCTGGCCTCTCTGACCGAGAGTGGTCCAAACATACTTTATTGTGTCCCTTGTGCTGGCCAAACTTTCCTGGCCTAACTGTGCCAGCCTAACTCCAGATTAGGATTGCGCCTTCAATCATGTGCCCCCCTCAGGCGCCTTCTTTCTAGAGTGAAAAGCCCCAAACACGTAGGAGGAGCTCTTTCCTCATAAGGGAGGTGCCCCAGCCCAGTTTTGATTGCTCTCTTCTGTACTTTTTCTAATTCCACTAATTCCATTATGTCCTTTTTGAGATGTGGCAACCAGAACTGTACGTAATACTCCAGATGCAGCCTCTCCATTGCTTTGTACAAAGGCAATACAAAGCTATTGTCACATCTGGAGAATTGCATATAGTTCTGGTCGCCATGTCAAAAGGGGCATAGTTCTAGGAAAGCTCATATGAAAAGGTCTGCATACAATATGAGCAATCTTTCAGCCACTTAGCTCATAATAAAATTAACAGCAAATCACTCATTGAGTCATACCAGGTACAGTAAGATACCAGTAATGAGAATGATGAAAAATCTGCTCTTAACTCTCTCTCTCTCTCTCTCTCTCTCTCTCTCTCTCTCTCTCTCTCTCTCTCTCTCTCTCTCTCTCTCTCTCT
>JAJKFI010000011.1:7306083-7337606 GCA_029204185.1 Lerista edwardsae | reverse complement strand
AAAGAAAGAAAGAAAGAAAGAAAGAAAGAAAGAAAGAAAGAAAGAAACTGGGACTATTCCCGCTATTCCCACATTCATGTCTTAAGAACATAAGAAGAGCCCTGCTGGATCAGGCCAAGGGCCCATCTAGTCCAGCTTCCTGTATCTCACAGTGGCCCATTAGATGCCACTGGGAGCACTCAACAAGATAAAGCCTTACTTTCATATACCTAATATTCAAATCATTGGTGACACTAATGGTGTTTATTCTACTAGAAGCAGCCTCTGTTGATGCCTTTGTCAAATGCTGGAACCTATGAAACAAAGAATACGGTCCAGATAAATCTAACCCCTTTAAATGCCATTGTTTTTTAGTGAGGCACATTGATGTATGTGCTTCACTCTCCCACGAAACAGAAGGGGACGTAAATGTGCTTCACCTTGGCAAGGTCATGCCCAAGAATTCCATCTGGGGAGTTTTGCTCCCAGATGTTATATTAAGAAGAATAATTAGAAACTCATTCAGAAAGATCATTGAGGCCCGTTTCCTTTTTGGGGGCTGCATGGAATGTTCTTGATGCCCATGCAGACAAAGCAAAATTGAACCAGGGAGAGCATTTGCCTTGCAGCCATTTGAGCAGGCTACAAGCCAAGTTGTTCCTGCAGAGTGATTTAAATCCCAAATGGGATCATGTTGTGCTAAAAATACAGGCAGTGTGAAAGGGAGAGACCACTTGCGATTAGATAGCATGAGGGATGGTGGATTAGCCAAGAATAAACCAATCTCTCATCCCCCCCTCTCTGCCATTGTCATGGTAATGTTGTCGCTACAAACTAGTCCTGTTTTAAACTACAAGTGGCAAAATGCACCCTGTTGCTTGACTACACAGTTTGGAACTCTTTAACCTTTGAGCCAAAAAAAGTTCCTTCCTCCTCACAGGGGGACTGTCCAGAATAAAATTCACAATCCCTTTTTTAAGACTCCGAGTGAAAGGGCACAAGACCTGAATGTCCACTGGAAGCCCTCATTCCTTCTCACTGCACTTTGTGTCAATTTCATTGGTTTTTTTCCCAGCTGGGAAAAAAAAACTTAACTATATATACCACTCCTTCAAAATGTGGCTGTACTTGACATCAGTATTTAATACAACAGTAAATTAATTAAGATTTTATGCTTCAGACATGAGAACTGGGATGGTGTGATGGTTCTGTTGTTGGACTTAGACCAGTTGCGGATCTAGGGGGGGGCTAAGGGGGGCACGAGCCCTGGGTGCCATCTTGGGAGAGGGCGCTGTAACCATGGTGCGCCACGCCCCCAAAATGGCACGCCCGGCCCACCCCCGCCCAGGCCCTGCGCCGCATTCTCCTCACTCCAGCTGGCCTTAAAGAGCCAGCCAGCCGGAGCACGGCTCTTTAAGGCCAGCCGGAGCACGGAGAACACGCTGCCGCCAGTGCCCCCTCCCGCTTCTCAAGGCAGGGGCGGGGCGCTGGGTGCCGCTGTGTTCTGTTCGCTCCCACTGGTTTTAAAGAGCTGGCGGGAGCAAACAGAAAGCGCTTCTTAGAGGGGGCGGGGCGCCACGTCATGATGTCATGATGTCGTGACGTCAAGACGTTGCGTGCCTCTAGGGGCGCATTTTCATTGGGCGCCATGGGCGCCATTTCGAGTAGGTCTGCCCCTGACTTAGACCTGGAAGACGCAGGTTCAAATCCCCGCTCAGTTATGAAGCTTCCTGGACTCTCTCTGACCTACCTCACAGGACTGTTGTGAGGACAAAAGGAGGGGAGGAGGAAGGGCAGTATAAAATGTGAAAGATTAAGTGGAAAGACTGCCCCACTCAAAAAAAGTCAAGCCTTGGTAGGTGTGATGGATCCATTCCCCTATCCTCTAGTCAGCCAGCCAGTGGGAAGGTAATTAATGGCCTCTACGTCAATTGGCCATTTCAGTCTTTGTAAATGTTGGAGCGATTGCCAGGGCTGAGCCAGCCTCCATGGCTTCTCTTCCTCCTCCTTCCCGCCCCCACCACCCCACTGGATTTGAAAAGGGAGTAATGGAGCTGACAAGAAAGTATGGAAGAGTGGAGAATTGTGGGCCAGAGTCAGTGGCAAAACACTAAGTGTTTTGACTCCTGTGTAACGCAATCCCTCCCCCTCGCCTCCAGAGCAATTTGTGGCTCAGAGAGCAAAGCCTCTGAGGTACTTCTTCTGGCAGCAAATGGCTCTGAAGATGAAGGGATGGACCATGTTACACAGGAGCTCAGGCTCCTGCGACACAGCATCCTCCCCTACCCCTGGTAGGAGCGTCACTGGCCCCTCTAGCCCTCAATTCTCTACTCTTCCCCACTTCCTGTTTCACTCCATTCTCCTCTTCATTTTGAAATCCAGGGAATGGGAGAAGCAGCAGTTGAGATAGGGGGAGGGAAGCGGGTGGATGTTGATTCATGAAAGGCACCCCCATCAATCTGCCACCTGACTTCATCTGTCTCGCAGATGGACAGGCCTGAGAAATGCACTCCCACATGAGAACACAGAGGTCAAAAGCTCACTGAGTTCAGCTTCCCATTTTGCCCAGTAGCCCACTAGTTGCCTCTGGGAAGTCCACAAGCAGGAGAGAAAGGCATCTTTCGTTCCTTCCGTTTGCTCCCCTGCGGCTGGTATTTAGAGGCCCAGAAGATCTGCCTATCAGCATTCAAAAGAACAGAGCAGAAACCTGTCACATAGACCTCGGTCTAATGTAAACATCCATTTGTTGATGTTTCCGCTAATGTATTTCTTGGGCAACTTGTTTAAATGTAGTGCCTTTTACTGGGTGACTGTGTTCCCAAAGTATGTTGATGTACTCATGTTCCCTTCCTGCGACGCTGGAGGGGGAAGAGAAGAGAGAGCAGCCCTGGAGTGATGTTTAAAATAAGAGTTTTATTTTAAGGATTTGCCCGCTTCTCCCAGCTCTGCCTTCACATTCCTAAGGGAATCCCTTCGGAGTTCTAGTAAACAGAAACAACTGTCAGGCGCTGACTGTAAACTGCAAAGCATAACTGTCCGGTGATGGATGGAGAGTGGAGAGCTTTACGGGCAGACAAAGAGGATCCTTGAAAGCAACTGGAGTAACAAAGCCCATGGCGGCAGGGATGTCTTTTTAAGACACAGAAACCATTGCACTCTAGAGCAGAGGCGGATCTGGGGGGGGGGGCAAATCTGTAAGTTTTGCAAGAAGCCTTACCCTGTCATGTCAATCCCTCCTCTCCCTTGCTGCTGTAGCCAGTAAGCAAGGCCAAGATGTTGCTCTTCCCTGTAAGGATTGGCTAGAACAGTGCAGGAGAGGAGTGTTTTCCACTGCAAGGTAAGGCTTCTTGCAAAACTTAGAGCTTTGCCCCCCCCCTTAGATCCACCTCTGCTCTACAGCAGCGCAGGTAGATACAGGTATCCACTGATTCGGTGTCCATGGTTTCAGTTATCCACAGATACCATGGATACGCCTATTAAAAAGATGGGGAACATTAAATCTCTTTTTTTAATCTCGTGCAGCAAACCCACTGATGTCCCCCTATCTTTAAAACGGCATCCCCGGTATCTACGGTTTCAGGTATCCACGGGGGAATCCAGAACGGAAACCCAGTGGATACCGAGGCATGCCTGTAGCCCTTATCGTACAACAGTGCTGCATCGGAACAGAGCAAGCTGTCTTCTACTGAATCACTGTGTCGGTTTGGCAAGCTTGTCTCCACAGATTATCAGCAGCTTCTGGAAGCCTGCAGAAGCACAGTGCATCCTCCGATTGTCTCCGGAGGGCTCCAATTTGGGGCCAACTGGATGCAAAGGTAGATGGGAGAGGCCAACCCAGGACTCACCGGACATCATGTCGTGACCCACCAAGTGAGTCGTGACCCACAGTGTGAGAAACCCTGGGTTAGCATATGGTGAAGCAGACCTACGAGTTCGCTTAGCGGGACAGTGAAATAAATCAAACTTTTAAAACTCTCTCTGTATGAAAATTGTGAAAATACTCAAGCTTCATTCTGTAACACACACACACACACTCTTTTTGATGCTTAAAAATATACTGTGAAGTTTATCTGCCCAACTAATGATAGAACAGGGGAGCTTGAGAGAAAGAGGAGGCTTCTTTTAGCTTCCTTATCAGCTCCCTGACATTTCAGCACTACACATCAGTGAGCCAGATCGGTCCAGCCGACATCCCCAGCAACACAAGACTATGGAACAATCCGTCACATGGTTTCTATATTTTCTCTCTTGTTTACAGCATTGGTCCTGTCCAACAGCAAACGAAAGGCAAGGTGCTAATCCCAAAGAACAAGGCATTCAACTTCTCACATTCACACGTACAGTTCTGGTTATCTCTGCGCTGTGAGAGGGGGAGCAAACAGTGGGCGTCATTGTGTGCTTGTTCATATTTGCGCGAGCTTTCCTAGCCTGCTCCGTCTGCTTGGTCTGCCATTGCTGTTCCTTGCAGAAAAGATAACCTCTGGGTTGCTGCGTCTAATGCAAACACTCTGTCGTTTATCTGAGAAGTTGTGTCCTTGGAAAACAAACACAATGTTGCATACAATTTAAGAACGTGGTCTTTCAAGCTGTTAGGACAATGCAGGCCTTCAAAGATGCATCTGGACGACAGCATAACAGGCCAAAATCTATTTCAGTGCATCTCCTTCCTGCAAAGCATATGTTTAGAAGGATTCTAAACATACGTCTGTGATGTTTGTGTCGTATCATATCTCATCAGTGACTGTGCTGCATTCCAGCACCATGAATTAAGTTTGCCTCCACTGCCGAATTCTATCCTCCATGTTGCGGCCCAACACAGAGGTTCTTAATTCTGCACTATGAATCCCTGGGTTTGCAGACCAAGAAAGAAACCTGGTTATCAGTCAAAAATAAGTAAAGAATATTGGTCAAGTCTTTATGGCCAGCAGGAGACACGAATCTAGGAGACACTGGTTCTTAGGAATCTGGGAGGGGTATCGGGTGCTGCACAACTGATACTTCCTTTTGTGTCTCAGGGTAGCCTGGGATGGGAGAACTACTTTGTTCAAGACAACTTTCCATCATCAACATGCCTTTATATTCACTTTCATTTTCCAATCAACTTTCCCCCACCCTGTTCCAAACCAACCATCTGCTGAAGGGATTATTTAGAATTCTGTAAAAATACAAGTGCAACATTATGCAAACTAGTACCTCTGCAATCTGCACAGATTCACATGCAGTAGGTGCAAGCATGCAAATGGATGCGTCCCGGAAGTGCAAAGGAATATCGGCAACACCGAGTCAAGGGTGCAGAGTGTGGTGTGAAATAAGTGCACATTAATAAGCACCATAGAAGCAAGCCACACAAATTAATACGTGCAAATGAACACGTATAACAGAATCAAGCATGCAAATTAACAAGTACATCAACGATGGCATAATTGGTGTAATTTAAGTAGGCTTTGTGGTTATTTAGAGGCAGTGTGTCATTTAATGCCAATCACTGTGGAAAGCAAAAGTATGAGAGAGCTATTTTTCGCATTCCCTGCATGTGGACATCCTGGAAACAACTAATTGGCTACTCCATGAAAGAGGATGCTGGACCTTCTGGACTTCTTCTTTGTATGCTATAAGTCCATGGCCACCCCTAGTCCTCCCAGGAAGAAAGGCTGAATACCTAATGCTGGCCCTGCTCCCTTTGGGATCAATTTCACTGCTTTACCCAGCAACAAACCAGCCGCTGCCTCCACTATTCCTTCTCCTCCCACTCCTGGATTCAAAAAAGGAAAAGAGAAACATAGAAGAGGACCTGTGGAGAAAAGCCACTGCAGTTAGTGTTGATCCTGATCTAGACAGACTCAACACATCAGTGTCCTGTGTCTTTTCCTATGTTCCTGTGAAATGAGAATGGTGGGCTAGAGTGTCGGAGACACTCTAGGCTAGCACTCTCCTCTCCTCCACACATTCTCTTCTGCCCTGATCCACTTTTCCTTTTCAAATCCAAGGAGCAGCACTGGAGGTGACTGGACAGGTGGAGGTGGGCACCTCCTATCAATTTGCTGCCTGAGGCACAGGGGCATTCCTGAGGGGGATGCGCCCAGGGCACATCTCCAATCTGCTACCCCACCTCCACCTGTTCTCCAGCACCCCCTACCCCACTCCTGTCTGCCCCCATGGCTCCTCTGTGGCTCCTCTATTAGATGGAGGAACATAGTGCAACAAAGCCAATTGGATTCACCGTGTTCTGCTCTTTTGCTAGATGGAGGAACGGAGAAGGGCAAAGCCAGTTGGTTTTGCTGCACCCCATTCCGTTCACTGCCTCCGTTCCAAGGCTTGATATTCCTCTGACTATCATAAGAGCAGAGTGCTGCAAAAACAAGTGGCTTTGACATGATGCGCCCCTCTGATACGTGGATGAATGGGGGGCATGCAGGTGGGGAGTGTGCATCGTGTCATCACCCCCTAAGCCCAGCGCCCAGGGCATTTGCCCCCTTTGCCACCCAGGTCTACCACCTCTGAGGCAATCAGCCCAGTCAGCTTCACTGGAGGGCCAGCCCTGTATACATTCACAGCAAGACACATGTGCCCTGTTATTGCTCTTTCTTCAAGTCATCAGCCTTTCTTAATGGAACGATGGGGAGCCTAGAAATGAAAAGGAAGCTCAGCATTCAGTGTACAACTGAAAGCTGCCATTCATGTAAAAGCCAGTGAATCATTGCTGGGAAGAACTGACTTTCCATCCTAAGTCTTGTTTTATCTTTCCCAACTGTCTGTATTGACATTAAAAAAAAAAAGCCAGTTGGCGGAGCAAAAATAAAGACATAAACTGCAGCAATAAAGCGACCGTGTTCCAAGCCTGTGTTCGAAATGATGAATGAGTCACCAAAAAGGCTGATTAAATGACAGATGGCGAGTGGAAACTGCCAAATTGGGGAGGGAGTATTTGTGAGCGTAGCGGAAAACAATGGTGTCCGTATGGTTATTAGGAATGGAATTAATTATTTAGAAATGCATTAATTTCTTATAATTAATCATAATTTAAAATAATTAATAACTAGCAATTTAAAAAATTTAAAGCAACAGCAGCAGTGCATCGTGGAGAGGAGAGCACAGAGCTACAGCACCAAAGTGAAAGGAACGTTGGCTGGCACATCATCGGGGAAAGGGGGAACCACGTTTGGCATGCTGCCAGGAAGATCGCCATATGGAGAGCTGGCATCCCCAGGTGTTTTGGAACAGCTACCTTGCAGCAGAAGATAGCAGGAGTGAGATCAGAGATCCAGGGGCGGACCTAGTCAAAATGGCGCCCGGGGCACCCAATAGAAGTGAGCCCCCAAGGGAGCCCAGGTCTACCCACCAGAACCAGTCCTCGAGGGAGCCCAGGTCTACCCATTGGGACCAGCTGCGAGTAGACCTGGGCTCTCCTCGAAGGAGCCCTGGTCTACCCATTAGAAATGGCCGCGGGTAGACCTGGGCTCCTCGCGGCTGGTCCCAATGGGTAGACCTGGGCTCCGGAGGCTAGGTCTACCCGCACAATGTTGCAGGGGCCACTGGTGCCCTCCTAGACGGCCCCAAGATGGCGCCCAGGGCTCTTGCCCCCCTGCCACCCCCTAGATCCACCACTGCAGAGATCTGCCAGATCAGGCACCATCAGAGGTCCAGGTCAGCAGAGGTGGTGCCCAGTGTGCCATCATGGAGAGGGTCAGGAACACCATGGCAGAACCTTGCCCTCAGCAACCTGGCCCTGACCCTGCAGAACAAGGCAAGGTGTCTTAATGAGCAGCAATTTGTTGAAGGACGAATCAAAAGCCTGCAAAGCCCTGAAGATGATTCACACAAAATCAGCAGCACAGACGCAACACCCTCCTGTACGTTCAGATAATGAGAGGCAAAGATGTGCTTATTGCACCCTACAACCCCTTCACTGTCTCGCACAATGCCTGTGACTGAAGCAGAGGGGTTTAATAATCACATGTGGCACCAAAACCTCCCAGTAGGTCAACAGTACCATTTTTCTGTTTATTAATATAGTAGCAATTTAATGACTGTTCCCAGAATGAGGGAGAAGGAGTGCAATTGTGACTGTGTGCCTTTGCCTGTACCTTCGAACCCAAGTGTATCAATGCACGTGGGCTGGTGTTTTGTGAGTGTATTTGCTGTGTGGGTGCTTGTGTAAGAAAGGATTTTTTCCTCGCCCTTCGTAAGTTGGCAATCAATAACCTCCTACTGTGCCTTTTTCCTTCCTGCTGTGATTAGCGTTTCATACCATTCTTTGTCAATGTGTCGTTTTTCTTCCTGATCCACGACACAGAAAAAGGCAGCTTCAGACATGCATGTACCAGAGTACAGAGTGATGTTTGCATGATGCTCGTAGATTTGTCCGATGCTCAGTCAGGGCCTGTTTGTAAAATGCCCAGATCACAGGTTCTCAGTCCCAACATTTGGGTTTTGGAGAGGCTAAGTATTGGTGGACCATCTCTGCAACACCCCATTTCCCTACCAAATAAAATGTGGTGTGTGGTGTTGGCTGGCCACTTCTCCTTCTCCTGTTGGCCTGGAAGGAGAGGCTGAAGAAGCAGAGTGGTACAGCTGTAGGAGTTCTGCAGCAGTATACACTGTAAACAGTGTTGTCACCCTACCGGTTTGCTGGGCGGAGTTCCATCCGTTGCGGGGAGGGCTTCCGCGTTGATCGGCAGCATGATCGCTGCCTCCGGTTGCGTTATGGCGAAAGCACGCCCGCTACAGCGGGCGGGCTTCCGCCATTACGCAATGGAATGCAGCGATCACGCTGCCGATCAACGCGGAAGCCCTCCCCGCAACGGACGGAACTCCACCCAGCAAACCGGTAGGGTGACAACACTGACTGTAAACAATACTAGAAAAATTATTGCATTCAGCATTCTGAAAAAGAATTTCTCTCTCTCTCCTTCATTCCTCACAAAAAGATTCTCCTGATTTTCCCCCTTCCTTCCCGCTTGCTTGTCAGCCTTCATTCTGACACCAGATTTTTTAAAAGACATTCGCTAATACCCAACAGTGTGACATCACCATTCCCCGCCTTCTGAACCTCTGGCAATGTAGCAGCCCAATGGGATTTGACTATGAGCCATGCACCATCACAATTTTCTTACCATTTTGGATTTGAGCATTGTTTGAGCAAAGCGTAGGATTTTCACCATAAGGATGCTACAGTCCAGAATATCCCATAGGGCAGTGTTATTCAAACTGTGGGTCGGGACCCACTTGGTGAGTCGCAACCTGATGTCAGGTGGGTCGTAGAAAGCTGGGAGCAGCCATCTTGGAAACTGCAGACCTTTTCCTTTTATGAGTGCTAACAGTTTGAATTTCAAGTGAGGGTGTTGTTGTTTTAAATTGTTTTTAGTTCAGTGCTTTTACATAATATTTTGTCTAATTTTTCTTTCTGTCAAAAATGTTTCATCGTTGTTTCAGTCCAGGAATGCCAGTTTGCATGCTAGGAGTGTCATTTGATTACATCACACTGACAGCACTTTCTGCTTGATGATGTCACTTCCAGCTATGACATCACTTCCAGATCAATGACATCACTTCCAGTAGGTCCAAACCATTCTAAAAAGTGAGTCCTGGTCTAAAAGGTTTGAGAGCCACTGCCATAGAGAATCACTAGAAATGTCAATGTTGAATTCTTACTGGAAGTTTAGGCTATGGGAGCCTTTTTTTTTTAATCTAACCAAGGCTAAGGACCACTGAAGTCCATGAGAAAGCTGGGACTAATCCCATTAGTTTCTTCAATGAGACTGAGACACGACCAGCTTTCTTTGGGGGAGAAAAATCTATTCTTGTTCCATTATCCTTCGGAATGCATCTCCTTGCCGTCTCTGTTCCTGGCGAATATTTTCAGCTCCGGAGAGTGATTCAAGACGCATATCCATAAAAGCCCAGCCTGATTTACCGTGCGGCATATTCATGAACGCAACCATTAGCTGTGTCCTTGAGGAGCTCTTGTGGTCACATTCACACTGCTGAGCTGTGACTGACGCAGCATCCGTATATTGTGCTTCTAGAAGAGCCAGCCTCTAAATACTGACCTTACAGCTTGTGCATTGTGGTTATTTTTAAAAGCCATTCAGAACTCGATACTTGGAGGGGAAATAAACAGCCAAAGATTTGGTGGAGTCTCTGAGAAATACAGTAAATAACTACCATCGCAAAGTTGGCTCTGAGCATTTCACAGGAGTGTAAAAATCAAGGGTTGTAGGAGCAACCAAGAGCCTGCAGAAGTTTTGCATTTCAAGTTAGAGGGAATGCCTAACAGATTTCCACTGAACTCTAGATTCACAAAAGGGTACCATCTACCAACAGCCACTCTTGAGCACTCCTCCTCCAAATGCATGTTCAAGAACAAACATGAGCCCTTGCAAAGCTGCTATGTATTTCGATGAGGGCTGTGCAGGAGAGGTTCCTGTACATCATGCCAATTGGCTCAGGTGTTCCTAACAGTATAAAGCAGTGGTTCCCAAACTTTTTCGGCTGGCAGCTCCCTTGACTTACTGGGCCATTGGCCGCGGCTCCCTGTTAGGACTATAATCCTATACATTGTATAGGGTGGAAGGTTTTTTGTGAGGATTCTGCAGTTCCCCTGGCTGGTTTCCATTGTTCCTCAGGGAGCCACGGCTCATAGTTTGGGAACAACTGCAATACAGAATACAGGCCCATTCCTTGACTGGTCAGCTTTCAGCTTCAGAAATTAAGCTTCTACCCCTTTTCCTGGTGAAGGTATCGGGAAAATACCATTGATGGGATTGTACATACTTGTGCTGACCTTCCAAAGTTCTGGCTAATGACGAACACTACAGTCCTGGTATAACTTGACAACAGTAGACTTAATGTCCTATACAGTTCAACCATTTAAAGCGCATTCTGTTTACTGTAGTTACATTCTCATTCCCCCTGCATCCCCCCTCACAATATTTTTGACCCATATCAGACAGTCCCATTTTCCAGCCTCCAGACCCATTGCTATGGGTCATTTGTTATTCCAGTAATGATCTCATCCCAAAGCAGGATGGATGTCTATGCAATTTTGAGTTTTCTGCTCAGAGGTCTAAGTTTAGCACTGCTGAGATGATCAGAGTTAGTGGACTAGGATAGTTCACACACAGAAGGGAATCCTGGAGTTAGGCCAGCTTAGTTAGGCCAGCATAGTTTGGCCGGCACAAGGGCCACTGTAAAGGGCATTTGGACCACTCTCGGAGTCAGGGAGGATGGTGCGCGTCTGTAAGTGCCAATATTGTGATTGTGTGCCATTGGCACTTATTTCCAGGTTCAGAGGATGGGCATCATGGGTACGTTTGGCATCCTCTGACTTGGGGGGGACGGTTTTGAGAGAATGAACAGCCACACTGCTTAAACCTGCAGATGCTCAAGGGGCCTCTGCATTTAGGCTTCCCTACTATCAAATCTTGCAATTTGCTTGCAGCAAAACCTCCCCGATCAGGGGCAAGCTACACAGCAGATAAGGGATGTGGTGGCACAGCGGATTAAACCGCTGCTGCTGGGCTTTCCGACCGGAAGGTTGGGAGTTCAAGACTGCGTGACGGAGTGAGCTCCCGTTGCTTGTCCCAGCTCCTGCCAACCTAGAAGTTTGAAAGCACCTCAATGCAAGTAGATAAATAGGGACCACTTCGGTGGGAAGGGAATGGCGTTCTGTGCGCTACGGCGTAGAGTCATGCCAGCTACATGACCACAGAAGCTTGTCCTTGGAGAAAATGCTGGCTCTACAGGCTTTGAAACAGAGATGAGCACTGCCCCCTACGGTCGGTCACGACTGGACCATTCGATCGTGGGGATCCCTTTACCTTTACCTAGCAGATAAAGACAAGGCTGGCCAGTAGTTCTCATTTCAGAGCATCTAGATTATTTACCAGCCACTATTCTACAAAAATGCTCTGGGTTCTCTCAGTTGCATTACTGTAAGAAAATAGATACCCCAGTATAACCAGAAATACTTTATTATAAAATCTGCATGTAAACAAGTAACAAATTAAACAGTTAATGAAAGTGCAAATTCAACTTCAAAAAATTATATTTATTCTATATTTGCTTGCGCCCATTCAAACGCACTTTGAATGACACCCTCCAGCCCCCATTTTAAAAAGACCATTGCTCTTTTTTTGTAATATATACCAAAGAGAAGAGTGTACGAGCCTGCGTACAGTTATTTAAAGTTTTGCTCTGCAAAGGAGACACAGTTAGGGTGAGGTTTTTTTCTTCCATGTGTGTATTAGCCATTCCTATCTTTGCAGCCCCGATAACCATGGGACAGGTAGCAAATATACACAGTGAGAGGACGCAGGCAGAGAGAGCCGCTGGGTTTGGAAACGAGTTCAGTTTCTTGCACGCATTGAAGCTTATAATTCATCGGCCAACACCGTCGTCTGACTTCCAAGTCTTGCTTAGAAACCTTAAGGCATTGAGGAGTGTATTTTCCTCCTCCTGAGTAGCTTTGTGTTCATAGTCCTTTTTTCCCCTCCTTTTCCACCCTTAACAGTCAAAGATACGTTCACAAGCCACACAAACACACACACCGCATCCGGTCGTTTCGTGAGGAGTTTCAGAGCACGGACAAGTCGTGGCAGGACTTGGACTTGGCCTTGAAGGCCATCTTCTTATTGTTCTTTGCCACCAGCCTCCCCAGGAACCGCTTGGCCTTCTTGCTGATGCTCTCCCGCCTCTTGGTGTTGGCCAGCCTCCTGGCGTTATCTTCCTTGCTGTCTTTGCGCAGCCGGATCTGCCGGATGATCCCCTCGAACAGGTCATTCACGTTGTGATGCAGAGCGGCTGACGTCTCAATGAATTTGCAGTCGAACACCACGGCGCAGGCTCGTCCCTCTGGAGGGCAGAAAAGAGGGCACAGGATGACTCACAGCATTGGGGTGGGGCAGCACAAAGGCAACCTCTGCTTACACCTGTAGCTGGGACAACAGTTTCAACAGCCCAATCTCAACTGTTTGGTTTTTGGGTGATGGGTTGATGCCTGATGTCTGCAACAGTGCTGTGGCTTGGCTGTTTCTTTTGAGAACAAATAGTTACAGCAAAGCCCAATGGGTCTAGTGTGTGTGTGTGATGATTAACTTATTATACATTGTACATTTGTTGTGGAACTCGTAAGCTGCCTTAGGCATTTGCTTCAGCATGGGAAAGGGAGGGTATAATAATAATAATAATAATAATAATAATAATAATAATAATAATAATAATAATATATTATTATATTATATTATATTATATTATATTATAACGTCTAGCCGAGAAGACGTCTAGCCAAGACATCTAGCAGGACGTCTAGCCAAGAGGTAAAATCCGCAGTTATGCCCGAAGATAAGATCCAAAGGTCGCCAGTTGGAGAACACCGGAAGTTTCCGTGAGTGGCAGACCTCCAGAATGTAGCTGATAAGATCTGAGCTGTGTCTAGCTGCCTGTAAGAGAGGAGTTGTATCAGGCCAGCTATTTCTTGGTGAGAGCAAGAAGTCATTTATCAGCCAGCAGGAAGGCAATCGTGCGGCTAAGAAAGAAAGGCTGGGCTTGAAAGTGTCATCTGAATGTAGCAGTTCTTGTAAGATTAGAACTTATTTGTGATTGTAAAAAACCCTTTGGGTTTAGAAATGCCTGCCTATGTAAACCACCTTGAATAAAGTCAAAAGAGCAATCTAATGACCTAGAAAGGCGGTATATAAATACTTATTATTATTATTAATAATAATAATAATAATAATGAGGAGGAGGAGGAGGAGGAGGAGGAGGAGGAGGAGGAGGAGGAGGCAGCAGCAGGGGTAATGTTTAAGCATCTGATAACTTAAAAAATATGCGTGTCCCCATTTCTGCAGCAGGGTCTTTCAGTCATCTCCAAACTGGACACTGCTGCAGCAGACAACCCCTGGCACAAACCGTTCCACTGGGGAGCCTGTGTAAAGCACCTCTGATCACCCCAAGAGTTGCCCGGAACTCCAACACAGCTTGCTGGGCGACAAAACCCACAAGCGGCTGGCCATGGCAACTCTTGGGGACTTTACACAGTTGCAGCTTTACACAGTGTGTCCCCCCCCCCCACCGCGGAATGGTCAGTGCCACCCACCGGGCAGAGGGAGCAAGTGGACACTGGATCCAGCCCACGGGCCGGAGTCTGAAGACAGCTGGTCTAGATGAATTCCAATCTCCTATGCTCTTTGGTAGTTCACCCATTCAGGAACCCGTCCATAGAAACTGAACCCCAACTGAGCCCCAAAAAGTCCAAAAGGGATTTGCCCAATGCTGGAATTTATGTTGGGAGAAAGCTTCTTACCATCTACTGAGACTTCTCGTGATCGGACCAGGTCGCTCTTGTTTCCTACGAGAATTATAGGAATGTCTTCTGTTTGTCTTGCACGTCGTAGCTGAATTCTCAGTTCGGAGGCCTTCTCAAAACTAACTTTGTCCGTCACCGAGTACACGATAATGTAAGCATCGCCCATTTTCATACAGTGGTTCTGGAGCCATTGGTTGTCACTCTGGAGTTAAAAATAGGTATACAGAGATTGAAGCAAATCACAAAGGGGGCTAAATAGTCTTTACTCAGTTACTATTTCAAGAGTTGCAATTCAGGCACGGAAATCGCCACCTCTGCAGATCAACCCACAGTGGACCCAGTTCTTAAATTAAGCCACCACCTCATGACTGGCAAGGGGTGTACAGTCCAATTACATTGAGTAACACTTGACATGAAAAGACCATTTCATCAGGTATCCACACAAGAGTACTGCTATAGCCACAGAGGATCAAACCAAGGGGACCACAAGGAAGGAAGCTACAGTGTCAAAACCGAGAATGGATATCCAGATTTTGATGCAATGAGTATGCTGAGATGCAAGCAGAGGCAGATCTAAGGGAGGGCAAAGCTCTAAGTTTTGCAAGAAGCCTGACCTTGCAGTGGAAATCACTCCTCTCCTGCACCGTTGTAGCCAATCCTCACAGGGAAAAGCAACATCTTGGCGTTGCTTACTGGCTACAGCAGCAAGGGAGAGGAGGGATTTACATGACAGGGTAAGGCTTCTTGCAAAACTTAGAGCTCTGCCCTGCCTGTAGATCCGCCTCTGGATGCAAGGGTGACAGAAGCCAGAACTACAACAAGAGTGCTGATTTGTAGCTGGGTTGGAGCATCAATTGTCAGCTTGCTTCTCTCATTAACAATGGACAAACGTCCCCATTAAAAATCATATGCTCACATGGGCTAGCAGATGTAAAGCTTCCTCTCTCACAATACCAGAACCAGGGGACAGCCATGAAAATTGGGAGAGTGAGAACAGATAAAAGGAAATACGTTTTTACCCAGTGGCTCATTAATCTGTGGAACTCCTTGCCACAGGAGGTGGTGATGGCATTTGGCCTAGATGCCTTTAAAATGGGACTGGACAGATTTCTGAGGAAAAGTCCATCATAGGCTGCAGGCCATGATGGTTAGTGCAACCTCCTTACTTTAGAGGCAGGCTATCTCGGAGTGCCGGATGCAGGGGAGTGGCAATGAGATGCACATATCTAGTTCATACGTATGTGTTCTAGATGCATAGTTCTAGATGCATCTTGTGTATTCCCTGAGGCATCTGGTGGGCTGCTGCAAGATGCAGGAAGCTGGACTAGATGGGCCTTTGGCCTGATCCAGTGGGGCTCTTCTTATGTTTTTAGCCTTATTCTACTTAAGACCCATCACAAATGGGTCCCGTCTTCAAACAAAACAAAGCTACGTTTAGAATTGGGGCTAAAGTGCATAAGTAGATTTGTTGCTCATTGAGTTTGGCATGTGTCTGCGGCCATAACTTGGGAACCACATAGGCACAGTATAATGTCGCAAGCCACACTGTGTACATGGGAAGCCATCAGTGAAAGTGGCTATGGTAGTGTCACAACTAAGCATCAAGGTGCCATGCAGTTCGACAGATTTGAACTGGCTCCAGGCTGTCTACATCCTGCTTTCTGTGCTAACTGCTTAATGAACTGGCTAGGACAATTGAGGTGGGGGGCCCTGAATTAGTTACAGCAAGTGCTTGTCACAACGATGTCAGCAGCATTCAGCTTTGATGTTTTTGGAACCAGGACAGTGGACTGGTTCAGGAGCTGAAAGATCCAGGTTCCAATCCTGCTTTCTGGGTGACCTTGGGCCACTCACTCTCTCTCCCTCAGCCTAACCTACCTCATAGGGTTGTTGTGAGCACATAAGGACAGGCGGAATCATTTGCACCACCCCTAGCTCCTTCAAGGAAGGGGAGTATTAAAATATATGAAAAATAAATATTAACCATCACTTGCAAACTCAAATACAAAAGCTCCCCTAATTAAGGACAGTCAACTTCAGAACTTCCAAGATACAAACCTGCTTGGTCCCATCCATAGATGGGGTGTCTATTCTCCCAGAACCCCCCAAATTTCCCCATCTTATTTCAGCCAGTCGTGTTATCACATTTTTCAAGGCAAAGCCACACAATATAGAGTCCTAAACTGTAAATACATATTTTTTTCATATTTCACAACGTGTTCGCTACAGATAATAGCAATGCTGGGAAGAAGAACAAGACAGCTTACGAACAGGCCCCTGGAACCTAATCTGTTCTTAATTTGGAGAGCTTCTATATTGTTTTTGTCCACAAATTTAAATATTGGTAAGTAAAACTTTAAGGTTTACCTGCTCCCAGATATCAAACACCACAAGAGAAGCTTCTTCTCCATCAACTATAATAGATCTGTCATATGTATTGCCTAAAGAAGAAATAAAGTGACTTTAGATTATTATTTTTTAAAAGACATAAATTCATGCAATGGTTATGGAGGACATGGATAACATAATCCAAAATGAAGTCCGTGCGCTTGGTGTTATGACAAAGCAGGACTACACTCCTAAATATTTGTAGAATGCAATCCTGAACACTTGTACTCCGAACAGAGTCTCAGAGTGCAATCCTAATCTGGAATTAGGCCAGCAAAGTTTGGCTGGCACAAGGGACACTGTAAAGTATGTTTGGACCACACTCGGAGTCTGAGTGGCCAGCACACTTACTCCAAGAGTGGTCCAAACATGCTTTACGGTGACCAAACTTTGCTGGCCTAACTCCAGATTAGTACTGCGCCCTCATTGTGTTCAGTGAGGCTTACTCACAGGTAAGTCTGCTCACAAGGATCACAGCCTTTGAAGTAATGAGCTCTAATACAAAATTCTAGGACTTGCATCATAGCACAGACGTTGAGGTCCTTCGGAACACAAATGTGCCAGCTTAACGATGTGTTAAATTTAACACACCACCAGAATAAAAGAGGGGGAGGCACACATCCCTAATCTACAACACAGCAAGCTGCCATCCTTGCATTGCTTCCAATTATTTCCTCTTCCACCATGTACTATTGCACAAACAGTTCTAGTATAGCAGTCAACAGAAAAATACAGGAAGGAAGAATGCATGGCAAGCTAGACATTTAACGCTCCTTTTTGTCAGCTAAAAAGAAAAAAAATTGGTTTATTGGTGTCCAAGGCACCCCCGCCCCCCCCAGAAAAACAGCAATATCGTAGCCTTATTTCTTGGTAGTTAGACAAAGCAAAACCAACTTTTCCCAAACCATTCACCTCCCGCTGCCCAGTCAAATGTAGAACATATCTAATCACGCCTATAGATTTGTCAGTCAGTGGCAGTCAGCAACTAGCTGAAGTTCAACTGTTTTGGTACAAGTTAATCTGAACTCTTGGCAGTGTTCCAGAGTTTGAGTTCCTAATAGGATGGTTTTTGCAGAATGCCATAAAAATCCTCCAAAGTAGCATTAGCTCTGTCTTAAACCATTCTAAGCAGTAAACACTGCATGGTAAAGCTAGATTTGCTTACATGAACTTAATTATACACCATCATTTTTATGGATAAGCCATCTCATGAAACACTTTGTTTTCGAACTGGGGAACAGGCTTTGCATTTCTCCTTTGTAACTAAGCTTAAGCAAATATCACTGAAACAATTGCATCAAGTTCCCTGTCTCCAGTTTATCTCTCCTCCTTGTCTCTTAAGAAACCAGACTACTGGGTCATCTAGGTTAGCATAGCCTGGAAGAATTTTTATCTGCCCTCCCTGGAGATGCCAAGGATTGAACTTGAGGCGTTTTGACATGCAAAACATGATTCAGTGGTAGAGTCTATGGCCTTGGGTCAGTATCACCACTGGAAGCCCCTTGGGGCAGAGGCTTGCCATTTCAGGATCTATCTAACACACCATCATGCATACAGATGGTGCTCTATAAATGCATACACGAATATAATGCTACACTTCAGCTTTTGCTGCTTAGGCCTCTGTATTCACCACATCGGGATCCTGCCCTTCTTCCAAAGAATTCAGAGGGTTCCGCAATGACCATTCGAGGTAGGTTAGTTGAGAGAGTAACTAGCCTCGTGAGCTTCATGCCCAAGCAGATATTAGATTCCTTTTTTTTAATTACTTGTTAAAAGCAGAGCGTCTACACCAAGTAAAATGATAGGAGGAATGCACCAAGAAATAAACTCTGTAGATTGTGCAGTTGCTTAATGGTGCTTAATGCTCCGAAGCAGGTGGAACAGAGGTCCCTGATTGTTGGGGCCATCAAAAACCCTGAAAACCCCTATTGCAACCAGGAGCTCTGATATCTAGAAAGACTGTTCAACCATCAATTTTGGCAGCCCCCAACTACAGTCTCATGCACAACCTGGGGCTGCTTTCCAAATGTGTATCAAATTCCCCCCCCCCACATTATGACTCCCTCCCAAATCAACTTAAGCTTAGCCTTTGCATATGAGAAATAACATTGATGATAGACTTCAGCGTAGACTGGAAAGCAATCAAAATGTGAATGTGTACTCCAAAAGCGCATGTGAGTTAACGGGCCAAATGGGTCGAAGCCCATTTTAAGATAGTATTGCAGCCAAGACTAGTGTGGGCAACTCTAGCAGGGGAGGCCCTTAGGCGCGGAGCCCAGTTGGGAGCAAGCCGGTCCTGGCTGAAATGCACCCTTTGCATTTTCTAGATGTGGACTTAGACCACTTCCTCCGACTGCACCCAGTCTGGCTGTCCCGGGTCAGGCTCACTTTTGCAGCCCGCCCCCCTCCCCCGCCCCCAGAGCGCTCCTCCCCGCGCAGCGTGGCTCACCGGCCTCCTCGGCGTCCGGGCAGTCCTCCACGCCGCCGAAGATGCGCGCCAGGCTGGTCTTGCCCACGCCGTGCTCGCCCAGCACGATGACCTTGTAGATGCTGCCGTCCGAGTCGCTGCCGGAGGAGATGACCGAGTCGGAGGAGTCCGAGGTCCAGCCCTGCTGGCGCGGCGGCTCCTCGGCCGGGTTGTAGGCGCGGCGGCCCAGGCTGGAGAGCTCTCCCTGCGGCATCGACGCCTGCAGCTCCCGCTCGTCCACCGGCATGCTCCGGCGGTGCAGGTGCTGCTGGTGCATGGCGAAGGGCATGCTCCCGCGACGCTTGTCCAGGTGGCGCAGCTTGTCGCCTCGGTTCAGGGTCATGGGGGCTCGCTGGCGGGACAGAAAGGGGAGAAGCTCAGGGGTGGGGGTCCCACAGTCGTCGCCCCAGACTCGGGACTCCCTTCATTCAGAAGCTTGGCCGCGTTCTCGCGCCCCGCTGACAATCGCCATAGCGCATCTCGGCACCCCAATTCCGAACTGGTACCCAAATTAAGTTTTTGCACCCGCGCTGCGGAACATGCGCACCCGAGGAACTGGCAAAGTCGAGGAGAGCTTTACAGCGGTGGCGTTCGCGGGGGGGGGGAGCAAAATGCTACGTTTTTCAGGAGCCTGAGCTTCTGGGTCGAGCGGCCCCTCGCCTCGCCTTCACAGCCATGCTGCTGGTGCATGGCGAAGGGCATGCTCCCGCGAATGGCTCAGACGAGCCGCGAATGGCTGTGAAGGCGAGGGGGAGGGGCCGCTTGAGCCAGGAGCTCAGGATCCTGCAAAGCACCCCCCCCCCCCCGGGAACGCCACTGCTGGAGTCCGCTCCCTTCCAGTCCTGCTTTAATCCAGAGTCGCTCCCGACCACCCCCCTTTTTCCTACAGTCTCTACAAGGGGCTTGAAGCATTCAAGCTGTCATTCAAAGACAAGCGACGGGTGATCCCTCTGCAGCGGTCCTCAGGCCCATTGTGTCCTGGCCGTGGGCCTTACTCCCAGGTAAGGACGCACACCTCTGCAGCTTTACAGTCACTCGCACGCACCCACACACCCCTCGAACCTCACTCCTGGGAGAGAGGGCAGCCCACGAGCACGCGAGGTCACACCCTGTCAGGCCATCGCCCGGAGCGACAGCATCGCGAATCCGGATTCAATCCAGATTGCCAGGAGAGAAACCGGGGGGAAATGCAGCTGCTTGAGCCGTTCCCAAGGACAACGGAAAACGTGCTCTGCAGGGGATCTACTTCGCTCCCTTTACACCTCGCGTGTAGCGCCCGGAAGCAGCGCACCAGTCTTGCCCAGGAAATTGTGAGCAGGGCTGAATCAGGCGCCGAAAGATCACCCTCGTTTTCGAGAGATCTCCCCCCCCCAAAAAAAAAACCCTCAATGGAACACCCATCAACCCGCTTCCGTTTTCTGGCCAACTCCAGCTGGGGCGAACCCATCGATGCTTTCCTAACGCCCAAAGTTACCCCGCTTCAACAACCTCGCATCCTTACCTCGGAAGTGTTGCTCAGAGGACCTCCGATCCAGCAAAGCACGAGGAAATCTGCCCGGCGGCGGCGTGGGTCTTGTTCCAGCAATCGCTCTAAGCGCTCCAAAGCTCCCCGGTTTGTCTTATCTCTCGGCTTGCCTCTCGCCCCGATTTATACAGCTTCTGCCAGCCCAGCTCCGCCTTGCAGGGTGACGTCGGGATGAGCCACAGTCCAACCAAGTTCTGCGTTAGGATTCCAGCAATGCTCTCCTCTCCCCCCCCCCCCATCGCCGTCCCCGGAGGTTGGTGGCGGGGGGGGGGGCGCAAAGGAGAGGTGCCAGACAGAAGCTGGGTGAGTCACAGTCACTTTTGCACCTAGTGGAGAATCCGAGTTGCGGGAGCTTCCCAGCTATTTTTAAAATGATCGAAAGCGGCGCATTTCCCGACGTTAGGCAGGTAAGGTGACAGGAGCAGCCAGTTCTTCTCATTGGTGAAACGATTATGCAAGCCTTTGGGTTCCACAGAATGCTTGGCGGGCTGGAAAAGTGAGGCAGCTGTCACTTAAATGTACACAGGGAGCAAATTGGGAAACAGCAACATCATTTTCATCACCCACTGGTATTTGTAAAGCATTTCCAGTGGTTCCCAACCTGGTAGCAAGCTGGTTTCTTGGGGGTCGTGGAGACCCCATTTAATGCCATAGATGCGTTTGTGCAACATTAAAACATTTCATTTTTGCACCATTTTCAGGGAACCTCCATACAGAGTAATAACGTGATTTTTTAAAAAATAAATTGTCAAGGTGTTTCCACATACTTGAAAACAACTGTTGCATTTGGTAACCTATGGGGGTCTACATACATGTTTTTTTACAGGCACAATGATGTCACTTCCTGCTAATGAGATCCCCTCCGGTCTTTGGCGGGGGGGGGGGTCCCAATGAACTAGACTTTGTGAGTCATGCCGGACCCATTACAAAACAAAATTTATGGCTACTGCAATCTTATACAGACTTAGGTGACAGCAATTCCCATCCCACTGTACACAGTAGGAGTCACCAGTGAAACGTGTGCCATTATGTGTGCTGTAAGCATAGACATCGTACATCCACAAACCAGAAAAAGTGGGTTCGGTTGGGGTTCATCAATATTTTTGATCTCTCCAATTCAGTCCTGCTTCAGACACTGATTTTACAAAGCGGTTTGGTATTCAAATCAGGCAGAATCAAACTGTTTTGCTTGCTGTGGAATTGTATAAGTGAAAACTATTTGCCTTTAGAAAAGAATATTTTTAAACTGTTTTTCTTGGTTGTATTTAAAGGCTTGATTTTGTTGTGATGTCTTTTGTGCAGCAAAAACTCACAGAAGCTCAATGGCAGTCAGTCAGAGGAGAGAACCGCATTGCATCTGGGACTGAGGATTCAGTGAATCACCGAATACTATATATTTGTAAAAACCTCATTGAAAAATGGTGGTTTAGACTAGGCTGCCCATGTAAGCTGCCTTGAGCATTTGCTTTGGCATGGGAAAAGCGGGGCATACATTCTTCAAATAAATAAAATAAATAAAAACACATGCAACAGAATAAAAAGCACAGGAAAATAAACACAGAGATCCTGCAATTGAATGAGAGTCTGATAACTGAACAGTTTATTTTGACCTATCAATCAATCAATCAATCAATCAATCAATCAATCAACAGGTACTTATATACCGCTTTTCAACACGAAGTTCACAAAGCGGTTTACAGGCAAATAGTAATAATTTGGATCCCTGTCCCAAAAGGGCTCACAATCTAATCTCTCACCACTTTCTGTGTTTAGGGCTTGGGTTCAAGGCAACCAACAGCACAATCCTACGTATATATGTTCATTGAGTTCAAGGGAACTTTCTCCCAGGTAAGTGTACTTTGGATCGCAACCCAAGGGTTTGGGCTCAGTTATGGATAATTGAAAAAAAAAGCTCTCTGAGCCGGTTTGGGTTCAGATTTGGTTCAGTTCCCTGTATAGACTGCATCTATGGTTCCCTGTATAGACTGCATCTATTGACTTGAATCGGGACTGATGTAAATGGACACCACAACTTATTTTGTAAGAACGAGAAAAGAGAGCCTTTGAGCACATTCAGAGCAACCATTCCTCACTACAGCGTGTGACTTGGTCATAGTTGCTTATTGATGACCACTCCAGGCTTTTTAATTGATCAGGGGTCTCACGGTAATCTTCTGGTCCCAGCTGAGAATGAGAGCTAGTGACTGGTCCAAAGCCATGAAATTAATCTTTTGCAAGGGTGGGAACCAAGTGCTAAACAATGCTAATGGTATTTGCTTGTGTAAACAGCCAGGCGCGTATCTTACCTGTAGCACCCCATGGCACGAGCCATGGGGCGCGGGGCAGTGGTGGGGCGCCATTGCGCGCAGTCCAGGAGAGACCGTGCGGTTTCTGGCCCACCCACGCCTCCCTTACGCTCCGAAATAGAGCGTTTTCGGGGTAAGGGAGGTGCGTCTGCGTGACGCACAGGAGTGGGGCAACTTGGGGGGGGCGCGTGTTCAGCGCCTGCCATGGGGCGCGCTCCCGGCCCGGCCCGCTACTGTAAACAGCTTTCAAGGTGTTTCAAGGTATTGCTGTCTATATGTCTGAGACTTGTGCATCCCCGATCTGAAGGCTGTGGAGACGTTCGGTGTAACTCAAAAACCTGCATAGTTCTGTTATCAAAGAAGCTAATTCCCCCTAAAGCAATGGGGTCATTTCTGCATTTTTTAAATTCCCTAAATTTAAATTCCAACTCAGCAACAACCACAAAAAGCATTCCCTTTCTTCACTAGGAATGTTGGTCATGCAGTTGTAAAAGTGCTAGTGCAATTTAACTTTAATGTTAATATTTGATGTTAATAGCTTTGCTAACGCAATACACTAAATATAAGTACTGACTTGTGTGAATACCTTTTCCTCTCATACTTTCTGTGTAATCTATCACTCTAATCACTCTGGGATCTGAGCATAGTCAGCTCTGGCCCCGTATAAATAAATTAAAGGACACGAGCTCTATTTATCATCTAACGGGGCCCGCACTGCAGGCAGCCTGTCTAGGAAACCTCATGGCCCTGTTACATTCCAAGGGTTACGGAATGACGCCTGAAAGGTTGAATGGGATTATCCTGGCAGCATTCCAAGGTTCTTCGCCCTAATTTGTAACAAATGAGCAGGTTTCTCATTATCGTAGTTAAGAAGGAAAAAATGGAAAGTATGTTAGTCTCTCTGGCGGGCAGCTGTGTAAGGGCAAGAAGCACGATGGGCCCACTATTGGCCAGGAGCCACTTAGAATGGAGTTGCAGATTCCAATTATTCCAATTTACAAATTCCAGTTATAATGGCATTTCAGAGTACAGTTAGCACAGCAGAATGGAATGGCAAGGCACGCTGGTGTTCAGTGCTAGCAAAGGCCCACCTGTGCTCTGTCATGGCCCTTCCAATGGCAGCACTTCCCAGTAGCATCTCTACAGGGGTGGGGTGGGGCAGAGAGCTAAGCTTTGCAAGGAGCCTTACCTTGCTGTGTACATTGCTCTGTAGCCAGTAAGCAAGCCAAGCCTTTGCTTTCCCGTAAGGATTGGCTACAATGGCGAGGGAGAAGAGCAATTTACATGGCAAGGTAAGGCTCCTTGCAAAACTTAGCACTCCACACATACACACGCCCAGTGGTGTTATCCTACCGGAACGCTGGGCGGGACATCTGGGTGATCGACAGCCCGCCCGTCGCGTTCCGCAGCGTTCCGCCATTTGCGTTACGTATGCAAGTGGCGTAATTGGTTACGCAAATGGCGGACTGTCGATCACCTGGATGTCCTGCCCAGCGTTCCGGTAGGATAACACCACTGCACACGCCCGTAGGGATGCTATGCCCAGTTGGCCTACTTCATTCCATTGTCAGCTTTGTATGACAGTGTATGAAGTATGTATGGAATTTGCAGAATTAAATTAGCCTGAGAAATGCACAGCCCTAGTTGTACTAACCAATTCATGAACAACCAATTGTACTAATCAATTCTAGCTCCCTAGAGAAACTTCAGCTCCATCAGCCTTAAGACTAGAAGAATGCAGAGATTTCAAACAGTGCAGTGATAGATCCCCTGACTTAATGTGAGGAACTTCTTCGCTTTGGGGGCTTTCAAAGGCTGTAGATGAGTGGAAGAGCCCCTGCCCTGCACCCAGGTTTGATTCCTGGAATCTCCGTGTAAACCCAGGAGGCGCCCTTGCCCGATGCCTTCAGAGGAGTCTTAGCTCAGTATAATTTCCTATGTTCCACTTTGGAACAGTCTAATGGCTTTTAGGGTGCAATCCTAACCTGGAGTTAGGCCGGCACAGTTAGGCCAGTGAAGTTCGGCAGACACAAGGGCCACAATAAACGTGTTTGGACCACTCTCAGAATCATGTCTGTGCCTGGCCTCTCTGACTCTGAGAGTGGTTTTACGGTGTACTGGCATAACTGTCCTGACCTAACTCAAGGTTAGGGTTGTTCCCTAACAGTGGTAGGCATGTTAATCTGCAGCAGAGGCATACCTACTGTAGAATTGGGTCATCATTTTTGTGTTCTCCCTGGAGAAGGAGGCTCAGGCACTCACTTCAAGAGGGAGGCTCCCCAGGAGAAGGGGGTACAAAGCCACAGAACCTCCTCCTTGGGGAGAACGCAGAAGTGACTGCCTTGTGCCACTTAGTTCTCCTGGAGGAGGGGCTACTCATTGCAGTAGCTTCAGGCCCCCGTTTCTTTCTCCTGGAGGAGGGGCTACTCAATGCAGTAGCTTCAGGCCCCTGTTTCCTTCTCCTGGAGGAGGAGCTACTCAATGAAGTAGCTTCAGGCCCCCGTTTCCTTCTCCTGTGGAGACTTCCCCTTGAGGCTGCACCACCTGAAGGGAATGCCACTGAGCAGAAGGAACAGGGATGCAAAGCCATTGCAATGAGCACCCCGTCCTCCGGGGGGGACCATAAACGGCGCAAGGCATTCATGCACACCCCCTTTGGCGTAGCGCCCAGGACAGATGCCCCTCAGGCCCTACCCTTGTTACGCCTCTGGTCTGTAGCAAAACAAACCCTTGTGGCGTCTATCTGCTACGGCCTAAGGCTTAAGCCTTTGTGCTGAAGTCCTCTTCGTCAGATGCCTGAAGGCTGTTTCGCTGCTGTTTCTATTTTTGGAGAAGCAGTGCTTGGTTTCCTTGAGAGGGGACCGTCACAAGGCTCAGACTTCTTCCTTGCCGAGTTTCCCTGCTTCTGGAGAGAGTTCTCCAATTCCCTTGAAAGCGCACTCAAAAACATCGCCATCCTCTGACAAACGGAGGGCTGGCTGCTTTTGCAGGAGCCCGTTAGTGGCTCATTCTGAACGTACTTGCTTCTGCAATGCATTCAGGAAGCAAGCAGTGCTGTGACAGATTCTGGGACCTCACGTGAATGCTAGTTTGGCTGTCTAGACAGTGTGCTCTTGAGCTGGGAAGTGCTTGGTGTGTATCTCGCCTTGTTAGGCAAACTGCCAACACTCACCTCCAGGCTGCCATCTGGAAAATGAGGAATAACAAGCCTGCTGTGCCTTCCCTCCAGGGCTGTTGTGAAGGGATGTTGTGAAGTGCTCTATCTGTCTACATGTTTAAGAAGGTGTCTAGTTGCTCAGTTGACAGGGACGTCGTGGCGCAGCAGGTTAAACTGCTGCTGCTGGGCTTTCCGACCGGAAGGTTGGGAGTTCAAGACTGCGCGACGGAGTGAGCTCCCATTGCTTGTCCCAGCTCCTGCCAACCTAGCAGTTCAAAAGCACCTCAATGCAAGTAGATAAATAGGGACCACTTCGGTGGGAAGGGAACGGCGTTCCGTGCACTACGGCGTAGAGTCATGCCGGCCACATGACCACGGAAGCTTGTCCTTGGACAAAACGCCGGCTCTACAGGCTTTGAAACGGAGATGACCCTACAGTCGGTTATGACTAGACCATTCAGTTGTGGGGAAACCTTTACCTTTTCCTAGTTGCTCAGCCAGTGTGAACTACTTTACCAGTGTGGGAGAGAGAGATTGCATGAAAGCTGAAAGAGGGTTAAAAAAAAAAAAGATGTTCCCAAATGCCCCTTCCTTCCCCTAAGAACTGCACAAGGAAACAGTACTATTTCCCCCCTTTGCTCTGGGAAGCCATTAATGACATCAGCACCCATTACTCCCTATCCCCATCTTCATCTCAGGCCTATTTGCATGGCTAAAGCAACCAAAATATGACAATGCCAAGGTGAGCAGCAAGCAGCACTTTTACAGCCTAGAAACACAGCAGGGGCTTCAATCCTATGCACACTTTCCTGGGAGTAAGGCTCATTGAACACAATGGGACTGACTGCTGAGAAGACGTGAATAGGATTCAGAGGCGGATCTAAGGGGGGGGGGCAAATCTGTAAGTTTTGCAAGAAGCCTTACCCTGTCATGTCTATCCCTCCTCTCTCCCTTGCTGCTATAGCCAGTAAGCAACGCCAAGATGTTGCTGTTCCCTGTGAGGATTGCCTAGAACAGTGCAGGAGAGGAGTGTTTTCCACTGCAAGGTAAGGATTCTTGCAAAACTTACAGATTTGCCCCCCTTAGATCCGCCTCTGATAGGATTGCAGTGTCTGCGGCAGTTTAGTACTTTCTGATAAAGCAGGCCAGGTGGCCCAAGCACTCCTCTCCCTGCACCTGAAGCAGCACACAAATGCTATCCCCTTACCTGGGGCGAGGCACGCTAGCTGTCTTTGCTGCTGCTCCTCTCTGGATTTGAAAGGAAGAGGGGAACGGCCAAGCCTAAGTTGAACCAGCACCGGACATGGTGCCCCCATTTTCTGCCCGCATGTGACTTCTTGCATGCATTAATGCACATGTGCTCTGCAGCCTCCCGCACCATCGCTGCCTTCATCTCCATCTCCATTGCCACTTCCACCCATCACTTCTTCAGAACAGGCTGGACAGGAGGAGGAGCCTGAGAGTAGAGCGGAGGAGGTCTGCTAAAGAGACCAGGCCTCTTTAAGCAAGGAGCTGCAGCAGTGGTGTCATCTAAATGAGTTAAGAACAGGTACTCACTTTTGATTGGCACGTGTCGGGAAGTGACATCATAAGCCAGAAGTGATGTCGTGGCAGGAAGTGACATGAAAAAAGCCCTTTTTGAGGACTCAGATGATTTTAAACTGACCCAACAGTTGCAACAGTATTCCACAGCACCCCAGAACATGTTAAGGAGGCCTGGCATCATGTTAAAGTTCCAAAACCCCAGAGCAGCTCATTTTTCAGTGGCAAGGCAAGGCAAGGAAAGACTCCGCTCGCTGCCTGCCTGCCTGGCTCTGAGAACATGCAGGCAACTCAAACATGCAGGAAATTCAAACGTTGCAGGGGGCGGAGTCGACGAGTGGGCGGGCAAATGGGCGGGGCCAGCCGTAATCCTAGGAACCGGTACTCGCGTACCCCCGCGTACCCCCTGCATGACATCACTGAGCTGCAGGCAGCAATGGGCAACACTGCCAGTGGGGAGAGGCACTGCCAATACCCTGTCCTTGATTGTTCCCTTTCCATGGTCTTCAGCAGCAGGATTGGAAGAGGCGGTGGAGGCAAAGGAGGAGGTTTCAGGAAGTCCCTGCCCTGATCCTTTTCTCATGGGCTCTCCTTAGAGAGATACACACTCCCAGGGACGTGTGTGGAAATCCCAGGAAAGGATTGCAGCCCCAGTTGTGTTTCTAGGCTGTAAAGGTGCTGCTTGCTGCTCACCTCAGCATTGTCATATTTTGGTTGCTTTAGCCATGCAAATAGGCCTGAGATGAAGATGGGGATAGGGAGTGTCTGAAGCACTTCACAACAATTAAAGCTTCAATCAGCAGCAGGGAGAAGCAATCAGGCAAGCCAATGGAAGTGGCAGGTAGGGCTAATCTTCCCCTTCCTGCTAATCTTCCCCTTCCTTAGCTTGCACTTGAAGCAATGGCTTCACCCAGTCTCTTGAATGTGTCATGCTTGGGAACAGGGCAGAAGAGGAAGTGTGGAGGAAAGGACAGTGATGGTCAGAGACGCTCTAGGCTACCACTCTCCTCTCCTCCATCCTTCCTCTTCTTCTCTATTCCTCTCTTCTTTTTTTCAGATCCAAGGGCATAGGGAGGTTGGGGGAGTGGGTGGGCACAGTGGGTATCAACCCGCTGTCTGAAGGAACCATCACTGCTTGTGACAGCAAGGACCACGGTTTGGGCCAAAGATGGATGCGGCCATCTCCAGGCCAGGTTTCCATACACCTCCCCCCAGGGAAAGGTGTCCTTCGCTGTTTGTTGTGATGTATCATTTTGCTCCTTAGCTGCATTATCACATCACTCATATGGGGAGAGATTACAACCGGCTCAGCGTGCCGCAGTGGGATGGTTTTGGCCCCGTTCACCCTCCTGATTGCAGCTGGGAGTGTTAATGTGACAAGGAAAGGTCACAGGCTGCTCTCAGCAAGAGCCCTCAGCGTATCTCTCAACACAGAGTCGGCCTTGTCAGTTAGAATTAGCCGGGGCCAGTGGGAAAGTAGGTGAAGATGGCCCTCGCTCCGTGGAATCCACCGAGATGTCACCTTGCCAAGCTCTTGGCTGTCCTATGCAGGGTCAATTTTTGCTTGAAAAAGGACAGCAATCTTGCCGGGGCCGACACATCTGCCTCGTGACACAGATTAGTCATCCCGCTGCCAGTTTCTTCCAAGCATAATGCAGAATAATGCTGGGAGTTTTTTGATTATTATTTTTTGGTCAGGTCTATTTTAAGGACTGTTTGCTCCCAATGATGTTCCTGTCTATTTAGGTAAACAAGCAGAACCAGTTTTCCCTGAATTTGATTCAGGGTAGAAGGCTGGTCTGAACAAAACACAGTGAGCCCATCTCCACGCTGGACTCACTGCTCAAATTACAGGTAGATGATCCCTTATCTGGACATCTGAAATCCAGACTATTCCAAAACCTGGACATCTTTGTCCAACGTTTTTTTCTTAATTCTCTATAGAAAGAAGGTCTTGTGCTCATTCCCATGTACAGCTTTGACAACTGGGCCAAAGTTAGGTTAGTGTGCTCACAATGAGACAAACCTGAGAATACACAGGGCAGACCTGTGCATCTTAAAGACGGAGAGTATACTGTGGGTACTCTACTATACTGGATACTGCAGGCTACTCCTCAGTGGTGGCATCTAAATGATTTAAGAACACTTTTGATTGGCACGTGTCAGGACCCGCCCACCGGAAGTGACATCATAAGCCGGAGGCTGGTGGAGCCCAGGAGCCCGGCCAACCAAGAAGAAAAGCTCTTTGCAGAGGAATCGGGAGGGGGGAGGAGGGAGGAGGTGCCACGGAGTGAAGTGGGCGGAGTCAGCCCTAATTTTAACAAGTGGAACTGAGTTCCCCCGTGTTCCCCCTGCATGACATCACTGCTACTCCTGGAGAGTCAGTAGCTCAATTCACCATCAGAATCTTTCTCTGGGTATCTCTGCCCTCAATGACTAGGCAGTGATGAGCAATGAAAGAGCCATTTCTCAGTGGTGGTGCCCTGACTCTGCTCTATCCCAGGGGTTCTTGCCTGGCCTTTGTATTGATGAGCTTTAAGTGACAGGCAAAGACCTTATCATTTGCCCATGCATTCAGCACCTAAAATTCACACTGCTGCTTTTTGGTCCTTGCTCTACTGCTGGTCTGCTTCTTGTGTTTGTTTTTCTTGTTATGGTTTCTATTTTATTTTTATTTTCCCCCTGTCTCTTTGTGAGCCGCCTCGGATGTTATTAATTTAAAGGTGGAAGACCTCCACATTTCTAAAAGAAACATCGATAAAATAATTTGCACCCTGCAAGGTGGATTGCTTTCTGCATGAATGTTGCCGTGCAGGTCACAGCTGCTGTAGCACTTTGCAGCGCCATGATGGCCGCACTCACAAGTCTATCACTTTGTCTCTGGAATGCTTGCCTGGAAGAAATTGCTGCAACCGGGTGCCGATCGAGTGGCAAATTGCAAAGCTCCTCTTTGGTTTCCAAAGCCTTTTGAGAAGACAGCATGTCATAGTCTTATTTCAGGCATCTGTTATTTTTAGACTTTGGGCTCCATTTCTATTCCCCCCCCCCCCGGCACATTGGTCCAGATGATGTGCCACAGTGTCAGAATCTGGGAAGCCTCTTGGTGCCTTGGAATTTGGGCAGCTGACTCACAAGCACCTACTGGATGTGATCATCCATCTGCTCCGATCGTATTTCACATTTGGAATAAATTCAGAACATGAGCTCACGGTTTGCCCCCCCTCACCCAGCCCCTTGATTGTCTTGTATTCCATTTCAGTGTCAGGGCAGAGTGTGACATGTACATCTTTGCTCCTTCAAGCACGGATGGAACAGTGAGCCTATAGTTACAGTGGTTTAAGAGATGCATCTTGCTCAATGCAAAATGGGAGCGAAGGGTACCCCAGTGCTGGAAAGTTGGTTAGGATTGTTCCCTAAGTCTCACTAAGTCCCAGTGGCATTCCCAGAGGGGGGGGCAAAGCAGTGGCCTGGTTAAGTGGGGTGCAGGGGGGCAATTGCATCGGGCAACAAACTTGGGGGAGGCTGAGCTTGACACTAGGGGCCAACATTGTGAAAACCTTGGTAAGTAGAAATAATATCGTATTACATATTGTGGTTGAAAAGTATATAAATACTGTTTGATGGAGGGCGCAATCCTAACCTGGAATTAGGCCAGCACAAGTTAAGACAGCAAAGTTTGGCTGGCACAAGGGCCACTGTAAAGCACTTTTGGACCACTTTTGGAGTCAGGGGGGATAGCACACATCTGCCAGCCAAACTTCGCTGGCCTAACCTGGGGCGGCATAACTCCAGGTTCAGATTGCGCTCTGAGTGAGTGAGTGAGTGAGTGAGTGAGTGAGTGAGTGAGTGAGTGA
>JAJKFI010000011.1:7271339-7306073 GCA_029204185.1 Lerista edwardsae | reverse complement strand
TGAGTGAGTGAGTGAGTGAGTGAGTGAGTGAGTGAGTGAGTGAGTGAGTGAGTGAGTGAGTGATCGATCATTGGAAAGGTAATTTAATACAGAATGCAGTGGAACAAACCCCATTGGAATATCTGTATTTTATCAAAATTTATGGCCAATTAACCAGAAAATGTTTTACATACTACTTAAATTTTATTTTAATCAAATGGGGGTGGGGCTTCAAAATATTCTTTGATCCCAGGTAGCAGATGCCTTAGCACTAAATTTCTCAGGGGCCTGAACGCCAGTTCCTCTCTCCTGCCTTCAGAGCCATTTGCAGCTGAAAGAGCAAAGTGGAGGAGTCCTCTTGCTGCCCAGTATGGCTCAAGAGGCAAAGATGAGGAGCCACTTTACACAAGTGTTCAGGCACCTGAAAAACTTAGCGCTTTGCCTCCCCCTTAGAATGCCACTGTTAAGTCCTATGCAAGAGCTACTCTACTTGGTTCATACAACACACGTGACCCTGCTGGGCTTTCAAGTGGGCATCTTCCCTGGCCCTATCTGGAGATGCCAACAATTGCCCATGATCGGGAGTTCTGATTCATAACGCCGTTCTGTGGTTTCACGCACGTTCCTTAGGCAAAACCATTATGTGCTTTCATGACGCAAATTGTTTGCTTTGAAAGTAATTCAGAAAGTGAAGTGGCCACGCATTAAGTGCACAAATAAAGGAGGTAAGAGGCAATCATATCGTTAAATTGTACAGTATCCTCTCTAAATAATTTGACATGATCATACTCGAGTCTATTCAGAGCGCATGTTTCACAGTTTGCGAAACAAGGGAGGTCCAGGTGTAAGCCCCAAACTTGTGTCTAGCAGTTGCAGCCTACATCAAACTCCAGAATCAATTCCGAGTTGGCCTACAACGGTTTCTATTTTGCTGTCTGCCTTCTGTGCTGTCGATCAGCAGTGCTCCCTAGATTCCAGAGGCATGCCCTGATGATAAAATGGAATCTTTCCCATGGGGTTTTTTGTTATCCCAAGACCAGTGGGTGTTGCAGGAAATTCTTGCCCAGCATTCTCATGCGTGCCTCCATGTGTCAGCCTGGATTTGCGGGGTGGGTGGGGGGGACTTTCCAGCTGCTGCTAATTTTTAAAAATATTATACTGTGTAAGCACTTGGATATTTTGTGTGGGGTTTTAGAAATGTGGCGATTATCCTTCACACAGCTGCAGTCACAGAACGTTAAACTAGCTTGTCCTAAGAGAGTGGCTCCTTTTGACTCTTCTGAGATCAACCAAAAACCATAATCTGGTAATATTGTCAACAGTGGTGTAGCTACGTGGGGCAGGGGATACATTGTCCTGGGTACCATGGCAACCTGCACCCCCAGCAGCAGCTCCGAGGGGTCCAGGAGGAGTTCTGAGGTTCGGGGAGAGTGCCCTGGGGGAAGCTCCCAGACATCCCCGGGGTGGAAGTGCTGGGATTTGTCCCCTGGGGTTGTTAAAAAAAAAAAAGCCCTTGGGGTGTTAAAAATTTGTGTGCCCCTAGGTGCCAAATCCATGGGGTTTTCTTGGCAAGAGTACTGGAGTGGGTTGCCATTTCCTTCTCCAGCGGACCATAAGAGAGAAAGGCAGAGCGCCGAAGAATAGATGCTTTCGAATTATGGTGTTGGACAAGACTCTTGAGAGTCCCCTGGACTGCAAGGAGATCCAATCGGTCAATCCTCCACGAAGTCAAGCCTGATTGCTCCTTGGAAGGACAAATCCTGAAGCTCCAATACTTTGGCCACCTCATGAGAAGAGAGGTCTCTTCAGCTGGGAAAGATTGAAGGCAAAAGGAGAAGGGGGCAGCAGAGGATGAGATGGTTAGAGAGTGTCACCGAAGCAATGAACCTGAAATTGGGCGAACTCCGGAAGCTAGTGGAGGACAGGGAGGCCTGGCGTGCTGTGGTCCATGGGGTCGCGAAGAGTTGGACACGACTTAGCGACTGAACAGCAAGGTGCCAAATCCCTTAGCTACACCATTGATTGTCAATAACATTCAGAGCTCAGTCGTAACCTGGAGTTAGGTCAGCACAATTAGGCCAGCGAAGTTTGGCCGGCATAAGGGCCACTGCAAAGCACATTTGGACCCCTCTTGGAGTCAGAGAGGTCAGCACACAGATGTGAGCAATCCTCCCTGACTCCAAAAATAGTCCAAACACGTTTTATTGTGGCCTTGTGCCGGCCAAACTTTGGTGGCTTAGCTTATGCCAGCCTAACTCCAGTTTAGGATTGCGCTCTGAGAGTGGTCCAAACTCACTTTAGGGTGGCTTTTGTGCTGGCCAAACTTTGCTGGCCTAACTGTGCCAGTCTAACTGCAGGTTTGGATTGTGCCCTCAATCCCAACTTTCAGGGGTGGGGTGCTAGTGTGAGGTCTACTGGAGCATGAGCTGAAGGCCTATGGTGCTGGAAGCGGCCAATGTTGGAAATCTCACAGGGACAAAAAGGAGAAGTACCTGTGTAAGACTCATTTGGGTGCATCTTCTTTCCCGTTGCCCCTTCTGGCTGAGGGTGATGGTGGAATAGTGGTTTAGCTGCATCCAACATCATAACCAGATAAATTCATACTATATGTAGCAGTGTATATTGGTTTGCAATTTCAAGATTTGGAGGCAGGAGGTGTAGACAGTATGCCCTTACTGACTAATTGCATATAAAATATTCACATTATAATCCTTGTTGATTCACAATGCATGTTTAACATATTTGATCCTAAGTGGGAAACTGATGAGTAAATTCTGGAAAGGCTGTTGAGTTCTATGCCTTGTTCTCCTATTAAGACAATTACAGCCAAATGGTATTTCAGCTGATCTTCCAGCCTTCCAAGGGTGACGGCCGGAGGTATCTAAGCAACAGTGAATAATGCATGATTTTTCCAGATGGGGATGCTTCAACTGACTGCACTCAGACACAGCGAAGGAGAGCACATTTGCCCTTTTAAGAACACATTCGTTGACAAACAACGTGGATTGTGATCCTTGCATAAGACGAGAATAGTGGATTACTTCTGAACTTCACCATATCAGGCTGAAGGTGACTCCCAAAAGTGGTGGAACTTCACTCGTCATCTCCATATGCCTTAAGCTGGTTTCTCTTGGGCCAGTCCAAGGTCTTCTAACACTTACGGCAGCATTTCAAATGCACTCACTCACCTGGGGGCCCGCCCAACACTGCTGGTTCTCTGCTTTCTCCCATTCCCTGGATTCCAAAAATAAGAGGAGATCCACAGAACACGTCTTCTTGCGCTGTTCATTTCATTTAGGAATCCGAGAAAAATTCGTTTTCCCGCTTGTTAAGAATATGATGAGAGTAGAAGGGAGCAGTGGTGGCATCTAAATGATTTAAGAACAGGAACTGTTGTGTAAAAAAAAACAACGAGCCAGTGAGAGTGCAGTGGGCGGAGTCAGCCCTAATTTTAACAACAGGAACTCCGTTCCTGGGCGTTCCTACAAGATGACACCACTGGAAGGGAGGGATAGGACCAAAATGCTATTACTAGGGAGCAACAAACAGGTAACAAAGCAACGCGCCAGTTTTCTTGTGGCTGCAGGCAAAATCCGTAAAGCCTTGGTGGCTCAAGAAAAGGAATACTAAGCCCATATGCTTTTTATATATCTCGCAATAGTTTTCCTTATACACGTATGATAATTCTGTGATTTAGTTTTAAATCCCCTGTTTCCCTAGTTTTATTATTAGTGAGATTTGGTGTAGTTATTATTTTAGGTTGTAGTCACTTGCTATTCTCTTGATGTATTGGATGTTCGTTTTAATATGTCTATGTTTTGTTTTGCTGGTTGTTTTCTGGTCCTCGACCGCAATAAATGATAAATGAAATGAAAATAAGAGAAGAATGAAAAGGAAGTGCAGAGGAGAAGGAGGTTCTTTTCCCTCTCTCACAGCACCAGAACCAGGGGACATCCACTAAAACTGAGTGTTGGGAGAGGGAGAACATATGATACTTTTTTAACCCAGCTGGTCATTAATCTGTGGAACTCCTTGCCATAGGAAGTGGTGATGGCATCTGGCCTAGATGCCTTTAAAAGGGGACTGGACAGATTTCTGGAGGAAAAGTCCATTGCAGGCTACAAGCCATGATGGTTAGTGCAACTTCCTTACTTTAGAGTTAGGCTACCTCGGAGTGCCAGATGCAGGGGAATGGCAACGAGATGCACATATCTAGTTGTCTTGTGTATTCCCTGAGGCATCTGGTGGGTCACTGTTAGATACAAGAAGTGAGACTAGATGGGCCTTTGGCCTGATCCAATGGGGCTCTTCTTATGTTCTTATGAGAGTGCTGGGTTGGAGTGCTTGTTCCTCCTCACATCCTCTGTGGAACTCCTTGCCACTTTTGCTTCATTCCCACTTATCAGATCCTGGGAGCAGGCGAAAGAGGAGTGATGGAGATGGGTGTCACAAAACAGTTGCATTCTTTTGAGACCTTAACAGCAATGTAAGCCTTCACCTGGAGCCATCTTACTCTGATAGGGTGCTGAGAGGTAATTGGGTATAAAAGGCTACAACTTGTGGCTCTGAGGGTTGTCTTGGCCTTTTGGCTTCAACCTGGACAGTTAGGAAGAAAAGCCATCCAGAGTACGTCATTGTCAAGTTATGTCTTTAGGTGAGAGATAGAAGCTAGGAGTTAGCATTTTTATTATTGTCATGTTATATGCTGTGTCTCTATGTTATATTTGTGTGAGTCTGGTTAATTAGCAAAGTACCTGCTCTTATATTTTAAACCCCTAAAATAGAATGCCTAATTCTTACCAAATTGTCTTTGAGTATAGGAGGGATTTGTGGATGTGAGCTAAATTCAGACTTGGCTGCTTGGCATTCTGTTACCTGTTTGACCCTGCGGTTTATGACCAGAGTTGAGCCCTAGGTTGAGTCATTAGGCTGCTTGGCATTAATGTGTGCTTTTCCTATTAGTTTTGCTCTGTTCGTACTCACTCACGGTACTGAGCTTGCACCAGAGTGAGGCCCCAGTTAAGGCCAGGAGTTGGGCTTGGCACTAGTAATTTCCATCCCCAAAAGAAACCTGTTTGTAATTTCAAGTGCCATTAAACCTTTGGTGGCTGGTTGGAAAGGGAGAGCAATCGGTTTATTGCCCTAGCTGGCCTAGCTGGCTAGACCTTCCCGGTCATTTTCACAATGGGCAGGCAGACAAGCAGGCAGGTGAAGTACCAACCACCTGAGATGCCAATTCAGAGAACTTCATGGGCAAGCCAGTTGTGGTTTCTCTCCCTGTAAAAGGGAAATGAAGGATTATCCTTTTGGCTTTTGTCCTTATACAGCCTCTCTGTTACAATTCCAGTTATCAGTCTCCAGCCCCATCTGCTGGTGGGAGAATATATCAACATGTAATATGATTGTAACTTTCCCAAGCCAGTTCCGAATGTTGGCAGGAGCTGGGACAAGCAACGGGAGCTCACTCCGTCGCGCAGTCTTGAACTCCCAACCTTCCGGCTGGAAAGCCCAGCAGCAGCGGTTTAACCTGCTGCGCCACCACGTCCCTTTGATTGTAACTTTCCCAAGCCAGTTCCAAATGTGCTAACATTTGACAGAGGGGTCCTATGATGCCCACCCACTGCATGCCAGTTTCCTGAGCTATACCACCCCTTTTTCCAGGTCTGGCTTGTTGCCCCTTGCCTGCCTTTTTTTTTCCAGAACTGAATAACTTGTCCAATGTAGACTAGCAAAGTGGCATTGATCTCTGAAGCCCCAAGCACTGGAGCCCCCCCCCCCCCAACTCGCTCTAGGGAGGGTAGAATCAGGCAGGAGCTGGAAAAGCAGAAACTTGGGTGCAGGGGGGGGGAAGATGGAGGAGCAATGGGGGAAAGTGGAGTGATGGCTTCCCTGTTCGTTAGAAGTGTGGGGCACAACAGTGGAAAGGTGTGATGGGCAAGAGAGGGAAAGCTCAACTGTAGCCTGCCCTTAAGGTGCAATCTTAGCTCAATCGTTTCACCTATTTTTTTGCTTCTGCCAGGTTGTGATTAAAAAAACCAATTTTGCCCTATTGTTCCTCTTTTTTTAACCTGATCTGGACATTCTTATCACCTGAAAACTTCTGCTTTTGATGCTAAGATCTCAAAGAAGGCTCTGAATGCTCCTGCTATTGAATTCACTGCTCTTGCTATAGGAGTCATCCCAGAGCATCACTCTGCCTGCCCCCCCCCAACCACAATCCTGCTTTAGTGCGTCCCAGAAGCAATTGTTCTGGCTGTTGCGCACATCAAGATGCTGTCTGGCTTGTCTTTTCCCGTAGGTCCCTTCTCAATATTCTTAGATTCGTCTCTGATTTGTGTGCTGTAGCCCCTTGGACCAGCAATGTGCCAGGATCCAGCCCATTCTGGGCTGACTGCTAACTGACCAAGTGGTGTTCTTCCTATAATTGTCCCTATTCACACCTGCGCAGTTGTCTTTTTGGCTGTTGGCTGTTGTTGGGGGTCTGCATCTTTTTTTTCGATGGTGAACCCTTTTGGGACAGGAAGCCATTTAACTTTATCCTTTGCCTGTAAACCACTGTAAATGATCCATGCCACATTTAGTTTCAATGTTGTTCATGCTAAATTAAAAGAGCCTATTGAATCATGCTTAATTAAGAGTCTAAATTAAAAGAGACTTGCTTAAAAATTATAGTAACAAGGGACTGGTAGGAAAATTTAGGAAGGGGGACCCAAGATGAAGGCATGCATCTTGCCCTGGGCCTAATGCCAGCTCTCAGGGGCCCTGCCTTGAGATAAAAAAAAAAAAGAGGAAATATGAAGGAGAGGAGAAGAGTACAGGTACCTGAAAGTGCATCAATAGTGAAAAATGCACCTTTGGCCCAGCAGGTGGCAGTCTTGGCTGTTTAACTGACAGTTCACACCATAGCCTCTTAATTCTGAGCAGCAATTTCTCACAAACAGTTGGCAATGATGTTCTCATTTCTCAACCTGTCATGTTAGGGAATGTTTATATCAACAAGACTGGGCCATTCTTTGGGGACTGAGAGTACCGAAAGCTCTTTAAACCGTAGAACCCTTGCCATTAGTTTGAGCTCTACATACGTAAGCCAAGCTCCAGATGTTCTTATGGTTTTGGACCTGTGAAGGGGTGCCTACAAGCTTGTGCACAAATGCTTTCACACCAAAGGCCTCTCCCCACTGGTGCTGGTTGCACTGATGCCCTAACAAATTGTTCTAACTCTGGAGGGACTTGGCAATGTCATTCATTTCTAATACAATGAGGGGTGCACCTAAGAAGAGCCCTGCAGGATCAGATCAAAAGCCCATCTAGTCCGCCAGATGCCCCGGGGAGCACACAAAACATGTATCCTATTGCCATTCCCTTGCACCTTCCAGGAGGATAGCTTACTTCCAGGAGGTTGTATATACCCACCATGGTTTGTGATCTGGGATGGATTTTTCCTCCATAGACTCCCCCTTAAATGCTGTCTTGGTGGGGTGCGATCACCACATCCTGTGGAAAGGAGTTCCACAGATTAATTACATGCTGGGTAAAGAAATATGTTCTTTTGGCTGCCCTGACTCTCTTGCCATTCAATTTCTGCCATTCTCTTGCCGTTCAAGTTCTGGTGTAGCTTGAGAGTCCTGGGGTGTAAGCCAGGCCCAAATTAAGCCCAGCACATATCCCCAGAGTTGCTTGAGAACCACATCTATGATAAAGATCACTATTGGCATTCTCAGATCCCGAATGCATATGGTGAAACCTGGCAGGTCCAACTGACACGATGGGTTTCGTGGTGGAAAGGGGAATTGGAGAAGAAATGCTTTGGACATGCAATGCACATGTTCCTTCTCCAGGCAGCCAGGTTGCAATGTCCCAGACAGAATTGCCAGCCTCGTGTTGTATTTCTAGATGCAGACGTAGATAATGGCCAGAACTTATGTTTTGATCTTCTGTTCACCTTGGCTTGTGCAAAAGTATCCAGAGGCTCTATGTAAGAGAAATCTTCCAGAAACACAAAGCAGGCAGAAAGCTTAGCGATAGGAACAGCATTGTACTCAAACTCTGCTAACCGAGCAAAGAGGAGGGTTTTAAGTGGTGGTTTATTGACATTGCCTCAGGGAAGAGCAGCTGTCCCTGTTCACCCCAGTATCTCCTTTTCCCTGTAGTCTCACTCCTTGTCTCTTAGAATGGGAAATACCTTTGCCTTTCTTTAGCTCTGTAAGCTGCTCTGTGAGTGGTGGTGGTTTTCCAAATTAAATGGTCTGCACATATTCCCAGTAAATATGCAGTTGGTGGTACCTATTTTTGTCAATGAGCCAAGATGGTGCAGCAGTAGATCCAGGTTAACATCCCTGCTCAGCCATAAAACTTTCTTGTTGACCTCAGGACATCACTAATCTCTAAGGATTGTGGGGAAGATACAAGGAGGAAAGGAACTATGTACACCCTCCTGAGCTCCTTGGAGGAAGGGCAATATAAATCTGTGAAAAATAGGCACACACATTTCCAGGTTGCCAGATGCTATCAACCCCCTTATCCATCCACCTCTTAGCTATTGTTTTTTGAAGGCTATTGGATGGGGATGTGGTTCGATTAAAATTGGAAAAAGACAGGTTTGAGGATATTATTGGGCACACCCCTTATTTCTCCCCCTGCCAAATATTTTATGTACCAAACCTATGAAGTCGCTGTGTAGAAGTGAGAGGGGCGGCGGCCAGGAAGAGGGCCTTCTCGGTGGTGGCCCCCTTAACTTTGGAATACCCTCCCCTTAGAATTGAGAACTGCTCCCCCTTTGTTAACATTTCGGCGGGGGCTGAAGACTTTTTTATTTCAAAAAGCTCTTACCTGTTGACAGGCTGGCTGGCTGGTTTGTTACATTGTTATATCTTGATTATACCTTTTGATCCACGGGGCTTGTTGTTTTTAAATTGTATTGTTTTATTGTATTGTTTTAATATTGTTTTAAAATTGCTTTTTAATGTTTCAATTTTGTATTTTATTGTATTTTTGTATTGTAATGCCGCCTTGGGTGCCTTCGGGCAGAAAGGCAGGATAGAAATCCAATTAATAATAATAATAATAATAATAATAATAATAATAATAATAATAATAGTAGTGTGTTGGTTTATTGCTCTATCTTGGTCAGCAATGTCTACATTACTGTGACTTGCCTTGGTTGCCGGCGCGGGGATCTTTCCCAGAACTACCTACTAGAAGATGCAAAGGGTTGGAACAAAGGGCCTTCTGAAGGCGAGGCAGGTGAACCATCACCAAGCTCCTGCTGTTCCCCTACAGGAGGTCTACAGAGCTCCAGGTGGATGGCCATCCATGGATGGTGGCTGCAGGTCCCAGATTCTGGTGGGATCCCAGCAGCAGCTCTCAAGGGATTTCCTTCCTGGAAAAGATGGATCAGGATTTGAAGACATGTAGCAGGTGAGCAGCTGTGTCAGCTCAGTGGGACAGAGGCACAACCATCGCATGACATTCCTCCCAGGAGCATGAAGCAAGCCAGAGAGGCGGGTGTGTGTGTGGCACTTGTGCTGTAGAAAACTGATAACGGAGACAAATGCGAGGGAGAAAATAGCAGCAAGCCCATAAAAACCTGTGCCTGAGATATTAAACCACACAAACGCCAAGAGGCTTGGCGAAGGGCCATCCCTCTTGCAAGCAGGGAATTCCACGCTAGCTATAAAACATCCCTCTTTAGTTGATGCGTCTCTTCCAGCCACAGGAATATCTGTATGCCAGAAGAGTGGGTGCGGGGAGTACTTGTCTATGTGGCCCAAGTAGTAGCATAGTCAGAGGGGGTAAGTACTGCAGGGGCCACAATGTGCAATGTAAGCGGCAACCTCCCCCTCGCTGTCAGAGCCATTCCAGGCAGCAATGCAAAGCATTGCCGTTACTGCTTGGAACGGCTCTGACAGGAAGTGGGAGGAGCTGCCTACACAGCACATTGTGGTGCCTGCAGTACTTGCCACGCCACCACCTCCCTGGCTATGCTACTGGTCCCAATCCAACTGCACTGGATTAAAAATGCACAATGGAGCCATATCCTAGAGTCCCACCTCTTTGACCCACATTCCAGATGCTTTTCTGCTACCTGAAAGCAGAGGCGGATCTACAGGGAGGGCAAAGCTCTAAGTATTGCAAGAAGCCTTACCCTGTCATGTAAATCCCTCCTCTCCCTTGCTGCTGTAGCCAGTAAGCAATGCCAAGATGTTGCTTTTCCCTGTGAGGATTGGCTACAACGGTGCAGGAGAGGAGTGATTTCCACTGCAAGGTAAGGCTGCTTGCAAAACTTAAGAGCTTTGCCCTCCCTTAGATCTGCCTCTGCCTGAAAGGGTTGGTTTTGTATCACTTTCTGCAGTGTTCCTCCTTTATGTCAATGGAAGCTGAAGAATTTTGTACTAAGAGAGCAGAAAGACCACATGCTCCCTGCCCACCAACTGAAATTTACTTCGGATACCTTTCTGCAGAGGTCTTAACCTTTGGTGGCTAAGCAAGAGAGGGCCTTTGTGGTGGCGGCACCTCAATTCCCTTCCTAGATACACCTTTCTTTCTATCCTTTCAGACACCAGGCAAAGTTGCTTCTGTTTTCTTGTGCCCTGAATGGTTTTTAACCGTATTTGAGATTTTCAACATTTGTATCTAGATTTTCCTCTACCTCTTTTACAGTGGTGTCATCTAAATGATTTAAGAACAGGTACTCACTTTTGATTGGCATGTGTTGGGACCCGCCCACCGGAAGTGACGTCATAAGCCAGAAGTGAGGTTGTGGCAGGAAGTGACATGAAAAAAGCCCTTCTTGAGGACTCAGACGATTTTAAACTGACCCAACAGTTGCAACAGTATTCCACAGCACCCCCAGAACATGTTAAGGAGGCCTGGCATCATGTTAAAGTGACCCAACAGTTCCAAAACCCCAGAGCAGCTCATTTTTCAGTGGCAAGGCAAGGCAAGGCTCCGCTCGCTGCCTGCCTGGCTCTGAGAACGTGCAGGCAACTCAAACATGCAGGAAATTCAAACGTTGCAGGGGGTGGAGTCAACGAGTGGGCGGGCAAATGGGCGGGGCCAGCCATAATCCTAGAAACCGGTACTCGCGTACCCCCTGCATGACATCACTGCTCTTTTATGGTAATATGTTCTCCTTTTTGCATTTGTGCTTAACGTGTTTGGGTTTTTTTTAAGCTTCTCTGTAAGCTGCTTTGAGGTCCTCTGGCAATGCAGGACAGAAATACCACAAATAAGACCCTCTCATGGACACACAACCTGACAAACAGTGGCTGGAAATTTGCCACAGCTAGCTATCTGAGATCACACAGGTTTGTTCTTCACAAGCCCATCTGCTGTGGCTTCTCTCCTCACTCAACCATATAACACGCCACCAGAAAGGATGTTTATTATGGCTAGATTATATCACAGCGTTACATACAGAATTATGTCCCAACATGGCGGGAATCTCCTGGCCTAAAATCATCATTTTAGGCTGAGGAGCTGCAAATCAGGTTATTGATCTCAGAACATTTGGCTTTCCTAGAGGGTTGAAGAAGTCGCACGTCACATTAGAACAGACACATTCTCAGCCTGGTAGTTGAAGACCAAAATTAGTAGTAGCACTTTATACACTGATTAATTATTTTATACAACTCAAAGCAGTGAAATGGCACCCTGAGGAGAGCCGGGCACCCATGCAAACTTCCTCATTTGTAGGACAGATTAAAGCTGTAAGGTGCTGACAAAAGCCTGGACATTGTGGGTTGTGCCGCCATCTTGTTTCCAGGCTAAAAGCTCTGAGTTTTTAAGAGTGGCAAGATGGGCTGAAGTTCAGCAAGCAAAGCTTGGGGTTGTTGTTTTTTTACCTCCATGATAAAAACGCTCCATTATTGGCATTAGTGAGCGGGGGGGGGGGTTTGCAGGTAGGGGAAAACTTTTGAATCAGAGCAGGAGTGGAGAAAAGGATGGGATAAGATTTGAGGTGTTGAGGGCCTTTGGTGGGTACACAAATTTGACTTTGGGTTTGTGTAACATGCGGAAGCAAATGCATGGTCAGGTCAGGTGACAACTGCATCACCTGCTTGGGGGCAGGCAGCCCTTCCAGCTATAGCTCAGAGGTTGGGCCCAGCAAAGCTGAAACCCCCCCCCATGGGTGGGTGGGTGGGTGTGTCATGAGGGTGGCTCCTCCTCCAAACAGAGACGACAGCGCAGGTCTTCACTATTTCTTCACCTTGGCATCGTAAGTGCCTGCATTCTTATAGGCCCCCACGTAGCCGCTGTTGTCCACAAGGTTCTCACGGCCGCTCTTTCCTTTGCCCTTGCCACTCTCGTCGAAGCGTTCCTTGTGGGATCCAGTGTACTTGGACGTGTCCGTGAGCCTCTCCACGGCCCCCACAGACTTGGCTTTCTGCCAATCACAAAACAAAGGAGGGGTTTCAAAAACCGTCCTCTGTGCAACACTCACGCCCTCCCCTTAGAACAAGGCCTCCACCTCCAGAAGAAGAGCCCCACTGGAGCAGACCGAAGGCCCATGGCCCGTCTACTCCACCTTCCTGTGCCTCACAGTGGCCCACCAGGTGCCTCAGAACACACAAAACAACAAGATGCCTGCTTCCTGTTGCCACTCCCTTGTATTTGGTACTCTGAGGTAAATAAGAGAGAACTTGCTATCCTGTCTGGGGGGACGAAGCTATAATAACTTGCAACCCAATATTGGCCTTAAGATTCTTAACAGAAGAAGAGCCCTGCTGGATCAGGCCAAAAAGGCCCATCTAGTCCAGCTTCCTGTATCTCACAGTGGCCCACCAGGTGCCTCAGGGAGCACACTTTCGTGCAGCTCAAACCGTAAGGGGTGGAAGCTGTGGCACACATCCTGCCACTGCTTTTCACCCAAGTAAACCAGAGCCCACAGGGATGTCTACCAGACAACTGTGGGGAAGCACTGACAGCAGTGAATGGCTGTGTTCAGTAGTGTCATCCTCAAACGACATTCCAGAACGCTAGGCGGGACTTACTGCCTGATTGGCTGCCCGTCCGTGACGTGTCGCTGCCTGCCTGCCCGCCCGCCCGCCATGCGGGCACCCCTGGCTTCGGAGGGGGTGCCCGCTTGCCTGGGGGGTGCGCCGGGTGCCTGGGCAAGCAGCGGAGGGGTGTGCCAACCGGAGGGAGCCCGTGCAGCGGGTGGGCAGGCAGCGACACGTCACGGACAGCCTGTCAATCAAGCGGTAAGTCCCGCCTAGTGTTCTGGAACTTAATTTGAGGATGACGCCGCTGGCTGTGTTCTTCCACTGGTGTCATTTTACAACCTCCAGATGTGCAGTCCCCCAACACAGCATCAGGTGCCAGGGCATCTGGGAACTGTAAAGCGGCACGGGGTGGTGGGGAGGAAGAGAGTGGTCTGCAGTTGCTTGCAGGACCCAGCTCTTCCGTGACGCCACCTGTGCCCTGGCTTCTTTCTGTCACTTTTGAAGATGGCCCACTTTGCTTCCTGAAACAGCAGGAGAGGCTACTCACCGTCACGCCCACGTTGGCTGGTTCTTTGCCTGCCACCAGCTGGCAGATGGACTCGTAGGCCTCCTCTTTGCTTTTGTCCTTAAACCTCTTCGGAGCCAGCTCCTCCAGGGCCTTCTGAAACTCCTCGTAGTTGATCACTCGGGCGGATTTTGCTCTGAAATGATTCAGAAAGGATTCAAATCCAGCACGTGGCATGCAGCTGGGTGGGTGGCACCGGCTGTGTAGCTACAAAGGGGCGGCACAGTAGGTATTGCAGGCACCATAGCACACCATGTAAGCAGTCCTCCCCCTGTGCTGTCAGAGCCATTCTGGGCAGCTAAGGCAATGCACAGCCATCATGTTGTTGTTGCTGCCCAGAATGGCTCTGACAGCAAGTGGAGAGGGCTGACATACATGACAACCAGATGGTTATTAGGCTGGACCTCCTAAGTTGTTGTTGTTGTTGTTGTTCAGTCGCTAAGTCGTGTCCGACTCTTCGCGACCCCATGGACCACAGCACGCCAGGCCTCCCTGTCCTCCACTAGCTTCCGGAGTTCGCCCAATTTCATGGTCATCGCTTCGGTGACACTATCTAACCATCTCATCCTCTGCCGCCCCCTCCTCCTTGTGCCTTCCATCTTCCCCAGCATGAGGGTCTTTTCTAAAGAGTCCTCTCTTCTCATGAGGTGGCCAAGTACTTGAGCTTCAGCTTCAGGATTTGTCCTTCCAGGGAGCAATCAGGCTTGACTTCCTGGAGGATTGACCGATTGGACCTCCTTGCAGCCCAGGGGACTCTCAAGAGTCTTCTCCAACACCATAATTGGAAAGCATCTATTCTTTGGCGCTCTGCCTTTCTTATGGTCCAGCTCTCACAGCCATACATTGCTACTGGGAAAACCATAGCTTTGACTATGCGAACCTTTGTTGGCAGGGTGATGTCTTAGCTTTTTATTAAGTTGTCTAGGACCTCCTAAGTAGGATATAACTAATGTCATCTCTGTTTTGACTAGCTCACTAATAACTCCCTCCCCCCCAGACTGAGGCTCCAGATTTTCTGTGATTTGGGCTCCAGGTTACAGGGCATCTCTCATTTCACGAACAAATCCTTAGCTAGCGCAGCCAAAGCCCTTTCCCTGGCAAGAGAACGATGCTTGTAGCCCTCACTACTAGTCATGTTTTCTGCAAACAGGAAGGACCAGCATCTCAAACAGCAGCTGCCACTGAGCACAAATGGAAAGAGCCTTGCCAACGTCGCTGAATCAAGCTGGGATAGCTGAACAATGCATGATGCACAGCTCACCCCCAGATGCACAGCTGGAAAGCACAGCTGGGCCAATGAAAGCTTTTGCCCAAAGCCAAGCCCTCATTTTGGCTAGACTAATTGATTTTCCTGCTCCCACCTCACCACCCCACCCCTGCCTGCAGCCTGGCTAGAAAAGACAGGTTGTCTGAACTTGTGCAGAGTTTCTGTGCCTCACCCCAGAGGTCCAATTCATAGGTCACACTTTAAAAAACCGAGATCTAAACACTTGCCGTGTTGAAGTGGGAAAACAAAAGTGTGGGGCCACGCCCTTTGTTGTGAAGAGCAAATGTGTGTTAAGATTTGGATTTCAGGGGCCCAATTATTTCCTGATTGCCACTGCCGTATATATTGTGGGAGGAGCCAGGCAATTTCAAGCACACAGACTAGTCAAAGCCTCCGAAGGGTGGGGCTGCTGTTCGCAGGAGCTCAGGCTCCTGCAAAACTTAATGTTTTGCCCCCCCTGTAGTAACACCACTGTTATTTTTATTGCAGTCACAGGGACGGGATGGCCAGACATCTTTTTGAGTTGGAAAAGAAACTTCAATTGGCTGCTTTGCATGCTATTTATAAACAAAACTCGTCCTCCCTGCCAAAAATTGGGCCATCTTGCGCATTTATGGCCAACCGAGGTGCACATCTAGTTTGGCCCTTACCCCTGGAGAGTTGCTGCCAGCCAGTGTCTGACCACACGGAGCTGGATGGAGTCAGCGGTCTGACTCAGCGGGCGACAGCTCCTTCGGCTCAGGGGACACTTACTTCACCTTGCTGAAGATGATGTCCACGTCTGTGCTTGTGACCCCTTTTCCATCCGTCACTTTGCAGTCCTTGCACAGCTTGGCCCAGTTCTTGCCATTCATTTCTAGCCCGGTAGCTTTGGTGTCACCATAGATGGCAAACTTCCGGAAGCTCTCCTCCAGCGAGGCCACATCCGTACTCTCAGCCATGACGCTCTGGGGGGTACAATCGGAAATGGGGCAGCTGCTCAGTACATCAGAGGCTATGTGTACCAAGGCGTGAATCCCTTTTGACGTCCAGCTACGCAAGGCTGGTCTATCAGTGAGGTCAACTGAGACAGTCGCCTCAGGTAGCAGACTGGCAGGGGAAGTCCACCTCTGCCTGCCCACGTCCCTCAATTGCTCCTCCTCTTCCCACCCCTGCATTGGAAAAGGAAGAAGAAGAAAGGACGTGCAGATCCTCGCTAGGTACTTCTCAGGTACCAGGATCTTCCCTGGTTTAAATCTCACTTCTGCCAGGAACTCTTTATGTGGCCTTGGGCAAGTCACTCCCTCAGCCTCAGCTGCAACATAGGAGTCGTAATATGTATTTATTTGAAGAATTTAAATCCCACCTTTCCCATGCTGAAGCACATGCCCAAGGTGGCTTACATAGGCAGGCTAGTCTGCCATTTTTCAATGGTGTTCTGTGATGCCTCGAATCCCAGATGTAGCTCTTTTCTCTGCCTGCGTGCCATCGAGTTTCAGCAGGCAATCGTAAGTCAAGACTGGACAGGTCCTCAAGGTTGCACTCTGTTCTTTTGTTGGCTGGCCTCACACACTTCCCTGCAACTCTCAGCTCAACAACAACTCCGTCCCGCCACACCAGGTACAGCAACTTGTGACAGCCTGACGTTCCGTCTCCCATCCAGAAACATGACCATGGAATCTCCTGCTTAGCTTCAGGCAGTACCAGCAGCTCAACCATCACTCCACATCTCCTGCCTCTATAATAACACTATAATAAAACTATTCATCGAAACAGGGTTCCTTGTCATGTACTTTGCAAATACACATCCACGTTACAAAATGCACCCACCATATTACAAATGGTCACTTTGTGGGAAGATGCTTTGACGATCGCTAATATCGTATCTCCATTGTTTTTACTCACCTGAAAGGAATAAGCTGATGTTTCTCTCCCCACCACTTTATTTACTGGTGTTTTGTCTTTTTGTCTATTTTCCCTACAGTTGCAACCATACGATATTTTTAAAACAGCAAAGCCTATTTATATATCTTTTTTTATCTGGCAAGCTGTATCTTCCTTTTTTGCCTGCCTCCTAAGGCGGTTTGCATTCATTAAAAATACAAAAATGAACTCATCAAAAATAACCACAGAGACACAATCCATACCAATGACTTCAAACCAAAATAAGCAACGGCGCTGAGAGATCAATGGAGGAATGGGGGTAAAACACACAACACGGGCAGTTAAAAGAGACTTTCCTTGCAGGGTTGCTGCAAATACAACATCAAGACAATACTGTGCATATGTAGCACTCCACATGCTCAGAGAATGCAATAGAATGCTAAATATTACTGTAATTGACATTGGCCAAAAATGTGCTTCTCACAAAGCCCTGACTTGCCCCAGGGTATTTATCCTGGGATCAATACAAATTCCAACAGGAAGGTTCTTGCCTGAAGCATCTATTCCTTGCAAAATTAGCACTCCTTCCGGCCCAATGTTACTCTGGGGAGATTTTGTCCATTTCTCATGGATGTCTGCCCTTAGCTACCCCCTTGCCCTGGCTCTCAGCCAGGATCCACCCATGCCCAGGGCAGGCTGTAAGGGAAGAACCAAAGCTGGAGGGGGAGGTTGCCAGGTCCGAGACCTTAGTTACAGCCTGACATTAAACAAAAACAGGCGTGTGGGCTTGGCTGCTGGGGTGGCCACAGTTTGTGTTGCCTGGCAATGGTTGCTATGGGTGGGTCATGCTCCTTGGATGTGGCTGCCGTGAGGATTAACATGTGTACTTATCTCCATACAAACACACACAAACACACGTGTGTGAACTTTTTGCACTATCAAAACTTGGGGCTCAAGATCGCACCTAGGGAAAACGACGACAACAGGCGCGCAAGCACATGGATCACAAGAGGGGATCAGTGAGAAGACCTGAAGCAATGCATGCAGCTACAGAAGTGCGTGTGAAATGCAAACACTCACAAGGGCAGAAAGGCGCACAGTAGGCACATGGCAAACCACAGCAATGGGGGGTGACTTCCTGGGATCTTGGGATCTGCTTATAAAACCATCCTGACGGAAGAGCGCATGGACCCCCAGGTTCCCAGGAACAAGCCCATGCAAGGCAGACACTGATGTCCCGACATGATCGTACAAAACATTCTCATGGCTCTGCAGCGGCAAGGGCACTGGAGCAACTGTCTGGGCACCGGTATTTAACTCCAAGGAAGCAAGATCTCATATCCGCTATCCTTCTTACTTAGTTAGCAGGCACAGCCCCGAAGACGTATTTCCAAGATTTTTCAAACATTTACCATACGTTTCTGTCCTACTCCTCAATCACGGGGCTCAGAGCAGCACACATCTGGAGTTCATTCTTGACGGTGAAAGGCACCTGCTGGAGATACTCTCTAGGAGGATTTCCTGCTACAGGCAAGGGGTTGGACTAGATAACCTTGTGGGCACCTTCCACCTATGAGTCTATGATTTTTTTCCCCATGACAGCCCTGTGGATTAGGCTAAGCTAAGGGAGAATGAGTTGCCCAAAGTTACTCTATGAGCTTCCTAGCTAGCAAGGACAGGAATCCAGTCTTCTAACATCCAGGTCCGATGTTCTTGCCCCATGCAAGAACATCTCTTCCCCATCTCTTCTTTTCATATCTTGCGCATGCATGCAGAAAGGCATTTGTTCATCACATTTGTCTGTTGCAGTCCCCCCCTCTCCAAAAAAAAACCTGGAAGCAGCAAACAAAATGCCTTTATGGCTACACAGAAATTCGGTATGATTAAAATGACACTCTCACATGCAATTGAACCTACCCCCAAAATGCAAAAGTATTTGACAGGAAGAGGTGTGCAATGATACCCCATAGGTATCATGGGGTACATATGTATTAAGGGCTGCAAATGCACCCCATATGTGCCTTACAGTGCACTGCACAGCATGCTACACAGATGTTCCAATTAGAAACAAAGCAGTAGTATAGTCACAGTCTCCATTTACAATCCTAAAGAAGGGCCCAAACACAGAGATAAACCAATAACTAAGAAACACAGAAGGGCTTCTAATGGCCAATATCTAACAGTCAGGCTACCCCCCCCCCCAGCAAAAAAAAAAGGCTGGTTTGGGGAAGCTGGTCCCTCTGCAAGGATGAGGGCCAACAAGCCCTGAAACAGGTTCCCTCCTGTGCAACAGCGAACTACTGAACTTCAGGTGAACCCAGCACAGTGAAGTAGATGTTTTGCACTTTTTTTATTTAGGAATTTTTCTCTTGTCTTTCCACCATAAGAATGACACCAATTCTACTTGCAACAATAATAAATTGTAAAACCAATACTTGGCACCCTCAAATGTAAACACAGTATAATTTAGATGCAATTACAATGTCAATAAAACTAGTCATAAAGTGGCAACAAAATCATGGCGGGGGAAAGCAGAATAAAAGCTACAAATTAAAAGCAGGCCAGAATGACCATATTTCACAACCTGGATGAAAGTTAGCAGGGACAGAGCAAGCATATCTCCCTAAAGAGGGAGTTCTAAGGTCTAGGCTCTCTCCCAGGTCCAAATCAAGTGTGTTTAAAGCTTGCATGGCTTAAGATGCAGGAGCATGTGCTAGTATCCCTGATTGGCTATGACTTCTTGTCATAGTCAATCAGGGATCCTAGACACTTAATGTGTTGACTGTGAAAAACACCAGTATATTGTCACAGTGAACATGATTGTGTGGTGGTGTATAAGTGTATCAGATTGGAACTGGGGAACTCAGCTGTTATGCATGGTTGGCTAGTTCCATCCTCTCCCTCACCCTCTTCCACCTTGTTTGTGTCTTGGATACACAAACATACAATTTGCCTTGGCAACACACAGGGCACACTAACTCAGTGCACCATCACAACTCAGGGCGCAATCCTAACCAAATTTCCAGTACTGACATAGCAATGCCAATGGGGATTGTGCTGCATCCTGCACTTGGGGGGCAGTCACAAAGGCCTCTTCAAGGTAAAGGAACGTTTGTTCCCTGACCTCAGAGTTGCATTGCCCTTACCCCAGTGCTGGAAAGTTGGTTAGGACTGCGCCCTCAGACATCAAGCTAACCATGGTTCAGAACTGCAAACTGTGGTTTGAGCTTCCAAAGGAACATGAGGCAAAGTGGTTTACCACCTATATGCTTAATACTCCTCTTTCTGCATGCCTCTAGCTTTGCTCCTTTCACTGCCTGAAATAAAAAAGGAAGTGTAGAGGATAGGATAGTGATAAGCCTGGGCATCTCTGCCACTCTAGCCCACTACTCTTCTCTCCTCAGCATTTCCTGGATTGGAAAAGGAAGAGGGGGAAGGAGCAGGAGTGGGATGAGGAACAATGGAGGCAAGTGGGCAGATGGAGGTAAACACCCCCCCAAGAACCTACTGCCTGTCTCAGAACCTATATCTCAGTCAGCCATATGTATCTGAAACTTACCACTGGCTGCTCTCCAACGACATCTACTGGGCCAACTGGCACTGGCCCGGTACCATCGCTCCCTCCTCCCCGGCGCTGCGAATGTGCTTTATGGCTCGTTCACTATATCTAGAGCCTGCAGAACGCACGTACCGCAGGCGCTAATGGGTTCAGGATTGGGCCCTTCTCTCTGTTGGAGTGTGGCTGTTAACACTTCTGTAGTAGTACTTTCCTGTCAATTAATTCAGTATAGTCTTTCTATCCCCACATTGCAGTTCCATTCTGCCACTCCCTGAAGATTCTTACTTATCGGTGGGGGGTGCAAAGCAAAACGATTTGTATTACGCCCTGGACAGCCGGGTAGGACTGTACCATTTGAAACCAATTTATCCCCAGGGACACTGCAGAATCAATCCCGAGCACCTGTCTGCTAGAAGGAATCCTAAAGTCAATGGGCTGCATTAGTGCCTGTGTGATTCCACACAACTGAGGAGCACACTCTCTCGCATTTGAGGCAGAAAACGTATTGTCATCTTTCATTTTTCCAGCTCTCGAGTAGGGGAGAGGCTAACTGCAGGAACCAGTAGGAAGTTATTGTGTAACACTATACATATACGCAGTGGTGTCATTCAAATGATTTTGGAACAGGAACTCACTTTTGATTGGCATTTGTCGGGAACCCGGAACCAGTCACAGAGCCCGTTAGGATCCGGAACGCCCGTTCTGGTCCGTTCCCCCTGAATGACATCACTGCATATACGTACACACTGGGAGACAAATTGTTTTTCTCCCACTGTCCACACTGATCTGCTTCCACCTAACAACACACACAGCAGTTCCCCTGTGCAATGTACTAAAAAGGATTTGGCCAAATACCAGCAGCTATTAGAATGTGCTGGTGCAGTAATGAGATCAGAAACTATGGATTCCTGCTGTTGATGTCCTGTGGATTTGTGCTCTAACGGGAAATACACGAATAAGATACAGCGACCCCTAGATTTAATGGATCTCAATTTATCAGATATTGTCTGCTTCATTCAGAGTTACACAGTGCATATTGCATGCATGTGGGCACTGTCATTTGGAATTAAAGGACTTAAAGGAATTACATGAACAATCCTCCTTTCCTATGAGTACGTTAAAGGCGCAATCCTAACCTGGAGTTAGGCTGGCACAATTTGGTTGGCACAAGGGCAACTGTGAAGCACGTTTGTACCACTCTCGGAGTCAGGGAGGATGGCACAAAGAGTAGGAGCAGTGATTCTTGCGCTGGCACACACATGCTTTACGGCACATATGCAACAGCTCTGGGCCGATGCAGGTGGCATGCGTCAGCCCAAGGGATGTGTGGATTGCTTTGCCAGTGACTCAGTTTAAATAGAACCATCTTTTTTCCTTTGATGCAGAAAAGGACACAGGTGTAATTGTTTAATCAACCGATCCCCTAAAACTCATACAATCAATCAGCTATGATTTCTTAGATCAGGTGACCACCCCCCCCAATACTTATAATTCCACATCAGTTTAATGGTTAAGAAGTAGGAGAAATAATATTTCCCCCCAAATGGTCAATGTCAGCCAACACTCCTCCCAGAACCTCTTGTGGATCTCATGTCCACCAGCACACAAGTGCAGACATGTGTCTCAACTCGCGCCAAGGGCCCAATCCTATCCAACTTGCCAGTGCCGCCATGCCCATGGGATGTGTGCTGCATCCTGTGGCGGGGGAGTGGCAGCACCAGTGCCGGAAAATTGGATAGGATTGGGCACTATGTCAGTGTGGGCTAAGGTCATTTTCACACATACTGCCAAAAGCTCTTTTCTGGCTCTTGTGCTTCCATGTACCGTATTTCCCCAAGTATAAGACGCACCTTTTTCCCAAAAAACCGGGGGCTAAAAATTGGGTGCGTTTTATTTATTTATTTATTATTAGATTTTTACCCCGCCTTTTGTGCCCGAAGGCACCCAAGGCGGCATTACAATATATATATTAAAAATACAGTAAAACAATTAACATTAAAAACAGTTAAAAACAGTATTAAACAACAATATCAAGATTAAAAACACAAACAATTTAAAAACAATTAAAAAAAAAAAACAAGCCCCGTGGATCATAATAACCAGCCAGCCAAGGGGTTATTCAAGGGGTGTGCCGGGCAGCGCTGCGTTCTCCGTGCTCTCGCTTGCCTTAAGACCCAAGAGCCGGCAGGAGGCCGGCGGCTCTTAAGGCAATCGGGGGCACGGAGAACGCAGCGTTCTCCATGCTCCCGATTGCCTTAAAGAGCAGCTGGCCCCCAAAATGCATTTTTCAAATTTCTGGCCCCAAAATTAAGGTGCGCCTTATACTTCGGTGCGCCTTATACTTGGGGAAATACGGTAAATGCTGACACTGCTGAATCAAAAACGGAAAACAGCAATTTTTGTTACAAGTAGATATTCTAGTTCAGAGTAGGCAAGTCAGTTTCCAGTGGGCAACATATACACGTGCCTGCTGGTTGCTGGGATCAGGGAACTGAGCCATTCAAAAATTGGGCTCCTTCTAAACCTTTAAAAAGCAGGTGAGGAACCAGTTCAGATGCTCTGGGTCAGTTTCTATACAATGCCGAATAAAGCGCATCATACCCTTTTCCTTACAACAGCAGTTCTGACATTTTTCTGTCCCTGGAGCCCTTGACACCCCTCAAACTCCTTTGGCTCCAGGGAGCAGCCCTGCCAGCAAATGCACAAAGTGCAAAGGAGCCCTAGTGAAGTGTTGCTGTACACGTAGAGTAGCCCAGCACCAAGCAGATGGCAGACACTTACGGTGTGCTCATGGAGGGTCTCAGGGAGCCCCAGGGCCAGCGGCGTCATGCAGCCAGAATGCTGGGTGGGAGGAACGGGTGAGCGGCAGCCCGCCCGTTGCGTTCCGGCCCGTTTCGCCGTCTTCCCCGCCCCAACGGACCGGAACGCAACGGGCGGGCTGCCGCTCACCCGTTCCTCCCACCCAGCATTCCGGCTGCATGATGCCGCTGCCCAGGGCTCTCAGGAACACACTTTGAGAAATGCTGCCTTACAGCATAAATGTTAACTTTAACTAAAGCTGTTTAATGTAAGGAAAAAATGCATTAAAAATTTATTTCGTTAGCTTTGACTAACAAAACACACACCACCGGAAAGCAAACTACCAGTCCTAAAAATTGCAAGTGGAATGTCTGATCCCCGAACCACTTACTTTGAGCTGGTTAACACTTTTGTTCTGTTTAGGAGCTTAGTTATGGTTCAGCTTCAAGGCAACCAGAGAGATTTGAAGTTTGGATTCCACCTTAGTTCATGACAAACCCTGCAGCTGATGAAGGGGACCTGCCATCCACAAAAGCCGATACTGGGATAAATGGGTTTACCTTGAAAATGCCTCTAAAATGCAGGAATCTTGGTGCTGTTTTCTAAAACTGTTTTGTGATTCAGGTTCGATTCAACTCGCTGGTTCTTGAAACTATTGCTGGACTCCCTGGATTTCTGGCTAATGCTATCAGAGCACTACTTATGCTTGCAAGCAAAGATGCATACTTACCAGAAAGTAAAATCCCACTGAACTTAGCGGTTGTTTCTTCTATGTAACTATGCTTAGGATTGCCCTGTTAAGGCCGTAAGTCAGGATCATTGACAGCCCATCCTATGATGCCTGGCTACAAAATGACTACCGCTGCATCCTATGGGTGCTGCGGCAACTGCAGGAGGCATCGCGAGAGAAGAGACGTTAATCCTCTTCCTCTGGATAAGGGCAATGGGCCTCCTCAAAACTGCACCTGCTATTTTGCTGGCACAGACTTGAGAGCCTCCATGTTGGATCGTACAGCCCAACACAGAAGATAGGATCCAGTAATGAAGGCCACCACCAGTCCCACCCCACCCCTCCCCCCCACCCTGGTAGGCCTTACCATGGCCGGCACTGCTGAAGCGTAGTCCATCTGTCTATGTCACCCAGTGGTGTCATTCACATGATTTAGGAACAGGAACTCACTTTTGATTGGCACTTGTCGGGAACCCGGAACCAGCCACGGAGCCTGTTAGGATCCGGAATGCCCGTTCTGGTCCGTTCCCCCTGAATTACATCACTGCCTTCGCCCCCCTAGGAATCCAGAGTCGCTCCCTTTAACCCTCTGAGTGCCGGCCAACCAAGAAGAAAAGCTCTTTGCAGAAGAATTGGGAGGGGGAAGGAGGGAGAGTGAAGTGGGCGGAGTCAGCCCTAATTTTAACTAGTGGAACTGAGTTCCCCCACGTTCCCCCTGCATGACATCACTGATGTCACCCCTACTCTCCAGGTGCCATAAACATGATTTATGGCACATTTATGACACCTAGAGCTGGCAATACAAATGGGATTGGGAATCCCATAGGATTGGGCCCTTAACAGTTGGCAAGATTTTGCATTGTACCTTGAAAAACATGTTGGCCAACCATAAGAAGAGTTCATCCCATGGATGCACACGCAGAGGAGAAGCAGCCTCTGATCCTACCCTGTCATTTGCTATTATGAAAGGAGCCTATGCCTAGATCTGCTCCAGGTTCCTGGTTGTATAGAGAAGCTCCTTGTGAGCATATCGCTGTAGGATGCTGGACCCTTTCCCACCCATGGCCAACAAGCAGGCATTGGTCAGCCGAGGTGCTGACCTAAAGATGCAATCAGCACATAAGCTGGCATTTCAGGCACGTCCTCTTGATGTAGTCCTTTCCTCAGTCCTTTAAGGTAGGCAAGTAGCATTATACCCATACTGCAGCTAGGGAAGACTGAGGCTGAAAGGGAGTGGCATGCCCAAGGTCAGGTTAGAGCTGGGGAAAGTGCTGGTTGACAGCTCAGGCTGGGGGAAAGCAAGTGTGACTATCCTGGAGACTCCAATTAAAAAAAATATATATTAGTCAACACAAGACTGAAGTTAGCTCACCATATTCTAGAGTCAATGTAGACATGACAGAGGCGATATCAAAAAGCACTTTAAAAGCACAAGCCTATGCAGGTCTTACTTGGAAGAAAGCCCTATTAATTCCATTGGGACATACTCCCATGTAAACGTGCATAGGATTGCAGCCTAAGGTACCAAGAACAAAAGTGCTCAGGGCCAATCCTGTCCAACTTTCCAGCACTGGTGCAGCAGCAACGCAGTCCCAAGGCAAGGGAATATTTGTTGTGGTGACTGCCGCCCAGCTGCAGAATGCAGTGCAGACACCCTGTTGGCACGGCTGCATCAGCGCTGGCAAGTTGGGCAGGATTGGGCCCTAAATGTCCTTTTTACACTTTCTGGATCCTCAACTGCAGTCCTGTCTGCTTTCCCAGCTGCATTCTCACGTTCAAGTGGGTGGCGTTTGCATCCATGTTTTAAGGCGTTTTTTGATAGAGGTGTGACTGCACCACCAAGTCAGGGAACAATGCAGATTCAGGAATGCAAACGCGTATCAAGCGTAGCTGATGGAGATTGCATGGTGGAGAGCCATTCACTAGTGTCTGCAGTATTACTAAATGCAGTACAGGGGATCTTCGCGTTCTCGCAATCAGATGTAAACAGGGACAGGGTGCGCGTGCATTTCCCTCCAACAAGTGCCGGTGCGAGAAACAGAGATTCCGAATTCGCTAACGGTGTGCGCATAATCCTAATGGAGTAGTTACTCCGAATTAGTCAACGAGGAGCAAAAGGGTGCGGGGCAAAAGTGCGCGCCGACTTCCCGCGCGGCAGCGCTAAAAATCGTGCGCCCTGCATCCCACCCCCGATCCTCATCATGCCTACTGGGAAATAAGTCCCGGCAGATTCCACGGACGCACGCTGACCTCCAAGCGGGGCGCAAAGGAATGCAGCTTTAATACATCTGGGCAGGGGCGCGTAGGCGACAGAGGCTGCAAGGGAACGCAAAGAGCTGCAACGGGCAGTGACGCCTAGTGGGTGCTGCTGCAGCGGGGTCTGTTGCCGTGAGCGCGTGGACAGGGACAGGGGCGAATGCGTGGTGGCTGTTGCCGCTCCTGGACGGGCCGGGAGCACCCGGGCGCCTCCTCCTCCTCCTCCCCCGCCGCGGGGTCCCCGCTCCCCTCGCCGCGCGCTCCTTACCCTGCTGCCGGCCGTCCACGCTGCGCCTTGCAAAGCCCGCTCGTTCTCCAGCCGCGCCGCTGCAGCTTGGGCGAGGCTCCGCTGTTGATTCCCGTCTCCATAGAGACCTCCGCGACACAGCGCGGGGAGGGCGTAGGAAGGGGGGGGCCGAGAAGAGCCGAGGCCGGCGAAGCCAAGACGCCACCCCTGCCTGCAGCAGGCGCAGGCGCGATCGCCACCGCCCCCTCCCCCGCCCGCACCAAGCCCGGGCCCCGCGCCAAATGGGCCATTAGTGCAATCGTTGGTGAGGAGGATGACTGGCGCATCTGCTGCCGCCTCCGGAACATTAGCAGGGAGGAGATAGAGGGCATCGCAGCGGGAGCAGATTTATTGCTCCTGCCTGTGCCTGCCAGCATCCAGCTTCTCCTGCACGCCCCTCTTCCCCGCCCAGCTAGGCCCGCGTGTCTGCGCTCCGGGACCTGTTTGCTGCGGGGGGGGGGAGGGAGAAATTCCCCGCATAGGCACCTGCGCCAGCAAGGTTGGAAATGGGCGACGGGGAGTTCCTGGCTTTTATTTGTCCTGTGAAGACGTTTCTCCATCCCACCTTTCCCAGCCACTTTCCAATAGCAAAGTGAATCAGAAAGAAAGGGGGGGGGGAAAGGCCTATTATATTGACAACCTTTACACAAGCAAGACCATCACATAGCCCGGCCCCTTCCCAGCATCCCTCCTTCCCATGTTTTCAATATGGCTGCTCTAGGTGCTTTGCAACCCACCTGAAATTGGCTGGCGACTTACTGGGCTGGGAACCACTGGGCCAGAGCCGCAGCGGTGTTCCTCTCCTTCACACTTCCTCTTTGAACCTAGGGAGCCTAGAGGAGAACCAACCCTGGAACAGGAGCCCCTACCCAAACCACCGCCTGACCCCCTCACTCAGCCTCACCGCTGAGACCTCTGCTCTATAGAGGCATGCAACTTGCAGAGTGCAAGGAACGCTCTACAGCACTTGTAAGACCAGAACTCTCTGCCATTCTCTAGGGCAGTGGTCTGGGAACAGGGGTAAATTACCCCAAATGGGGTAAAAATGAAATTCCTGGGGGTAATGGACAGTCACACTGCCGAAACACAGCCGGGCATGCATTTGAATCTATATCATATGCATGTATATGAATCAAATCTAACTAAGCAGGTTAGATATGTACAATAAGAGTAAGATTTAAAAATATTTAAAGAACTTTCCTAACTCTCCCAAACCCTTTACAACTTCATATTTACATAGCATTAATTAAGCTCATTAATTAATCAAATAAAAAGCAATGGGTTCCAATATGTAATTTTTTTTCTTTTGTTCTGGCAGGGGCGTGGGGTGACATCAGCGTATCTAAATATATTTTGGGGTAAAAGGTAAAAAAGTTCCCTGACCCCTGCTCTAGGGACATCTAGCCTTGGCTCCAAAACATATTCTTGCTCCATTATTTATTGCTGGCAATTCGACCCAGTAAAATTGTGTTACATAACAAGAGGTGGCCCATCACATTCCACCGAGAGGACAGTTTCATGGAATGATGGGGCTTTAGTGATTAGGTGCGTGGGCATAGCTAAAGAAATGCAGGGGGGTGCAATTGCACTGGGCAACAAGCTGAACTTGACACTAGTGGCCAAAATGGTGAAAACCTTGGTACGTATGAATAATACCACCATGTTAGATATCATTGGAAAGGTAATTTAATGCAGAATGCAATGAAACAAACCAGAATGTAGTATCTTTACTCTATCAAAGGTTATGGCCAAAAAAGCTGAAAATGAAAATACTGTGATGTCACTTCCTGTTGTGAGAGGTCTGAGAGGTTCTGTATTTATGGATGCGGGCAGATTGAAGATATTCTCCATTATTTGCTCTTTTGCCCTCTTTATTCTAACCCGCGATCTCGTTTTTTGGATCCTTTGTGTGGTTACACTCCCATTCAAATAGTCTGGTACCTTTTAGAGGATGTACAAGCCAAAATAACCTATGCAGTGGCACATTTTGCTATTGCAGCCAAAAAGTTGAGACGTTGTTTTGGTGATAATGGTAAAAGGCCGAGTTTACTTATATGATTTTATGTATGTATGCGATGTTTCTTTTTCTAATTTTGTAATGACTTATGAGTTAAACAATAAAGAATTGTGTGTACTTCCTGTTGTGATATCACTTCTGGGGCATCATTTTGCCCTCTGCACCGGGCTACACTTTGATTAGCTATTCCCCGATTAGCTGAGTCTTCCCCCCCCCCGGTTTTATTGGAATGCCAGACTTTTAAACGCTTTATATTCAAACACTGGGTGATTTAAGCTGAAGGATGGGTTCAGAACAGTTTATATTTCTCAAGTATGAAAACTGTTATCAGGTGTGCAGAAGCCTGGATGTAATTATTTCAAGCTCTTGGTAACACAGAAACAAAACCCCACACGTTTTTAGGCCTGAAGATTGCCTGTGCGTTTTTAACTGTACATCTGGCAAAATCTTCAGAAGCACCGATGGAGAAAGCGGTTGCTTATCAGGGCTTGTTCTTGCATATGGCCAGGGGGTCCCTGCTTTATTGTGGGGCAGGAGGACTCCATTAGGCAAAAGCCTTGTGACATTGGGGTAGCAGCAGCGGCACACGATGCCCCCCCTGCAAACCCAGGACACTGGGACTGGAATAAAAGGCGGTTGCAATTGTGCAGGGATCTTAGAGCCTCCGCGAACGGTACCTCATCTCCTTGCAGCAAAGGATACGGCTTGCTGCATTAGCTCATCTATTTGGTTCCCACACTCCACAGTCCTTCCCGATGCGGCTGGAACTTACAGTTCCGTGACCTCCCTGCAGATAATGAGATTCAGCCTGATGCAATGGCGTGAGCCTCTCTTAACAGCCTCTTGGCTGAACATTTCCCCGCCACGGCTCTCCATCACGGTGGGTCCTTCCTGGCCTTCCACAGGGCTGCTTTCTTGTCTCCTGCCTTCCTCCTCCACTTTTGAACCAAATTCTGGCCTGGGAGGGGGGGGGAGAGAGCGCCCACACTTCCAGAGAGGCCCCAAAGCAGTCGTGAGTGCATGGCAGGTCATGCCTGACGCACCACACCAGGAATCCAGAGGATCATGCCCGAGACCCGAGGAATGGGGGGGGGGGACGGTCTGTTTAGCCCCATCTAAGCCATCTCCATGGCGGCAGGGAGCAGACAGGATCAAAGCCCGCAGCAGCTTCATCATCATCAGCATGGGTTTTTCTGGGGATGGGGGGCGGGAAAGCAGGCAGCCGGCTGGGGTGGGAGAGGTCAACGGACGGCACCACCCGACACTGCCTTTCACACGCTGTATTGTTTCGCTGCGCGGGGAGAGGATGCCAAGAACAGAACAAACAGGCTGCACAACACAGCAGTGCAGAAATGTTTTCGGCTGTTGTGAAAGCAAAAGGCGTCGCCACGGCAGCCGGCCCTCTGCAACTAGCAACCGGGGCAAGCGCGAGCCAAGCGGCCCCAGCCCACTCACAGCGTCCCACGGCCCCAGAGGTGTCACCGACCCTCCTTCCCAGGAAGAGAGAGGCATGCCCTGAGCAGCGGTGGCCCTGGGGCACCGACCCTCGATCCCAGCTCGCAACCCAGTTCGCCTCCGACCTGCAGATGAACTCGTGTGCAGAAATCGACCACTTTACGTTTCCTAATTGCCTCGGGATAAACTGGGCAGTGGGTATCCTCATGCAACACACACAACTTTCATGACCGAGAAGTTACACAACCCAACTGCGACTGCGTATCTTTAGACACTTGGCATGCTTTGTACTGGTTCTTGTCAGCCAGGATTTCAAACGAGTTGGGATTTTGGAGGAAAAGACAGACTTTTCTAAAAATTGGGCTTAGACGGTCAGTTGAATTGCAGAGGCCCTGGAAAAAGTATGCAAAGCGCCTAATTCCATTCCTTAAGGGACCCAAATCAAGCCCAGTTTCAGGGGGTTTTCAATAGCCCCTCTCTGAGTCTTTTCATACACCGACCACCATAAGGACTAGCTACTTGTTTTGGAATTTTAAAAAAGCTGATGAGCAGAGTACATGAAAGCCAGAGTTCTAAAGAGGTAGAATGAACTGTACCTCTTCAGATTGCAGGTAAAGGATCATATATATGTGTATACAGGGAATATGTATGTATACGCCTATGTACACACATTGTTGTATTTTATACACATACACAATATATATGCAAGTACAGCACTTCTGCTTGAAGTTGCTGAGTCCCCTCCACCACCACCCACTTGATTAATGGATAGATTAATGGATAAACTGGGCCCACATTTGTATGACAAATCCACAAAGATGCAGAACAGACACACACGGCCCACACTGTGGCAACGTTCCTAGTCTAGCTGGCAAGCACACCAAGGCATTCACAGGCTGGGCCAGCCCATGAGAGTGGAAGCATCCGCTTCCCATTAAGATTTTACCATTGCCGTTTGGGACTCTGTGGGAGGTTCAAGTCACCGCTGACCCTTGTCCGGCCTCATTTGCTGGACTTCCATTGGAAGAAGCTGCAGTCCAAGCCAGAAGACAGTGCAACTCTAAAACAGGATCCCCTTGTCCCAGGAGGATCCTCCCCCCACCAGAGGCAGATCTAAGGGAGGGCAAAGCTCTTAAGTGTTGCAAGAAGCCTTACCCTGTCATGTAAATCCCTCCTCTCCCTTGCTGCTGTAGCCAGTAAGCAACGCCAAGATGTTGCTGTTCCCTGTGAGGATTGGCTAAAACGGTGCAGGCGAGGAGTGATTTCTACTGCAAGGTAAGGCTTCTTGCAAAACTTGGAGCTTTGCCCTCCCTTAGATCTGCCTCTGCCCCCCACCCCCCAACCTGGCACTAAAGGTAGTGCTTCATCGGCACTAATTTGGGGAAGAATGGTGACTTCCCTGGTGCAGGGCATTAGGATGCTGGGCTGGTCTTAGTGAATAAGCCAAGGAAGCCCATGCAAGCCGCCACACCCCAACCGCCCCAACACCTGCCCAGCCACACCTGGGAGAAGTTCCTACAGCCCAGTCTTCCCATTCATTCCTCCCAGTCAGGCCAAGCCTGCTCCGCCTCCCATTCCTGCCCTGGGCTGACATACAGCCTTTCTTTAAAGAGCAGAGCCTGCTGCCAGCTCCCGCTGCACTGCAAGCCAGGCTCTAATTGGATTTCCCATCAATGCCTTTGGGCCGCCAGCCAACCTGCTCCACTTTGATCAATGGATCAATCAGCAGGCAGGCTGGAGGCAGCCGGATACTGCTCCACTCCGAAGGCACAAAGGGCTGGTGATCTAATCATCCGTGGGGCACACATCTGTGCCACCCACGCCCTATTCTGCGCTGCCAGGCCATGCACAGGCAAACCGTTTCCCTCCTTCCAAGTCGCTTGGGGCAACGCTCTCCCTCACCCAGCTTTGGGTGCGGCTTGTCAGCTAGGACCAGTCCCCAAAGGCCTGCACACCTCTCTGCTCACTCTGATGATTTTGTCACACTGGTCCACCATGACTCTGTTTCCTGGTCTAGGAAGGGCAATTGATGCCAAAAGCAGACAAGGTTAGCATGGCTAAACGTGCCCTCTCGCTGCAAGGAGCTCTTTCTCCCAAATGCCAATGTGGCACATACTGGTTAATAGACCAGTAGGAGAGGGACACACCCAAATCTCCATGCTGTCCTGAAGTTCCTTGGACCAGGCAGTCAGCCTAACCTACTTCACTAGTTTGTTGTGAGACTTGTTGTTGTTCAGTTGCTAAGTCGTGTCCGACTCTTCGCGACCCCATGGACCACAGCACGCCAGGCCTCCCTGTCCTCCACTAGCTTCCAGAGTTCGCCCAATTTCATCGTCATCTAACCATCTCATCCTCTGTCGCCCCCTTCTCCTTTTGCCTTCCATCTTTCCCAGCATGAGGGTCTTTTCTCAAGAGTCTTCTCTTCTCATGAGGTGGCCAAAGGATTTGAGCTTCAGCTTCAGGATGTGTCCTTCCAGGGAGCAATCAGGCTTGACTTCCTGGAGGATTGACCGATTGGATCTCCTTGCAGTCCAGGGGACTCTCAAAAGTCTTCTCCAACACCATAATTCGAAAGTTGTGAGACTAAACATATGGAAAAAAGAACCTTATATACCAGTGGTTCTCAAAGCTTTTAGCAGCAGGACCCACTTTTTAGAATGACCATCTGTCTGGGACCCACCAGAAGTGATATCATGGCCACCTGATATTTGTGACCCACCTGAAATTGGCTCATGATTCACAATTTGGGAACCACTGTTATATACTATTCTGACCTCTGTGGAGGAAGGACAGAATAGAACTAACAGCAAGTGCAGGGTGACTGGTTGCAATTACTCATGGGTGAAATAAGGGCCTCTGCACACGTCCAGGAGCACAGGAGCATCTTAACTGCAAATTTATGTCCAGGTGATTCCCGTAAGACCCACTTGCAATGCCATAAGACAAATTGTGTCCTGCTCAGAATGGAAGAAGCAAATTCATGCCACTGTAGAAGCATATCTTTGGCTGTACTTGTTACAAATCATACTATATGCCTATGCTGCATATATGGTCACCATAACAACTCTTTATGCTGTTAAAAAAGCAGAATTCTCTACCACAACACAGTGACACAAACTGGGTTTTGCCAGGCAATGCAGCAGAGGAAAGCAGGACTAAAGAGTAATCACTGAGCATCATGGTCCCTCCCAGCCCCACAGAATAAATTCTGTTGAAACTCTTCACCCTTCCTCTGCAAGGTGACACCCATAGCTCTATGGTACAACAACAGATAGCCTTCTAGGGATACTTCCCAGGTATCACAGGACCAAGGAATTTTGAATTGTGCCACTGGAAAAATTCATCTCTAAGATCCCCCAAAAGCCACTGTCAGGGTCAAAGTACATGCTACCCTAATTGCACCCTCTGGGCTTCCATCTTGAAAAGCCAGAGATAAGGGGGTGGCAACAAGATACAGGAATCATGTTGTCTCGAGTGCTCCCTGAAGCATCTGATAGGCCGCTGTGATATGCAGGAAGCTAGACTAGATGGGCCCTTGGCCTGATCCATCAGGGCTCCTCTTAAAAGAGGGATGTTCTTTTCCCTCTCTCAAAACACCAGAACCAGGGGGCATCCGCTAAAACTGAGGGTTGGGAGAGTTAAAACAGATAAAAGGAAGTACTTTTTTACCCAGCGGGTGGTTAATCTGTGGAACTCTTTGCCACAGGAAGTGGTGACAGCATCTGGTCTAGATGCCTTTAAGAGGGGATTGGACGGATTTCTAGAAGAAAGTCCATCGTGGGCTATAGGCCATGATGGATTGTGCAACCTCCTTACATTAGTAGTAGGCTACTTCAGAGTACCGGGTGCAAGGGAGTGGCAACGGGATGCAAGCATCTTGTTGTCTCATGCCTCCCTGGGGCACCTGGTGGGCCGCTTTGAGATACAGGAAGCTGGACTAGATGGGCCTTTGGCCTGATCCAGCAGGGCTCTTCTTATGTTCTTATTATATTGTTGTTGTTGTTGTTCAGTCGCTAAGTCGTGTCCGACTCTTCGCGACCCCATGGACCACAGCACGCCAGGCCTCCCTGTCCTCCACTAGCTTCCGGAGTTCACCCAATTTCATGTTCATCGCTTCGGTGACACTATCTAACCATCCCATCCTCTGCCGCCCCCTTCTCCTTTTGCCTTCAATCTTTCCCAGCATGAGGGTCTTTTCTAAAGAGTCCTCTCTTCTCATGAGGTGGCCAAAGTATTGGAGCTTCAGCTTCAGGATTTGTCCTTCCAGGGAGCAATCAGGCTTGACTTCCTGTAGGATGGACTGATTGGACCTCTTTGCAGTCCAGGGGACTCTCAAGAGTCTTCTCCAGCACCATAATTCGAAAGCATCTATTCTTCGGCGCTCTGCCTTTCTTATGGTCCAGCTCTCACAGCCATACATAGCTACTGGGAAAACCATAGCTTTGACTATGCGAACCTTTGTTGGCAGGGTGATGTCTCGGCTTTTGATTAAGTTGTCTAAGTTCGCCATAGCTTTCCTCCCAAGAAGTAAACGTCTTTTAATTTCATGGCTGCAGTCACCATCTGCGGTGATCTTGGAGCCCAGGAAGATAAAGTCTGTCACTGCTTCCATTTCTTCCCCTTCTATTTGCCAGGAAGTGATGGGAGTGGTGGCCATGATCTTAGTTTTTTTAATGTTGAGCTTCAAGCCAATTTTGGCACTTTCCTCTTTCACCCTCATCAGCAGGTTCTTTAAGTCTTCCTCACTTTCTGCCATTAGAGTGGTGTCGTCTGCATATCTGAGGTTGTTGATATTTCTCCCAGCGATCTTGATTCCAGCTTGTGAATCATCCAGCCCTGCCTTCCTCATGATGTACTCTGCATATAAGTTAAATAAGCAGGGTGACAGCATACAGCCTTGTCGTACTCCTTTCCCAATTTGAAACCAGTCGGTTGTTCCATGTCCAGTTCTAACTGTTGCTTCCTGACCCACGTACAGGTTTCTCAGAAGACAGATAAGGTGGTCTGGTACTCC
>JAJKFI010000011.1:7226741-7266339 GCA_029204185.1 Lerista edwardsae | reverse complement strand
TCAAGCCCCTTCGCCACGACAAGGCAGTGATCCATGAAAGGGGCTTATTATATTACAAGCACGTAAGACAAAGCCCCTTTCCAGCCACAATGTTGCGGGGGTAGGGGGGGTGGGAGATTCGGAATGGGACCACTGTGCTAGGATCCTCCAAGTGAGTTTAACTATTTTAGTCAGGAAAAAATTATACTTGCAGTCAGATTTCTTGACTAAACGTTATTGGAGCACTCTCTTTGCTTAGATACTAAGAGAAGGGAAGACATCTACTTAATTTTAGTATTAAAAGAATGGAAGCCTCTGTCCAAGGACTGAGTCACGCATTATTCAATAGCCCTCAGCTGCATGTGTGGGACTGGCTCCAAGTCAGTTTCCATTAATCCTCTAACCGTAGAAACTCACAAGCCTCATCTACACGCACATCCATGACTATGCAGTGGTGTGGGAAGGGGTGTCTCCCTGATCTCCCAAGACCTTCCACAGCCAAAAAGACTACCAGATGTAGAACTGTGTATAGTATCCCCACCATACAAAGAGGACCAAGTGAAAAAGTGACACCCCCCCCCCAGTGGGTCATGGGCAAGAGCTTTTGGAGCCAAGCTGGTGGTAGGGGAACAAACCCTCGGAGTATTTGGAAGGAAATGAGCTGCTCCGAGTGGCACCGCAGGCATCCTGAAACCTTATGGGGCAGCTGCTGGATTCCTCTCGGCAGCTGAGCACAGCAGGGGGAAGGAAATGAGACACTGAGCTGGCCGGCCGAGAGCAACTGCAGTCCAGGCGCACGCAAGGGGCGCACAGCAGGAGGCCAGCAAGCTGAGGAAGGGCTGACTGGGCTCAAGGCACTCTGTGACAAAAGGGGGGTGCTGTGCACTGGCTTTTTAGTGGTAGCTGCCCCCCCACCCAGTTTGCCTAGCACAGTTGGCAAAAACCAAGGCAAGATTGAGTTTACTTTTCCCTTGATGAGCGATGGAAAATTCCTCTTCTCTTAGGGGGTCTCCTAATAGGACCTGCCCATCATACTGAGGTTAACCGAGATGTCGTCCCCCCCGACCCACCTCTACTACTCCCTGGATCTGACAAGCCAGGAAAGATGGGCTGCAAAGAATGAAGGGTGAACTAGTGCCCCACACTGATGCTCTAGCCCAGGGGTGTCCAACCCACCCAAGGCCCATGGGCCAGATATGGCTCTTTCTCCAGCCCTCAGCAGCTCTCACCTGCTGAGTTGTTGCTGCTAAAAGGGCAGCCTGCATGATAACTTAGCTGTCCCATATCTTGAAAATATGATCCAGATTTGTGCATTTTCGCTTCCGAAAGAGAAGCTTCATTTGCAGGTAATGTGTTCCTAGGTAAGGGGGGGGGAAAGTGCTTATTTCTGGGCATCACCTGCTGAATGACATCACTTCGGTCCTTCAATAGGTATCGTGAATGCTATTTGGCTCACTGTATGAGTTTGATGCCCCTGTTCTAGCACAGATAGCTAGCATAGACGCACACAGCTGTGGATGCAACGTTTTAAGAATACAACTGGGCAAGCTAGCCAAACAGTGGCAGTTCAAGGCCATGTATAGGGCTCTGCCACACAGCTATTCAGATTCTGCCCTCTAGAGGCCGATAGAGGATTTGCAAGATAACGTTTCCTTCCCTTACTCATTAACTGGTATGCCAAGATGTACAAGATTTGGGAACAAATTAGATGAAGACAGCAGGAGATTGATGACTGGATGTATCATGGTGATTTTTTTTTTTAAACCCAGCTGCTAGAGATGGGGAGATTAACTCTCCCTGTCCCACATTTTCCTGGTTGAAATCACACTGTAAAACTGCTGGAGTACATCTGTATGTTTTTCCCTGCAAACAGCAGCAGGGTGAAGGGAATTCAACAAGGAAAACGGCATGGAGGGAATTATTCCTCACAGTGCCAACTGGAATCCCCACACCCCCCCCCCCCCCCCCTGTGTGACTGCGTTTGCCATTTCAAAAGGAGTGGCATACAGCCACAGACTTCAGGCTGCCTTGTCTAGCAGAGCCCCTTAGAACACAGGGTTCGTACAGACATCGGATTAGCCTAGATCAGAAACCCTGCACTTGGTCTTGCATGCATCATGCTATGGGACTAAAATACTACACATTCTTATCTGCAGCTCTTTCAAGACCTAAAAATTAAGGACCTCAGACACACCTAGAATCAGGACTGTGCCCCACTCACCTTAAGCACTGTTCTTTATTGTGCCTCACATCTTACAAGTTGAACATTTGAAGATTTCATAGCTTCCACGTGCCGATTCAGATTATTGATGCATCTAGCTCTGTATCATCCAATGGTTCCCAATCTGTGGGTCCAGGATCCACCAGTGGGTCATGATTTTTGATAGGTTCGGAAACTGACAAGGCAGAGTATGTGCATCAAGGGTTCAACAATCTGCTACTTGGGATGGTGGTGATGGCAATGCTGCTCTATCACCATTATAGCCACAGAGGCTTGAACAGCTGGTAACATGATTTCTTTGTTTGGTGGGTCCTGATGTTACGATGTTTGGGAGCCACTGATCTAGTCTGACTGGCAGAAACTCTCCAGGGTCCCAGCTAGGGACTAAACCTGGGGCCCTTCTGCATTCAAAGTCTGCACAAAGCCCTACGGCTTGTGCTACTCCCCGCTTCAAAAGGTACCTCTGATTTTATCTGCTGTTTGGGAATCATTACAGAGATGCAGCACTTCGCTGGCTGAAAACTGCAGTGCTTTTGAAGTGGGATTCTGCAAAACATTCGCAACATGCCAGCAGATAAAGGAGACATGATGAGGAGCCAATCAGATCTGGGCCAAGACCTGCTGGGTTTCTAGAGAGACAATACTGCTTCTGACTACTATCACTGGAGGTGGTGGTGGTGAAAATATTTAGCAAAGAGCACAGAAAACCACTTGTGGCCACAGCTAGGAGCTGCATGCATGTGAGACTTGGGATACTGCTACATGAAGAGAGGGGAAAGCCGCAAGGAGGACTCAATGGCCTGTCCAAGACCATGATGGAGAGGGAAGGGGGAGGAGTTTGCTTTATTGGAAACCCTGAGTCTGACAACAGCACAAAGAGCCTCTCATCCTGGGACCTTCTCTGGCAGAAATCCACCATGTGCACAGAGAGCTTCATGCTACCAAGGAAATTGCCCAAGGGAAGCCACTTTTCCACTGTGAGGCCGGCTGCCAACAACAAACTTGAGGCAAAGCCCGCAGGAGATGTAATGTGCACTACACCTTCCCAGTTAGACAAAGATACACATGCACAACTAGGGGCTCAATCCTAGCCAATGTCCCAGCACCGATGCAGCTGCAACACCACCCCGAGGTAAGGGAACAAAAATTCCCTTCCCTTGAGAAAGGCTCTATGACACCCCCCGCCCCAAACTTCAGGATGCAGTGCATGCTCCATTGGCATTGCCGCATCAGTGGATAGATGGATAGGATTGGGCCCTAGGGGACTGTTTTTCAGAGGCAGGGAAAAATCAATATGCTTCCACCAGCACTTGGGCACCCTTCCCATATCCAGTTTGAAACAGATATGATGCATTTGATTTTGACACCTAAAGCAATAAGCCAGGTTAAATAAAGGGTGTCGACTTGCTTGCAAGACAGCCTCAGAGGAGATTCCAAGTACTGGGGAGTCTTAGCCCCAACATCCAACCCCTTCAAAACAATCTAGGAGAGTAGACTGCTGCCTTCAGGTAGATTTCTAGCACCCGACGACCCTCCAGAGGCAAATGACGTAGATGCAAGAGCCAAAGAGGGGATCGCTTAAACCTTCTTCCCACGCACCAAGGGCAGGCAACGAGGAGCCAAGGCCAGCCAGCTCAAAGAAGCAACAGAGATCATTCAGGCTTAAGTTCTTGAAGTAATATATTTGGAGAGCGAGCAGCCCACACCCCTGCTTCTCCCATGGCTGGTAGGGCTTTAGGAAGCCAGGTGTCTAAGCAACAGTCGAACTGGTGCTTGGGTCCCACACGCGACGGTCCAAGTCATCCGTGTGCCGTTTGCTGGAGCACTTTCTGTGCGGGGGCTCGGACGTTTTGCCAGACCAGGAGCTGGGGACGGGCGGCTCCCCACTGCTTTTGCTCACAAACAGGGCTGGGATCTTCGGAGACAGTTCCAGTTCTTCCTTCCACTGGCCGGTGAGCAGCAGGATATTCTTCCTTTTGGATCTGTGCTGCACAGCCTGGTGTGTCTCCCCTTCACCTCTGGAATGGGCCGTGGGGAAAGGAAGGGGCCGGGCGCTGCCCTTGGAAACGCCGTTCGGGGTGCTGCTCCCCAGCCTCGTCTGCGCCACGGGGATTTCGTCCATGGACTCTGCCGACTCGGAATGGTAGTCGGCTGGAGGCCCCGCCGCCTGGACCGTGCTGCTGTTGCGTGTGGGTGTGATCACTACTCTGGGAGGGAAAGCTGGAATGGGGAGCCAGAGGCTGGAGGACGACGAGGCCGAGGAGGTGGTGGCCGGGACAGACAATTCTGCAAACAAAACAGGAAGAGGGCGTGAGGGCCTATTTCTCCCCTTCTGCTCATGGTGGCTGGCTTTTCTTCACTTCCTCTGGATGAAATTAAAAGGAACACTTTGACGAAACGAGAGGCAGACAGAAGGGGTGAGAATTCTGCAGCTAAAAGACTTGAGTGCCTGGGGACAGTGCTGCAAAAGGTGCAATGCTGTGCTCAAGAAGAGGAGGTCCAGACACCAGCACTGCCCCTTTAAAGGCCCTCATTCTGCAGTTCTTTTGCCTGGAAAGGAAGTTTGCAGGACTTGCCTGAGAGAGCAAGAACTCAGAACCTCTGTGCTTCCTGTTCTTACCTGGTTGTAAAGCCGGAAGAGAGGACCACGGAGCAATGGCCTCCTGGGATCTTTCCGCTGACACAGAAGAAGGAACTTTACGCAATTTCTTCCTCTTTTTCTTCTTCTGAAAGTATAAGGTCAGAAAAAGCAACCACGGTCAGAACAGTTCTTGTGACTGACATCAGGTTTTATCACGTTATAATCAGTGAACAAAATAACCAGGGCCATTGAGGGTGCAATCCTAACCCGGAGTTAGGCCGGCACTGTTAGGCCAGTACAGTTTGGCTGGCACAAGGGACACCATAAAGTATTTTTGGACCACTCTTGGAGTCAGAGAGGCCAGCACCCAGATATGCACCATTCTCCCTGACTCAGAAGATGGTCCAAATGCACTTTACGGTGGCCCTTGTACCCGCCAAACTTTGCTGGCCTAACAGTGCCGGCCTAACTCCAGGTTAGGATTGTGCCCTGAAAGAGTCAGAGTGATAATGACACTGGTTGCAATGGCTGGAGAGGGTGACAATACAAAAGACTGCCACCAGCATTTGCTCCAGCATTCAAAACAGCCAATATTTCAAAAGGTCCCTCACATCACGGGATACAATTAGCTGCTAAAAATTAATTCGGAAAAGTGTGCACACATCAGACTCTCCTCAAAATCTCGGTGCAGCTGTGCCTCAAGACCATTCAGAATCCAACTATAGTTAATGCCATTAACGTACTAAGCCTTGCATCAATGGAAGCACATACAAAAATAAAGGACACTCAGTGGCGTCAAATTGTGCTCAAATTGAAGATTGAAGATGTTGAGCACATGGCGATGGATGAAACGGGAAGTGTGATGTGCAGACTTAATGCCTACTGGTCAGCTGCAAGGACACAGTGTTGATAACCAGGACAGAGCCCACAGTCAGACTCTCGTTCACCTGTGGCTTGGGTCTAGTTGGCATCTTTGGGGCTTCGGAGGATGGAATGAGCTTGGACTCTGAGCTATCGCTGCGCATGCAGAATTTGGTGAGGCTGAAAGAGAAGAGTTGGTGTCAGTTTTTCCTCATACTTATTTATTTGCAGTTCCTGTTGGTCTGAGACAGTTGGTGGCAGCAGGGCTGATGCAGGATGACCTAGCGCCTGAGCAGAGCACCAAATGCACGCAAGCTGCACGGCGGCTCCTCCTCCCATCCCCTGAATTCAGGTAGAAAGGAATGGAAAGGAAAAGGAAGCCTGGAGAAAAGAAGAATGGAAGGCTTGAGCATCAGAGACACTTTGGTCCTCACCCCCCGCTCTTACACGCCTCTCTCCCATACAGTTCCCCTTTTCCTTTTTGGATCCAAGGAACAAGAGGAGGAGGAGCAGTGAAGGCAGGGAGACAGACAGAAAAGGGCCACTGCCTCAGTACGTCTCATGAATGGGCTAGCACTTGGGTAACTGAGGTGCAATTTTCTGACAGTATATTCCCAGAGGATGCTTCCGATGCCTTCAGTGTGTGGTATCAGTGGGCTGCAGAGCATGAACTGCAGACCTATCTCATAAGATGAAACTGCAACCCTCAAGCAAGATACAATGGAAAAGTGGCACAAAGGATAAAGAGGCCTGAATTAAGGCACGTCAGAGATTGTCCTCAGAAGGGTCAACTGAACTGCCCTCTGAGATTCTGCCCTTCATTTTTTCCCTGCAAAAGCAATTCTGAACAAGAGAACAATGCAACTTCTTATCCATTTCATGGCTTTGCAGGCATGGGAATAAGATAAGGATTTTCTGGCCAGTGCTATGGCCAGGCGCTGAAGGCCATCAGCCCTGATAAACTATTGTCACCACTTGTTCCCCTTCAAAAAAAAAAACAGCCTGGCTGTTTGCTCTCCCACTCCTTGCATCAAACCATCACTCTGCTCATTTGTTCAGCGTATTTGTTCAGCGTATTAGTATCCCTCCCTCCTTCTGCAAATGTGCATGTTGGTCCCAAGGAATCGGTGAGTGTTCTTGCCATTTTCCCACAAAGGAGGTCCCATGTGACTTCAGAGGAACGACCCCACAGAGAAGGGATCAAAAGGCAGAATGCAATCAATAGTACTCTACCTTGTGTCAATAACATTATTCTGGAACTATGTTTTCTTTATCCTCTGCCCTCCCTCCCTCCCTCCCTCCCTCCCTCCCTCCATATAAGGAATTCCCCCCACCCACAAAGCAGTTTCATAGAGTCATTTGCTGGTACTCTTGTAATAACCCCGGAGTACCATTGCTGAGGAAGCCCCTTTATAAGAACCCCAGCTTAGCATTAGGTTCTACTCACTCTTTCCCTGATGTTATGCCTGAAGGCTCTTCCACCTGAAGGTCGGGATTGGTATAGCCAAGACTTCCTGAGTAAAACTGCATTTCCTGAAACGCACAAGAGTTACTTCGAAGTGAGCCTGAGCAGATGAACAAGCAAATGTCTCTGGCCTTACAAGTCAACACTTTTGTTTAGAACAGCACTTGCCAGATTCCGGCCCTCTGGCCAGATCCGGCACAACGCTGCATGTGCTGCTCACAGGCAGCCCTCCCAGACTCTGCAGAGTGACCATCTGTGCAGTCGCATTTGCCCAGAAATCCAAGTGCAAAGCTTACTGGGGCAGTGGCCTACAGATGTGACCATCCAGAGCATTGCTCTGTACAGTTTGGGTGAGCTGCTTGTGCACTCCATGGCGGAACAGCTGGGCCATACTGCATCAAGTGACGGAATACAGAGGAACAATGACTTCAAGAGAGGAAAATATGCCTCTCAAATACAATGAGCACACAGCTCCTACAGTGGAAGTGCTCAAAATTATTCACCCAAACCTCCCCCGATTCATGAAAACCACTGATTGCACATACACATAAAAAAAGACTCAGAAGGACAGTAGTGTCGCTCATTGAATATACATATAATACATTGAGCATGCACAATCCTATTTATAAAAGGATAGAAAACTGTAATCCTCACCTGGACTGACCGCACTTGGGGAGGGCAAGATTCCAGCTGCTTCTCAGATTCCTTCATCTCCTGTTGGGGGCGCTGCTGTACAATGTATTCATAAGTGGTCATTCGGTGCCACACTAGTGGGATTGGGAAGAGTGGGAGGAAAAAATTTGTGAACTCAAGGAAGGAAAGATATGCCTGCTCAAGTATCAAGAGGCTACATGTTCCACCAGTTCCCATGGTGGAAGAGTTCAAAATTATTAACCACAGCACCCCGGTTCTCAATAAAGCTAATATCTGCACCTATAAAACAAAAGGCAGAAGTACTCAACTAATGGGAGTATGTAAAATCCACCAGTCCAGATTCAAGGGCTTTTGAGAACGCCTCCTGCACAAGGTTACACCCCATCAATTTGTGAGCCGTTTCATTTCTTTTTAAAATGGTTCATTAATTTTGTTCTCGGTTTTCCAAATATTTACAACCTTTTTTCATAAAACAGCAACAGCTGTGGAAACCAACCAGGGGAGCCATGGAACCCTTATGAAAAACCCACCACCCTATACAATGTGTTGTATTGTAGCCCTAAAGGGGAGTCACAGACAATGGCCCAGTAGGTCGAGGGAGTCGGTAGTTGAAAAAGCTTGGGAAAAGTCATGAAACAATACGGCTAGTATCAGCTGCAAGAGCAAGAGCTGTGGAAGAAGAAATACATTTTTAGAGTGTATGCTGGATGCTTGAAAAATCAAACTTCTCTGTAATAGGAGAATGTTGGAGGGAATATAGTGGGACTCTGTGCAACAAATGAGTAACAACTACACATTTATTGTGTACAAAAGCAATCACATGGGAAAGGTGCTGTGCCAGTCCTATATGGTAGTCTGATGTGGCATAGTCCTCCCTACAAATTAGAAAGCCTCTGGTTTGATCTGCATCAAGCAGGACCTAAGATTACTCAACTAGAAAGATTATTCAACTAGAGGACACTTGGATGTGGCTTCTAGCATGCGGAAGGAGGGAAAAGCCCAAGTAACTTGGACTACAGGACAAAGGGGAATGTGATGCCTACTGAGATAAATGTGGAAGATCAGCAGGTGGCCCAACAAGAACAAGGTCAGCAGCCCCAGGATAATCACCAGCCCGGCTGAAGCCAGAATGGCAGCCGCTCGAGTCTCCACAGGAGCAGCAGGAAGGAACACAAACCACACATCTGTTTGGTTCTTTAAACCTAGAAAGCAGAAACACAAATGAGCAAGTGAAAGCATAAACACGAGGGAAGGATAAAATCGGGGAATCTGAGATCGCTCCAGCTAGGCCATGGCCACGGAGCATGCGTAGGACCAACAGCACATGGTTTGAAGCGCATGCTGCTAATCAATGAAGCAACACAGCCAGCTCCCAGTCAGAGGATGCAGCTAAATCTCTTTTCAGACGTTAAGGACTGAGAAGGAATTACATCAAGCCTCCCTTGAACACAGGGAGCCCTGTACTAGTGTGTGCTTGCCAGAATCCTTATGCTTAGACATGCTCCCAGAATCAGAGTCCCTGGCAGGACAAAGGGGAAACCCTGCCACAACTGAACTGTTTGTACGCAGAGCACAGGCTGGTACCTTCAAAGTGCTGATCAGTGCGCAGCCTCATGGGGTTGAGAAAGAACTCCACGAAGACGTAGAAAGCAATGAGCAGCGTTATGAGAAGGCCGACGATGGCGGAGATCACACTGTTCAGAAAGAGCCTGCCAAGGAAGCAGAAGATCCCTTAGCACTGCCTAGCAGGATGCTTCACATACTGGTGGCCAACTTGCTCCATGGGGGGTCACCTGACAGCCATGGCACCCCTTGGAAAGTTGACGTACATGGAGGCGAGTCGCTGGTCCGACTAGCTCACTAACTGACAGAGACACTCCAGAGAGATCTTTCCCAGGACCACCCACAGGGGCTGCCAAGGACTGAATTTTGGACCTTCTGTATTCATAGCATAGCAGGAGCTCTTCCCCATACTGCCTTATCAGGATACAAGCAGAGCTGCCTAGCCTAGTGCTAGGCAAGAGGGCAAAAGGCTTAGCTCTCCCTCAGCAAGCAGCAAGAGAGCCAACTGCAGGTCCAGTTGAGCCAGATTTCAGGATCAGCACCTGAATCAGAAGCCACCACTGCTCTGCCCCTTCCCTCCCCCTCCCCCCATATCTGGCTCCAAAAGTGCTTATCTGTGCTCCTTCAAAAGCCAATTCAAAAGAAGTACGCAATACAACTTTGTTATTTTCTGAGTGTTGCCTGATCTAAACTGGTATTTGGGCTACGGCAGTGCAAACTTATTAAAACAAGGTCAGGGGTGGCTCAGCGGTTCTACGGTAGGCTTACCAGGCTAACCAAATTGCCCTTACCAGTAGTTCCTCTCCCCCACGCAGTTGTTGAGCCACATACAGTGGTGATCAAAGCCACAAACACACTTGTTGCAGGTCCCACAGTGCTTGGATTTGGAGCTCCTGACAGCAAGGAAGGAAGACTCGCGTCAATGCAGGGGAAAAGGAGCACAGCAGAGCTAACTGCAGACGTTGCTTCCTCTCTAATTGGGATGTTGAAACTAGGTATATAAACCAGATCTTTTTTAGGAGGGGGAGAGAATAGAACACCGGCTCTACTAACATCTGTTTCAGTCCATTCTCTTCCTGTTACTTCCATTCAGACCACAGATTCAATTCAGCCTATTTTGTGACAAATCTATTTCATTTCAAAGAAAAATAATGTCCAGGTTCTTGTGCAATGAATGGGAGCGGCACAAGTCTGTGGATGTGCACTTACTTACTGCTGTGTTATGTGCCAGTACAGCTGAGTAAGATTATTTTGGCCTCTATACCAACCATTTTCAAATGGGAGCCATATGGCCCCCTGGGGAGCCCTGGTACATTTGAAGGAGATCATAGGCTGAAAACAGAGAGAAAGGGAGCATACTATGTGTTCAGCCTGACAGGGGCTCCAGAACCCGAGAACAGCTCCTAAAGGGCCACAGCCAAAAAAAAGAAAAGGTTAAGAGTGGTTGCTCTAGACAAGCAATTATCTCAAGCAGCCTGTTCCAAGTGGTTCTGTAGAACTTTCTGTTTACCCAGTACAAACAGCACTGCCAGCAACACAGTAGCCACCAACACTGTTGCACCGGTAACAATCTTCTATCGCCTGCACAACACAGTGGGACCACACGGGTTTGTTATCACGGACATCTAACGAAAGCAAGAGGCAGCAGAGGAACAGAAATGATCCAATTGGCATGTGAACACCAATTGCTATGGCAATATTTATTTGTGTAACCAGAACTGAAAGACAAAGGAGGACTGGCTGCTACAGGGATGACTTCATAGACCATGAGCAACTATCAATCTATTTATGGGGTTCATGAGATATGGTATGTTTATTATCGTTTATCATATGTTTATGGGAAACATAGTCATGGTAAGGGAGTCTTCAGTTCTCAGACGTTTCCAGGTGAGAGTAAACAACTGCAAAGTACTGTTTCACAATTGTTATGACTCTTGCACGCGTCACACAATATTTCTAGTGTAAATTAGTGTTTTGCAGTGGTTCCTAAACATTTTTGACTAGCAGCACTCTTTAACTACTGGTCAATGGCCATGACTCCCCATCAGGGCTAAAATCCCAAACATTCTATAGGCCGACGGGTTTTTTGCAAGAATTCTGCAGCTCTTGGGGAGCCACAGATCATAGTTTGGGAACCACTGGTGTAGTGGTTGAGCCAACTGCAAAGCAAAACTTCCCCAGCTGAAATCTCACCTCTGCCATGAGCCTACTAGGTGACCTTAAGCCAGCCATTTCCTCTCATCCTCAACTCTCCCATCTGTAATATGGGGATAATAATTTTTACCTTACTGGGTTGCTGTAAGCCCGTATTTTTGCAGATTCAAAAAGTGCTAAACAAATGCTAATTATCACCACACTGCTAATTACTGTTCATGAGAGGACCCAACGCAATAAACCTCACAGAACAAATGACACAGAGCAAAACGGGTTACTTACACATCAACATCACAGATGTGACAATGGCGATTCTCAATTACGTGAGCGTGCTGTTTGCGACTGAACGTGGCAAGCGGCCCCTGGTAATTTTTTTCCCGCACGCTGTCATCAGCTGGATCAATGGAAATGGCTGTAAGATGAACTATGAGGTGGCAGAGAAAAAACACTCCAGGGCACTGTGGTGGGCAGAGTTAAGGGCAGCCTGTGCATATTCTTTTATTTACTCCCTGTGTTTCAAAGTTGCATTTAAGTGGAAGCAAAATCAGTTAAAAATCTTAAGAAAAAAAGGCCATCCCTTTTGGGTCTAGTGATTCAAACCACTATTTGCCAAGTCATTCACAAGAATAGGGCCAGTCCAACCATGAAGCCAAAGGAGGGAATTGCCATAGTCAATGGACCTGTGGGGCAGTGCTCCACTACCCACTCACCTCCACTGCCCCTCCTTCCTCACCCACTCCATGGATGAGAAACGAGAGAGAGGAAGCCGAAGAGAAAGCATAGAGGAGAGGTGTCAGAGATGCTCTAGCCCACCACCCTCCATGCTTCCGCTTGTGGTCCACCCCTTCTTCCGTTTCCAATCCAGGAAGCTGATGAGGAGAGGCTATCACACCACCAAGTAAGGGAGGGGACAGCATTCGGCACACCTTCTCAGGCGTCAAGGGCTCTTGAGATGGCCCTACACAAGAACACAAAAAAGCAAAACCAATGGTAGATGTGGATATCAGCCCCCTCCTAGCAAGACAAGAGTAAAGATACTGGAACTAGCATACTGGAACTGATACTCCTCCTAGCAAGATACTGGAAGCGTTATTCTAAAAAGAATAATTTAAAGAGAACAATGCATTTATTCTTTATGGAGATTCTGAGCACAATCCTAACCTGGAGTTAGGCCTTCACAATTAAGCCAGGAAAGCTTGGCTGGCACAAGGGCCACCGTAAAGTGTGTTTGGACCACCCTCTGAGTCAGAGAGGATGGTGCATGTCTGTGTGCTGTCCTCTCTGACTCCAAGAGTGGTCCAAACATACTTTACGGTGTTGCTAATGCCGACCAAATTTTGCTGGCCTAACTCCGGGTTAGGACTGCGCTCTCAAAGTGTTTCTCAAATGGAACAAACTGACCCAAGGCAAAGTTCCTCAAGAGGCAACAGGTATGACTGGCAACTCTGATCATCCAGGGATCCCCCACCATTCTGAAAGGCCTGCGATAGCCACATGCTGAATCCCAGCCGCTTCCTTTGAAAAGCACCACGAGAAATGTCACATCTGAAAGGATACGATGTACCCGGCAGGAACCCAGTGCACAGGCAGGAGCGGCACAAGGACGCCAAAGCCAACCAGGGCAAAGAACAGGTACAGCAGCCAGGCGACAAACTGGAACGGGTGAGGGGGCCAGCTCCAGCCGTTTCTCCTGGCATGCTGGGCCTGGGGAGTCGTGTCATTGCTCTTCGCCGGTGCTGTCTTATTAGGTGGCTTATTGCAGATGTTCATCTGCCACAAGCAGAAAAAGAAAAAACAACCCTTGACTGAGAAGGAGGAGGAGATGCTTTCTTGAGGGGCAACTTGAATAGCAGCAAGTGCTCTCACAGCATCTCTAAATGTGCAGAAGAGGCAGTGTCAGAAGGGCGCAAAATGTATACCGCATTCCTTTGAGCATATCTTTCCAAATACTTCCCAGCCCCCTCTTGTTTCCTTGAGGAAAAAGGGAACCCACTTAAGCTCTGCACAGTTGGCTGACAGTTCGGAGGTTCACTCAAGACTAGAACAAACTCCATAAGACCATGGAGACTTCACCTTACCCCAGCCTCAAGGTGGCGGCCTTGGTTTCACCATGCAGGCCTTTGGTTCTGATCATGTAGCTCTTAAAGTGGTCTCATGAGGCCAACAGCCCTGTTCTCTGTTAAGCAAGAAGAAGGTAAAGTAAATTAGGACCAAATCGTATTAAAAATAGCATGACAGATTTGTGGGGGGTTTTGGTTTAAGAATTAAAGGCTTCTGTGCCACAGTCTCCACTATTTACGTGTCACTTGTTTAAGATTCATATTTCACACTATTTTGCTTTTGAAAGAAAACATGTACCTGTCAGCTGGGTCTCTGACCCATTCCATTGCTTCCCACTGAAAGTAGAGGCAGACAAGGCACAAGTAAAAGTACCCATGCCAGCATTGACCTAGATGAAGACAAAGAATAAGGAAGTCTTCACAAAAAATAAAGCAGTCTCTGCTAGGTGAAAACTGCCTTATTCTCCCACAGACTAAACTGTCTGAATGGCAAAAGCAAAAAGTTCTGGAATAATGGAGTGGTCTTCAACATTTTTCATGCCCATAAATACGAAACTGGGGACCCCATCATTGGTTCTGCCCACTTCTGGGACTCTCTCCGCCCACTCTCCGCCCCTGTTACACCCTCCCAACACTGTTCACTGTAATCAAATATTCTTATTAGAAGAACAGGAAAAGTTACCATGAAGCCTGGCACTAGTGAAAGCTATTTTAGCACAATTACTAAGGATCTGTTCAGGTCTGGGATGCAATCTCCTTGTGCCTGAAGGGGTAAACCAGATGCCTCCCCCTTTACCTGATGGTGATCTAGCTCAAAGGTCTTCAACCTTATTCTTCCCTGCAAGTTGCTGTGACTCCACAACCGAGGTTCTGTGACCCCATTGGGGTCCCAACTCCAAGGCTGTAGAACACTGGAATAATGCTCCCTCTCACACACGCACACAAACTGTTGCAGAGAAGGAACGGATCTATACTTTTCCTTAGAGCCCCCTTCGCAAACCATCTGAAGTGGTACAGCCCAAATATAGGTTTAATACTGTATTGGTACAATGCCTACAACAGTAATAGAAAGATCTTGCAATTGACACTTGCCCCTTAAATTAGAGTCTTCCCTAGAAAATGAATCAGAAGAGCATTCATTAAAATTGGTTCACCTGCTCTTCAGCATCCCCAGCCAAACAGCTTTGTGACAGTCAGGCCAAAAGCTTATTGGGAATTAGTTTCTAAGGGCCCAATCCTATCCAGCTTTCCTGCACTGCATTTGAACCACAATGCAGCCCCAAGGCAAGGAAAAATTTGTTCCCTTACCTTGAAAAGGCTTCCATGATCCCCCCACCCCATGGCAGGATGCCACCCACGCCCCACTGGCATAGCTGTATCAGTGCTGGAAAGTTGGATAGGATTGGGCCCTAAGATACTTTCTAGAGAAACAGCTGCTTGTGCATTCCAAAAAGGTGTGATATCTAGAGCTGTTTATAGGTTACTAGTAAAGAGACGAATGTCTCATACACACTTGGGAGTAAGCTGTGATGAACTTAGTGAGCCTTACTTTTGAGTAAATGTGCACACACCACAGTTCATAAGTCATAGCTGGCCAAAGCCTCAAATAGGATTGTGGAAAAAGTCAGTCAGTGGAAAGAAAGCACAAGTAATGGAAATTGTATATTTCCAGATCTCAACAAGCTCTGCAGTCCGGTCATACCCACAAAGTTAAACACTGGCCCATTTCCCCCTTTGTGGCTGTTAACCAAAACAAAATTAATTATGTGTTAATACAAGATACACAACTTAGGTTAGGATGAAGCTTCCCTAGAAGCATTGCAAGTTCTCTAGGTATTTTTAATGCAGAGGCCTTTTTGGCTAAAGCTGTTGCTGTCAGAGTGCCAGAAAGACAGTGCACAAAAAAATCATTTCCTAAAATGCAGAGAGAGAACCAACTAGCGTTGTGGGACAGCTACTGTCAGAGGCCCTTCAAAGAAGAAGGCTGCAATCCTAAACACACTTTCCTGGGAGTAAACCCTATTGAATATAACTTACTTTTGAGTAGCCAGGCATAGGATTGGGCTGTTTAAGATCTACCTTGATTCATCAGGACCACAGATACCCTGTTCTGAGCTTCTTACTTATTGTTTTTAAGTCACCCAAGACAGTGGATCTAAATCTATCTTGTGGCAGTTCATTCCATAATGAGTTTGTTTTCACTGAGTGAAAAACAAAACAAAATCACTTCAGCCTGCTAAAGGCATCTGCTATTGAATACCAAGAAGTGACATATTTCAGAGCGATGACTGCTCTCCAGCAAACACAACACAGAGCCACACAGGATTTTAAAGATAAATTATGGCATAAATTTATCTGGACTAAGTCCATTCTACACAAAAAAAGGATAAAAATATTATACTGAAACTCACAAATATGAAAAAAGATTTCCCATATGATAAGACCTGACAGAAATAGGAAGTTGCACAGTATTTCACACTGCTGCCAACACCAGATTAAAATTAGATAGCAAATCCATATTAAAAATAAATAGTTATTGGTCTCCACTGAATTTTCCAGGCTTGAGAAATGACTCGATAGTTCACAACTGGATAGAAAAGCTGTCAGTGCAAAGATGCATTCAATAGGCCTGGCTCCCCAATAAGCATTACAAACTATACATCACAATCCTAGTTATGTTTAACTTGGAAGCAAGGCTCAGAGTTTGGCGGAGCCGGTCTCCAAGTCAGTGTGTACAGCATGCTGCGTGCAACACACTCTTATGCATGCTTTCCCAGCAGTGAGGCTAGTTATGTAGAATGGGGCCCAATGCGCCGTGGAAAATCATTTTAAGCTTACAGAACAACCTTATGCACACTTACTCCAAACTATGCCTCATTCTCACTCAATACAGCTTATTCCCAAGTGTGTACAAAATCACAACTTTGCCATGTAATCCTATGCTCTCTATGTAACCCTTACTAGAGAGCAAGTCCCACCCAGTTGAATAGGATCCACTCCTGAGTAAGAATGTATAGGAACCCCACGTACCTACTCAGAAGTAAGACCCTCCAAGTTCAATGGGGTTCGGTCCCAAACAACATGAACTCACAGAACCTCAGCCTTACCATGCAATGCTTACTCCGAAGGAAGTTCCACCGAGCTAAAGGGGGGCGCGCTTTCGCCTGGCCTAGGTAGGCGTTCGCAGGATTGCAACCTTGCAGTGCAATCCGAGGTGCGTGCCTACTCAGAAGCAAGTCCCATTATGCTCAGTGGGGCTACTCCCAAGTAAGTGTGCACAGACTCGCAGCCTCAGAGGCATGCACTGCAGAACGTGATAATTGTGGCACTAAAAGCCCCAGGAGCCAGCTCTCTTTCTGCACGTATGTGAAACACGGAGAGGCAAAGACTCAACCCGGCCCAGGGGCCCAGGAGCAGCCCCCCACCCCGCCCTCCACAGCACCCCGCAGGAAAAACCGCGCGCGAGCAGCCAGCAGCGCCCTCTTCCCCGCCGCGGGCCGCGTCCCTTCCCCTCACCTTTCCCACGGCTCAGCGGCGGCTCCGGGGGGCCACGCACCCGCCTCATGCCCGGGAGGGCGCAGAGAGGGTCCCTCCCTCGCCACGGGCCCAGCTGGACCGAGGGCCGCACGTCTCGGGTCAGGCCGCAGGGCCCGTCTCCATGGCGACAGCGAGGGCAGGCGCCGAGCTCCGCCCCTCATCCTTCCAGGCCCCACCCAGCTCCTCCCCGACCCCTCCTTCGCCGTGCTGGCTCTCTCAGGGACCGCAGCCAGAGCGGTTCTAGCCCGCCCCCTCATGGCAGGCCGCCTGTATTACTACCCCGCCTTTCAATACGCAGATACTGTACCCACGTTGGCATTTAAGTAGCGAGGAGGGGAAAGGAGGGGCAACACGTGCCCGAATCGGTGCAAAGGTGAGGTTGAGATCGTCCCCGCTTTATGAAAAACGCAACTATGTACCCTGACGGCGCTGTATAAAACTAATAAGAATGAAGGTATCTGCTTCGAGGGTTTTACAGTCGAGAACTGGTGTCCAGGGAGGGAAGGGTAAATGGGGGGAAGCTGATGCTACACTTTTCAATTACACGCGCTTAAGCTGAGTTACAGGAGGGAATGAAAGAACTCAGTTTTTGGCACCCGAAGGAGGACTGACAAAAGAAAAGATGGGGCTTCAGAAGTGAATTAAAGATAGTTGGTTTTTCCTCCATTCATCCTCCTATCCTGAAAATTGATCTCCTCCTCCTCCTCCTCCTCCTCCTCACTGTGCACTCTTCAGAACAAGATGCCTGCAATTCTCGGTAATTTCACCTCAATTTCCCTTCAAATATGTCTCTAGAAAAGCAATAACTATATTACAGGTGGGGCCCATATCCATGAATTCACTTATCCAAGGATCAGGGCCCTCCCTTGCCTTCCTTTATTCTTACTTTGTGTTGCTAAAAAAATCTTCTTGCTTGGAGGTGGGGTCAGGGGACAACCCAATACTTAGGTTCCCTCTTATCCACGGTTTCAGGTATCCACAGAAGGCCCAGAAATCAATCCCCTGTGATATTGGGGCATGCCTGCATTTTTAATACCGCACGCCTCTCACAGTAGGCCTTAATAATCCCCCATCCATCCCATTGCCTTCCATACTCCCATCTGAGGTACAGGGATAATACTTGAGAGCCTTGGACCAGAATGTCTTGGGTTCAAATCCCTTCTCAGTCATTAAGTTTCCTGGGTGACCTTGAGCTAGTCACCATCTCTCAGCCTTGCCTCCCTCACCAGATTGTTGCATAAGTAAAAGAGGGGGAAGGAACCATGTACGTGAGCCTGATCTTGAAAGAATAAGCCTTATTTTTTTAAGGGCCCAAACTCAACCAGGAATACACAATAGTGAGCCCAAGCCTATGCATGCCTACTTAGAAGTACAGCAAGTCCCATTATAGTCATGTCCCTTGTTCTAACCAGTCACCCTATATTTGGAATGAAATGGTATGGCTTGCCAGTGGATTCCAACACCAGCATTTCTGATCTTAGAAACTGACCACTGATTTATTGGGTAAGCATAAATACAGGCAGTTATCCACCTGCAAAGAAAAAGTAATACTCCTATCACTTTGCCTGCTCTATCCCTAACCACCAATGTTGTCACGGAAGGAAAGAGAACTAAATTTAGGCATGCTAAATTTGAAATGCTTTTAAGAGGAAAACTGAATAGCAGCTCTGTTTCTGTGATCACTGCCAATAAGGAATTTAAAACTCTCTTGTTGCAAGAAGCTGTCTTCTGCTGAGTCAGGCCATTGGTCCAGCCAAGACAAGATTGCCTGCTCTGATTGGCAGCTGATTTCAAGATAAGGATCTTTCCAGCCCCATCTGGAGATGTCAGAGATTGTCCCTGGCGCCTTTTCCATGCAAAATTTGCCTGCACTTTCACGCACCAAAACATCCCTCTCCCCATATTTGATTCACTACTTACATTAAATTACTCAAAAGTTGCCATTGCAGCATCAGCCACGTCATACACCGACTTTTGACTTTTCTCACAGACTTTTCTGTTCTACCGGATGACCAGAATGCTGTGAAATCCAAAAGCTTCCATGACCTTCACCAGGCAAAGGCTGAAATGAGGAAATCTGCCTTCATTTCTCTCTGCTGTACTCCACTCTCTTAGGACTGCTCTTCAAGTCCCACCCAGCAGATCTGAGAAAAAAAAACTGGTGGAAACTGGCTGGCCAGCAAACATTAACAAATCTCTAAGCAGGACTACTGGAGGAAATCCTGGACACTGCTTTGCAAATGTTTAAAAACAAACAGGTCTCCACTCCCTTGTTGTGGTCCTACAGCTTGGAGGCACACCCTATCAAAGTTGTCCCGATCAGCCACGAAACTTCCTCTCCAAGGATTAAGGAGCATTTTTGTCCGGGAAAGGGAGGTTACCAGAGGAAAAGAATTTAACGGGGCTGGCAGGCCTTGACAATCAGCTGACCGGCTAAACAAGGCACACTGGAAGGAAGGAGGAACCCAAATTCCTTTCTTCTCTTCTGGCCTGCAGTGCTCCAATAAGGTGGCCAGTCTTCCAGGATTGGCCTGGAATTTCCAGGAATCGGTGTCGATCTGTTGAAAAGAGTCCTGGAACAGAGCCTCCAACATTACAGCAGCCTGGAAAATCAATCGACCCTAAACTGGCGACCTCAATTTCCTCCCCAGATTGGTTACTGTTTTCATGTCATGTCCCTCCTCCTTCCAGCTTTTGTGAGCTGGATGCCTGATAATGGAACACACGAGGGCTCCCTGCCCCACTCCAGTAACCATTTGTTTTGAGGGGGCACCATTCCCCCAGCATGCCTTTTCTCATCACTGGCTGGGAGCCAGCTTCTACTTCCTCAGTATTTTGTCTCCAACAACATGCCCATTGATACACCCTGCAACAGAGCTTTGCTTCAAGTGGGAAACCAAAGACTTGACCCTTTTGACAGAAAGTCAAGGCTAGAGTTATTTACCTAGTATATGAGGAAAGTTGGGGAATTTTGCATCTTCTGCCCCACTTCCTTATCTTTGTTCCCATCTTTAGCATGAAGAGTTTCACTTAGACAACCAAGACAGTCTCACTGTGGTGCACAGCCCTATATCTAATAAAAAGTGGCTTGTCCTCTTGCCCATTTGCTCTCCCCACCTCCCCAGACTCTGGTAAGTCTGGGAGAAGCAGCTGCCATCGTGGCGAGGCATCCTTCTGATAGATCAGAAGGAACTCTGAAGGTCAAAGGCAACTTGCTCATCTATCCACAAAGGCTCAGAAATACCCTGATACATTGCAGCAACGTGACAATTAAAAAGACCCAGAGGAAAAACATGTTAGGCAACTGCAATAGTACTGCTTCGGTCTTTCCAAAAGATCATTGCAGCAGCAATGTGACAACCATAAATCCAATGTTAATACTGCATCATGAACATTAAAAGTGAAGTAGTCCTCTGTGCAAAGCACCAAGTCATGGGGGTGATGTCACATTGTGTCGTTTGCTAGGCAGACTTTGTCGTAGGGGGTGATTTGCCATTGCCTTCCCCAGTCATCCTTACCCACAGCAAGCTGGGGACTCGTCTTCAGAAGGATGAAAAGCTGAGTCAACCTTGAGCCAGCTACCTGAGAACTCGACTTCCACCAGGTTCAAACTTGGGTCACACGGGAGAGCTTTTTACAATACTGCATCCTACCATTCTGTACCACACAAGACTCTTCTTATGTATGAACAATATTGGTTGCCAATATACACAATCGTTTTGGTTTTTCCACCTGTATTTCTGACACCGTTCAACATTAATCATCTTTCTTCTGGTAAAACGTAGGACGTGGTGGCGCAGCGAGTTAATCCGCTGTTGCTGGGCTTTCAACCGCAAGGTTGGGAGTTCAAGACTGCGTGACGGAGAGAGCTCCCATTGCTTGTCCCAGCTCCTGCCAACCTAGCAGTTCGAAAGCACCTAAAATGCAAGTAGATAAATAGGGACCACTTCGGTGGGAAGGTAACGACGTTCCGTGAGCTACGGCGTAGAGTCACGCTGGCCACATGATCGGACAAAAACGCCGGCTCTACAGGCTTTGAAACGGAGATGAGCACCGCCCCCTACAGTCGGTCACGACTAGACCATTCGGTTGTGGGGAAACCTTTACCTTTCTGGTAAAAAGACTCCCAATGTTTTATTCATGGGAGGGGAATCTCAGATAGTTTCCCCTCCACAGGGAATTCAGGACCGAGAGTTGCCAACTGATGGGCAGATCCCAGAAGGAAAGTCAAGACAGGGCCTTTCAAGTGGTGGTCCCAAGCCCCAATAATTCACTACTAAAGAGAGCCTCAATTCAGACATGCATGCATGTAGGAAAACAACGCCTCTGGCTCCCCGAGGGTGTCCTGGTCCTTGCTTTTCAGCAATGCAGGTTTTGATTGTGGACTTAAAAAAAACCTGTGACCTTTGCTCTTTTTCCGCTAAACAGCTTTGATCTTTTACAACCTTAGCTTACTGTTTTTACTCTTTTCGCTTATTGCTTGTTTTGTGTTTTGGCTTTATGCGCATTGCCAAGAGCAGTTTGGCAAAGTTATAACTTGTCACAACATAAAATCAAAATATCAGCCATATATATACAGGATGAAAACATAAGACTCTTAGGTTTTTTTTTTTTCCTTTTCTTTTAATATACTTTTTCTTCCAAACCCTGCAATGCCTCCATCCTCACATTCATATTACAGCATCATTTTATAATATATTTACACACCTCCACTCCCCCAGGTATTTCCACCCCTTGTCATAAGGCAAAAGGAGGCCAGGTGTCTGCCTGGTGACACTGCCTCCCAAGCAACAGAGCCCCAGATTGAAGGTGCCATCACAGAAGGGGGGCTGGAGAAAGAAGAGGCCCCTGATGTTTTCTGATTGATTAAAAAAAAATCACATCCCTGATGAACAGCCACATGGAGACAAACCGGTGGCATCATTTCTCCTCCCGTAAGCACAGCTAAAACCGTTTCATCTGGCGACGCTCTTGCCGGCGCTGCTTCTTCTCATTGGGCTCCTGGTTGGCAGGTGAAGAGTCTGCAGTCAACCAAGGCCCCAGGATGTTAACCCATAGGAGATAAAGTGCTCGTCCTGGAGCCTGGAAAGAGACAAACCAAAATTACTGAGTGCCTGAGATGTGGCAAGCCCAAATAAATGAGAAAGCGTAGCTGAGCATTGGCAAAAGAGCTTGCGGTTTGTCAGGGCACTGCATTAAGCTAGTTCATTTAGATGTGTGCTCTCCTTAGAACAGCATGACACAGTTGATCCAATATTTGACCCTGCCCTTGGATCGGGGATATGGGGAATGATAGATCTATTCAAACTTGAATGACTCTTTCAAGAAGCCACACTGTACCAGCAGAGACCAACACTGTCCAGAACCCTTCTCCACACACACACACACACACACACACACACATATATGAGAGAGAGAGAGAGAGAGAGAGAGAGAGAGAATCCAATCAATCAATCAACAGTTACTTATATACTGCTTTTCAACATCAATCAATCAATCAATCAATCAATCAATCAATAGTATTTTATACCGCTTTTCAACACAAGTTCACAAAGCGGTTTACAGGCAAATAATAATAATGAAGTTAAATGGCTCCCTGTCCCAAAAGGGCTCACAATCTGAAAAAAAAAAATGCAGACCACCACCAGCAACAGCCACTAGAAAGACACTGTGCAGGGGTGAATAGGGACAATTACCCTCCCCCTGCTCAATATAAGAGGAGCACCACTTGAAAAAGTGCCTCTTGTCCAGTTAGCAGGGGTTAACAAAGTGAAGTTCACAAAGTGGTTTATAGGCAAATAGTAATAACATAAGGCAAATAACATAATACAGGCAATCCAATGTTGGCTGAGGTTGCATACATGTGAAGTAATGATTCTCCCCAATATGTGTAGACTGGCAAAGATTACAACAAACAAAGACCTGGAATCTGCAGACACACATGGGAAGGAAGGGTAAGTTAGGGATTCACTGTGCTCCTAGCCGAGGGAGCTGGAAAAGCTTACCAAGAGCCAGAAATACCACATGTAGAGAGAAAGACAGCTGAGGACTTGGACTATGGCTGTAAGTAAAATCACATCCTTCAGATGCCTGCAAAAAAAAGGAAAAAAAGAAGCATGTTTAATTGGTGCAGAACACAACACACAGCTTTACCTATCCCTGTAGTTTCTACACCTTGCACTTAAGTCAAAGACTAGTTGAAAAAACTACAGAGCGCAAGTCCTGCTCCTGGATTCAAGCTGAAGGAAGATGTCAGGGAAGGACAAGAAACATAAGGAGCACAGCAGCAAGAGGGTGTGCATGACTTTGTGGACACTATTATAGGCACAACAACTCCAATGACAGCTCACTAAATGGTTGCAAACCCAAGCTATTATGTCTCTTCTTTAGCATCATTTTCCTGCTTCAGTCAGCCTCATCTCCTTAAGGCACCCCATGATTTATTTCATTTATATCTTGCCTTTCTTCTATACCATGGAACTCAAAGTGTTGTGTATGGGGCTCCTAGGCAGTCTCCCATCCAGACACTGACCAGAACCTGAACTGCTTCACTTCAACAGAGTGGCTGTATCAGGTGCCCGCCAGCTATGCCTGTGATCCCTTGTACTGTCATTCTGTTTTGCTCTTTCCTGACCTCTTCTGTCCAAACTAGCAATCCCATCAATGCTGAAGGCATCTGGGCAAGGTATGTGTATGCATGCGCACACCTAACGTTGCCTGAGTCCTGGATCACAATCCCCAGGCCGTAACTCAGGAAGTAAATACTATAAGAATGTTGCTTTATTGCGCATTGTTTTACTGCCAGGGATTAAGATGAAGTTTGTTTGCATCAACTGGGATGACTGCAGGCAGGAAGGACAAAATAAGTGGGTAATGATGGTTAACAGGAGAGTGGAATAGGCACTAGGGGCCAAGTGTGAGGAGGGCATGGTAGCCCCACTTCCTCATCACTAAAAGCCAACTCCCCACACACAAGATAGAACAACATTTGAAATAAATTATCTCTTTACTTCTTTATACAGGAGGAACAGCAACTCCCCAAAGTTGATGGTACCTTAATATGACCCCCCCCCCAACCCTAGGGCTCAGGAGATCTGTGTATGCGCTCAGGCAGCAGGTCCTGCTCACCTGGACTTGTGTGGTGTAGACACTCACTCTGCCATCCCCTGCTCCATATTCAGGTCAATTCCGCCATCAGCCAGGGCACCGTCGTCCGTGAAGGTAGGCTTTGCCATGGAGCTCATAGAGCGGTAACTGGCCCCGTAGATCATCAAGCTGAACACAAATGCCATCTGCAACAAGAACATGGAGATCAGCCAGGGAAGCCACAGGACCTGATCTTTTCCCAGCTCTGACTCTCAGATAGCGCAACAACAATTAAAGAAAGGAGTGTCAGAATGCCAAGAGAACTGCAGTGAGCAAAGTCAGACGTATGTGTCCACAAGTACAAATGCCCATTTATGTACAAAAGTAAACTTGCAGCACGTTCACAAAGTGTCGTGCATGCAAAGAGAACTAAAATCCCACACTATCCCGAAGTCAAATGGTGGCATGTCACTCTTTTAACCAGATTAGAAAAGATTTATTTCAACTCAACAGGAGTGTAACAGCTGAGAACCATCTTTTGTGTCTCTCCCCCGCCCCCTTTTAGGGAATTGTCAGCTCTCTCACAGGCTGCTTTCTTAAGACATTGAGCTAAAAACAAAAAGACCTAAACCACAGCTGACTACTCTGAAAACACAACTATATAGTGACTTCTCCAGAAACTCACAGTTCCCAGTTATCTTTAGCTTATTCCAGCTTTGCCAATTAATGCTACGAGACCCTGGACAACAGTCAGGCATAGTTTATATTTGCAGTAACATGTATCACTTCGCCGTCTAGTTCATGCAAAGTCGCATTGATTTCCTGAGAACTCAGTCGAAGTAAACACCTAGCCTATATTATCTTGCAATTAATTGAGCTCACTTCCCAAATTCGGCTTTAAACACCAATACATCACTGTGCTGGTTCACGAGTTCACTTGATGACAATTTAAGTTTTTGCTTTGCTCTACATGCTTTGCTTTAGAAGAAATAAAAGTAATTTTTTTGCATCCTGACCATGAGCATATTTCTTCCTCAGAACCCCAAAATAACCTCTGACTCTGGCCAGAAAACCATAGGCCAGGAAAGAACTTGGTTTTGAACTGAAAAGTTCACCTAGGGTCCAATCCTTAGCATGCTAGCACTAGCGGTATGGTTGTACCACCGGTGCCAGCTGTTGCAAAGTGCCATAAGGCATTCCAGCATGGGTGGTACAAGTGTACTGCCGGAACCGAGTGACAGTTGGCACCAGGCCTCAGTACTGGAAAGGCAACACTGTGGAGCTACTGGTGCTAAGTGCTGTCGGCAGTGCAGCTTCGGGGGGGGCGCTGCAGCAGCAGGCTGGAGGGAGGAGCAGGCCAGGGAGCGGGGGCAAAGGCAGCAGTAGACTCTGCAGCTGAATTCAATGCCCTCTCCTTAGTGGCAGAGCCCTACACAGGCCTCCTTGGCTCTGTGCCCATTCAATAGTGGGCGCAGAGCCATTAAGGCCACCAAGGCTTTAAACTGGGCAAGGGAAATAATGGTCCCTTAGCCCAAGGAGGCTTTGGCAGCTGCCCTGGCCTCACTGCATACAGCGACGGCCATTTTGGCGCCTTTGTTCTGGGTGCAGCTGGGACTTCATTGGGCTGCCTGACAGCAATAAAATATGGCCCCTTCACAGCATACAAATTGGTCCCTGTCTCAATGAGCTTACAATTCAAGGCCAAGCAACACTCACCCATGTCCACAGAGTCGCTGTTGTGTAGAAGATCACGAGGTTTACAATTCCATAAATGGCCTGCCATGAAGCGAGAGGAGGAAAGAACAGACACTGAATATGTTTGAATCTCCTCATAGTCACATACATAGATCAGATCCAGTTGAACACATAGTTCAGAAACCTAAATCCACCATTCCAGCTGAGCTGGGCCAAAGGTCCATCTAGTTTGGCACAGCGGCTGCTAGCAGCCACTAGTGCAACTAGAGGGGATGCCCACTAGCAGGAGACAAAGGGAAACACCTCTCCCACCACTGCACCCTTGCAACTGATACTGAGAGGTGCACTGGAGGTAGCCTGCAGGTCAAATTCCTAGCAGTCATTCAGACAGCACATCATGCACTCACATTAGCTCCCAAGATGATCCGCAGATAAAACTTGAGGGTGTCCTTGTTTTCTTCAAATATCTGCTTTTTACCTTTGGTTCCCACTTTTCCTTTTGGCTGGGAAAAAAACAAGAACAAAGCAATTCACTCATCCATCTTGCAAGTTATCTGCGTCTGTATCTGTGTGCATCCAAAATCTATAGCTGGCAGAATTGCATTTTTGCTTTTATTAAGGGGCTGAGGAATAGAACTACTGGTCTAATGCTAAGAGGAGCATATTCAGTTCTACTCAAGTTCATCGCTTTAAGTACTTAAACGTCTTTTCTACCCTATCAGCTGGGTCATTTATTTTATTCTCACAACAAGCTGGTGAAGCAGATAAGTGAGACTGATTCATCAGAGGCCTGCAAGCTAGATGGGCAAGTGAGGATTTGCTGGATCATCCTACCTAAGCACAACATTTTGTCCACTAAGCTGCACAGCAAAATCAACACATAAACTAAAACTGAAGTGACAACACACCCTAGAGTACCCCCAGCATGTGGGGCATAGGGGTTCCCAATATTCCTAAGCGAGATGTTTGCTCCTCTCACGCCATTCCTTGCTTGGAAAACTTCCAACTGCTATTTTTGGTTGGGGTAAGGTCTTCACACAGGGAGCCAAACATATAAATTGTAAGGAAAAGCTTGCTCTCTTTCTGCACCAAGAACAAGCCCCAACCTATTCCCAGAAGAGCTCGCTCGCTCTCTCCACACCCACGTTTATACATACACATATTGCATGAAGGCAGTTGTTGGCAAAAGGATTGCTTAATCAATTAAGGTTCTTCCTGGCAACTAAAACTAATTCCAAAATAAACACATGGTCCCACCCAAGCCAGGCCACAGAGAGCCACTCAGCACCACCAACTCAAAGCACCGTCAGCCTCACTCACCGCCATGGCGACTCCACAGCCAAGGCTAAGCCCCACAAGCGAAGACCCACCAGCTCAGCACAACTGGACTTCCGGCGCAGGAACTACGTCATCATTCGGCTCGCAGCGAGGACTGCTATCCCCAGCAAGCACCGCGCCGTCGCCATGGGGATCCGGGAAGCTGAGGCGGGGCGTGAGAGGAGGCGTGGCCGAAGACAAGAGTAGGGGCGTGGCCTGGCCGTTGAGCTGTGCGGGGTTCGCCTCCTTCTGTGACACACGGCCGAGAGCCGGGCAGCTACCAGCCATGGAGACGCGGGGGCTGCCTGTGGAGGTAAGGATGGCTGGCGGGCTGCTGAAAAAAAAAGCCCTATCCAACCTTGTGGGAATGGCTGAGAGGGTACCCAGCTTACTCTCATTGGACACGCGTTAATGCGTACGGACGTGCTTGCCAACACGTGTCAGTGTGGTTTGCGTTATGCTCCTGGTGCTGTTGGGTGGGCTTGTCTTCCTCCCTCACTCCCTATAATTGCTCTGCCATCGACATGGCTGCATTCAAGTCCCAAGCAAATTACTTGGCTCTGAACTCTGTGCTTGCTTCCTTTTCCCCTCCCCATCGTTTCAGCCTGTCTGCTTTTGGTTTGTATGGCTTTTTTTTTTCTCATTTCAAGTGCCTTGAAAGTTTATCCGGTTTAGTGTTTATTCAGTGCCTTAATCTTGGATGCTTTTAGAGTCTCTTTTCAACTTGGAAAACTGATTCAAGAATGGTGGTCATTGGGGCTGTCCATCCAGCAGTGCCTTGCATGGGCCCTTTGGCTGCAAAGAGGGTTGCCCAACCCACCCACTCCCCAGGCTCGAGACTCCAGGAATCAGCATGAATCTCCATGTGGCTGGTAAAAGCAGTTCTGGGCATTTTTAAGGCCTCCAGGAACTTCCAGTGTTGCATCAGGTTGGCAATACCATCTCCAGCAGGTCACTCAAAGTGGACAACCCTAGTTGCAGATGGAGGGAACAGGCCTCTCGTTCTCTGTGCTTAAGAGAAGCAGAATGTAGTCCATGAAAGTTTACTCTGAAAAATATTCATTAGTCTTTCTGTTGCTGGTTTTGCTGCAATGGGCCAACATCGTAAACTCTCTGGAAGAGGCTTGTGAGAATGTAGTATGTCCTTGCACAGTGAACATGCTGGCCAATGAACCAGGGGCTGTTCAAATGTTGTGTTGAAGGCACCAGAAGCAACTAGAAAGGAAAGCAAGTTTGTATCCTGCAGCTGTTCCAAGACTGTTTCTTGCAAGATACCCCTGCATCATGTCCAGTCCAGAGCTTGGTTTCAGAGAAGGTGCTCTCCACCTTGCATGTCTATTACAAAATGGACATGCAAAAGAGATGTTGTGTGCGCGTGCGTGTGCGTGTGTGTGTGTGTGTGTGTGGGCTAACATAAAAAGTGTCTTGCGGGAGAATTTAGCTTTTGACAGAAACTGCATGGGACAGGCTGCAGTCCTACCTCATTTACCTGGGAGTAAGATCCATTGACTAGAATGGGACTTACCTCTGAGTAGACAAGCATAGGCTTGGGCTCTCAGTAGCAGGAGCAGGTTGGGATGTCCAATGGCTTCTTTTGGCATGCAAAGCCCTCAGTTCCTCGTGCGCAGAGAAGACAAAATTACTAGTCTCTCCTAACTGAGGTCACTTATGGGTAGACAATGTGTTACCATTGCGAGCAAAGCACCCAGCGGCCATGAGGTACAAATTAGGCACACTCCAGCAGTTGGAACAGACAGAGAGTAATTAGTTATAAACTGCTAAACTACATGTTATGTTAGGCATGCCATTGGCCTGGCATTCTTGGAGTTGTTTAGGTCCATTGAGTTGGGGGCAGGGGAGTAATCTGGAGTGAGACTATAGTGCAAGCGGATTGCCCTTGCCACAGCCCTGATCCACATCAGCCTCCCCTATGGCTGCTATTTAGGGGGTTAAAAAAAAACAAGCTTGGCCCTGCATGTATGATCTACTTCTATCAGTATAGTTACAAAGCTGCCCTCTACTGAGTGAGACCATTGGTCCATCCAGCCCCTGACTGGCAGCAGCTCTCTTGGCTCTCAGACACAGGTCTTTCCCAACACACTTGGATATGCTATTTGGAGACTGTACCTGGGACTGTCATCTTGCAAAATAGGTGCTCTGTCATCTAGGTATAGCCCCCACACCCTAATTGGAGGGGATGGGATATGTGTGTGAACCTCTGTTGAGATCAGAGGCACACTGAGCCCAGGAACTGGCAGGAGAGGGGCAGATTATAAGAACAGGGAGCAGCACACCTGCCCTGCAAAAGATTTATGAATCAATGTGATCCCTTCCATAGGTGGGCTTATGTGAGTGGCCCATCAGATTCCCTTGCCAAAATCTTGTGCCCTCTGTAGACTGATTAGCCTCCCTCCTCCAACAACAGCCCTAATTTGGCACAAAGCACTGCTGAACCCCAACACCTGTATAAAGGCAACTAGCTTGTCTGCCCAAGCTGCAGAGGTCCTCCTTCCTCTACCCCAGTCAGTGGTTCCTGGAGCAAGGCAGCCACACACTAATTTCCAAGAACAATCTCAGTTCCAGCTGCTTCAGTGTTCTTCACCCAGTCCATTTAGTCAGTCAATGAATCGATTAGTTAATCACATCATCCAAATTCTCAGTGCCCTCGCTCTGCTGCACCCATCTCCACCCACACCTCTGCTCCTCCCAGGTGCTACTTTTATCCCCAGGGCCCTTGTTGCCTCTATCTAATTGGCTGAAGCTCCCAACTGTACCTGTAGCAAGCACAGGCCCTGAAGTTAACCCTGTGATTCCTAGGCTTGCACAGACAAGGGGCCACTACTGATACCATCCACCTATCTTCTTGGAGGAATATTCTATGTTTTCCATTAGAGAAAGCATGAGCTTGAGAGCACATTCCTAACCTGGAGTTAGGCCAGCACAAGGGCCACCATAAATAAGCACGTTTGGACCACTCTGATTCAGGGGGGATGACACATGTCTGCGTGCTGGTCTCTGACTCCGAGAGTGGTCCAAACATCCAAATGGTGTTCCTTGTGCCAGCCAATGTTTGCCGGCCTAATTGTGCTGGCCTAACTCCAGGCTAGGATTATGCCCTGAACCCTATTGCATGTGGGTATAGCTCTCATTGTCCAGCATCAACTACTTTAATAAATCCAGAGACTATCTCACGCATATTTATCTAAGGGCCCAACTTTCTAATCCAACGTTCCAGCACTGATGCAGCCACAGTGCAGTCCCAAGGAAAGGGAACAAGCGTTCCCTTACCTGGAGGGGGCCTCTGTGACTGCCCCCCTCACTGCAGGATTCTGCGCATGCCCCATTGGCACAGCTGCATTGGCACTGGAAAGATGGAGAGGGTTGGGCCCTGAGAGTGGTGGGTCTGTTACTCTGCAGCAAACACACAAAGCGTGTCTTTGTGTGTTTGAGGGCGTTTCATGCATCTGGCAAATTGGGCTCTTGCCTAGGAAAGATGGTGCCACAGACAATCTTCAAAGTACCCCAAGAAACATCCCTTTTAAAAAAGACAATTCTGTGATAACTGTTGTACTTCTCTCAGCTGGTGTGTTCGTGCAAGGAAGCGCCTGGTGCTACCAGTTTGCTCGCATTGGGGCATCTCCATGGGCAAGGTGAGCAGAAGTGGCCTATTTGCACACGTGAACTGGCATGCGTTCATGCAAACTGGGAACAGGCAAAATATCGCAGCCCCAGGAAGCAAATACAGGAAACGGATAAGAGGTATCGAGGTCAAGAAAGGAGTGCGAGGCGAGAACAGGGCGAGCAGAAATGAGATTTGACTAAAGTAATTCGGCTCACACTCAGTTTTCCATAAGGGAAACATTGTCACGGAATTGGAGGCCAGGGCAGTGGGTTCGCTGTGTGCCGGGCCTACAATCCACTGCACACTTTACTGGGAATAGGTGTGCTCTGTTCAGTGTTCCAGGCAGGGATCATTCCTAGCTCTTCCTGGAATTGCAAAAGATTGGACCTGCACCCGTTTGCATGCAGTGCAGGTGCCCCGCAATCAGTACAGCCCCATCCCACCCCCGGCAAGATGGTTAGAAGTGGCCATGTGGCAGCATAGATAAGGTCTAATTGGGCATATGCTGAAGGTTCATATCTCTGCAAGATCCCACACGTTTGTGTGCTCAGCCACACCACACCTCACCTGGCTTGCTGTTGTCCCCCCCCCCTCAATTACCCAGTAAGCTTTACTAGATGGTGGAATTTGATGTCTCAGACTGGCCCAGAATGTCCCCTATCAAGTGGCACAGAGCCACAGGTCTTTCTGCCACATTCCTCTTACAGGCCTTCTTGATGAAGGATCCTCACTCACTCACTCACTCGCACGTTGTGTTGAAGAATATATTCTTCCGCCCTGATTAAAATATGCTGTTTTTATTTTATTCATTCGCTCGCTTTGGTGTAAAAGTACACCAGCAACAAAGTGTGTGGGTGGAACTGTTTTTTTTTAACACAAAGAGAACAAGAGAGAGTGTATTAAATTTCTTCCTGGAAATCCTTTAAGCTCCAAATGACCTTTGTGTACAAAAATCTTGCAGTTGTTGAGAATCCAGAGACAGAGGGCGCAATCCTAACCTGGAGTTAGGCCAGCAACGTTTAGCCAGCACAAGGAACACCGTAAAGTATGTTTGGACTACTCTCGGAGTCAGAGAGGCCAGCACACAGACGTGCGCCATCCTCCCTAATTCTGAGAGTGGTCCAAACACACTTTACAAGGGCCCTTGTGCCAGCCAAACTTCGCTGGCCTAACTGTCCTGGCCTAACTCCAGGTTAGGATTGCTCCCCCAAAAATCTAAGATTTTATTTACACTAACAATTCTCTGCTCATAGGAATCAGTGAGTCATTGTGTTGATTTTTTCCCCCTCTACTTGCATTTTTTTTCCTCCTGAGACTCCACCCCTGGAGTGGGTTTTCTGTATTGGAGACAGACAAGGGGGCAATTAGGCAGGCAAAGGCTTCCCCCTGCCCCCCCCCCCCCCAAAAGGACAAGAAACATCAAACCTGCACCCAAGGAAGAATTTACTGGCTCAAAGACATGGCCCAAATCTATGCAACAGAGGGGGGGGGGGGCTAGCTGCTGTTTCACAAAGCATTTCCTCAGACTTCATGTTCGCACGCAATGTTCATTATTCCCCAGGATTAATTTCCAGTCAATTATTTACTGTGCTCATAGCCTGATAATATCTGGCCTGTTGAGAAAAGTCACCAACGTCTGGGATTTTTTTTTATATACAACTTATCGGTGAAATGCTGCCCTTACTTGGTCAACCAAAGCCTCCCACACATGCAGTCTTTCAGTGCACACAGATCCTGTCCAGCCACCGTCCCCTAATGAAATCCTGATTTCCTTGAGACTTCCTGCCTCCCTTAAGCCGATGAGATGGCTGAAATGTCATGCTTTTTCTGCAATAACAATCCCAGCCCATGAGTGCTCATTCGCTGTAGCTTTGGGTTGTGGCCTCATGTTGTGATCACTTTGCAGATAAGTTGTCACCGAGTTTTCTTCACAACCTGATCTTGCACACAGTTACTGTACTCGGTACACACAGCTGTGGTGTGCCGTGCATGAGGTGTGCCAAGCAGACTTGGGTCCTGCGATTCACCTCTTGTTGGAAAGTACAAGAAAATGGAATGAAACATGTTCTTTTTTCTCTTCTTACAATGCCAGCTCCTTAGAGCGCAATCCTAACCTGGAGTTAGGCTGGCACAGTTAGGCCAGCAAAGTTTGGCCGGAACATGGGACACTGTAAAGTATGTTTGGACCACTCTTGGATCCAGAGAGGCCACACAGTTACGGATCTAGGGGGGCACACTAATCTCCCATGCAAATTAGAAGTATTGCATGATGGTCTGTGCTCACTTGTGGCTTTTTCAGACACTGACTCAGATTTTTGAAAGTGGAGACACAGGAGACACAGGGATTTCAAACTGAAATCAGCAAACGTAAAGAACCAACTACAAAAAAAACTAAGGCTGAGCTCACCGTAACCTTAAAAATTATGAAGATTATATATCCATGAAAGTTATATAGCTGGCTTTCAGGCTACTTTAAAGATGCTTTGGCACTTTAAAGATGCTATGAATGGGTGGGGGAAGGTCTGGGCTACGGATGCTTTCCAGACCTGCGGAGTGCTGGTCTACACGCGACTGGTCCCAATGGGTAGACCTGGGCTCCGCAGGGCCCAGGTCTACCCACCTTCGTTTCTAATGGGTAGACCTGGGCTGCAGAGAGCCCAGGTCTACCCGTGGCTACTTCCGATGGGTAGACCAGGGCTCCCGTGGGGGTGGCACAATGTCATGTGCCCCCTGGGGGCGCACTTCCATTGGGCACCATGGGCGCCATTTTGACTAGGTCCGCCCCTGAGGCCACACACCGACGTGCACCGTTCTCCCTGACTCTGAGAGTGGTCCAAACATACTTTATGGTGTCCCTTGTTCCGGCCAAACTTTGCTGGCCTAACTGTGCCGGCCTAACTCCAGGTTAGGATTGTGCCTGGCCTGTTCATGAGGCTGGCTGAGGCAGGTGCCTCAGGTGGTGAAATGGCAGGAGATGGCTGCTGTCTGCCTCAACTCTTCCTCCTCCCTAGCAGAGGGGGGGCCCTAGCGGGGGGCCCAGGGGCCAGAGCGGCAGCAGAGCCACTGTTTGCCTGAGCTGCTGCAGGCGCAAAAGTGAGTGGCGTTCGGCCCACCTGTCTGCCCTTCTTCTCAGAGCCCTCTGAAATGGAGCGTGGCGTGGCAGGGGATGTGGTGGGGGCTGCGCAGGAGGCAGGAAGCTGGAGTCTGGGTTGGCCAGCGTCGACCTGGCCAGGATGGAGCCGTGGCTGGGTCTGCCACTGCTCCCTAGATTCAAAATTGAAGACGGAATGAAAGAACTAACTCCATCACCCCGTCAATCCCACTAAATTAAATATGGTTTGTCTATGTGTGACCATCTGCAGATGTTGACTGCAGCCATGAAATTAAAAGACGTTTACTTCTTGGGAGGAAAGCTATGGTGAACCTAGACAACTTAATCAAAAGCCGAGACATCACCCTGCCAACAAAGGTTCGCATAGTCAAAGCTATGGTTTTCCCAGTAGCAATGTATGGCTGTGAGAGCTGGACCATAAGAAAGGCAGAGCGCCGAAGAATAGACGCTTTTGAATTATGGTGTTGGAGAAGACTCTTGAGAGTCCCCTGGACTGCAAGGAGACCCAATTGGGCAATCCTCCAGGAAGTCAAGCCTGATTGCTCCCTGGAAGGACAAATCCTGAAGCTGAAGCTCAAGTACTTTGGCCACCTGATGAGAAAAGAGGACTCTTTAGAAAAGACCCTCATGCTGGGGAAGATGGAAGGCAAAAGGAGAAGGGGGCAGCAGAGGATGAGATGGTTAGATAGTGTCACCGAAGCAATGAACATGAAATTGGGCGAACTCCGGAAAGTAGTGGAGGACAGGGAGGCCTGGCGTGCTGTGGTCCATGGGGTCGCGAAGAGTCGGACACGACAGCGACTGAACAACAACGTGTGACCATAACATGCAACTTCAGAAGTCAGATAACTCTGTGTGTGTGTGTGTGTGTGTGTGTGTGTGTGTGTGTGTGTGTGCGCGCGCGCGCGCATACACATGTATGATAGTTATTACTGTGGCAACGTTACCAACATTTGTGTTTCCGTCAAGCAAACAGCAGGACTATTTACTTTCCATGCCCATAAAGCAGACTGCTGTGTTTGCACCCAATAATTGCCAGACCCTGCTTCCTTTGTCCATTTCAGAACGAGACCCTCACTTCTCCTTTCTCAGCAGTTTTAGTTGCGTAGTAATTGTGTAGTACAGGAGATACGCAGCTGAGCTGAGCAAAGGTTTTGATTTATGGTTGTAAATAGCATAAAAACTCTTGTTTGCTTGCCAGTTGGTGTTTTAACCGTTGCCCCAGCATACAGGAAGTGCATTAATTACCGTAGGCATAAGGTCATTCTGGCGCTTTAGATGACTGCAGCAGTGATCTCACCTCACTTTTGCCCAACCTTCCCTCTTCTGGGTGGTTTGAATTTTATTGTGTGCCTCTTGGCTCCTGGGAACCCAGCTTAGCTTCTTAAGCATAGGTGGATCACAGAGCAAAGCTGACAGCTGAGTTGTGTGCATGTGTATATATAAACAACACTAAAAATGTACACTTGCAGCTGTACAAAGCAAGGGCAAAGGGAACTTGCAGTCTAGCTCAGGAGTGGCCAAACTAGCTTAACCAAAGAGCCACATATGATAAACTTCAGATGTTTAGGAGCCACAAGAGAGCAGTTTGGGAGCTGCCATATCTAAGAAGCAACAGATTTGCTCGCTGTGATAATTAAACTTGCATTTTAATCCAGCCTTGGGTTTTTACCTGGCAAATAATTATAAAGCTCAAAAGTATTTTTTTCTTTTACATCAGTTGTGATGCAGAAAGGAGCTCGGCCAACTTATTTCTGTGAGCTGCACAATATGTCAAAGAGCTGCACGTGGCTCATGAACCATGATTTGGCCTGGTCTAGGTCAAATTATTTCAATTACAGTCCATCCTCTTTATATGCAAACTCATTATCTGCGAATTTGCTTATCTGCAACGGGCAGAACTGCTGCCTACCTCATTATCAACTGCTGGCATGCCCTGGTATCCGCTGGGGTCCGTTCCAGACTCCCTGGTGGATACCTGAAACCGTAGATACTGGGGATGTTTTTTATACAGATAGGGGAGCATCAGTGGTTTTGCTACAACAAGGTTAAAAAAAGAGGTTTCTTTAATGTTTAATGTTCTTTTTAATAGGTGTCCCAGTATCCATGGCATCTGTGGATACCTGAAACATTGGTTACCGAATCAGTGGATTCAGTGTCATCAGTGGACACACCTGTATGTAGAGACCTTCGGAAGGCTGCAGGGACCTTCAGAACGGCACCTGTGACCCTTTGAAATGAGTGGCAGAAGCATCCACCAGCCATGTTTAAGGGGTCCATTCAGGTGCCATTCTGAAGGTTCCTGCAGCCTCTTAAGAACATAAGAACATAAGAAGAGCCCTGCTGGATCAGGCCAAAGGCCCATCTAGTCCAGCTTTCTGTATCTCACAGCGGCCCACCAGGTGCCCCAGGGAGGCAGGAGACAACCAGATGCTTGCATCCTGTTGCCACTCCCTTGCACCCGGTACTCTGAAGTAGCCCACCACCAATGTAAGGAGGTTGCACAATCCATCATTGCCTATAGCCCATGATGGACCTTTCCTCCAGAAATCCGTCCAATCCCGTTAAAGGCATCTAGACCAGATGCCATCACCACCTCCTGTGGCATTCAGCATTCAGAGGTTTTTTGAGCATTTCCTGCTGCACTCTGCTGACTTTCGGAGGGTCTCTGCTGGATGCTTCTGATGGCAGCTAAGGTACCCCTTGCACCTAACCCCATTGATCCCAAAGGATCAATGGTTCATTGTCTGCGAATTCGCTCTCCATGAGAGTTTCCAGGAACGTAACCCTAGCAGATAACGAGGATTGACTGTATATGTCCTTAAGCGTACAGTTACATGTGGGGGTCAAATTGTCTTAACTGAGCTCTGTCTGCACTGCTCTGAGCCACCCTCACCAGGGCGTATATCTCCCTTGGTTGTGTCTTCTTTGCAGGTTATTACTTACATCCTGAGCTTCCTGCCCATCTCCGACAGGAAGGAGGCTGCCCTGGTGAACCAAACATGGTACTTTGCTGCCCTGGACTCCCTGCGCCAGGTAATAGCCCCTTCCTTCCCTGCAGCCCCTGTTTGGGAAGCCCCTGCACACTCCCCATGTCTCTGCAGCGCTGCTTTTCAGCCAGCGGCACTCGTACTGCGCCACTGAGAATACTTCCCAGTATGGCATCAGATTGAGGGCGCAATCCTACGCCGTGCCGGAACAGGCCGGCCGGCAGGCCTGTGCTGTATCCAGTGCAGCACTGGAGCATGCAGGAGTCTCCCAAGTGTTAGAGCATGTTCGTGCCCTTACACCAGGAGAGGCTCTTGGCTCCGGGCTCCCCAATGACTTTGAAATTGCAGGTGCAGGTCTGAGGAAGCTGCATGGCTCAAATTGGTGGCGCAGCAGGTTAATCTGCTGGTGCTGGGCTTTCCAACCGGAAGGTTGGAGTTCAAGACTGCGCGACGGAGTGAGCTCCTGTCGCTTGTCCCAGCTCCTGCCAACCTATATGCAAGTAGATAAATAGGGACCACTTTGGTGGGAAGGGAACGGCGTTCCGTGCGCTACGGCGTATAGTCATGCCGGCCACATGACCACGGAAGCTTGTCCTTGGACAAAACGCCGGCTCTACAGGCTTTGAAACGGGGATGAGCACCGCCCCTTACTGTCGGTCATGACTAGACCATTCGGTCGTGGGGAAACCTTTACCTCACCCCAGGGACAAGGTCATGGATGCAGCCTAACAGCCACATCCCGGCCCCTCCCCTCTTTCCAGTCTGCAGCATTAGGGATTGCCCTTCCTGTTCATAATTTTGCCTACCATATTCTCGCGGCCACCACCGCACATCACTCACTGCACGCGCTGCTTTTCCCTCCTCCCCACACGGCCCCACTTCCGTCCGTTTCCAGGAGAGCATCTGCTACAACATCCCCGCGACGTCCGCCTCGCTGAAGACCATCAGCCGCCTAACGCAGAGGCACGTGTCCCACGTCAAGATGACCGCTCTGGACGGCTCGGCCACCTCCCGAGACATCATCAAGTCCGTGGCCAGGTACCTGGGGCCCCAGCTGCACGGCCTGTGCCTGCACGGCAGCAGCCTGACGGAGGCCTGCTTCGAGGAGCTCCTCCTCGCCTGCCCCTGCTTGACGGCGCTCAACCTGGGCGGCTGCAACAGCCTCTTCATGCCCGGCACCCTGCTCTCCAAAGCAGAGACCGCCCTCCAGGCCAAGCGCTCTCTGGCCAACCTGCAGGAGCTCAACCTGTCCGGAGTGCGCTACCTGTCCGACCTCACCTTCAACCGCCTGACGGGCTGCACCCCGCGCCTGGCCAAGCTCTCGCTCGCCCGCTGCCACATGACCTTTGAGTTTGACGCGTACTACGGCGCCGACAAGTACAACTCCTCGGTCCTGCTGACGTTCCGCAATCTCCTGCAGTTCGTCAGGGCGCAGGCGGGCAGCCTGAAGGCTTTGGACCTGAGCGGCACCAGCATCTCAAGCCAGCCCATGGCGTCCCTGGTGCGCGTGGAGAACCTCCGCCTGGAGGAGGTGGCGCTCCAGAGCTGCCGGGACCTCACCAACGAGGCGGTGAGCATCCTGTGCCAGCACCAGCCCCACCTGACCGCTTTGGACCTGAGCGGCTGCTCCGAGCTCTCCGACCGGGCCATCCTCGTCGTCAGCTCCCGGCTCCCGGCCCTGCGGTGCCTGCGGCTGGGGAAGCTCCCGCGAATCACTGACGCCGGCTTCCAGGGGATTTCGCACCTGAAGCACCTCCAAAGCCTGGATGTGTCTGAGTGCAGCTTGGTGAGCTGCAGCGAGCTGGTGAAAGCGTTCAGTGCTATTCATGCAGAGCCTAAACTAGTTTCCTTGAACCTCGCCTTCTGCTCTTTGCTACGGGTAAGTGTTAATATTATCCTTACTCTTATTGCATTTTTTAAAAAAATCCATAATTCAAGCAGAGCAGCACTCTCTCTTCCTGCTGTTTCTGGAGCTACGTGGCCAGCCTTCAGGAGGACATCCGTCCCTGGATTATAGCGTGTAAATTCTGCAAGTGCCTTTTCTTGGTTTTCCTACATTTAGATCCTGCCCGTCTTCCCCCATAGCTCTGTAGCAGAGCACCTGCTTTCCATACAGAAGATCTGACGTTCAGCGCTTGGTGCCGCCAGGTAGGGCAGGTAGAGCCCCCTGCCTGGCTCCCAGGAAGTCACCCATGCAGGCCAGTCCAAAACCTGCTAGCACCAGGAAGTTGGTGGTATTGTGTGCCCCAAGTCAGCCCCCTGGGAAAGTTCTAAAGTACTGGTTCCCAAACTGTGCGCCATTGATCCCCAAGGAGTAGGGTGACCAGACATTCTCTTTTTCCAAGGACAAGCCCTAGGTTTCAACCATCTGTCCTGGATAAATTTCAAAATGTCCTGCATTTCAAGACCGATCAGGAGTGCCAGCATCAAGAGGGGCTGCCCCATCGCTTGCTTGCCTGTTTGTTCTTTATTCATGGGGTTGCATTAAAGGAGGGCAAGGCATCCATCCATCCATCCGTAACATCCTGCATTTTAGGAGGTGCTGTGTCCTCCTTTGTAGTTATGACATCCGGTCATCCCGCCAAGTGCTGCAGAATCCTTATGAAAAACCATATAGGATTGTAGACAACCTATACAACATATAGGATTGTAGCCAGCAGCGTCATGCAGCCGGAACGCTGGGCGGGAGGAACGGGTGAGC
>JAJKFI010000011.1:7207739-7226341 GCA_029204185.1 Lerista edwardsae | reverse complement strand
GCTCACCCGTTCCTCCCGCCCAGCGTTCCGGCTGCATGATGCCACTGATCGTAGCCCCTAAAGGGGAACTGTGGCCAGTGGCCCAGGAGGTCAAGGGAGCCGCCAGTCGAAAAATGTTTGGGAGCCGCTGCTCTAAAGTTTCAACACACGCAGCAGCAGACTTCCACAGCGAGGTTTCATCTCGTTTTCCTTCCACAGGACAGCGCTGTGCTTTCGCTGGCCAAGGCCCTGAGCAGGACTCTTCGCGTTCTGGACCTCTCCTCCTGCGTATCCATCACCAACCGAAGCCTCAAAGCCATCGTGTCCTACCTCTCCCGCTTGAGCATCCTGCGCTTGGCCTGGTGCAAGGAACTGACGGATTGGGGCCTGCTGGGAATTGAGGAACCCAACAAGGAGCATGAGCTCAACAGAGAGGTGAGAGCGCGCATGGTTTTGTGGCTGGATACCCACCAGGCAGGGGGCCAAGCTCCGTACCAATTTAGTGTTGGTGGTTCTCCTTTTCCCTGTTCTGAAAGGGGCCTAGGTATTAACAAGCACTTCCCTCCACCCCGTTGGCAGAAAATTGGGCCACACCTGGTTCATGTTGTCCCTTTTGAAGCCCAGATCCCTGTCCATGCATCTTCCTAACAGGAGTGGGAGCAACTGGGATTGCCCAACTGAGATACTGTTGGAAGACACTGTGGTTAAGCATCCCTTCTGGACAAGAACACTTTCTCATTACATAGTGGATGGCTGCAGAGGAAAGGCTGATGGCTTGCCCAGGCTTCCCTCCTCTCCAGGGTCTGTGCTTTTGATTCCTCTACTCTGGTGGTCATAGGCTACACACTGGGCCACCCTGAACCACATGGAATAAAGAGGACAAGCCAGCCAGTTTGTACAGCTGCTTTCTTCATCCTAGAGGTAGTCGCTGGCCAAGATGGCTTTAAGAAAAGGGTTGGACAACATTATCAAAGACTCCTAAGATACAACAACTGGCATGAAACCTCCATGTTGAAAAGTATAGTTTTGTATTGATCCCAAATGCTAGGGACGAATAAGGGATGACCCTCACCTTCTTGCCTAACTTCTGGCAGTACCAGAGGATACGGCTGCAAACAGAATGATGGACTAGCACAGGGGGATGCCAAGCTCTGGCTCGTTGGAATATTCATTCTGGACGCAACAAAGCCTTACCATTCTAGGGTGTAGCAAGCGTTTTTTGTGCTATGCGATTGCAAGGCCCCGCACCAGGAAGCTGCTTCCACTGCCCATCGCCCCCGACGGTCCAGTGCCCCAATTGCCTGGGGAAGCGGCTCCCCGGCTGTGATCACGTGGGGTGAAAACTGCTTGCTGTGCACCAGAACGGTAAGGCTTTGCCATGCCTGGAATGGATATTACATCCACTCTGCAGGCTGGAGTTGGGAGGTTCCCTGGACTAGATGATCTGCTCAAGGCTAGTTCTTATTGTCTTTTGTTCTCATGTTCCTTGTTGGGCAGCACAACCCACAGGCTTTAAAAAAAGCCTTTCTGGCATTGTAGGATTTTTATACTGCTTTTCTAAAAATTCAAAGCTATTTGGATTTTGGCACAGCTTACAGAGGGGTTAGGCAATATTGGTAGGTAACAGTGTCATCGAGACACATTTATATTGATGAATTTGGTTGAATGACAATCATCCACCCTAATTTGTGTACCGTTCTTGTGTCAATATCACATTCTACTTTGTTTTTGAAAGGAAAGAGCCTGGAACACATGCTCTTGTGTTGTTAAAGACACTTCTAACCTCTAAAAATGCTCCCTCAATAGTTGTTGTTCAGTCACTAAGTCGTGTCCGACTCTTCGCAAGCCCATGGACCACAGCATGCCAGGCCTCCCTGTCCTCCACTAGCTTCCGGAGTTCGCCCAATTTCATGGTCATCGCTTCGGTGACACTGTCTAACCATCTCACCCTCTGCCGCCTCCTTCTCCTTTTGCCTTCCATCTTTCCCAGCATGAGGGTCTTTTCTAAAGAGTCCTCTCTTCTCATGAGGTGGCCAAAGTATTGGAGCTTCAGCTTCAGGATTTGTCCTTCCAGGGAGCAATCAAGTTTGACTTCCTGGAGGATTAACCAATTGGATCTCCTTGCAGTCCAGGGGACTCTCAAGAGTCTTCTCCAACACCATAATTCAAAAGCATCTATTCTTCGGCGCTCTGCCTTTCGTATGGTCCAGCTCCCACAGCCATACATTACTACTGGGAAAACCATCACTTTGACTAGGCGAACCTTTGTTGGCAGGGTCATGTCTCGGCTTTTGATTAAGTTGTCTAGGTTCGCCATAGCTTTCCTCAATAGTAAATGTGGTAAATAGTAAATGTAAATTTCCCTCCATAGTAAATGTGTTGAAATCAGTGTTCGTCTCCCCTGCGTGGTACCAGCACTGGCCCGGATGACCCAGGAGTTATGGCTGCACCCCCAGAGGCAATGTGCCCCTGAGTGGTCCTTGCCTCCTTTAACACCCCCCCCCCATTCTGTTGCCTTGACAGAAGGATGCTGGCCCAAAGTTCAGCAGGAATTTTGGGAACATGGGGTTCTTCCTGCCCCCTCCACAGGATCTGGTGCAGGACACCCCAATTCTCATTGACTTCACCGAGCAGGCTGTGACCCAGAAGCCCCACGTCTCCTTGACAGCCCTCACGCGCCTGCAAGAGCTGGACCTGACGGCCTGTGGGAAGCTGACCGACATGAGCATAGCCAAGGTATGGACACGTGTGGGGTGGGGTGGGGGGGGCGGGCCCACAGCCCAGGTTGTTCTGATGGCACAAACACCTTGGCTGCAGTCTTGGCTTCAGAGTATGACTTATTTCCCGGTCCAGATGTGGCATCTGGTCAACTGAAATGTGCACGTAGACCACCAACAGCGCAGAGTACAGAAGTGATCTGGCAGTGCCAGGGATATGTAAATCAAGCCGAGAGTGGGGAGATGTCAGAGTTTAGTGATGAATTTGAGGCATAAACAGTGAGCAAGAGAGGAAAGGAAGTGGTTTGATGCAAAGACATCACAGGCCTAACACAACAACACAGGCAACAAAGGAGGGCACGAAAGAGGCAGAGAATGCAGCCTTGTCATACGTGGTGGCATCTACACCAGGAAACAGGCACTTTTTTGCAGAGCCGGCTAAAGAGCTCACCTTAATGTGTTCAGGAGTGTAGGAAGGCACATTTTGGCTGGACTGTGCAACTTCAGATGCAGGCGAGTGTTTGCCTGGTGAAACCTTTCCGCCTATTAAAAAAAGGTAGCATTGCAGGTTTCTGGCCTCGCCCTTTTCTTGAGAGGTGCTTGTTTTCTACATGCAGGGTGGGGGAAGCCCATGTTTCACTCAGCAGCAGGTTTGAAGGGGTACAGTCCAGTGGTGACATCTAAATGATTTACGAACAGGTACTCACTTTTGATTGGCACGCGTCGGGACCCGCCCACCAGAAGTGACGTCATAAGCCGGAAGTGAGGTCGTGGCAGGAAGTGACATGAAAAAAGCCCTTTTTTAGGCCTCAGACAATTTTAAACTGACCCAACAGTTGCAACAGTATTCCACAGCACCCCCAGAACATGTTAAGGAGGCCTGGCATCATGTTAAAGTGACCCAACAGTTCCAAACCCCCAGAGCAGCTCATTTTTCAGTGGCAAGGCAAGGCAAGGCAAGGCAAGGCTCCGCTCGCTGCCTGCCTGCCTGGCTCTGAGAACATGCAGGCAACTCAAACATGCAGGAAATTCAAACGTTGCAGGGGGCGGAGTCGACGAGTGGGCGGGCGAATGGGCAGGGCCAGCCATAATCCTAGAAACCGGTACTCGCGTACCCCCTGCATGACATCACTGGTACAGTCCCCAAAGGCTGTACGTACAATGTCGTTGCACTCAGGGCCCTTTGAGCCGATTGGCATGAGCGACTTCTGAGCATGTCTCAGCTCTGAATTGTTTGAAAATGGCCAATTAACAGAGCAAAAGCTTGCCCAGTTGGACCTTCTGGGAAGCATCCCTGCACCACAGCTGTGTCTGGGGCTACAGGGCTTCCTTTCCTATGGGTCAACCTGGCTGCTTTTTCCCTCCTCCAGGTCATCAGCTTCCCTGAGCTCCGCCGCCTGTCTCTGAGCCTGGTGTCCAACATCACAGATGCCAGTCTCATCGCCGTTGCCCGGAACTGCCGGAGCTTAGAGCACCTCTCCTTAAGCCATTGTGGGAACCTGACCGACCAAGGCTTTGTGGAGGCAGCCACCTCCCTGTACAGGCTGCAGCATCTCATCCTTTCCAGCTGCAACCAGCTCACGCCCCGGTGAGCACTGCAGGGTCCAAAGGCTGGGTGCAAAGAAGGCTGTGAGCCACCACAAGGCTTTCGGCAGCCAGTGCAGGACTTCCTGGGGAGGGGGCAATAACCACCGCCGTTTCCTCTTGCAGGACGCTGAAGGCCATCGGCCAGGACTGCCGGCAGCTGAAGTGCTTGGACGTGTCCATGTGCAGTGGCATCAGCATGACAGACGTCGAACTCTTCCAGTCCCGCCTCCCGCTGCAGACTAGCGTCCACTCACGGTTTGTGGGCGGAGCGGACCTTTCCATCACGCTGTGAAAGGAGGCTTTGTTGGCCCAGAGATGGCAGCAACCGTCAACGTAGCCCTGGCTCCACCCTGGGGTGGGGAAGGAGGGCTGCCTGGGAACGCAGCTCCTGCCTGCTAGCACCACTGCCTTGGAGTGCCAGCTGCCCAGAGACAAGGCTGCAAAAGGAAAAAAAGGAAGGAGGCAGCCCTCGGCTTGCACTTCAAATACAGCTGCACCACTGCCACCAGGTGGGTATGTAAGCCATCTTTGTGTGCCCTGGAGGATATCAGCCTCCCCCCAGCCTTCTTGTTGGAGCTGCCCACTAAGCAGGACCGTGATCACCCCGGCTTTTGGGTGCTGAGCAGAAAAGCTTTTCCTGGACTGTAGATGGCAACTGTAGCCCCCTTGATGGTGGGAAAAGAAGCCCACAGCCATAAATCAAGACTAGAGCTGCTCATTTTTTTTACGTGTCTAGTGGCAAGCAGTTCCTTTGACCCTTGCTTTCAGCTTCTAGGACCACGCTGTAGCTTGAGGGGCAGGGGGGCTGCAACAGCCTGAATTGCCAACCCATGTCCAGAGATGCTTCCTTCTTCAGGATCCCCTCCCTCCCACTGAATAGTGCAGCCTGTTTTAGAGCCACCTATGCCTGGGGGAGTGCCTGCCAACACCAAAACCACCCTTGGGCATACTCAGGGAGTGAAGATGGGACCTTGGGACATTTTAAGAGTCTCAGCTAGCTCCCTTCCTGCAAATCCTAGAGGACGAGAACAGCAAGCTCGATGCCACTTTGTCCTTTCCAAGCCTATACTGCGCTCCTGCACTGGGGTTTTCGCCCTTCCAAAGCAATTGCACTAATAAAGGATTCTGGCATCCTCTTATAAAAAGCCTGGTGTTCAGAAGACATGCTGCAAGTCTGACCCGGCTTCGGCTCAAGCCGTCAGCCCAACCATTCTGTCATTCTTGGCTCCTAAGCGTCCCAAGAAGTCACACCAGTTCTGTAGCTTGGCCAAGGATGCTTAGGTGCGATGATGGTGTTGCTAGCGCTAATCATCTCCTCAAAGGCCTTGGCAGGACCACCAGGCATCCTAGCCAGAAATTCCCCCATCAGGAATCTGTTAGACTCTAGTAACAGACCGTGCCATGCCACTTTGCAGAGGTAATGGGCAAAGCTCACCACGGTTAAAGAAGTGTTAAATGAAGTACTTTTTTACCCAGCGGGTAGTTAATCTGTGGAACTCTTTGCCACAGGCAGTGGTGATGGCATCTGGTCTTGATGCCTTTAAGAGGGGATTGGACGGATTTCTGGAGGAAAGGTCCATCGTGGGCTATAGGCAATGACGGATTGTTCAACCTCCTTACATTGGTGGTGGGCTACTTCAGAGTACCGAGGGCAAGGGAGTGGCAACAGGATCCAAACATCTTGTTGTCTCATGCCTCCCTGGGGCACCTGGTGGGCCGCTGTGAGATATAGGAAGCTGGACTAGATGGGCCTTTGGCCTGATCCAGCAGGGCTCTTCTTATGTTCTTATGTTTTTAACACACCCATCATGGGGCCAGATGCACAGAATACTACCCTGGGGCATCCAGGAGGTGGTCTGGGGAGGCTACCTGCCTCAGAGCGCCTCCTAGAGGTGGCCGAAAGGCACTTCCAGTTTTTGTGAAAGCCCAAAATGGCTTTCTAAGGGCCTCTCAGAAGCCGGGGGAGGCTGTGCACAGCGTCCCTGAACTTTCCCCCTGGATGTGCCCAATCCTTGGACACACCTGCCGTTTACAAGCCTACCCAGAAGCAAGTCCTTTTCTGTCCAGCCCACTCCCTCCCGCCTGGTGTTTCGGATTATCAGCCTTTAAAATGTACAATCTTGGGCACGACCTCCAAAATGCCTCCCACGATGTAGCCAGAAATGCCACGTGTTTGGCAGGAGGAAGGTGCCAGACAGACACACACACACACACACACTACTCTCGGCACTAGGAGCAGAGACATTCCAGACTTAAAGACGTTCACTGCAATGCCAAAAACTTCATAAACATAATTCCCTTTATTATCGTTATTATTATGGCTTCTTGCCCAAGGCAGTACCAGGGTGAACATATTACAGTAGAAGCACCTGAGCAGGAGTTAGGGCTCTGGGAGCCTCTTCACAGGAGAGATGGTTGGGGGTGACGGTGGTAACAGGGGACGAGGGGTTCCTACTAGTCAGTGCACAGCTACACTGCTGCAAGGTCACTAATGCAAAGAAAAAGTTTAAACGTAGTGAGGAAATAGGAATTCCAGTGCAACGGACTCAGTGTTTTAAACAAGGCAAAAAACACAACCATAATATAGTTACACATGAATACAAAATAGGCACATTTGCCTCCAGGGTAGCTAGTAGAGGAAGGAAGGAAGTGGCTGCCCCCAGCAGGTGTATCCTTTCCGGCCTGCCTCTTTCCTGCAAAATCCCAAAGGAGCGCAGAACCACCCCACGCAGGTACCATTAGCACGGAAAGGGACTCGTATCGGGTCAGGTTCCATGCTCAACAAGTTATGCATCAATTTGATATTCCCTCTTCTTCCTCTGAGCACACAGAAAATTAGCCTTTGCTTACCCTCTTTGGGTGTGGCAGACAGACAACGAGCAGGGCTTGGTACATAGTACCACTTTAGTTTGGGCATAGAAAAAGTGCAAAATGTAGTTACTGGGTGCCATATGCATAATGCAGCTTCCTGAGATTCTCAGTTTTCATTTTCTTTTTTTTTTTTAAAAGCCAGTTTCTAGTCCTCATGTTTTGTGAAGATATGCTCAGAAGAACACAGCAAAACCTGATAAAATCTCCAGCTAGTGCGGGTGAATGTCAGCAACCAGATATATGGTTCAGATCATTGCATAGTTTTTTTTTCCTTCTTGAGCAGCAAAATGAATGATGCCAAATCATTCAAAATAATGGCAAAACTATTCAAAATTTGCATTTTTAACGCTAGCCACAGAATTCAAGGTTGTTTGGGGGGGGGGTTGGCACAGAATTTAGAATTATTATTTTTTAAAAAGCAGAGAATACGAACACTCTTGGCTACCAAGTTAGCGTACCATGAAAAGGTTGTCAAGAACAAAACCACACCCAAAACTTTGGATCCATTTTGAGAGTCTGCTTTGGAGTAGGAGCAAATGAGAAGTCTAGCTCAAAAAGAGTGTTTTTGGAAGGAAGAACCCTAAAAAAGAAGGAACTTTCCCTGTCCTGTATCTTACCTGCAGGTATCGCAAGAAAGGAGCCCCTGAAAGGTCATTATGCTACAGCCTTGAACAAAGTGCTTCACCAGCTCCAGATCGGAAATGTACCTGTGTCCACTGTTTTGTAAAGTGTTAATTTTGCTTTGCAAAATGTAGCAAAAGCAGCGTAAGTGCTGCCAGCATCCAGGCTAAGTGATATGTACAGGCATCCCCCAGTATCCTCAGGGAATACCTCCCCCCCCCTCCTCAGATACTGAAAACCACGGAGAAGGGGGAATCCTATCTCCATGACCCATTGTTTTAACCAAACAATCAGACATGCAGCCTCTCGCTATTACTGTAGTCCTCTTGCTTTGACAGACAAGCAAGCAGGCAGGCTAGAAGGGAGAGTGACTGTTAACTTCCTGCTTCCTATTAACAGTCCCTCTCCCTTCTAGCTTGCCTGTTAAAGCAAGAGGCAGACGTAATTGCAAGAAGCTGTGTGATTAAAGCAAGAGACATTTCGTGCAATTGTTATGAACATAAAGATAAGGGGAGCAGGGGCAGTGGGAAACCACGGATATCGGGGGGACACCTGTATATGGCATGGGGGTGTCAACATACTTCTATTGGCAAGCAAGGAGAAAAGGACCTTTGTCCACCAAGTACCAAGAAGGTCTTTTGGAAGTTGTAGTCAACACTATTCCCAGGTCTCCTTAGAATGACAACCAGCTGGAATCGTACTTTGTGAACAAAAAAAGCATTTGGCTACCCATTGTCGGAAGCAGGCTGTCAGTCCAGCTGGAGTCTTCCTGCTACAGGCAACCGAAGCCAATGATGAGCTCCAACTCAAGACTCGGGTCTCCGCAGGATAGAAAATGAGGCTTGGATCAGTATGAAAAGCTAGAAACATTTCTATACTGCTGCATTTCTGCAGTATCAAGATTTCTGCCCCCTTTTCAACTCTTCTAAATGACCCCCAGTGGCTGCTACTATCTCAATCTCACACTGGCTGCAGCCAGAATCCTGCCAGGCTACCCCAAACACTCTGAATCGGCACAACATAGGCACATCACATGATTCACATCACAGGAGGAAGGGCTGAAGCCCAGTGGCAAAAAAGTCCTAAATTCAATCTTTGGCACCTCCAGGTTGGGCAGAAAAAGTTCTTCCCACCAAAACCCTGTAGAGTCACTGTGGACAATACTGAGCTGGACAGAGCAATGGTCCGACTCAGTTGGAGACAGCTTCCTATGTCACAAATAAAATATTTGCAGGATCAACAAGACGTCAGTGGCCTTGGAGCAAACCTGAAATGCAGACCCCTGATCAGAGAAACCATTTTCCCCCAGAGGGGTCTTTGTAATTTTGAGTCATACTACAGATCATGAGAAGTGGTCTCCTAAGGCACATGCTGGGATCTGTAGGTGAGCTTTCTTTATGTGTTACTCTCACCATTGCAGTGGATGGGTAGGCAAATGCCAGCAGCTCAGCTCTCTTCCTCCACATAGCACAGCTTCCATCCTCATGCCCTTAGACCCGTTTTCTCCCTGCAACATTGTCTAGTCTCCAACAAAATCAACCTGGAGGACACTATTGCAAATTCTGAGAGTCCTCAAATGGTGTAGCAAGAGGAAAGAAATTTAGGACAAGAGATCTGCTCAAGTGTCCTGTAACAGGAATTAGGGGTTCTGATCTGAGAATGGAGATTTGAACAACAGAGGCTCAGTTTGGAGGATTAAGAACGGGTTTCAGGCCCACACACTCTTTCCCCTGCCCTTTCCTGGTTTGCTGGGCCATCCAAATCAGACAAGGAGTAGCTATGGTTAGCACTAACCTCCGAACTGCTATTTGGAACCACAGTTCAGTTTTCAGGTCTGTGCTAAGCATAGTCTGTTTTGGGCAGCATGGCACACTGTGGTCAGGACCAGCCTATCCATGAGGCCAAATAAGATAGTCTTAGGCACAGGATTGATTTGGGGGTGCCCACCTCTATTGTTCCTCTCCATTTCCCGGGATTTGAAAAAGGAAGAGGGGACTAGAGCAGAAGAAGTGTGCTGCTAGAGGGTCTTCATGTCTCTGATACTCTCTAGCCTACCACTCTCTTCTTCCCCATACTTCCTCCTCTTCTGCATTCTCCTCTTCCTTTTTTAATCCAAGGAGCAAGGAGGTGAGTCAGTATCTAGCATCCTCCCCCAGGCACCAGGAGGTTTTGAGCCAGTTCTGACTCGGGCAGGAGAAACTGCCAAATAGAGGAGAGGTCCAACATGCAAGAGAGGAAAGCCCCCCAGCACGTTGTTGATCTAGTCGGACCATCATTCAGACTCAGTCAGAGAACGTAAGAAGCAGTGAGTGCTCACACAGAGGCTGGATAAGGATGGTGTGTGGCGGAAGAGGTGGCCCTTACTGTTCTATATGGGTGAAATCATAGCAGAAGTTTAAATTACTCGGGGGCTTCGGGACCACTGGTGGGGCATCTGGGATGGGAATGTTCTCCAGGTCCAGCATCCGCAGCTTGAGCTCCATCGACAGCAAGATATCAAGGTCGCTCTGGGTTCGCTCGCTCATCATCTCCCGGCCCAGAAGCACATTCAGCCCATCTGTCCACAGGCAGAACTGAAGAACAAAAAAAAATTATTTCCTTGTCTCACCCGTAACTCCCAAACTCTAAATCAGGGGATCAAACTCGTTTCAAATAGTGGGCACCTGCTGAGGGGTGGAAGTGACATCATTAAGCAGGAAGTGACATCACTAAGCAGATGACGGCCAGAAATAAGCACTTTGTCATCACATAGAAACTCATTAGCTCACACGTTCTGCAGCAGCTTCAGAAACAGACATTCATCTGCTTGACAACCCATTGAGGGCCACATGATTATACCTCTGAAGTCCAGCTCCCTTCACTTTCCCACCTTTAAAAACAAAATCCAAAATCCTCCATTCTCTTAGGAGTTTATCTGTGGCTACTCACCTCGTACCGTGTTGGAGCAATGAAATTCAGATGCTCCCCAACGTCATAGCTGATGGAAAAGGCCAGGTCAAGGAGGTCCTGTGGGTGAGGGGAGGAAGAGAAATGGGAAAGGACTTCAGATATTCATTTTGGTTCTTGATCTATACAGCTCAGCAGTATTTCCACTGACTGGTAGGGATTCTTCAGAATTCCAGACATCATTTCCCAGTCTTACCTGGAGATTCCAAGACTTGAACCCTTTGGCCTTCTGCACTGAACTATGGCAGCCCTTCCACAAAGACTTAACTTCATCTAAGGAGCTCTGGCCAGCCTACATCAGTGGTTCTCAAACCTTTTAGCACTGGGACCCACTTTTCAGAATGACAATCTGTCCAGGACCCACCAGAAGTGTCATCACTGTGATACCGGAGCCTGCTGCTTTCCTGAGAATACAGCAATAAGTTGGGCTATTGCTCAGCCATTTTAATAATAATACTTAGTATTTATATACCGCCTTTCTAGGTCATTAGATTGTTCTTTTGACTTTATTCAAGGTGATTTACAGAGGCAGGCATTTCTAAACCCAAAAGGTTTTTATAATCACAAATAAGTTCTAATCTTACAAGAACTGCTACACTCAGATGACACTTTCAAGTGTCCCAACATTCATTTTCCAACAGCAAAGTGAATCAGAAAAGGAAAAAAGCCTATTTACAACCTTGACACAAGCAACCAACCACACAGCCTTTCCAGCATCCCCTATTTTCAATCTGGCTGCTCTAGGTGCTTCATGACCCACCTGAAATTGGCTCGTGACCCTCTTGTAGGTCCCGACCCACAGTTTGGGAACCACTGGCCTAGACAGAGCTTCCACTTTCATCCTCACAACCATCCCGTGAAGCGGGTTAGACTGAGAAATCACAATTGGTCTGTTATGTAGACAGGAGGGTAGCGAGGAGTTAAACCTCAGCTAGAGCTGGAGGGGTGGAGCTACGTCACCCGGTGAACTTTCTAGCCAAGGGGCTGGGGATCTGAACTCCAGTCTACCCAATGCACCCCAGGATCTCTCCCCCATCAAAGCGGATGCCGGCACACAAGGAGGCAATGTGGCTTAGGTGCAGGATTCCCTGGGAAGAACATGTGGCCACATTCACCACTGGATTGGCTCTCATTTCCTTGCCTGAGTTTTCAGTTCCTTATCCAGCCTGCTCAGATTTGCTTCTGAGAGCTACTGTCTCGATCAGCAGGTGCCTTTGCTTTCTAGCCACTGACAAGCAAAACTGCCAGGCCTTCCTGGAGACAGGCACCAAGCCATGCGTTCCTGAGGTATGTGGCACTGCAGGCCGTGCCCTCGTCACCAACTCCTTGATGCAACATCACTTAAGGCAATCCTGGCTCTAGAAACCAAGCTAGCCGCCAGCCTGGAAGGTCACGTGACAGACGGGATGCCCAGTGATGTCATGCAGGGGGTACGCGAGTACCGGTTTCTAGGATTACAGCTGGCCCCGCCCATTCGCCCGCCCACTCATTGACTCCGCCCTCTGCAACGTTTGAATTTCCTGCATGTTTGAGTTGCCTGCATGCTCTCAGAGCCAGGCAGGCAGGCAGGCAGCGAGCGGAGCCTTTCCTTGCCACTGAAAAATGAGTTGCTCTGGGGTTTTCACATGATGCCAGGCCTCCTTAACATGTTCTGGGGGTGCTGTGGAATACTGTTGCAACTGTTGGGTCAGTTTAAAATCATCTGAGGCCTCAAAAAGGGCTTTTTCATGTCACTTCCTGCCACGACATCACTTCTGGCTTATGACGTCACTTCCGGTGGGCGGGTCCCGACATGTGCCAATCAAAAGTGAGTACCTGATATTAAATCATTTAGATGACACCACTGGGGACGCCCCAACTTGCAAGCAGGAGACAGGCTGGGGCGCAGATTTACCTTGTTCTGCTTGCCAGAGCTTTTTTCCTTGGTGTGCGGACAGTCCCGGCCAATGAGAAGTGCTTTCATGTCTGCCACAGGAACTGTGGAGAGAGGGACGCTCAGATCAACTTTCCGTTGAGTTGCAGACCAGGATATACCACGGTCCTCCTAATCCGCGGGCTCCTCACCCATGGATTTCACTTAATAAGGGTGATGAGCCCACGTCTGAAGGTCAAGGAGGTTAAGAACCTCCCAGGTGGGACCAGAGACGCCTTCTGGTTGCATCTGGGAGGCATCCGGTTGCATGAGAATCAATCAATCACTAGTATTTATATACCGCTTTTCAACACAAGTTCACAAAGTGGTTTACAGGCAAATAGTAATAATAAAGCTAAATGGCTCCCTGTCCCAAAAGGGCTCACAATCTAAAAGAATGGAGAACACCACCAGCAACAGCCACGAGAAAGACACTGTGCTGGGGTGAAGAGGGACAATTGCTCTTCCCCTGCTAAATATAAGAGGACACCACTTTAAAAAGTGCCTCTTGCCCAGTTAGAAGGCATTAACACTCCTGTCAATTCACTGCCCATGTGTTTCCAGGAGATTTAAAGATCTAACACTTCCTCAGAGTGGGCTCTTGTTGGAATCCTGAATTCTTGCATTTGTGAGAACAGGGAACCAAGCATTACTAACAGTCAAATACAGGTCTGAATGTAAGCACAAGTTCAGTAATCACCTTGTTATCAACATACAACCTTGTTATCAACCCGTACTCTTAGATCATCTGGAGGGGCCCTTTTGACTGTGCCGCCACCAGGAGAAGTGAGAGGGGTGGTGGCCAGGAAGAGGGCCTTCTCGGTGGTGTCCCCCCAACTTTGGAATACCCTCCCCTTAGAATTGAGAACTGCTCCCTCTCTGTTAACATTCCGGCGGGGGCTGAAGACCTTTTTATTTCAAAAAGCTTTTAATTGTTGACAGGTCTGGCGGGCTGGCTGGTTTATTATATTTTATGATCCACTGGGTTTGTTGCTTTTAAATTGTACTGTTGGTGGTTTTAATTGTTTTATTGTATTGTTTTTTATATTGTTTTTGAAGTGTTTTTAATGTTAGTTTTTATATTTTGTAAAGCCGCCTTGAGCGCCTTTAGGCAAATAAGGCGGGGTATAAATCTAATAAATAAATAAAAATAAATAAATAAATATACAAGGCTTTCTCCTGGCTGAGAACAATGGTTTGAGTGGGGGTTTTGTGCTCTCAAAACCTTTGCGCTACTCACACCTAATGTTTCACCCACCAAAACCTCTTTTGAGAATGCCCACCAAAAATGTGGGTGAAATATTAGGTGTGAGTACTCAAGTTGTGTGCACATTTTCAAGGTGTGTGCATGTTTTCTTGAGACACCATATGAGATAATTACACACACACACACACACACACACACACACACACACACACACACCAAGCTTGCAGCAACTTTGCAAACAACTTACAATTCCACCAACCATAGTGGCTGAGAATAATGGTGAAAAGCTCAACAAAAACCTGGGGGGAAACCAAATCTGGTAGAACGCTTGTCATAATGAAAGAGTTTAATGAAAAACATCACAATGAAAGGACTAAGTGAACCTCAATCAATCAATCAATCAATCAATCAATCAATCAATCAATCAATCAATCAATCCCTACTATTTATATACCACTTTCCAACACAAAGGTCACAAAGTGGTTTACAGGCAAATAATAACACTGAAGTTAAATGGCTCAAGGGGGAGGAAGTTTCAGAGCCCGGGGCCGTGATCAAGAAGACCCTGTCACACATTCCTATGCAGGGCCTCTGGATGCTGACCTTAGTGGACAAGCAGATTTGAATGGGGAAAGGCAGTCCGTGCACACAGAAGCACTACACACTCAAGAGAAGTTCTTAGATCTAGATACCCGCTTGGGCTCTGGGAATCTCTTACCTGGTAGAGCAAGCAGTCTGCTATGTGCGTGGGATGGAGTCACTTACCTTTCTCTTGCAGACTCTCAATAGGGGGACTTTCTGAACCCTCTTCAACATCTCCATAGTGCAGGAACTTGTGATTGGGAGAAAGGCGGCAGAACCAGAGCTTATCTGCCAAAGAGAAAAAGCAGCGTCTGAGTGTATAAAACAGGACCTTTCCAAAGGAGTCTCCCTTGCATTGGCCGTTGGAACAAACTATTCCAGTGGTTCCCAAGCTTTTTAGCCTTGGGTAAAGGTTTCCCCACGACTGAATGGTCTAGTCATGACCGACTGTAGGGGGCAGTGCTCATCTCCGTTTCAAAGCCTGTAGAGCCGGCGTTTTGTCCGAGGACAAGTTTCCATGGTCATGTGGCCAGCATGACTATACGCCGTAGCACACGGAACACTGTTCCCTTCCCACCGAAGTGGTCCCTATGTATCTACTTGCATTTAGGTGCTTTCAAACTGCTAGGTTGGCAGGATCTGGGACAAGCAACAAGAGCTCACCCCGTCGCGCAGTCTTGAACTCCCAACCTTCCAGTCGGAAAGCCCAGCAGCAGCAGTTTAACCTGCTGCTGGACCCACCCCCCAAAAAGTTTACCACCCGCTCAAGCCTCTGTGGCTATAATGGTGATTGGTGCTCCCCCCAAGTATCAGGTTGTTTAACCCTTGAGGCACCTAGCCTAATTTGCCTTATCAGTTTTACAACCCACCAAGAACTTCTTAGTTCAGTATTTTTACACAGCCTTTTGTCCTCATCTTGCTTTGGTTTTGTCCTCATCTTCCATGGTTTTGCAATGGGCGCAGTCCAAGAATGCCAGCTTGCATTCTGGAAGTGTCATTTCATTATGTCATAAAGACAGCACTTCCTGCCTGATGATATCATTTTCAGCCAAGACATCACTACATCGCTTCTAGATTAATGACATCACTTCTGGTGGGTCCCATGTCATTTAGAATGACATAAGTGCCATTCTAAAAAGTGCATCCCGGTATTAAAACATTGGTGACCCACTGCCTTAAGACAACCACCCTAATATTCAGGAGCAGTGCTCCCCTCCTGTACCCCAGGAGGTCCCTGCAATGTACCTTGCCTGCGCCGGCTGCTGATTTTGCGGAAGAGGGTTCCCTCGGAGAGGTGTAGGAGCCTCTGCTGTTGGATCAGCTTCAGGAGCTCAGGTTTCAGGCGCTCCTTCAATTCCCTGGGACAAAAAACAAGAAATACTGACACGGGTTCCTAACACAGACCTCAGACCCCTTTCCCCTCTTTCACCTACTCCCCGAACATCCTCTACTTCAGGAGGTCCCCAAAATACAGCAACTGGGGGCCACGTCTGGCCTGCCACAAGATTTCTTGGCATCAACTTGGTTTCTTTGTCGGAGCATTTGCTAACGTTTGACATTTTTGCTCGTTTTGCTGTCCGTCATTTTGCAGTCCAAGCATGGCATTGTTTCCGTGTCACATTCCCCTCCTGTTCTGAATCAGATCGCGCTGATTACAAAACAAGATCCAAGGAAAACCTGCTCATTTAAACATCGTTCATTTATTTATAAAACTGATTTTTTTTGACCCATGAAAATTCGTAAGATATTAATACTGAGCTGAATTCAGTAGTAGTGTACTGAAAGGTTGGAGACCCTTGCCCTACGCCAACACTTCCAAAGAGCAGAACTAGAGCAGTCCCTTTCTCCCCTCCTGTGACTTCATCTCAACCAGCGGCATCATTCACCCAGTACATTGGGCGGGACTTACCTTTGAGCGGCAGTCCGCCCGTTGTGTCACGCCGCGTTCCACTGCTTTCCCGCCCGCCGGGATGGGCAGGAACGCGGCGGAACGCGGTGACGCAACGGGCGGACTGCCGCTCAAAGGTAAGTCCCGCCCAGTGTACCGGGTGAATAACGCCGCTGATCTCAACTCCAATCCTATCCTATGGAGAGGCTTCTCCTCCAAGGATTTTGCCTGGTTCCGCCTCCACCACAGCAGAAGCCAATCAGCAGGTCCTTCCAACTCACAGGACAGGGGCGGCGAGAATCTCCTCCTGGTGCATCCGTTCTGTCTGCCGGAGACGCAGGATTTCGCTGTAATTCAGGGCGTTCACGCGGCTTTTGAAGAGCTCCAGCGAAGTGGGCCTGAGGGTCAGGGTCCGCATGATCTGCTCCCGAACCACCTGCATCACCTGCAGGAGCCACAGACAGAGGTGGGGTTTCCCTCGCCAACCCCTCCTTCCACAGGACTCTCTCTCTCTCCTGAGCCCTTGAAAGCCTCGTCCCCAAGCATGCTCTCACAGCAAATTGGTGGAATTTTCTAGGACATAAGCTTCAAAAAGGAAGCTGCATACGGCACTTAGCATCAGTGCCCATCTGGAAGGTTTGAGACAGTTGCATCAGGTGCTACATCCCTCTCCATCCCTTTCCTCCTCCTCTTGCTTCCTGGATTCACAGAGGGGACCAGAGCAGAAAAGGAACACCCCCCCTCTGCTCTACTCCCTCTTCCATCCCATTTTCCTCTTTGAATTCAAGCAGCGGTGGTGGAGTAGATGGATAGTGACACTATTCCAGTGTTATTCAAACTGTGGGTTGGGACCCACTTGGTGGATCGCGACCTGATGTCGGGTGAGTCGCAGAAAGCTGGGAGCAGCCATCTCGGAAGCTGCAGACCTTACTCATGTTATATTCCCTTTGTGAGTGTTGACTTTACAAATGAGGGATTTTTTTTTAAATTTTGTTTTCAGTTCAGTGCTTTTACATCATATTCTGCTTTCTGCCAGGGATGTTTCATGGTTGTACAATTGCTGCAGTCCAAGAATGCCAATTTACATTTCAGGAGTGTCATGTTATTATGTTACAATGACAGCACTTCCTGTTTGATGTTACTTCCTGCCACATCACTTCCTGTTTGATGATGTTACTTCCTGCCACATCTCTTCCTGGTTAATGGCATCACTTCCGTGGGTCCCGACACATGTGCCAGTCTAAAAAGCTTGAATACCACTGCTCCAGTCAATCACTCTCTTCTCCTCTGCACTCCCTTTTCCACTCCATTTCCCTCTTCAAATCCAGGGAAGCGATGGACCAAGGGCATAGGTGGACCCTCTATCCCAACATTCTTCTCCAGCACCCTCTACTCAAGCAAGGCCTCACCTTGTCAAAATCTTCCTGTGTGGCCCGCATCTCCTTCCAGGTCTTGTTCAGCAGCTGGATGCAGATGCAAAAGAGTTCTTCGAAGAAACGCTCTTGGCCAAAGAACATGGGGTAGAAGGCCTGGGCTGTCTCGGAGCCTGTCACAACAGAACAACACAACCCCTGTTGTTGCTTCTGCTTTCTGCACACCCGACTTGGAAAGGCAACCTCCCTGGGGATTCCCACTCTAATACACCTTGCCCTTGTTTCTCCCTTGGAGGCAATTCCAAAACAAGACTAGGAGAAGCGAGGGGATTCTGGCAACAGTAGGGATGGGCAACATTAGCTCAGAAACATCCCTCTATCCTCCCAAGCAGCAGAGAGCTGCATGAACAATGCCCAAAGTCATTCTCGACACATGGAACCCTCTCCCATATCCAGAAAGACTAGCCAGCCACAGAACCATGCACCTTTTTTTTCTTCCTCCCAAGCTTCAGGCTTTAAGTGACACCCCCATCAGATCACTCCCTCCCCTGGACCGGTTATCAGAAACGGGAGGCTTGCTGCATTCTGCGCAACTTGGATTGCCCACCAAGAAGATCTCTAGAACAGACCACAACACAGCAGCCTCCACCCCACAACGCCGAAGCATTCGCTATGCATCAAGGAGTGCGGGAAAACTACTCACAAGGTTCCCCCACGTGAAGGATCTCACAGAGCATGAAGGCGAGCTGGATGCTACTCCGGGCAAACGGGCATTCGTGTTTGTCTTCTCGGCTGCTGTTCTCCAGAATGAACTACGAGAAAAAGGGACAAGTCGGTATCCTTGGGCCAGGTTAGGGAGCATCACAGCTGCTAAGCGAAAGGGTTAGTTTGCAGCTAAGAGAAGGAGGGGCATCCCCCC
>JAJKFI010000011.1:7084543-7198419 GCA_029204185.1 Lerista edwardsae | reverse complement strand
AGAGAGAGAGAGAGAGAGAGAGAGAGAGAGAGAGAGAGAGAGAGAGATGCGGGTGCCCACACAGAATAATGCATGCAAGGTGCTATGTACATCTGAAAGTGATTCCAGTAAGCATGTGTGCTGCCTTCTGCCAGATCCCTTGGGCCATGTGGCTCAATCTGCACTGGCTGCAGCAGTTCTCCAAAGCTACGCATAGATGTGGGCAAGTAGACTCAATCCATAACTCTTTGTTGGAGGGAAAAATTGCCTTCAGAGGCAAAACCCCAGTTGTGTTGCAAGTTGTGTTGCACGTTTGTTGTAGAATGTGGTTATGCAAATGTCCCAGATACCTGTTAGCAATTGCAGGGTGTCTGTGGCATGCTGGTACTGAGCAACATGTGGCTCCGAATCGACACCGTTTTTAAAACGCTCTTAAAATGCGTATTTTAAACAGCTTGTTTGAGGCTAACATCTCTAAAAGGTGTCCTCCCACCCTCTACTATTCAGACTTCTGCCAAGTCCCGCCCCCAGTTGCGCAATGGGCAATCCGTCTCTCCTGCTCTTTGATTGGCAGGGCCAGCACACACTACGCTTTCTGTTCATTTATTCTGCTCAGGGGGCCACTGAGTGGCATTGCCACTTCGGGGTTTGAGCTGAGTCAGGAGTTGACACAAGCCAGAGTGGAGGAACTTTGGTTAACTGGCACCAGGCTTTGCTAGTCAGTGGCAAGAAAGGGATGGAATTGCTGAATCCACACAGTGTCCTGGTGACTGGATCCAACCGGGGCATTGGCTTGGAGATTGTCAGGCAGCTGGTTGGGAAAAGCAACCGGCCAGAATGGATCTTTGCCACCTGCCGGGACCCCGAAGGACCTCGTGCCCAGGTGAGCACCAGGGTGGAGCCAGCTGTACCTGGGATGCAGTGGCGTTCCTACCGGGGAGGGGAATGCTAAGTGTTGCAGGAACCTGAGCGCCTGTGCAATGCAGTTCCTCGCCTTCAGAGCTATTTGCAGCCCCTGGCCTACGTGCATTACGCATGGTGGTTGTGGGAGGCTGAGTCCTGGTTGTCCGCTCGCACGACAGCACGACACCTGCTTGCTAGCCTGGACTCAGGCACGGCGGGAACTGACCCCCAGGTGAGCTCGCTTTTTGCGCTTGGGGCAGGGAAGAGAAAGAAAAGGTGGCACCCACCTCTGCACGCCCTCCGGCAGCAGATAGCGTCAACTGCCCTGGCCACCACGAAGGAGGAGCCACGGGCATGCTGGCAGGCAGTGGTGGTCTTTGGGCAGGGCCCAATGTGGCAACATTGGTCCTATTGGCTTAAAGCCGTCCCTGCATGTTGCTCCTGATCAGAGGGATCACCTGGGCTGCTCCTTTCCACTGGCTTGACTGCTGTACTGCCAGGGAGGGGGCACACAGGCACGGTGGGCTGGTGGGCTGGCGGCCAGAGATGCCTGCATGCCTGAATGGGCCACCTGTCACACCTCAAAAGCAAGGCTGGGATGTAGAATCTACTTGCTCATTTGTTTTCTTTTGATTTATTTTGCCATGTAAACCGCTTTGTGAATTGCTTTTGTTGAAAAGTAGTGTATAAGCATCATCATCATCATAATCATCATTACTATTATTATTATTCATTAACTTATACACAGTCAAAATGATAAAAAGATCACAGATATCACAGACTGGTCTTTCGTTGGCAATTCAAGCTCTAACCAAGAGCCTAAGAGTTGTCCTGGTATCTGCGTAAGATGTATGATGTTTCCAACAGCGTAGTTTTTTGTAGGTCAGACGTTCTTATATTATTGATCTTCAAAGTTTCTAGATGTTTTTGTAGATTTTTTCAAAATAGATTCAAGTGCTCCGATGGCAATTGGCACTACTTCGGATCGTTTTTGCCATAATCTCCCAATTTCAATGGTCAAATCCCTATATTTTATGATTTTTTCAAGTTCTTTGTCTTCAATTCGGCTATCATCAGGTATGGCAATGTCTATAAGCCATACTTTTTTTTCTTTTCAACCACTGTTATATCTGGTGTGTTGTGTTCTAAATGCCGATCAGTTCGAATTCTAAAATCCCATAAAATTTTTACATCTGCATTTTCAACAACTTTTTCTACCTGATGGTCATAGTAGTTTTTTGATACTTCAAAATTATATTTTCTATTATTGTTGTTGTTGTTGTTGTTGTTGTTGTTGTTGTTATTATTATTATTATTATTATTATTATTATTATTAATCTGCCAGCTCTCAACTACATGGTGACCACGTATAATCATGTGTTGATTTCAAGCCATGCACATATACTATATGAAGCAGGACTCAGAGCAGAGTGGCTTTGCTGGGAGAATGGCAGGTGAATTCTCCATCTCGACAGGTGAATGAAACAAAAGAAGAGTGTGCTGGCAGATTCTGGAACAGGAGAAATGGAGAGAGGCTGGAACAGGAACAAACAGAGAGAGCCAGCCAAGAGCCAGGGTGCCTTTCAGAGAGCAAGGCTGCCAGCTGGGGAACTACCGTAGCCTGTGGCTGCTTTCAGGACTGTGCTACTTTACTCCGTCCAAGTGCTCCAACCTGTGTATTTGTAAATAAAGCCAGCATTGCACTGTAAATCTCCAGTGCTCTCCTCCAGCCAAAACTCAGCAAGTGCTGCAGCATCTGGGAAATCTCACGTCTTGTGGAAGTGGTGCATAAGCACATAACAATATTCCAAATAACGAAACTTGGATTTTCATGGGATTATGATTTCTTCGGACAGCAGCTTTCTTCCACATAGGGGTTTTCCCCAGTGGTGGGATTCAAATAAATTAACAACCGGTTCTATGACATCATAGCCAGAGCCAAAAAACCCCCGAAGCCAGCCGAGGTAAGCAAGTGGGCGGGGCCCGGCCATTTAACAACCGGTTCTATAGAACCTGGGCGAACCCCCTGAATCCCACCACTGGTTTTCCCCCTTGTCCCTGAGGACTCCCCACTCAGAACAGGGCTGTCCTCAAGCTAAGGCATGTGTGGAGCACACTTTTGTAAAGCTGTGACAATGCGAGAGACTCATCTCCTGGTGAAACTGGAAACCAGATAGGACTTCACTCCCTCCTGCTCTTCTTCCTCCCACTCCCATCTCAGACTGTCCAACCTCCAGGTCGTGCTATTCTATTGTCTCTGGCTTTTTGCTGTCTTTCAGGTGTTGAAGAATTTGGCTGCCGAGCATCGAGGACTTGTGGTCGTCCCACTGGGTATGTGCTTGCTCCCCCTTCCCAATTCCCTTGCATCTCCTTGATGGGGATGGAACCTGAGAGTAAATATCATTTTTTGCACAGAAACTCCCTGCTGTTCCTCGTTTCTAATTATCAAACACTCTTTCCAAAAATTCATCCCTGCAACATGGTTAGAGCGAGAACCATGAGAACAAGAGAACCATCAAAGCAAGAGAACAAACATGCCAGGCAGATAAATCAGAGGGACAAGCTCCTTTGGTCAGTATAAACTCAGGAATGCCAACGGCTGGCATGCACCATGAGCACACTGGCACTGCAGTCATTAAAAAGGTCCAAAGTACAGCACAGGGTTCAGTGAACGGTCTGCCAAGGCACCAGGAACTAGGAGCTGTTCAGGGTCAGGGGAAGGCTTTGTAAATCAGAGTATGGAGTTTGCTGAAGGGACCAGCAGTTGCTTCCCCAGGGCTCTCACTGTCCCTGTAAGTCCCACACTTCTGGGTTTGACAACACCATGCAAGGAACACAGAGTTTTGGGGTCCAAGACAGCAATCTGAGTTGCACCATCCCTGATAGTGGTTGATTTGCAGGTGCAGGATTTCACTGGGAGACTTTCTGCATTGAGCCCAGTCCTATCCTCTGCCAGCACCTTTAGACTGCAATCAGTAATGGCATCTAAATGATTTAGCAACAGGTACTCACTTTTGATTGGCACTTGTGTTGGGGCCCACCCACCGGAAGTGAGGTCATAGCCGGAACCCAGGAACCCCCTAGGAACCGCCGTGCCTCCTCGGTAGGCCACGTGGCGGCCCGTGAGAAGGCTCGGGGGTCCCAGGCCTTCCCTGGGGCCGTCACGCGGGCTACCGATTCCCCCCCAGGAACCGCCACACCTCCTCAGGAGGGAGCCCCAGGCAGCCTACCTGCTCATGCTGCTGCCGCCGTCGATCTCCCTCGCTCCGCTGCCTGCCTGCCTGGCTCTGAGAACGTGCAGGTAACTCAAATGTGCAGGCAATTCAAACATTGCAGGGGGCGGAATGGAGCGCCGACGGAGTCGACGAGTGGGCAGGCGAATGGGCAGGGCCAGCCCTAATCCTAGGAACGGGTACTCGCGTACTCCCGCGTACCCTCTACATGACATGTCTGACTGCACTTCTTTCCACACATTCTTGGAAGTCAGTCTCATTGAACATAATGGGACACACCTTTGAATAGGCATGCATAGGATTATACTGCAGGCACGGAAACAAACCAGCAGCCAATGCAGTCAAAGGAGGAGGAGCCGAACAGTGTCAAACCCCGTGAGCCCCCATGACCACTCAGGCAACCCAGTTCTGCACTCATTGCAGTTTCCCATCAGTCTTTGAGGGCAGCTCTGTGCAACCATCATGCATTTCTCTCTGCTGCTGCTGCAGATGTTTCTGACCCATCAAGCGTCGAGGCTGCTGCAGCCCAAGTCACTGAGCGGCTGAAAGGGGCAGGGTTGAATCTGCTGATCAACAATGCCGGGATTGGAAAACCAGGTGTTCTGGGATCGGTGGCACCGGAGGACATGGCAGTGGTATATCAAACCAATGTCGTAGGGCCCCTAACGGTCAGCCAGGTAAGGGCACCCCCTGCAACTCATCAACTTCCAGAATCCTCAACAGTTGGCCTTGTTAGCCTTGCCATTTTCCTGCCATGCCTTGAACAGCTGCATGTCAGAAACTCAACACATCAGCTTTCAAGTGAAGTGGTTGGGAAAAACTGCACCTCTTGAACCTGCATGAACATAAGAACTCTGTTGGATCACGCCAGGGCAGTGGTGTGGCTAAGGCATCTGCTACCCGGAGTCAAAGAATATTTTGTAGCCCCACCTCCATGACAAAAGTCAAATGTAATTAAGAGTGCAATCCTAAACTGGAGTTAGGCCGGCATAAACTAAGCCAGCAAAGTTTGGCCAGCACAAGGGCCACCATAAAGCATTTTTGGACCACTCTCAGAGTCCGGGAGGATGGCTCACATCTGTGTGCTGGCCTCTCTGACTCTGAGAGTGGTACAAACATACCTTACGGAATCCCTTGTGCTGGCCAAATTTTGCTGGCTTAACTTATGCCGGCCTAACTCAGTTTAGGATTGCGCCCTAAGTAAATAAAAAGGTTTTTGGTTAACTTTTGGTTAAAAAGGTTTTTGGCCCCTCTAAAGCTTGTTGCCCAGTGCAATTGCTATGCCACTGAGCCAAGGGCCCATCTAGTCCAGCTTCCTGTATCTTACAGTGGCTCACCAGATGCCTCTGTGAGCTCAAAGACAACAAGGTACCTGCATGCTGTTGTTACTCCCTTGCATCTGGCATTCAGAGACAAGACTACCTCTGAAACCCAGAGGTTGCATATGGTCATCCTGGCCTGAAACTTGGAGTGTCCTCCATATACCTGTCCAGCCTTTGTGGATGAACCACAAGAGGGCTCTGGAACATCACTGGCAAATAACTGCTGGGCTAACATTTGCATTCACATCATGGCTGGGAGGGAGATGATTAGTGCCCAGCCCAGCCCACAATTGTGCAGCTTTCTTTGAGTCTTTCCTTCTTTTTTCCCCCTCCAGGCATTTCTGCCCTTACTAAAGAAAGCATCTCGAGAAAGTAACCAGAAAGGGATGAGCTGCAGCAAAGCAGCCATTGTCAATATATCCAGTGTAATCGGCTCCATCACAAATGTCGTTGGGTGGGAATTCTTTCAAAGCGTTCCTTACCGCTGCAGCAAGGTATGGACAGACCAGGAGTGCAAATGATGCAGGGTTAGCATTAAAGGATGATGTTTGACAAAGGGCACAATCCTAACTTGGAGTTAGGCCAGCACAGTTAAGCCAGCAAAGTTCGCCTGGCACAAGCGTTACCTTAAAACGGTCCAATTGGTTTCAGCTGCTGTATCAAATTGTGGTGCTTTGTTTCACTTTTAATTGTGACCCATTTGTAAATTAATTTTGAAATGTGGTATACACAATTCATGGATAAGCTGGTTAATGCAATAAATAATATGAAAGAGGAGCCTCTTCACCATGCACACAGCTAATTAAGGACAGGAGCCTGGCTTCTTGGGGGAGGAGGAAGAGGCTTTTAAAATGGCAATGCATTGCAGAAGCTTGGAATTGCTTTTATTTGATCACTTCGAAAATAAAATAAATACTGTGCAGTGTGAATCTTTGTTTAGGGCAGTATGTACCCTTCATTACATTTCCCGATGTGCACGTGCACATAATGTGAGCTGGAGGTGTCATTCACTGCCCTGTTTCTGCTGTGTCTCCCTCCCAGGCTGCTCTGAACATGCTCACCCGGTGCATGTCGCTGGGATTTGCCGAAGACGAGATCCTGTGCGTAGCGTTGCATCCTGGGTGGGTGCAGACAGACATGGGAAATATGGTGGTAAGTAATTAATGGCGGAGTTTCACAGTCAAGATAGAGGCTGTCACAGGGGCAGTCCAATCCTCCACTCACAGCTCTCTCGCGCATTGGCCAAGCAAACGCAGCTGCAGACATTCCATATGGCACACAGCGGAGGCCAAAATGAAGGAGGTCCCGGTGCACAGACCAGCACAAGTGGGCACTGGATCTCCATGCAAGGAAGACGAGGAAGAGGACACTGGGCAGTAAGAAAACTTACGAGGAGGAATTTCTAGGTGGGGAAGGCAGGGAGGTGGCAAAATGGTGTGCAGGGAGGGTGGATTGGGCCCTGGGGGGGCTGAGGTGGCTGCAGAGGCTGCTGCTGGATCCTATCACCCCTCCCAAGCCTTGGAGTCTAACACGGGTCTTCTTGGTTCTGCACCTGCTAAATAGTAGAGTAGACCCATTGGGAACACTGGAGTTCCAAGCGGGGTAAGGATACAGTGGTGGCCATTGAGGCGCTGTCGTACTCCACGGTGCCAGGGCAGCATACGATTGGGCCCTTATTCAGTTCCTCGGGCGGTCATGTAAATATGTCTCAGGACGGATAATGTACTAGTGGACAGGCATGTGCCCATGTCCACTGATGCAGTAGCCACGATTTCAGTTATCCATGGATACAGGAGTGCTTATTAAAAAGATAGGGGAACGTTAAGCAAACCTCTCTTTTTTGCCATGTTGCAGCAAAATATTGTGTATTTTATTTTTAACTAGCTTTTATGTACCCGGCTTCGCCCGGGTGTTTATATGTCCCATCACTGACCCCCCCCCCACTCACCAGGCATACAGATGGCCCATTTATATGTCCCATCCCTGACCCCCCACACACTCACATGTGTGCCCGGGTGTTTATATGTCCCATCCCTGACCCCCCCCCCTCACCAGCCATACAGATGGCCCTGTATAGGTTTCCTTGCGGGAAACGTATTTGCTGCTGTTTGTCTTCAGCTGTAAAGAGTTCAGTTGCTGCCTGAAGATTCCGCATGTCATTTGCATGTACTTTGCATCTCATCATGACATCATCAGAGCATCAGAATGCAGTGGCTCAGCCCATAGCCACCCATAGAGAACCACAAATTCGCTTGTACCCGCGCCTGTGGGGGTGCAAGCCATTCCAAAACCGTTCAGCGACGGTCTCAGGGGGCCAAGGCACCTGCGTGCCGAGTTTGGCGCGAGTCGGTCCAGGCGTTGCAGAGCCTAAGTGGAACATACACACATACACACATACATACACACATATGCTCTTCTTTATATATATAGATATATTAGACTTGATGCTGCCTGATATGTGATTGCTTTTGGGGAAATGTTACAGATCTGTACTTTTAACAGGTTGCTATATACATGCTTTTAATAATGGTAGTCACTTGGGGCTTACTCCTGGGTAAGTGTGGATAGAAGCCTTTGGAATGTTTAGGGATATTTTTTTAAAAAAACAAATCAGTAACTGCTTGGAAGGGTTAGCAGTGTTCAGTTTAAATACATTTTTAATTCTGATTTGTAAAATTTAATTAATTAAATTTTGTCTTAATTGATTTGGTCATATGGGGGTATGAACATTTTTTCCAGCTTGATGACGTCACTTCTGGCCATGACATCACTTCCAGCTTAATGACATCACTTCCAGTGGGTCCCAACAGATTCTAGAAAGGGGATCCCAGTGCTACAATGTTTGAGAACCACTGTGCTAATGAACTCCCTTCTTTCTCAGCAACAGACCCTGGAGGTACCAGCAAGAGGCCTTCTGAAGCCCTCAGAGGCAAGTGGTCTCCTGTCGTTCTGTTCTTTTTTCATCTCTTATCAATAGCGTGGCAAGCAGGGGTGTGGCAACCCAAGTTCCACCCCGGAACATCATGTGAGCAGGTGCCACATGAAGTCGTCCAAGATGGCAGCCGCCACCTTGGAAGAAGCCACTTGGCCCAGCTAAGCGCTGCAGCTTCTTCACTTTGTGCAATCCCTTCTGGCACCCATCTCTGGCCAAGTTGCACCAGAATGGGCTACCAGAAAGGAGTACATGAAAAAGTGGCAGCCTTGGTGGGCTAAGTGGTTTCGCTTCCTGGCAGATGTTTGGCTTCTGCCAAGCAGGTGTAGATCTCCGAGTAAAGCACTGTAATGAGAAGTTTTCAGGCATTCAGCAGACTTGGAAAGTCGGTCTGAAGAGTTGCTTGATTTGGTTTATGTGATGCTTGCATTAACTTTTAACCACCAAGCACTGACCCAATTGCAAAGATCTGCCACTTCTTCCAAGTGGTCCACATGAGCCTCTAGGAGAATGGCGTTCTGGACATGTGGAGCGGTTATTGAGAAGAGATTCCCGGCTTGTCTTTGACAGCTGAACTTGGATATTATGAAAGCTACTCTCAGGCGTTCTCTTCCATTTGCGGCCGTCCTTTGCACAGTTCCTGTGTCATTCACCTGTTCTCTTCTCCCCAGAAGTCGGCCCCAAATGCCGTGGAAGGGAACGTGCAAGAGATCCTGAGCACCCTTGGCTGTCTCTCTGAGAAAGACACGAACACTTTTGTGAGCTGGGATGGGAAATCTCTTGACTTTTGAAATATTCAAATATCCAGATGCCTCCCTGTCTGCATTATAGGGGAATCCCTTCCCATGGGTGATGCAGCTGCCTACTGAAGCCTGCAGAAAACATTGTACAAAATGCGGAAAACATCACTCCCGAGGAGTCTCTGGTGGCTGCTGCTGGATGTAGCAGTAGCCAATTGGCTACCGATGTGCCTGTGGTGCGCAGGCAGCCTAGGATAGGGCTGCAAGTCTTGTATCACCCACCAATTCCATCAGGATACAGGCCCCAGCACTCCCCATTACATGCCTTTGGATATCAACAATAGGAGCATTCACTTATTAAACTGCTTACCCAGATATAAGAATTGTTAGTACCTGTTATTTGCACTTTCCATTCAATGCAGGTTCAATCTGTGGATAGTGTACCTGGGTTGTTGATGGGTAAAAATGAACCCAGGTACAGTCTTTGGGTGCAATCCTAAACTGAGCGAGGCCGGCATAAGCTAAACCAGCAAAGTTTGGCTGGCACAAGGGCCACCATAAGGACCGCTCTCAGAGTCAGGGAGGCCAGCACAGAGACGTGAGCCATCCTCCCTGACTCCGAGAGTGGTCCAAAAACGCTTCATGGTGGCCCTGGTGCTGGCCAAACTTTGCTGGCTTAGCTTATGCCGGCCTAACTCCAGTTTAGGATTGTGCTCTTTCTCATGGAGTTGAGTGCTCAGGTACAGCCATTTGATGTCTGGATTCAGCATAACATATGAACACCCTTGCAAAATTGCAAAACAGCTCTGCCTGTGCTGACCTGAGCAAAGACTGAACCATGGAGAGAAAGATACTTGCAGGTTGCTGCTTTGCAGGCAAGCCTGTGCTATACTATTGAACTCTTACTACCTTGTTTCAAATTCACCCCATGCCCTCTGGGGCACCAGTTCATGTAATTTCACAGAAAAAGTTAATCGTCACCCCCATGGAGCTGTTGGCTGGCACAGCCAAAACCATCTGGATTATGCCTAACGGTGTGATATTATGTATGTTTTAAAAAAGGTAAAGTTTCCCCACGACCGAATGGTCTAGTTGTGACCGACTGTAGGGGGCGGTGCTCATCTCCGTTTCTAAGCCTGTAGAGCCGGCGTTTTGTCCAAGGACAAGCTTCCGTGGTCATGTGGCCGGCATGACTCTACGCCGTAGCGCACGGAATGCCATTGCCCCTGCTAACTGGGCAAGAGGCACTTTTCCAAGTGGTGTCCTCTTATATTTAGCAGGGGGAGAGCAATTGTCCCTCTTCACCCCAGCACAGTGTCTTTCTCGTGGCTGTTGCTGGTGGTGTTCTCCATTCCTTTAGATTGTGAGCCCTTTTGGGACAGGGAGCCATTTAACTTTAATGTTATTATTTGCCTGTAAACCGCTTTGTGAACTTTATGTTGAAAAGCGGTATATAAATACTAGTGATTGATTGATTGATTGATTCCCTTCCCACCGAAGTGGTCCCACCGAACTTGCATTGAGGTGCTTTCGAACTTCTAGGTTGGCAGGAGCTGGGACAAGCAACGGGAGCTCACTCCGTCATGCAGTCTTGAACTCCCAACCTTCCGATCGGAAAGCCCAGCAGCAGCGGATTAACCCGCTGCGCCACCACGTCCCCATGTACGTATGTTTAGCTGTAAGCAAATCTCACTGTGTTTAATAGGGCTTACTCCCAGGTGAATGTGCCTAGGCTCACAGACTGAGGGAGGGATTGAAAAGAAGGAAAAAGAAGGCCGTAGTGCTGCCAGCCCAGAGCTCAGAATGTATGCAAGGCCGTTTGTACATCTGAAAATGATTCGCTTCCTTCTGCTGAGTCAGACCTTTGGGCCATGTAGCTCCATTTATCTATGTATTTACTTGAAGAATGTATACCCTGCCTTTCCCATGCCAAAGGAAATGCCCAATGCAGCTTACAGAGAACATAAAAGTACAATGTAACCACAGTAAGTAAAACACATTAAAAACAAAAAACACATTTAACACGAACACAGAGAACGTTCAAAAATAAGGCAAGAGCGTGACGCGGACGGGACTCAGCCCATAATTTTTTCTTGCAGGGAAAAATGTCCCAGAGGCCAAACCCCAGTTGTGTCGTGCCGCGACTACATTCTAGAACGTGGTCACGCAAGTGTCCCAGACACCTGCCAGCTATTGCCTGGCGCCTGTGGCATACTGGCAATGAGCGACACATCACCCCTCCTGTGTCTAGATTGTTTCAGCAGCTCTTAAAATGCATTTTTAAAGGGGTTGTTCGAGGCAAACGTATTGACAGACTGCCAACGTCAGTCACTACAGCCAGTGATTTTATTTATTATTTACTAGCTTTTTGGTACCCGGCGTTGCCCGGGTAGTTATTTATCCCAAGATTCTATTAGACACGAAAAGGAATGAATTGTACCAATCAGCTCAGCCAATCGTTCCAGGCGTTCCAGCGGGGCATGGCGGACGTTTTCTTTCGCCCCCTTTCTCGCCCCCCAGGGGCCCGAACCTGGACTCCAACGGCGTGGGGAGCATCACCGCTCTGTGGTGGTGCTGTGGTTTTATTTCAGGATAGTGAAATAAACACCTTTCCGCTAGGTGTATACTTAGATACACCCTAGGACAGCTAACTCCTCCTGGCCAGCAAGCATTGTTTTGTCATCAGTTACCATCACACCATTATTACCATGTCATACCTTAGCTGACACTCCCCACTCCCCACTTAGGTGACCACTTTCATGTGGGGACTCCCCCGTACCCCCACCCACGAGGGCGCGAGGGGGGCCTGACCCCCACAGCGTTTGTCACCAGGTCGCAAGGTGTCTGCGTGCCACGTTTGGTGTCAATTGGTCCAGGCTTGCGGAGCCTATGCGGAACGTACACACAGACATGCACACAGACATCCTTTTTTTTATAGAGAGAGATTTAACTTGGGTTTTTTTCGTACCACTCTTCCTCCAAGTTGCTCAGGGAGGTGTACATGGTTCCTCCGCTCCTTTTCTCCTCACAACAACCCTGTGAGGTAGGTTTCATGGCTTTCACGTGTCACGTGTCAATGCTTGACGTGCGGCACCCAGAAGCAGCCCAAAACGGCCTCAACCTTTGCCACCCATCTGCCAGACAAGCTGAAGAAACCAAGTCTTTTGGGGCAACATGCCAACCTAACCGCCACATTCTTATTTTACTCCGAAGAGGAGGAAATGTCATCATCTGTTGTGTAAGTAAAGGACAGACTGGGAGCTTATTTGAGAACATGAAAAACAAAGTCATTTCGATATGTCCACAACCAAGACCAACACATGAGGAAATCCCTTTTCTCTCTGCCTCACAGCACTTTTGTCCCTCCAACCCCACACTGAGAGACACAACAGGGAATGATGTTTTTCCCCGCAACAGAAATAAAACAAGAGCTAGAAAAACCGTACTTTGTTCTAATGACAAACAGTTTACTTGGTGTTGGCTCATCATGGCCCCAGCTGTTTCAGGATGCAGCATTACAAAGCTCACAAGAAGATAAGATATAACAGAGAAGAGTGCCTCTAAGCATGTGCAGAGTTGATTTCCCTCATACCTCTAATCCTGCTGCCCCTGCCTCACTTTTTGCAATGTTCAACTTATGCTACCCAGCAAAAAGTCAGTTCTATTTTTTCTCTCTGGCAGTTCTTCCTTTACTATTTGTTTCTTTTTTAAAAAAAACAATAATATATTAGAACACATTAAAATCTATCAACACATTTAAAATCTACTCTATCGCATCAACCCAATTGTTCTGAATGAAATTATGACTCTGCAGCAATACTGAAAACATTTGCCCATCCCCTCCTTTTTCCTCATTCCATCTTCTCTGCAACTTAGCATACGTGTCAATTTTTAACATCATGGCCAATATTTGTTTAATTACCCAAGGCCAACTGGTGATATATTGTTTGCATCACCCATCCCCAGACTCTGAATTCTTGTACATTAACAAGTAACATTAGCTCAGTTTCTTCCTCTGAGTTTCTCTAAAATACCATCCCAGGATCGAGTGAAATCTCCATCCCAGGACTGGCTCAGCTATGAAGCCAACTGAGGTCATTGCCTCAGGCAGTGGATGCAGTGGCGGATCTAGGGGGCAGGGGGGACAAGAGCCCTGGGCGCCATCTTGGGGCCATCTAGGGGGGCGCCAGTGGCCCCCGCAACATTGTGTGGGTAGACCTGGGCTCTGGAGCCCAGGTCTACCCTTTGGGACCAGCCGCGAGTAGACCTGGGCACCCTCGAAGGGAGACCATGTCTACCCGCAGCCGTTTTTAATGGGTAGACCTGGGCTCCCTCAAGGGGAGCCCAGGTCTACCCGTGGCTGGTCCCAATGGGTAGACCTGGGCTCCCATGGGGGCGCACTTCTATTGGGTGCCCTGGGCGCCATTTTGACTAAATCCGCCCCTGAGTGGATGACTGGAAAAGCCCCAACCAACCAACCAACCAACCAACCACCCCCACTGCTTCTTTTTCTCCCCCACTCCTAGAATCGGAAAATCCTTCTCCACGATACAGTTTACACTCATGTCATGGCTGAAAGAGGCGTGTCCCATGGAGATTTTTCCTCCGTGTCTTCCTGTAGTTTGCCAAACAGCTTGGCAAAGTTGGTGTCCCGGAGCCCCCCACAGAAGCTCCGTGCAGCAAAGGCATAGAGGATGGGGTTCAGGCAGCTGCTTAAGAAAGCGAGGGCTCCGTGAAACTTTATTACAACATTAGCCTTCTCTAATAGCGCCTCTGCTGTGTCCGGGTGGGTGTGTTTCACCACCAGTGCTGAGATGATGACGAGGTTTAAGACGTGGTACGGGAGCCAGCATACGAAGAAGCCCACCACCACGGCTGCAATCAACTTCCCGGTCTTCATCCTCCTCCGGTGTCTCAGAGCTCGGATCTTTTTTGCCACGCAGGAGTAGCAGACGGACAGCACAGTCAAAGGGACCGCAAAGCCAAACGAGGTCTCCACGATGTTGCTGGCCAAGCGCTGCCCATCAGAGTAATTCAGTTCATCCGTGCACTCTCCTTCTGCCGGCTGGCTGGCTGTGAAGATCAGAATAGGACACGCGCATGCGGCTGCCGACAGCCACACGGCCAGCAGCGTCCAGTATAGCACACGGGGCCTCCGCCACTTTTGCGAAGCAAACGGGAGAACCACGACAGCAAAGCGGTGGAGGCTCATCAGGGTGATCAAGAAGATGCTGGCGTACACAGTCAAGTAGACAAGGTACCTGAGGAGCCTGCACACGACCTCTCCAAAGACCCAACTGCTGGCAAAGTAGTAAACCCAGAACGGGGCGGTCAGCAAGGCCAGTAGGTCAGCCAAAGCCAAGTTTAAGATGACAACAATGGTGAACGAGCGCTGGGAGAACTTGGTAAGGATTGTCCAGACCACAAGGCCATTCCCGGGCATGCCAATCAGGAAGCACAGACTGAGGAACAGGCTTGGAAATAGGTTGTCCTCTACCCATGGAGCTCCTGTCGCTGTGTTGTTCCACCATGGTGCCTCTGTGCTATTGAGGGGGGCCATTGAGTGTCCCTTGCAGGTCTCAGCATTTGCAAACTGTTGAGGAAACCCATGCCTTAATAAAACTCCAATGTGAAAGTGGAAATGACTGCATCAGTGGTGCCGTGACACAGCTAAAAGCATTACTCAGAAGAACCCCAAACTGCTCTTGGGGTGGGGGCTTCCCTTTTTTCTTTCACTAACTAGGGCTTCCCAGCCAGTCTGAATTTAGGCCCTTACCTAACAAACCTGCTGTTCTGGGTAGGACAACCACATGACTGCAGCGCATGACCTTTGGAAAGTTTTACTACTGTTGCCTAACCGTGCATGTGCTGAAGTCCTGTGACACTTCTTTGCCTGTGTGAGTTGTATGCAATGGATGTCACGCTACATACCATCGCATGCCATAGTTTTTGTGATTCAAGTAAGTTATCATGCACTTGGACCTAATTCATTCATTACATCTACCTTGTTATGTAATGCAAGTCTCTAGTCTCATACCTCATGCATCTGTGCACTGGCCTCCCTGACTCCTAGAGTGGCGCAAACATGTTTTATGGTGTGTTTGCAACACTCCTGGGCTGGCACGAGTGACTCGGGCCAGCCTAACTCCAGGTTAGGATTGCGCCTTTAGTTCCCTTGCCTTGGTTGGGGCTGAATTGTGGCTGCTTCAGTGCTAGAAGGTTGGACAGACAATCAAACAGGGGAGAAAACGTCTCCAGAAACCACTTTAGTCAGCCAGGCAGCAAGCCAGCCTATGCTGAACACTCCTGCAGGCCCTGTTAAAGTCTCCAGGGGTTAGATGCGGATTCCTGGAGCTCTAGGCCAAACCTGGAGAGTTGGCAACCTTATGTGTAGTGTCAAGAAGGAATCCCTATGGGCTCCAACGCCAACGACCACATCAAGAGATGTTGTTGTTGTTCAGTCGCTAAGTCGTGTCCGACTCTTCGCGACCCCATGGACCACAGCACGCCAGGCCTCCCTGTCCCCCACTAGCTTCCGGAGTTCGCCCAATTTCATGTTCTTCGCTTCGGTGACACTGTCTAACCATCTCATCCTCTGCCGCCCCCTTCTCCTTTTGCCTTCCATCTTTCCCAGCATGAGGGTCTTTTCTCAAGAGTCCTCTCTTCTCATGAGGTGCCCAAAGGATTGGAGCTTCAGCTTCAGGATTTGTCCTTCCAGGGAGCAATCAGGCTTGACTTCCTGGAGGATTGACCGATTGGATCTCCTTGCAGTCCAGGGGACTCTCAAGAGTCTTCTCCAACACCATAATTCAAAAACAAGAGACGTAGCTCCATTTTATCGAACAGTAAGAAACCAGCTTTTAAACTCCTTTTGCGAGGAAAGACAGTATCAGCGGAGGGAATGCATGCACAAAAGAAGAGTAATGCGCAGAAAAACCAGCTAGGGATCTGCAGTTGAGGAAACAAAGCAACCTCATGTTTCCCAAGCAGAGACTTAGTCATGCGCTCTCTTTGTGAAGGCCACAGACTGTGGTGGGAAGGCCACAGTGACTTCATATCACATGAAATATCATCACCTGCATCCAGCAAGGCCATTCCCCAGGGCCTGAGGTCAGTGAGGGAAGGAAGGAATCATGTTGTGTTGGTACAGCTGCCACTGTGGAGATACGGGAAGTTTCAAGCCAGTTTACACCCCAGTCTTCAGCTTGTTAGAAAGAGCTGCTTACATGAGATTCCATTTCCCAATTGTCTCCTGTCTAGGAACTGAAAAGATGGCTCTGCTCTCTTAGCTTCAAGCATGCTGAACCATCAGGTGCTCCCAGTGACAAATACATTGTGATCAATGCATTTTCTTGACAGCTTCCTTCTTACTACCTGGGAACATCTGGCCCGCAGCATAAAAAGGGTATTGGGCCAACCCAATATGTACACCTTTGGGGCAAATGAGCAACTTTGGTGATGCAATGGCCCAGGTGGCCACCGCTAGCATCTCGTTCAGTTTCACTCTATTGTCCACCTGACCATGACCACACAGAGATTTAGAGTGCAATCCTAACCTGGAGGTAGGCTGGCACAGTTAGACCAGCAAAGTTTGGCCAGCACTGGACACTGTAAAGTATGTTTGGACCACTCTCGGAGTCAGAGAGGCCAGCACACAGCCGTGCACCATCCTCCCTGACTCCAAGAGTGGTCCAAACGTGCTTTACTGTGGCCCTGGTGCCAGCCAAACTGTGCTGGCCTAACTGTGCCAGCTTAACTCCAGGTTAGGATTGCACTCTCCAGGTCTCCCACTTTTGGATTAACCAATCAGATCAATAATATCTCACTCCCCCCATCCCACAAAATAAGTTGGCTATTGAATCTGTGCTTGTTTTGTTCCAGCACTTGTAGGCGTCACATATGCTGATCAACCCTCTAGTCCCTGGACGTAAACAAAGAACCAGAATAAAGTACAGTAAATCCTTCTAGGCAGGGCTTCTATCCAGTCTTAAGTTTTATTATTTTCATTTGCCTCTAAGCTCAGGTGCCTGTTTGCTTTTGCCTAGTTAATGTGTTTCCATTCCCTTCTGGTATTTCTTAATAAAATTGAGTTCTTATTACAAGTGACTTGCCTCTTTCTTTCTGCTGGGAGTTGAGATCTGTTGCCCCTCACCATTGTTCAGGGGGGCTAGTGCTACAAAGGGGAGATGTCGGTACTAAGGAGTTGGAGGTTAGCCAAACTAGATACCTGTCCAGGTGGCTGTTATAGCACCTGGCCTCCATACTGATGAAATCCTGGTGTCGTGAAACCCTGTTAGAGGTTTATCACTGGACCTGTTCGTTTTCCAGCCATAAGCATGAAATGCAGACCTCAAGTAAAGTTGACTGCAGTTTATTTTTACTAGCAAAAGGCTGAGTCTGCTCACCACAGACAGCAGTTCCCCAAATAGATCAGACTGTTACTTATATACTTTTAGATATACAGGCAGGCCCCCATATCCACGGTTTCTGTATCTGAAGCAAGCAGCACCATCAGGCCAATGCATGGCTATATGTCAGCGATGTGAGGTATGGGAGTAGCAGGTGAGGCAGAATGACCTTATCTGAGTTCTTTGAAAAATGCCGCCATCTCCGTGATCACACAAACACAGCCCAGGGCTCTGAACAGCTTTAGCCTGCAGGTTGTGTTCGCAGGATCACAGCCACCATGGCAATTGTGCCTGCACTTTTCAAAGAACTATGGTAGGACAGCTCAGCCTCACCTGCCACACCTGTACCCAGCAATGGGATCTACAAATGACTTGGGGGAATGGAGGGCGGGACTTAGGCGGGACTACCGTTTGATTGGCAGCCCATCCGTGCACTTCCGCTTTTGTTCCGCTCGCCCCCTTCCACGCTTCCCCCCCAGGCAAGCAGGTGCCCCCTCCGAGGCCAGGGACAGCCGCGGGGCGAGTGGAACAAAAGCAGAAGTGCACGGACGGGCTGCCAATCAAACGGTAGTCCCGTCTAAGTCCCGCCCTCCGTTCCCCCAAGTCATTTGTAGATCCCATCGCTGCCTGTACCCCACATTGCTGCTGTATGTCCGGTCCTCCCACTGTCCCCCGGGGGCCATCAAGGAACAGGGTTGGCTGCACCTCACAGGATGAGAGCCTCCAGGGGTGATGCTGGTCCTTTAACCCCAAGGCTGGGCCAGGTGGAGCTGAGGGTGGGGATCTGAGAGAGACATCTCAGGAAGGGGAGGGCTCAGGGCTTCGGAAGGCACTCTGGGCCAGTGATGAGATGGATAGGGAAGTTCTGTGGCTGCTCCGCCGGGACTGGGACAAGCCCAGGGAAGGAGCCAGGAGGAAGAAGGTCAAAGCAGAAGAGGAAGTAAAGAAAGCAGGCTCTCTAGCCCATCACGCTGCTGTCCTCCACACTCTCTTCTGCTGCCATCTCCCTTTTCCAATTCAGGCAGGAGGAGGAATCAGCAGCGCAGGTGAGTGGATGCACAGAGGTGGGTGCCCTTTGGTAATCTGCTGCCTGAGGTGACTGTCTCAGTCGGCCACATGGATGGTCCAGCTGTGCCTAGCCATGCCTTATAAGGGGAACCTCCTTCTGCACACACATTTTCTTAAGAGCCTTTTATGCAACTCCATCCTGTTTACGCACAGAGATGCGTAAACATCTCCCTTTTCCATCTCTGCTGCCATCTCCCTTTTCTAATTCAGGCAGAAGGAGGAATCAGCTGTGCAGGTGAGAGGATGCACGGAAGAGAGTGCACTTTGCCAATCTGCTGCCTGAGGCGACTGCCTCAATCGGCCACATGAGTGGTCCAGCCATACCTAGCAGTGATAAGGGAAATGCTTTCACGAACCTCCTTCTGCACACACATTTTTCTAAGGGTCTTCTATGTATCGCCGTACATACGTGGATGTTGGGAGGAGGGAAATATGAGCAGGGGCTGCCAAGAGCTTGTCAGTGACACTTTGTTAATTTGAAAATCCATGCATGATGTTGCATAAGTTGTGGGTGAGCACGAGTTTGTTAGGCAACTATCTGGGCTGAGAGCCTGGGACTGCCAATTGGTTGTTGATCCAGGAGAGGCGATGTCGGTAACATGATGGTCAATTGCTAGCTGGGAATGTCTCTGTATTTTTTGATTGGGATACACACCACCAGTTGGAGGGTTGTAGCTGGGGGGGGGGAGACAGAGGTCAAGTGAAGTTGTTGCTGAAATGAATTTGCTTTGAGGTGCCGCAAGACTCGGTGGTGTCTCAACCGATAGCTGCCTCGCTAGACCATAACTGCATTCTGAACCGGGTGAGAGAACTATTTGGAAAGAAGGTTGATGAGATTCTTCATGGTATTCGGACTGCCCCATAGATGCCCCACTATAAAGGAGAGGTTTCTGCAGTGCCCCGTCCCCTGTTGGCAGCTGCCCCTACTACTGCCTAAGCAAGGGGCCATAGTGGCATTCACAGACCTTCCCCAATGCCAGCCTTCCTGAAGGCTGAAGAATCTGCCCTGAAAGAATCTGCCATTTCTGTCCTGAGGACCACTCCAGTATTGCCACATTAATTTTATTTCTTCCTGGGGTGGCAGAGGGAGGAAATGTCAAAAGAGCAAACATTTTGATGACACAGGAAGTTCCTCAACCCCTTTGCTGAGAATTTGCTGTGCAAAGGAAAGGTTGGTATTTTATTTTCTCTTTGGGGAAATAAAATAATTCATTCCAATCCATTGACACCCCCCATCCCAACAGAACCAGAAATCATGTCTGTCCCTGCTCCATAAGAAAGAATTGAATGTCTTTCCTCAGTTCCACATTTGAAACAACAAATAAAAGCAAAGGTTTCCCCAACCCACGACAACAAGAGCTGTCACCCTCTTTTTGAAAAATACAGAAGTCACCCATTTGTCAGGAGGACAAAAACTGTTTAATTCCATGTAACCCCCAGTTCTTCAGGGATATAGTACTGTAAGGTGAATGAGCGGTGATAATTAAAAAGAGAGTACCTCTGAGGATATGCAGAGTACATGTCCTTCACATACGATTGACTTCATCTGCAAAATGTTATTTCACACACCATCTTGGTGAAATAATGCTTGAAACCCCCCCCCCCAGGACTTTTCCCTTCGGGATGTTCCACCCATTGACAGTGCTGCCCAGCAAAAGGCCAGTCTATCATCAACCCAAGGTGAGTTTTGGAGAGGTATTTTAAAAACTTGCCTCTTTTTTCCCAACATGCTTTCTTTCGTGCAAACCCAAGGAACTTGGCATTAAAATCAGAGGACAACAGAAATTGGAACAATTTAAGGCAGAATTTCTCCTTGGCAAGTGCCAGCAAAGAAGGAAATCCATTTGGCTGACCCCAGCAACATTTTCCTTCTCTCCCTCCTATTGTTCCATACCAAGAACGTTTGAAGCCCTCTGCACCATTACTTTTATATATCAAAAAACTTTAAAATGTCTGGCATTTATTTGAATCTGCCGTATTTCCCCAGCTTACAGGGGTTGAATGGGAACAGGAGTGTCCGGGGTAGATTTTTGCTCCGTGTCTTCATGCATTTTGCCAAACAACTTGGCAAAATTGGTCTCCTGAAGTCCCCCACGGAAACTCCGTGCAGCAAAAGCGTAAAAGATGGGGTTCACGCAACTGCTTAAAAAGGCGACAGCCCCATGCAAGTAGCCCATATTGCGGGTTGTCTCTAGCAATTCCTTTGCCTTGTCTGGATGAACATGTCTCATTGCCAGCGCAGAGACAACAATGAGGTTTAAGATGTGGTAAGGAAGCCCGCATATGAAGAAGGCCACAACCACAGCCGTGATCACCTTCCCAGTCCTCATGCTCTGGTGCCGTTTCAGACCTCGGACTCTTCTGGCCACGCAGGAGTAACTGATGGCGAGCACAGTGAAAGGGATCACAAAGCCAAACAAGGTCTCCACAAGAGTAATTGCTAGGTGCTGCCCATCTGAGCTATATGCTTCATCGATGCACATTCCTTCCAGCAACTGGGTCGATGTGGTCAGCAAAATCGGACTTGCGAAAGCAGCTGCCGACAGCCACACGGCCAGCAAGGTGCAGTGCACCACACGGGGCCTCCGCCACCTTTGGGCCGCAAACGGGAAGACCACGACAGCAAAGCGGTGGAGGCTCATCAGGGTGATCAAGAAGATGCTGGCGTACACAGTCAAGTAGACAAGATACATGAGCAGCCTGCACATCACCTCTCCAAAGACCCAGGTGTTGACGAAATAGTACATCCAAAATGGTGCTGTTGACATGGCCATCAAGTCAGCCGTGGCCAAGTTCAGGATAAGTATGATGGTGAACGAGCGCTGGGAGAACTTGGTGAGGATAGTCCAGACCACGAGACCATTCCCGGGCATGCCAATCAGGAAGCACAGACCAAGGAACAGTGTGGCAAACAGGGTGGCTCCCATTCTTGTGGTGTGCCCTGCTGTCTCTGTGATATTGTGGAGCACCATTGTGTGTCTCGAGCAGGCTCAGCATTTGCAAATGAACAGTTGAGCAAGCACAAGCCTCAGTAGAACTCCAGCGTGGAATGGGAAGTGATTGCAGCAGAGGTGAGATTCAGATACTTTGACTCAGCTGTCTTACTCTGGAGGTTCCCCATCATCTCAGGGGTTCCAACTGTCCCTTCACAACCTTAGTGGGACAGCAGCAACGGGCACAATGGAGCCAAGGCATGGCCGCTGAATATCCGGTCCTCCCACAGTCCCCTGTGTCATCAGGACAAATGACTGGCTGCTCTTCACAGGATTAGAGCCACCCTATTCTGGGGTGATGCTGGCCCTTTCACCCCAAGGCTGGACAGGGTGGAGCTGATGGTGGGGATGGGCGAAACAGCCTAGGAAAAGGAGGGCAGGTGATGAGAGGACTCTGGATAGGCTGCTCTGTGATTGCTCCTCTGGGACGTGAGCAAGCTAGGAGGAAGGAGGAGAGTTAAGCAACCCCCTCCCCGCTGAAGTTAGGGGATCCTGGTTGTTTTGAAGTCTCTTGCCCTGGGGCCAAGAGTGCATCCCTTTTGTGGCACCTTCCTGCAGGGGGAGGATGAAGAAACAGCAGCTTCTAAAAGAGCCAGCAAGACCCCCAAATTCCTCTTTTTACAGCCCAATCCAATGCATGACTACTGAGAATTAAGTCCCGTTATAGCCAATGGGGCTTACTTCCAGGTAAGTGTGGATAGGATTGCAGCCCTAGAGAGTTCTCTCCTTTTTTAACTTAAGCTGGGCCTTTCCATCCAGCTTGCGAAAGACTTGGAACCCAACCCTAGCCAACTTTCCAGTGCTGGTGCAGCTGTGGCAACAGGATGCTGGCTGCAACTGGCTGCGGGGATGTGTTAATGGGGCCTCCTCAATGTACGGGACTATACCTTGGTGCTGCATTGGCAAGCTGGATAGGACTGGGCCCTTGGTCTTTTAGACTGTGCTGCGTAGATCCTTCTGGAAGATTCAGTCCTCGTACCCGATGTGTTATAATGGGTTACGGTGACAGCACTTGGGCTGCGTTTATTGTGCCAGCTGTACATGCGCACCATTAATTGCATAGCCTTGGAGTCAATCTAGGGTAAGTTACTGCTGAGAGATCCTTAATGCCCCTCTGCCTCTCATTATGCCTCTCTACAGGGTTGGCCTAAGAACAGCATCTGAGGCAGTGCACCAACTGTGGCGTGTTCCAGTGATGTCATCTGGGCGTGCCAGGAACTGGAACGCCCGGATGATTGGCAGCCCTCTGCCCTTATGGCGGAGGCCAGCCACGCCTCCCTGCACCTCCCTGCACCTCGAATCGCTCCATTTCAGAGCGATTTGGACACGCGGGAGGGAGGGCGGGCCCAGGAGCAGCTCGCCTGTCCTCGGGAGAGGCGGTGCGTCCCGGGCCCGTCCACTGAACTAGCGGAACGGTGTACCGGGCTGTTCTGCCAGGATGACACCACTGGTGTGTTCCCTCTTACCTGGAGATGTGTCGGCTTCTGCAGCTCCCACCCATAGGTGTGGGGCAGAAGGGGAAGTGTGGAGAAAGCTAGCCCAGCATCCTGCTGTCCTCCACACATTCTCTTCTGCCTCCACCTCCCTTTTCCTTTCCGAATTCAGGCAGGAGGAGCATGAGCAGTGCAGGTAAGCAGATGCACAGAAGAGGGCGCACTTTGCCAATCTGCTGCCTGAGGCGACTGCCTCAATCGGCCACATGGATGGTCCAGCCATACCTAGCAGTGATAAGGGAAATGCTTTCACAAACCTCCTTCTGCGCACACATTTTTCTAAGGGTCTTCTATGTATCGCCATACATATGTGGATGTTGGGAGGAGGGAAATAAGAGCAGGGGCTGCCAAGAGCTTGTCAGTGACACTTTGTTAATTTGAAAATCCATGAACGATGTTGCATAAGTTGTGGGTGAGCACGAGTTTGTTAGTTAACTATCTGGGCTGAGAGCCTGGGACTACCAATTGATTGTTGATCCAGGAGAGGCGATGTTGGTAACATGATGGTCAATTGCTAGCTGGGAACATCTCTGTATTTTTGAATGGGGCACGCATTACCGGTTAGAGGGTTGTAGCTGAGGGGGTGGGACAGAGGTGAACTCGGGGCTGGCCCATTCTCAAGGCCAAGTGAAGCTGTTGCTGAAATGAATTTGCCTTGAGGTGCCACAAGACTAGCTGCATTGCTAGACCGCAACTGCATTCTGAAATGGGTGAGAGAAAAGGAAGTACTTGGAAAGTAGGTTGATGAGATCCTTCATTGTATTCAGACTGCCCCATAGATGCACAACTATGAGAGGTTTCTGCAGTGCCCCTTCCCCTGCTGGCAGCTGCCCATACTATTGCTTAAGCCAGAGGCCGTAGAGGCATTCACAGACCTTCCCCTATGCCAGCCTTCCTGAAAGCTGAAGAATCTGCCATTTCTGTCCTAAGGACCAGTCCCGTATTGCCACATTAATTTTTTCTTTCTTTCCGGGGGTCAGGTGAGGGAGGAAATGTCAAAAGAGCAAACATTTTGACAACATAGGAAGTTCCTCAACCCCTTTGCTGAGAATTTGCTGTGCAAAGGAAAGGTTGGTATTTTATTTTCTCTTCGGGGAAATAAAATAATTCATTCCAATCCATTGACCCCCAAATCCCAACTGAACCAGGAATCATGTCTGTCCCTGCTACATAAGAAAAAATTGCATTCTCTTTCCTTGTTCCACATTTGAAACATCATATTTAAGCAATGCTGCCCCCACCGAACAACAAGAGCTGTCACCCTCTTTCCAACACACACGCACGCGCACGCACGCGCACGCACGCGCACACACACGCGCGCGCGCACACACAGAAGTCACAGGTTGTCACAAGGACAAAAAACGGTTAATTCCACATGATAATTCCCAGTTCTTCAGGGATGTAGTACTGTCACTTTCATGAGTGGTGATAATTAAAATGAGAGTACCTCTGAGGATGTTATGTGCAGAATACACTCCTTCACATACAATTGACTTCATGTCTCATCTGGAAAGTGATGTTATTTCACACAGCATCTTGGTGAAATAATGCTTGACTCCCCCAGAAATTTTCCCTTCTGGGATGTTCCACCCATTGACAATGCTGCCCAGCAAATGGCCAATCTATCATCAACCCAAGGTAAGGTATTTTAATAACTTGCCTCTTTTTTCCAACATGCTTTGTTTTGTGCAAGCCCAAGGAACTTGGTATTAAAATCGGAGTAATACAGAAATTGGAACAATTCAAGGCAGAATTTCTCCTTGGCAAGTGCCAGCAAAGAAGGAAATCCATCCGACGGCAAACACCCCCAGCAACGTTTTCCTTCCCTCTGTTCCTACTGTTCTATCCCAAGAATTTTTGAAGCCTTCTGCACAGTTACTTTTATATATCAAAAAGCTTTAAAATGTCTGGCATTTATTCAGATCTTCCATGTTTCCCCAGCTTACAGGGGTTGAATAGGAACAGGCGTGTCCCTGGTAGATTTTTGCTCCGTGTCTTCATGCATTTTGCCAAACAACTTGGCAAAATTGGTCTCCCGAAGTCCCCCACGGAAACTCCGCGCAGCAAAAGCGTAAAAGATGGGGTTCACGCAACTGCTTAAAAAGGCTACAGCCCCATGCAAGTAGCCTATATTGTGGGCTGTCTCTAGCAATTCCTTTGCCTTGTCTGGATGAACATGTCTCATTGCCAGCGCAGAGACAACAATGAGGTTTAAGATGTGGTAAGGAAGCCCGCATATGAAGAAGGCCACAACCACAGCCGTGATCACCTTCCCAGTCCTCATGCTCTGGTGCTGTTTCAGACCTCGGACTCTTCTGGCCACGCAGGAGTAACTGATGGAGAGCACAGTGAAAGGGATCACAAAGCCAAACAAGGTCTCCACAAGAGTAGCTGCAAGACGCTGCTCATCAGAGCTATATGCTTCATCCACGCATTCTCCTTCCACCAACTCTGTTGATGTGGACAGCAAAATCGGGCTTGCGAATGCAGCTGCCGACAGCCACACGGCCAGCAAGGTGCAGTGCACCACACGGGGCCTCCGCCACCTTTGGGCCGCAAACGGGAAGACCACGACAGCAAAGCGGTGGAGGCTCATCAGGGTGATCAAGAAGATGCTGGCGTACACAGTCAAGTAGACAAGATACATGAGCAGCCTGCACATCACCTCTCCAAAGACCCAGGTGTTGACGAAATAGTACATCCAAATCGGTGCCGTTGACATGGCCATCAAGTCAGCCGTGGCCAAGTTCAGGATGAGCACAATGGTGAACGAGCGCTGGGAGAACTTGGTGAGGATTGTCCAGACCACGAGACCGTTCCCGGGCATGCCAATCAGGAAGCACAGACCAAGGAACAGCGTGGCAAACAAGTTGGCCACAGGCCATGGACCTCCCATTCCTGTGCTGTTCCCTGCTATCTCTGTGGTTTTGTGGAGCACCATTGTGTGCCTCCAGCAGGCTCAACATTTGCAAATGAACAGTTGAGCAAGTACGAGCCTCAATAGAACTCCAGTGTGGAACAGGAAATGATTGCAGCAGAGGCAAGATTCAGATACTCTGACTCAGCTGTCCTACTCTGGTGTTTCCCCACCTAGAGGACTCCAACTGTGCCATCACAATCCTGGAGAGGGAGCAGCAACTGGCACAGACAAATGCTTTCATAAACCTCCTTTGGCGCACATATTTTCCAAAGAGTCTTCTATGCAACTCCATCCTGTTTGCACAAAGAGATGTGGATGTTGGTAGGAATGAAATGAGAGCAGGTGCTGCCACAACCTTGTCAGTGAATTTGGAAATCCATGAATGAAGTTGAATATGTTGTGGCTGAACATGGTAGCCAAATATCTGGCTGAGAGCTTAGAACTCCAATTGATTTTTTTGATCAATGAGAAGTGATGGTTACATGATGGTCTCTTGCTAGCTGGGAACTTCTCTGTGTTCTTGAATAGGATACACATCACAGGTTGGAGGATTGTAGCTGAGAGGATGTGACAGAGGTGATCACAGGGCTGGCCCATTCATGAGGCCAACTGAAACTGTCGCCTCAGGCAGCAGATGGAGGGGTGCCTAAGCAGGCATACTGCCTCCTTGCTTCCATTGCTCCACTGTCTGAATTAGAAAAGAGGGGGAAAGAGAGAAAGAGGAAATGGGGAGGGGAGGGGGGTGCTGGGCTAGAATATTGACACGTGGGAGCAGCAGAGCCTGCACTTTAGGTCAAGGAGGTATTTGGCATGTAGTTTCAAGCGTTCAAGGGACATGGTGGCACTGCAAGGGACATGGTGTTGCAAGTGTTCAAGGGACATGGTGAAACCGCACAGTGTAATTCTTTTGTCTCACTTCTTTCCGAGGTCGTGCCCTTGCAGTGAAAAGCAAACCCTGAACCTTGTCTCTCATTCAGCCCCAGAGATGAGGCCGTGATGGGAAACAGGTGTTGTCGGTGGTTTTGTGGTTCCAGCAGGGAAGCTGCTTGGCACAGCACCCACCGCAAGGCTAAATTTGGCCAGCTTCTGTTATCAGCCCAAGGACCTGGGGCGGGGGGGGGGGCGGGAAATGATGGGTGGGTACAGCTGCCAACGCGCTTGTAGATGCAGCTGCCATGCTGGTATAAAGTGGCTGCAGGAACTCGAGGGGCAGCTCTCAAGGAACTCGAGGGGCAGAGGCTGAAATGGCTTTTCCGGTAGCTGCTGCTTTCCTGACCCTTCTTGGCACTGTCTATGGTGAGCTGTGCCAGCAAACCCATCACCGCTTTCAGGCTTTGCTCTAGCCTCCTTCCTTTCTCCCCTTAGTCCACAGCTAATGCAGCATATATCACAATGGGGGAATGTTGATCTCTTCCCGCAATAGCTGTGAGTTGCCCACTAATGCAGGCTCCCCGGCCATCCTGTGTAACATACCCTATTGGCAGAGGAAAGCGATAAGCTGCAAGACCACTTATGCATAATTGCCCGCCCCGCACGGGCCCTTCTTGCTTTTTCCTATGCCTGCCTTGGGTGCTGACACCTGCGAAGGCCTTTTCTGTGGCTGCACCCAGTATGTGCACATATTGTATGTGCACATATGTGCACAGTAGTGGGACGAGGTGGTGCAGTGGGTTAAACTGCTGCTGCTGGGCTTTCCGACAGGAAGGTTGGGAATTCAAGACTGCGCGACGGAGTGAGCTCCCGTTGCTTGTCCCAGCTCCTGCCAACCTAGCAGTTCAAAAGCACCTCAATGCAAGTAGATAAATAGGGACCACTCCGGTGGGAAGGGAACGGCGTTCTGTGCGCTACGGCGTAGAGTCATGCCGGCCACATGACCACGGAAGCTTGTCCTCGGACAAAACGCCGGCTCTATAGGCTTTGAAACGGAGGTGAGCACCGCCCCCTACAGTTGGTCATGACTAGACCATTTGGTCGTGGGGAAACCTTTACCTTTTTTTACCCAGTATGTGGAACTCCCTGCCTGCCACAGGAAGTTGGATTATCTCATTGTCAGTGTTCCAACAGCAGCTGCAAATCCAATTGTTGCATCCAGCCACTGAAATTTAAATTCTGGTCTGTGGCTTTCAGAGTTTGTTTGTGTCCCGCCCCCGCCCCCCCGGATGCTGCGTTTGCTGGATTTTCTTGGGATGTGGGTGTGTTGTTTTGCATTATTTTGAATGCATTGTTGTGTTTGTCCATTGCAGTTTCATTGATTTGGGCTGTTTAATTACTTTATTATATTGCTTTATCAATGGATTATTAGCTGCCTTGGGCACCTCTTTACCAGAAGGTGAAAGGTGGAATGCAAATGTTTAAATCACTTAACTAAACTTCCTGCCACAATCCTGTGGGATTTCCTGCCCTTGCCTGTTGTTTGTCCACACAGTTGGACTTTTCAGCATCCTTCTAGCCAAGCCCTGAGCTGCACCAAACCTGAAACTCCCTGGGCAGAGCACCTTCGTTCCCCATGCTCTTCAGTGTACCTGCCTGCTCCTGCTCTACACATGCCAGGGCATGAATAGAGTGCACAGATGAAGGACTTTTGAAGAGCAGGCACTCCTCCCTGGAAGTAGCTCAGAGCACTACCTGTGCTGAACTTTGGGTAAATGCAAGGACTGGATCATGGCAAGGGTCCGGCTATTCTCAGATCCCAGCAGGCTGTGCTGCAGATACCTCTGATGCTTGGGATGACTCTTCAAGGGCTAGGGGTCCAGGACTGCAAGGTCAGAACAAGAGCCAGAGCCCCACAGACACCCTCACCACCACCGCGATCTTGCATTGAGGGATGCAGGTTTTGGCAACAGTGCTGAATGCTTACCAGGAACTGCTTGTCGTTCCCTAGGCTGTGGGGTCCCTGCAATTCAACCCTATGTGAGGGACACGGAGAGAATCGTCAATGGAGAGGATGCCAGATCTGGCTCCTGGCCCTGGCAAGTGTCTCTGCAGGTAAAACTGGTGGTCCTGTTTTTTGCTCCTATCCCAAGCCCGCTGCCTTGCATAACTGGGCTCTGCAAGTGTGGGAGAGCAGTGTGTGTTTGACAGCTGCAGTTTCCCCATCACTCACCGATGAAGTTCGGTGGGAGCACCTTACACCAAAGGCTCCTTCATCTCTTTTCTCTTCCTTCTCCAGACAAACTACGGCTCGCATTTCTGTGGTGGTTCCCTGATCAATGAGAACTGGGTTGTTACTGCTGCTCACTGCGAAGTGAGGTAAGTAGAACATCCAACGGGTTCCCAAGATTTCTCTTCCACCAGCTGGAGACTTAAAAAATAATCTGGACTAGGGAGGGAAGGGCGAAGCCAAGCACTAAACTAAAGCCAAGCACGCTGTACTGCTGTATCTCAGTGCAGCAAATCAACTGGCACTTTGCAGCTGTTGCACTAAGAACAAATACTGTCGATCCATTATCTGCTAGGGTTAAGTTCCTGGAAATCCTTGCAGATAGCGAATTTGTCGACAACAAACCATTGGTCCTATGGGGTTAGGTGAAAGCGGTACCTTATCTGCTATCAGAAGAATCCAGAGAGACCCTCAGGAAGCCAGCAGAGTAAAGCAGGAAGTGCCAAAATATCTCTGAATGCTGCAGAGACCTTCCAGAGGCTGCAGGGACATTCAAAATGGCACCTGCAACCAGCATGGACCCCTTAAACATGGCCGGTGGATGCTTCTGTCACCCCTTTTAAAGAGGTCAATGTTGGTTGTAAGCAGTGTTGTCATCCAGGCGGAACGGCCTGGAACCCTGTTCCGCTAGTTCCGCGGAGGTCCCGGGCCGCTCTGCTGCCTCGGAGGACGGGCGAGCTGCTGCTGGGCCCGCCCGCCCGCCTGCGCGTCCGGAATCGCTCTAAAATGGAGCGATTCCGGCGCAGTGAGGCTTGGGGGGGCATGGCAGCCCTCCGCCATAGGGGCGGAGGGCTGTCAATCATCCAAGCGTTCCAGTAGTTGGCGCGCTCGGATGACATCACTGGTTGTAGGTGCCATTCTGAAGGTCCCTACAGCCTTTGGAAGATCTCTGCATAGTGGATAATGAGGAAAGTAGCAATTTTGCCCCTCGCAGATAAGTGAGGTCACATATAAAGAGGACTGACAGTACTAGCACTTTATCAATCAATCACTAGTATTTATATACCGCTTTTCAACACAAAGTTCACAAAGTGGTTTACAGGCAAATAATAACATTAAAGTTAAATGGCTCCCTGTCCCAAAAGGGCTCACAATCTAGAAGGATGGAGAACACCACCAGCAACAGCCACGAGAAAGACACTGTGCTGGGGTGAAGAGGGACAAAATCTCTCTCCCCATCCCACAACTTGAGCCACAAGAAAGGTGGGTGGGAAGCAGAGGGGAAACTTCTTCTCCAGCTCATATTACAAACCAAGCCAGAGAACTTCTGGGGTGTAATCATGTCTTTGAGGTGGACATCACCAGGTGCAGCAGTTCATATTTCTAAATTTGTATGTTCAAGCTGGACGTTGCGTTCTGGGCAATGGCATAGCTAAGGCGGTGCAAGAGGTAGCAGTTGGACTGGGCAACAAGCTGAGCTTGACACTAGTGCCCAGAATTATGAAAACCTTGCTATGTATGACTAATACCATCATGTTAGATATCCTGGGAAAGGTGATTTAATGCTGAATGCAATGAAACAAACTGTGCTGGAATATCTGTATTCTATCAAACGTTATGGCCAATTAACCATTAAAAAACTTTTTATTTACTTCATTAAATTTGATTTTGTCATGAAGGGGGTGGCTACAAAACCTTCTCTGTGCTGGGTAGCAGATGCCTTAGCTACGCCACTGATTTGGGGGACATTATACATCATAATAGCCAACCAGGAGAGGATGGGGGCAAGCAGCACCCTCCTGAACTGTCCTCTTTCCCACAGAGCCGGGTCACACTTTGTTATCCTTGGAGAATTTGATAGAAGCTCTGGAGCAGAGCCCATCCAGACAAGGTCCATAGTTAAGGTGAGTTAAGGTGGCATGATGTCATCCCACTTAAAGCTGCAAAGGTGGAAAATGCTGGCAACCACAGACACACCTGTCTTGGGAGGAGTAGCTAGGCTCTCTCCCTTCAAAGCAACTGGGGGCTCTGAAACCACCTTGATGGGGATGCTGTGCAGGTCCTGTCTTATAGGTAGTCACAGATTTCAAAAGTTCATTCTTACTGGAGTTCTTTGCACAGTGACACACAAGAGGTGTTCATTCCAGAGGCGTTTCTACAGGGAGGGCAAAGCTCTAAGTGTTGCAAGAAGCCTTACCCTGTCATGTAAATCCCTCCTCTCCCTTGCTGCTGTAGCCAGTAAGCAACGCCAAGATGTTGCTGTTCCCTGTGAGGATTGGCTAAAACTGTGCAGGAGAGGAGTGATTTCTACTGCAAGGTAAGGCTTCTTGCAAAACTTAGAGCTTTGCCATCCCTGTAGAAACGCCACTGGTTCATTCCCACAACCACTGTGGAACGTGGAAGGTCATTTGAAACACTTTAATCCAACAAACTAGTCATCTTCAACACTTTCAGACCTAGGACCTCAGCCTGCAAACTGGGGCCCAGTTATATCTTTTTTTTCTCCCCCACTGTTCCTTCCTTCTCCCTTCCCCCTGCCCTTTGCCACCTCTAAAAGATATTGGATTGTGTCTTAAGGAGCACACATGGAAATAAGGTGGCATTTTGTACTGCTCCCCAAGCAGCTGCAAAGCTACATGCAGAAGAAGTTGCAAAACAATGAGGTGCTGCCAATTTTACATCTTAGGTAATGTTGCACAAGCACAGGACTGAGTCAGGATTCCATGTCTGTGAGCCATGCTTCATGCTGTCCCTTCCCACCCATCCCTCCTGTACAAACAGAAGGATAACTTGGAGTGTAAGCCCTTCACAACACAAGCTAAAATGATGGCGACAGTACTTTAGGTGGGGCCACAGTCAGCCAGGGTGGGTTATAGCCAGTGGTGTCATTCAAATGATTTAGGAACAGGAACTCACTTTTGATTGGCGCTCGTCGGGAACCCGGAACCAGCCATGGAGCCCGTTAGGATCCGGAACACCCGTTCTGGTCCGTTCCCCCTGAATGACATCACTGCCTTCGCCCCCCTAGGAATCTGGAGTCGCTCCCTTTAACCCTCTGAGTGCCGGCCAACCAAGAAGAAAAGCTCTTTGCAGAGGAATTGGGAGGGGGGGAGGGAGAGTGAAGTGGGTGGAGTCAGCCCTAATTTTAACTAGTGGAACTGAGTTCCCCCGCGTTCCCCCTGCATGACATCACTGGTTATAGCACTGGCTGAAGACCACTCAACGAGTGAGCTTTACCATAGTTGGGTCACCTGCATGCTTCCCCCTAACCTCATAGAATCATGCCAAGAATGTTCATAACTTTACATGGTGGATATTACACCACCAAGAGAAGATGGGACCAAGAAACGATCCCAACAGGGATGTTCCTGCATGCATCTAGGAAAGATTCCAAAGAATGTTCTTTGATCATACTTGAGACACCCTTGAGTGACTAGTATTAGAAGCCCTCTGTGGGAACATGCAATCCTTCATGTGCATCTCATTTTTGTTTTTTTGAATGGTGTTTTCCAGGCCATCACCCACCCCTCCTGGGACGCTAGAAACATGAACAATGACATCACGCTGCTGAAGCTGTCCTCGCCTGCCCAGCTGAATGCCCGTGTATCTCCCGTCTGCCTGGCGTCTGCCACAGAGACGCTGCCCGCGGGGCTGAAATGCGTCACCACTGGCTGGGGCCGGACCAGTAGCACCGGTAAGTGGTCCAGCTCAATTTTAAGTCGGGCTACTTATTACAGGGCAAAGCGGAAAAGATAATACAACAGAACATGCATGCTTGATGCAGATCTGAGTGGAATTTAGGTAAATAAAGCCACGGCAGGGGATTTGGAGCAGAGGGGTCAGTAGCTGCAGATTAGGGGAGGGGAGAAGGGTACCTTCCTTTAAGTCAACTTTGGAGATAGACTACCTGCAGATCAGGATTCTTTACTGCACGTGACCTATTCCCACCTGGAATTTGCTTGTTTCCCCAGCAAGTGGCTCGGCCACCAGGCTGCAGCAAGTAGCGCTACCCCTAGTGACAGTGAGCCAGTGCCAGCAATACTGGGGCAGCAGCATCACCAGCTCCATGATATGCGCTGGGGGGGCCGGCGCCTCCTCTTGCCAGGTAAGAGTGCCGGCATAAGCGAGGATCAGGAAAGGCGATGCTGAAAGTCGTTCTCTCCAAAGGTCAAGCACATGACTATACAGGGGAGGCCAGGAGAGGGGTTGTAGAAGAAGCGGCACCTCAACGGTGCAAATGGCTGTAAGATACTGACTTGCCTCATACCATAAAACAGTGCACTTCAGTTGTGGTACCATACCTGCAACCACTAGTAGGACTTCAGTGTGGCAGGTGGTACTTGGTGGTCACCATGATAATCACATAGTTTTGCTGGATGGCCAAGGGACTGGTGCACTAGTGAACAAGAAGTGGTTGTGTGGCCTTCCAGAGAGGCCCAGTTTGGGGAAGGAGGGTGCCAAGTGTAGCCCCCACAGTTGGGCAAGCCACCCACCACTGTGCACAGCTGCCACTTCTGGTGGCAGCAGTGGGACTTGCAAAAGTGGTACCTCCAGAAAGTAGCACTTGCCAAAAAGAGGAAAAGTTCCACTATAAGGCAAGTAAGATGCAGATGGGGGGAGACGTGAGCCTGGGGCATCCCAGCTTCCTGTTCATTCTTACCCAAATGGCTTAAATTGTCACAACAAGAGCTGGATGATAACACAAAGGGGCTGGTAAGGTTTCCAACAAAAGTTAAAAAACAACCTCCTCTCTCGCCCTTTAGGGTGATTCTGGTGGCCCTCTTGTGTGCCAAAAAGGCTCAGCGTGGACTCTGATTGGAATAGTCTCCTGGGGCACCACCAACTGTAATGTTCGGACTCCAGCTGTCTACAGTCGAGTGTCCACATTCCGCAACTGGATTGAGCAAGTGGTGGCTTATAACTGATCCCAGAGTGCAAGGTAAAAAATGCTGCAGCTGGCATTATTCAAATCCAGGGAAGGTATCAAGAACATGTGCGCAACTGCACCCAGAAGAAACGTAAACCAGCCAAGTATCTTTTACAGCAAAGTAATAAAGTACCCTGCCTTATCACTTGATTGGTTTGTCCTAGTCTTCAACTACTCTTCCAGTAGCTGAGCCAGAGGCTGACATTCAATGGAATTGAAGAATGATCTCAAAGACCCACCATGAATTCTGCATGTCCATGAATTGCTGCAGGACCTTTAGACAGATGCTGAACATCTGCCCCTGCATGTTGTGACAACTCCAAATACAACTAGTAAACACAGATTCATAATCACACAAAGTCACATTGCTTGAATATCTCCATTGGCAAAGTGTGGACAGCATTCTATGTAGTGGTTAAAGTATCTGATCTCACAAGAATGAGATGGGCTAATACCAAGAATTGATGGGGGTAGCGGAAAACAGGTGATAGTTTAACAAAAGTGACTAGACTAAAGCAAAATTTGCTCCATGGGGAGCCTTGAAACTGAGATGAGTGCCATCTCTTCAGGGCAAATGCACCTGTTAAAGCACCACTGTAACCACACCCACAAATGATACACCAGCCATCAAATGAGGACCAACATTTTACTGAATAAACAGGATACATTTACAAATTTAAACAGAATGAATACACAAAATAAATAATTCTATACACTAAATTTCAACATTACAGGTTAATTGCCATGTATCAAATCACGCTCTTAAAAGTAGAGGTTCCATCATGGAAAAAGAGGAAGGCACCAAAGGCAAAAAAAAAAAAAAAAAAAATCACCGACATGAATACTTGAGTAGACACATAGCCCATTGCCCCATGAGAAAAGAGGAGGGGAGACTTGGAACAATCCCTTTTGGCTTTTCAGAAGTTGTGGGGGGTGAGGAATGTTGGTGAAACCAGAGAAAGTTCCTCAAAACCAGAAGAGCAAAAGGCTTCCAAGAGGCATAGTTCTGTTGAGATGAAAAAAAAACCATAGGACAGTCAAGTCAGGGCAGGACAACACCAGGAAATGGCATTCCACAGTCCAAAGACCACTAGAGGACAGTAGCCTGGAGTAGTATTCTAGTCTCAGAGATTGTGTCATTATTTAAAACAGTGGTTTTCAAGCTACTCAGGGAACTCAGGGATTCCTGAAAGCTTTTCACTGACTCAGTGAGAAATGGGGAAAAAAGGCAAGGACGCATCTCTGAAAAAAATCTAGCCCAGTGCTGCCAATTTGCCTCAGCATTGGACAACCAGTTTTGGGCTGTTCTAGGGCTCTCTTTATTTTAGACAGGGCTAATGGCACAGCAAACAGGTCTGCCCAGCACCAGGGCATTCCTCATCTGTAGAACATCTGCAGATAAACTGGTTTGGAAAGAGCCCCACGCAGCAGAGACACCAAGTTTAGACATTTCTGTCCAGCCTTTGACTGAGCACTGATGAGAGCGATGGACTAAAGAGAGGCCAGCAGTGGACCTTTCACCACAGGAACTGTGGGAAGGGGGACTGCCCACATGGAAATCGGGGCTCCTCATTCAACTAACCCACTTCCCGTTCTCCACAATGCCTCCGCATTGCGAGCAACAGGCTGGGGTCCAAAAAGCCGCTTCAGAAATGTCCAAGGGCTCAAACCTGCCCATGAAGATTTTTGAAGACCTTCATGAACTTTGAAGAGCAAGCCCTCAACACAGTTTGTGGTTTCCCCCACCAGGGAAGAAGGCAGGCTTTAGGAGAAACGTAAGACCAGAGCAGAAGAGGAAGTGTGGAAGAGAGGAGAGTGGTGGCCTAGCACATCCATGCCATCTTTGCTCTGTTCCTTCCTTTCAGGAAGGGGGAGCGGCAGTGGCTGTGTCAGGGATGGGAGCATCCAGTGTGCCAGTTAATGCATTAGTAGTGGGCAGTACTCGTCGTGCGATTCTTTGGATTTTGTCCTAGGGCCGATTACCAAGGCAGAAACTGAGTGGTTTAAAGAAGGCACTGGTTGGCAAACACCAAGTAAAGTCATGTGGCACAGGACACAGGACACTAAGCTATGTGGCACAGAACACATATCAAAAGCCATGTCAGAAATGCAGGGGCAGAAGGCTGTCACTAAGGGCACAATCCTAGCCGACTTTCCAGCACCAGGGTAAGGGCAATGCAGCTCTGAGGTAAGGGAACAAACATCCTTTGAGGAGGCCGCCATGACTACTGCTCCACTGCAGAATGCAGAACGTGCCCCATTGGCAGAGTGCTGGAAAGCTGGTTCGGATTGTGCCCTGAATGCTGCACATTTCCATACACACTTTCTGCTGGTGTTTGAAATATTTTACTTACAGATTCTGAGGCCCATTTTGGCCATTTCACTAATGCAAATCTTAAACAAGATGCCCGATATGCTTTATTCAACTGCAGAAAAACAAAATATTCCCAGACTTTGAACTAAAGCGTGCGACTGAAGAGTGGACCGTAGCCTCTCCCCATTCATTTCCCATCACCTTGCAATGTTCAGTCACCACACCTGGCTGGCTGACATGGGGCCAGGCTCTATTTCACGGGTGTGAGGGGTGTGCTGAAAACAGCCTCCTCTGCCTGGCTGCCTTCCTGTACCACAGCATCATATTACACGCTTCCTCATCATACTGGCTGTCACTGGTAGGTAAACACATGGTGCAACCATTGGCACATCAGTGAAGAGGGGAGAACATGACATGAGCAGATGCTGGTGAAGGGACCTGGGATCCGGAAGATCTGGTTTCCTTCTTGAGGTGGCGTCTGAATGAGGAGGAGCACAAAAGAGCAGCTCAGACAGCAGCAACTCCACCGGCATGCCAGGAAAAAGACCTCGAGTGACTCTCTTGTCTGTGTCAGCTGCAGAATACAGTTCTCGACAAGCTGGAAGTGAAGACAAAAGCAGAGCCCCAGCAGGAACACCTGGTTCCTCAGCATTAATATAAGGGGAGCACACACAAAAAGGCCAGATGAGATCTGGTGAACTGTTGCTTCCCACTGATTGGACGGTCTATGCCGACTCCCCCTTCAACACACACATATTTTGACCAAGTTCATATCAGCACAAGGGTCTCCACATTTTCTATTTGGTTTGCTGATTTCAGGCATACCCAATGGCAAAGGAACATGGAGGGGGCTTCTGTGCACAGACCTCTGGAGTTTCCAAATGCAAACTCCCCTCTCCCGCAACAAGCCTCTCCTCAAATTCTGTGGAACCTTCCAGAGCAGGCTTTAGGGTGGCACCAGGTAGCTGATGTCAGAGATAAAAGCAGGAAGAACTGATGCTTGTGGAACTCCTGTGTCCCAATCACTGAGTGCACTCATAATCATGAAAAAAACATGCCAACACCTCTCAGAACACTGGCACCCTTGTTTGAGAGAGATAAACTACAAAGCTCTCCAGAGGATAAAGACAAGAAAGCATCCGTTCATCTTGCAAAGGGCACAGGGACTTCAAGGCATAAGGAGCACTACCCTTATAATAAACCTGCTCCATCTAAGCTAACTTTCCCCAACTTATGATAAAATTGGCTCCAAGCTGCCCTTGCTCTTGTTGAGGGTATGTAGTGCCTCAACATGTGTCCTCCTGCCCGACATGATCATGTTCCTATCCCTGATGCCTGGCATTAAGGCACACCGACATACAAAGCCAGTTCCTCAAAGGGCAGACCCTCCCCCCTCCGTGTGTGTGTATGTGTGTCTGTATGTGTGCGTGTGTGCATGAGTGAACAGAGGTGCTGCTGATCCAGCCACAAAAGCAGAAATGGATGCTCCAAGGGGCACAACAGTGGTAGCAGCTGCCTCTTGGCTGCACCCCACATTCCAAATTGTCTAGAACTCCTGCTTCAACAGACAAAGTAGCCTAGGATCAAAAGCCAGCTTTCCTTTTGAAGCAATAATTTCTGCCCACATCCCATTTCCCTGGGGACAGGTGGATCTCACCACCAGACACTTAAAAGTTTTACACAGCATTGCTAAGTTCCATCATATTTACAATATTTCATTTTCTCAACATGGGGAGAAGGGGTGGAGGATGGCAGAAACTGAGCTCAAAATCCGAAGAGGGACTTACGATCCAAGTGTTTCATCTCGCTTAGATGAACACACACAGAACTGGCTCAGCAGCTCCATACTGGCCGAACCAAGTACAGGTAGGCTTAATCCAAGATTGACACGAGGGGGAGGCTATCAACTCATTTCCTTGGCCTAGAAGCTCACGGATTTTTTTAATCATTTCAACTTTTCGCCACAAGAGATGTTTGCTCTTACAGCTGACTGGCACGCTCAGTTGCTCGATGAGGATTTCCTGCTACAGCCAGGGAGTGGACTAGATTACCTTGGTGGTCCCTTCCAACTCTATGATACAGTAGGTACAGCTGGCCCCACATTCTTTATGCTTGGGTTATACTGACCTCTGTAGGCAAAAGTGTGGGTCTAAAGGGGTAATCTATCAAGTTGTTTTCCTCTCAAGAACAGGCAGCAGGAAATGAGGAGAGGAAGACCTCCCACCTACACCTGGGCACCTTCAGAAGCTGGCAGCTATACATAGTGAAGGCCAATACGGCCCTTGTAATGAGCAAAATGAATCACTGACACCAACTCTTATTTAACAGGCAACACACCTCTAGCTGCTTTTGAATTATGGTGTTGGAGAAGACTCTTGTGAGTCCCCTGGACTGCAAGGAGATCCAATCGGTCAATCCTCCAGGAAGTCAAGCCTGATTGCTCTCTGGAAGGACAAATCCTGAAGCTGAAGCTCAAGTACTTTGGCCACCTCATGAGAAGAGAGGACTCTTTAGAAAAGACCCTCATGCTGGGAAAGATTGAAGGCAAAAGGAGAAGGGGGCGGCAGAGGATGAGATGGTTAGAGAGTGTCACCGAAGGGATGAACATGAAATTGGGCGAACTCCGGAAGCTAGTGGAGGACAGGGAGGCCTGGCGTGCTGTGGTCCATGGGGTCGCGAAGAGTCGGACACGACTTAGTGACTGAACAACAACCTCTAGCTGCAGACTGCCTGACAGTGAAATAAAACCATTACAGGGCATAAAGCAAAGGCATCAACAGAAAGACGCCTGTTCACTGAGGCAGGAGAGACAAAGTGCTCCTGCACCACTAGATGTCGCCAGTTCTGCACAAGACACCTCTAGATCTATTGCGGGAATAGAGATGAATCAGTCTCACTGTAGCCGAATTAGATTACACCTTCTTAAGCGCACAAGCCCCGATTTGGGTTGCAGCTACGTTTCCCGTGAAACACGCAGTCCCAACAAGGCAAGGGCAGAAGCAGATCCTTGCTAACAACCAATTCAGAGCTAATGCAGCACTTCAACATAACGTGGGAAACGCAGACCCAGGAGCACGGAAGCGCTGGCCTGCTGCAATGACAATGCCCTCTCAATACCTTTGTTGACTCACTATTTGATGGGAAAGGACAAGCTTTTGTTAGCGCTAAGAAAAACAGTGTCTTGACTGCCCCAGATGATGCCACCTGCCTACCATGACGGAAGCAATGTCCTTAAGCCAGTTCCCGATGACATTTCCTGATACGTTAACTTGCACAGGCAGGCCCTCTCTCTCTGAAAAAGGCCATGCCCCAGGAGGACAGAGGGGGCCAGTTCCATGAAATAAAGCTGCTGCCTCAAAAGCCCGTGCCAATCAGGGCTATGACAGAGGGAAATTGATCTAAGGCCAGAAATGCCACGCTGGCCTTTTCCTTCCATGGACCGACTTCTGACAGGAGTGACTGCAAAGCCACTGGAATGGATGCTGAACTGGAACGAACATTGCACGGAGCCAGGGGGGGTGGGAGAGGGAAGCAGCGGCGTCATGCAGCCGAAATGCTGGGCGGAGGAACGGGTGAGCGGCAGCCCGCCCGTTGCGTACCGCTCCGTTTCGCGGGGGCGGGGAAGACGGCAAAACGGAGCGGTACGCAACGGGCGGGCTGCCACTCACCCGTTCCTCCCGCCCAGCATTCCGGCTGCATGACGCCGCTTGAGGGAAGGCCTTTGGTGGGTTTCAATTAATGGTGGAGGCCTTGCCGGTCACCACGCCCCAGGACAGAGGGGCATTCTCCTCCCAGTGCCCAAGCAGCCTGGGGGGTGACTTTGGAGATTGGCTGCCGTAATATGTGGCAAACTCCCTTCCCAGATCCGTTTAGATGGTTTCACGTCAACTTCCGGCAGCTGTGGCATAAGCCCCCCTGCTTGGGCTCCAGCTCTTTATCTGAGGCACACTAAAGACTGGCGAAAGTGGGTTAATCCAGGGGTGGTGAAGGGGGAGCGTGCAGTGTGTAGATTATCTTTGGGTCCTTTTAAGCTATGCAATTTCATGCTGCCTGCGTCCCAGTGTGCCAGCTGCAGAGGCAAAAGCAGCAGCTGTTTGAACCCGCTTAGGCTTTCAACCCAGGCCTTTAACCAGAGGGATGTACTATGGATGCCATCACTACAGTGGAAAGCCCCTGCACTCATCTGAAGTGGGGAGGACAGCTACCTGATCGGTCACGTGAATCATGGCAACCCTGAGTCACAAAGCTTCAGCCGAGTAGAGGCAGAGTTACGACAGGCTTGGATACAGTTTATCTCAACATTAAATCAAAAAGTACAACAGGGACCAAAAAAAAATGCTCCCAAGGGCACGGGAGGGTGGGACAAAGCCAGTGGTGTCATTCAAATGATTTAGGAACAGGAACTCACTTTTGATTGGCACTTGTCAGGAACCCGGAACCAGCCACGGAGCCCATTAGGATCCGGAACGCCCGTTCTGGTCCGTTCCCCCTGAATGACATCACTGGACAAAGCCCACCCACAGCCATTTCCAGTCACTCAAGACTAGTGATATTAAGGCACATCCATTTCTCTGGCCTATGAGAACAGCACCTATCCTCCTTGATTTCCCCATCCACCCCTACATAAGGAAACTGATCCCCAAACTGATCCCCATGAATGAAAAGTGCTTCCTTTGAGACAGAAGCCCTACTCCAGAGACCGTCTGAACCATACCTCTCAGCAGCGATGCGCTCACTGGTCACACATTTGTGATTGGCATGAAATAAACCCAGCTGGATCCACTGGGGGTGGGGGAGCGTCTCCACATGGTTAAGAACACTGGTTCTACATCGCATGGATGTGTCCAGGTCTTAGTCAGACAAGTGGTGGCTCCCCAGACCACGCGTAGCAACAACCCTGCTCCACCCGAATAGAATGTTTTCTGAATAGGACTTGAGCGAGCACTGAGACCGCAACTCCTCAGAACCTGGGCCAGGATCCAAAGGAGCGCGCAGTGCATCATAAATGTGCAGTGCAGCTTTCACGCCTCTCCCGCCCCCAGCCCCTCATGCTCCCCCCAAAAGCTACTTGCGATATTAGTAGAACCTCTGATGCACTTTTGAATGCAGCACAAGAGGGGAAAATGGATCATCCTTTTGCACATGCACAGAGTTCTGACTTTAGTCAAGAGCCTACACCGATTTGCCACACACCCTGTGGCAACAAGACTGGTTTTCATCGACTTGAAGTCAATAAATAGATAGGAGCAGCAAGGGTCCTTGGCTGGGAAAGGGCTTTGATCTCTTCTTACGGTTCCAGTATTTTCAGGCAATGAACTCTGATGCGTTTTTTTCCAGGACCTGGCCAGGAACCACACTTTTCAACTTCTTTCATCCCTGGGAGAGACCCTACAGCAAACACGACATGGGCAAGGTGTGCTCTACGGAGCAGTTGTGACGCTACAGCAGCATCCAGGAAGCTCCTGTTCCTTTAAGACAGGAGTGCGGACACAGAAGCTGCTCTCTGAGAGAAGAACGAAGGCAGCTGAAGCCTGAGTGCCCCTTGCTTGGCAGATGCAGTGCCCAATGACACGCCCCCAATGACAAGGAGAGGAGGAGACCAGGAGCCTCCTGTGGAACCCTCAGCCGTTGTATTGCTGCTGGTAGCGCAAGTTCAGCTCCCGCAGCTCCCGTTCCCGCACGCGCCTGGACTTGTTGGATTTGGTGGAGCGGCTGGAGCGAGTGGACTGGGCCGATTTGGTGCTTTGGCAACGAGATGAAGCCCTCTTGAGGAGGTTCTGAGAAATAGAGCGGTGAAGGTTCTTCATGGAAGAAGAGGCGGCCATGCTGACCACCCAAGGGTGCTTCAGAGCCTGAAGAGCCGTCATCCGGTCACTGGGATCCACTGTGAGCAGGCGGTCAATGAAATCCTTGGCGAGATTGGACACGCTGGGCCAGGGCTGGAGAGAAAGAGGGGGAAATGGGAGGAAAGGGTCAGCTATAGTCTTGAGAGGCAACACACACACACACACACACACACTACTCATCACCAAATAAGAGAACAACAGTGATGTCCTATGCACCACTATGCAGATATAAGCCTTGGGGAGTTCAATGGGATTTGTACGTATGTATAGGATTGCAGCCTCAATGAGTTTGGCAATTTATTTCATTTCAAAAATATTATAGCCCTCCATACCACTCAGCCTTGTTCTTATGGTGGTCTCTCTCTCTCTCCCTCTCCCCCTGAGTAAGACCGATCCCAGTAGTTGCTTCATCCACCAGAAGGAAGGAGGAGAGTGGTGGTGGAGGAGGGAAGAGGAAAGAGTGGGGAAACCTCACATAATTACAGTGCCACTGAGGTCAGACCAAATGTGTTGGTGGCTTGGATGTGGCACACAGGCCCTGGTTCGTACGAATAAGGACATAAGAAATAAGGGCGTCACCATGTTTGGATAAGGCAGGGGGCTGAGTCCATATATCAGCCAGCTTTGGAGTACTCCTTGCTCCCCGACACCGTCTAAAAGTGAGGAATTGCAGTAGGACCATTTTCAGAGCATTTCAAGCTGCTTACACCATCACTAAAGGCCCAACTCAAACAAGCTTGAATGAAGTTGAACAACATTTCATCACACAGAAGCCACAGATATCATGGCCCCGCCATGGTCTGGACACGACAATTTCTGCTTCATACACCGCCTCTTTCCTTTGTGTGCACCAATTTCCATCCTGCTTCATGCTAACTACAGTTTGGGTCTGACCTCAGCAGACAATGGTTGGGCATCCCACAATTTGCCACCAAATCAGGACTGAAAGATACGGTTCACAGTAGCCAGAGTCTGTCCGTTTGAACACAACAGTAAACTGTGGTTACCGCGAGCCAAAAAGTGTGAGGCACCCAAGGGGAGGAGGGAACATGCAAGCTAGCTAGCTTCCCACAGGCCAAGTTTAAAACATTCTTACGTTGAGTCTTTTTGCACACAGAATAATTGGACATAATTAGAACGGAAAGGCAAGGTGAAAATTCTGCTGGCATTTCCGAAAGTATAATTATGCTGGACATAAACACTCCACGGTACAGTTGCTTTTCCAACTCTAACAATACTGAGTTGGGACTGAGCAACAGGAACTGCAGCCCCTGGAACTTCACCAGCGGTTGCAGAAATGCTCTCTCTCTGCCAAGGAGCTGGTCTGCGATAGCAGGGAAATGAACCCGTGACTCACACTGTTGAGTCTTTCTCCACAAGCAAGCTAACAATGTGTTCCCGGCCCCACACACGGCATTTTGCTCAGTCATTTGCCTAGATGCCAAGTAATTTTTAACAGAATCCACATTCCAGTTTATGAGGAGGCAGTACAGCCTCCCTCCTTCTGAACCTTGCAGATTTTCAGGCAGGTTCTGCTGTCTAACTGAAGGCCATTCCAGCAGAATCCGGAGGAAGAAACGTTTGCTCAAACTGCTGCAGGTGACCATGGGGGTTGCTGTACTTCTACATGCCTGCCGACAGAGCAAAACTCCTTGCAGCCAGAAAGGTAGCAGTACAGGAAGAAGACTGGCCTAAACTCCTGTCTGACATGTTTCATATATGCAAGGAGGGCTTATTTATATTTTTCTCATTTTTATACCACCCTTCCTCCAAGGAGCTCAGGTATCCACCCCCATGGATACCTGAAACTTTGGATATTGGGGACACCTTTTTAAAGACAGATGAACATCAGTGGTTTTGTTTCAACAAGGTAAAAAAGGTTTATTTAATGTTTCCCTATCTTTTTAATAGATGTCCCAGCATCCATGGTATCTGTGGATAACTGAATCAGTGGATACCAGGGCATGTCTGTACTCTTAGAGAGGAGTGGGAAAGCCTGAAAACACTACTTGTGCTCACAAGCCCTGCAAAACTCTTGCTGGACTGAACCTACTGTTTGCTCCTGGTTTACTATTTATTCCTCCAGACAATGTGTTAAAAGAATACACAACGTTCAGGACATGCTTTGAGCCCAGTGGCGTGCTATTTCCACAACTTCACAAACCAGAGGGCAATTTCCTACTCAACGTTGCTAATGGCCATATAACCCGATCAGGGTGGTGTAGTGGCAGAGTTCCATTTACTAGCATCTGTACAATATAGAACAGAGAGTTCAAAGTCGATTTCCAAAAATGTGTTTTTTAGCAAGAAAAAAGTAACAATTATGCCAGTTCACATTATATTGAAACCCCCCAAAATAAACTCTGACCAAACATTTTAAGCAACCCTGGAATAAGAAGCAAGGATCCCAAAAGACAACTGGGAATAAATTACCACCTTCAGCCTCGACAGACGAGTCAGCGGTACCAGCCTGGTTAAGTGGAGCTAAACAGAAACAAACTCCCAAACAAGAGAGAATTGGATTTCTTATCCTTCCAATTACTCCAGCGCCATCAGAAATGGGGTGTACAGAGCACTAGTAATTAGAAATCTCTTCTAGTCAGCAAACACAAATCGGTTTATTGATCTGTTTATGCTACTGGAGGCTTCACCTGCTGTACGCTATGTATCTTGGGCTTGATTTAATTAAGCTACCCGCCTTGGAAAAGAAGAAAGAAAGAATACATCCTGCTGAGGTTACAGCTGAAATGGAGTTTAGCAGTTTCTTCGGCTAGTTACTGGCAAAGTTGAGCCAAAGTACCAATCAGCTGGCTCAGCCTCTGCAACAAGCAAACCTTAAATCTTTTGTGTTGAAATGGGGGGGGGGCGCCGGGGGGGAGAGGCAGCAAGAGAAAGAAGCAGCTCCAGTGGAACAAAAGGTGGGCAAAAGAGGATGTTTCACAACAGAAACACAATCTGACTGTAGGTATTAAATCTCTGGCTTTGCAAAATAATAAGAAAATAAAATCACATTTCAAACCACAGTTCACCAAATCCAGGGAGTCTGATTTGCATATATACAAATATACAGATCACCTGCCAATCATGAACACTGACTCCCTCCCAATGTTGCATGTAACACACACACGTTGTGTACATTATGTTATAGTCATTATAATGTATTTTGCCATAATATGGCCTCAAGACAGCTTATAGTGTGCTGCTTAGAGGAGGGGTGGTATAAAAATGGAATGAATAAATATGCTGCAGTAGAACTAAAAGGAGGAATCTGCCCCCCCAGTCCTATCTTCTCAGAAGAAAACCCATTCAGTTCAATGAGATTCCCAGATCATTTCCGCTTCAGAAATCATTCTGATTTACCCAACTACTATTTACTAAGGAACCATATCCATACAGTATTCCCAAATTTTCAAAGCAGTTTACAATATTTATATCGGGTTCTCAAGACAGGGCAGCGAGGTAGTTCAGTCTTGATGATCTGTTTTTAAAAATGCATGTTTTTGTCATTCACTCGCTCCACACTTAACTTGCTTGGTTTGGGGTTGCTTTCTTTTTAAAGCAAAGCAGACACAGAAGACTGAAACATAAGCGTATGCAGATGTATAGGTACTTTATCTGCTTTGCTTTCTTAACCCAAGTCCACATGTTTTATTTTGGGCTTCAATATTGCCAAGGAAAGATGAAAACAAGGCAATGCAAATAAACACAGATAGGAAGTGATGTTGCAGCAGCAGGAGGCAGTCATCTTTCAAGGCCTTGAGTTCCAAGCAGCACAGAAGAAACAAGGGCAAAGATGAAGCTCACCAGGCATAATCATGCTATCCTAGCCAAGCAAATGAGAGCTACTGCTCATTTCATCATTATCCTGCAAGGAGCTCACTGAGGCAGGGAAAAAGAAAGAACATAAGTTAGGATCTCCTAAAGGTTCTTAAAAGGTAAAGGTTTCCCCACAACCGAATGGTCTAGTCTTGACCAATTGTAGGGGCGGTGCTCATCTCCATTTCTAAGCCTGTAGAGCCGGCGTTCGTCAGAGTACAAGCTTCCGAGGTCATGTGGTCGGCATGACTATATACCAAGGCGCACGGAACACCATTACCTTCCCACCAAAGTGGTACCTATTTATCTACTCGCATTTGTACATGCTTTCGAACTGCTAGGTCGGCAGGAGCTGGGACAAGCAATGGGAGCTCACCCCGTTGCGCAGTCTCGAACTCCCAACCTTCCTGTCAGAAAGCCCAGCAGCAGCGGTTTAACCCTCAGCACCACCACATCCCCTTCCACAGGTTCCAAAGGTTCTTACGCATACCTTAATTCTCATAGCCAGAAGTCAGGTCTCTGACTACTGTTAAGTTGGGGATCCTTTGCCAGCCTGGACAAAACCACAGCCAAATGAAGTCTTGAGTTCTTGAAGTGCTCATTACTGTGATTGGTTTGCAACCTGTCACAGCTGATAAACCAACTGACATCAGTACTTACATTCCTGTGAGATGGAGCAAGAAGGGCTGCTAGGTTTGAGCAGCCTCGAAACACAAGTTATGCTCCACAGCACCAGCAAATTATTTTCTCAACATGATCATTCCCTGGAAAAGTTTTATCGTGTTGTATCTAGTGGAGGACACCATCCACTCCACCTGAACATGTGAAACCACCTTAGGAATGCCATCGGCCCACCCAGTCCAGCACTGTCTACTTTGGCTATAAGCCGTTCTCCGGACTGAAAAGGCAAAAAGCTTCCCCAGCCCCAAAATCTTCTAACTGGTGATGTCAGGGATGGAAACTGGGACCTTACAGAAGCAAAGAATGCCCTGAACTTTCTTTTGCGGAGGCTCTGGGGAGCTTTTCCGTGGCATCCAACTTCTTCTGGCCCCTGACATGACACCAGCCCCAAAGAAGTGCAGACGACAGCCTACGTGGAGCGGAAAGTTTGCAAGGAACAAAACATTTGCATCTGCACACGCTGCATTTTCTTCAGGAGGCCGCTTGATCCGGCAGGCTGCTGCACCAAAGACCCGCTGTGAACTAAACGCTGGGGTTGCTTTACTGGAAAGTAGATTATAAACTTTCACAAAGAGACAAATGAGTTAATGTCTGTGGCAGCACAAGGGAGCTTTTTGGGCAGCAAGAAAAAATATGCTCCTAATCCTGCAATAAGCTCCCAAGGAGCTGGTCTTGCCACCAGAACTTTCTAATCTTGCTTTTAATCTTACATTAAAGAAGATTAAACAAAATCTCACCCACTCATCTAGCTTAAAAACCTGGTTCTTGGTTCTTAAGGAGCTTTCAGCACCAAGCAAACTGTGACTCCCCCTTCCCCCCCAATCATCATGGAGGCCAATTCACACAATCACTGGGGCAGCTTTTCATTTTAAAGAAATCTGAACTCTGCTCATACTAGATCAGCTGCCTGAACCGGCCATCTCAAGCAGGGATCATGGTTTGGCACACAGCCGCAAACCTTCCCAAAGTGGAAAGAATCGCGTTGTGCCAAATTGCACTTCGTGGTTTGCTCCAATCCAGAGGTCTTACGGCAAGCCTCAAACCAAGAAATGTGGTCTGCACTTCCTCAGGAATAACACTGATATAGGAAGGGGAGGCATCTGGGCTGGTGCACACATTCTGTTCTGGGGCAGGGAGATCCACAGAGGGAAGGAGCTAGATCAATTACGTACGGGATGTGTCTTAAAGGTCCAGGCAAAGAATCTCAAGGAGGAAGCAACAAAAAAGTGGGCCAGAGATGCAAACCTAGGGGCAGTGCTGGGTTGAAGGATGAAAGAGAGGGGTTTTTCGAGCTCCCCAGGAATCACAACACTTCCTCTGCCTTGGGCTCTGTGGACCAGACTCTCTGAGTGGATAATGATGGATAGGAGATTTCCTTCTTCCCTGAAGGGCCTCACTCTGCTGAAACTGGGGGGATCAGCTTTGTACCCAACCACATCCCACACAGTTGGACAAGTCCTAACCCAAGAAGGGCTTTCAGGGTTCTTGCTTACAAGTGTTGGTGAGGTCTACCAGCATCTGGCTAGGAGTCTGCTCACCTACGGGCTTCCAAGTCAGAACAAAGTCTGTGTCCTTCACAGCCCTCGGAATAATAAAACTCGCCACACATCTTCAGCAACAGACCCTTGAGAATAAGGAGGAGGGAGAAAGGAAGGCAAGAGGGATGGCACAAACCCTTTAATAATCCACAGCACTTGATGGATATGCAGCGATCTGCTGACACTACCTTCTATAACCCAGGGGTGGGGGTTTTTCCCAAATGTTGAAAGCCAACATATCCCCTGCCCCCTTGTACAAGAACCTTGTAGAAAGGAGTCTTGGGATAACGCATAACTACGCAAAAGTGCACACACTATATAGAAGGCCCTTACAATATCCCTAATTTGATTTGCGTGATCTCCTTCTGAGGAAAAGGTAGCTCTGCTGAAAGACACAATCTGGGGAAGCACAGGCTTAAGTATATCAACCCTACTCAAGCAGGCCTCTCTCTCTCTCCCCAACAGAGAAAGAAATTAATGAACCCTGGGAAACAGATTGTCAGGGAGCTGGTGATAGTCAGCAAAAGACTAAACCAGCCAAGCTGCCGGCAATCTGGCAAAACTTTGCTCAAAAAAATGTTGAAGTGGCAGCAATTGCTTACAGTGGTTTAATGGCCACCAGCTTGCAAGCACTCTCTTACGAACTTAATTTGCACTGGCCACCTCTGCTGTGTTTATGAACTGCACAGAATCATAGAGGCTTTATGCCACTGCCTCTATGGAGTGACACCTCCTGGAGAGAGGGACACCAAGTTGATGTTAGTCCTACAGAGGCAGTCTTAAAGATAAATGTTGCTCCATCCTTATAATCAAATAAGGCTTACTCCAGACCCTCTCTGAAGCCAAGGTGAAGGAACTCTTGTTGCCAGGGAAATTATGAGACCAGCTCTGTTCCAACCTTCTGAGAACTAGGAGAAATGTCTTAATTCCAAATGCGCACGCAGATTAGGACTACAGTACTGGTCCTAATCTTTTTGCCTGCCAGTCCCAATACAGTTCGTGTATATTGTTGACAGTACTACAGCCATTATAAATTTCATCCCAGGGTAAGAAGGACATGTGGAGGGGCAAATCAGGCTCCTGCACATGATGGAAGGCTCAAGGTATGCATGTCCATATCATGTAGTGTTTTTTTCAGGCAAGCCTTAACACAATTTTTCAGTTAGGCTGGGGATATTTAATTTCCTGCCGTGCTATTCTCTTTTGCTGTGCTGTTTTAAATTACAGCAAATCATGGAGTTTGTTTTCTTGAAATTGTTACTGAATTTTTTTTTTCCCAGAAGGGCAGCCACATTAGTCCATTGCAAGACACACAAAGTGTCTTGGAGCAACGTAAACAGATTTATTGTGGTGTAGCACTCAGGTGGTCTAAAGCATAATAAATCTGCTAGTTTTTCAGGCACCAGTATGCGCTGCTGTTTTTATTGATGAATGCTTTGCAAACCATCCTGAGTCTTACTTGCAGGCCTCCAGGGGATCTTAACAGATTTAAAAAAGAGATCAAAAAAGAGAACAAAGGCTACATATATGGGTGATCCAGCCACTATATTTACTGAAATACCAGAAAAGCACAAAGTGAGAAAAAGAAAAATCCTTCATCAGGACTGATGGTTGGTGCCTTAAAATTAGAACAGTCCATAAAATTAGAAATTAATCCAAATTCCATACAAAAAAACCTGAGTATCAACCTGTGACTATTACACAAGTTATGAGGAAAAATTCTAATTTATTCTGCTTTTACTAGTCATGTGGGAAGCAAAAAAGCTACATAGACCATGGAAATCCTGCTAGCAGCAAATCAGCATGCTTCCCTCTTCCCCATAGTCCTATGCACTTTGCAGACTTGAGAATTAGAAACGTTTTTTTTTTTAAAAAAAAGAAATGCGAGGGTGCTAAATTCTGCAACAAATTCAAAATGTGCATGGACATGAACAGACAGACAGCCCTGCCTATGACTTTATCTGTCTGCTGCTCCCATTGGATGACTACACTAGTCAAACAGTATTGGGAACTGCCCCCAAATTCCTGAAATCGGAGTTGACATATCTACCGTAAGCAGCCTGGCAAGCAGAGGTCCAGCCCAGTCACTGGATTAACTGATCCAGTGTATTGACCCAAAGCAGTTCTGTCACTTTCCTTATCCTCGCCTCTTGGCTATCTGTGAGGGAGCAGAGTTTTCCAGATCAATGCTGCCTCCCAGAGATGCATCTACTTTTATTTATTCTGTTCTCAGAGTGGGGTTTTGGGGACCGTGTTGTTTCATTTCTGAGTTTCTGTATTTCCCTTCCCTGTTTGGAAAAACATTCGAAGTCCCTAGTGTTTCCCAGTTCATCTCGCAGTGATGTATCAGCTTTTATTTATTTATTCTGCTTTCTCGGGAGGGGGGGGGCAGCATGGCTTCACCTATATAAAAAATTTGATTTTGGTGTTGCATGGAAAAATATTTGGTGAAAGTCACCATAAAGGGAAAGATTAATCCTTAGATATGTGCATTCAATGGCAGGGGACACACTAGGGAGGTCAAAAATATTCCAGCAAGATAATGAACAGAAGCAGGACAAATCTCTTGAACTCTATTCTTCCTACAATATACACAGGCCTGGAACCCCTTTTAAAAGGCCTCCAACAATGCAGCCATGGGGCACCCAATCTCTGACATCAATCACCTCAAATATCTCCAGATAATGGCCCTCCTGGGTGAGGAAACCTCAGTGTGGGAACTCTGCAGGCTACAGACCACTGGGCATGAATCCACACTACATTGCCAAGGCAGAGAATTCAGCAGCAGCAGCAGCAGCGACTACTAACTGCCAACAGCGGGGAGCTTCCTCTTCACAACCGACTGTCTGCACGATTTGCAGTTTCCCCAATCAACACTTGATCGCTTGCTTGAGCTGATTCTCAGGTTTCAGCAGCTCCTGCAATGCTTCCAGAAAAGAATTTAAGCTCAGACAAAGAACTAATTGGGAAACGTGTTCGGGAACTCTGCACTGGCATTCTCTCAGACCTACAGGGGAGAGAAAGGGGTGAAGTGGTGGTGGTGAAGTGAATCAGAACTACCTATTCCCGGTCTTAAAACAAAGACTGAATCACAGACAAGAAGAGGGTTTTTTTAAAACAAAAATAAAGCAAGCAAGCAATTGAGCTTGGCAGAAGGCTAGAGTCAGGCAAGGAAGGAGAAGCAGACAGGCAAGGTCAGCTCAAGTTCATTTTTAAACTGTCTGATTAAGTTTTTCTGTTTTTTATAGTAACTGTAACATGAGACAATAAAAGCAACATGGAGTAACAGTAAGTATGGTGAATTGCTGGCATAAACAGGTACTAGTACTACAGGTAGAATAATTTAGACCAGTGGAGTTTTCAAACAAGATTCAAACAAGAAAGAGTAGGAAATGATATCCGATTTGCTTCTAATATAGCAAATTCTGAAAGATGAAAAAGAAGGAAGACCAAAGATTAACAGGATTGTCAAAAACTGGCTACCGTTTATTACCCTTTGGAATACTAGAAGTGAAAATTTTGATAGATGCTAGAAAAGTATTTAACTTTTTGGTCTTTACTGTATTACTGTATTGTATTTTTGGATTACTGTATAAGACTTTAAATATTGCCATAGTTGTAATGGGTATATAAAAATTTAACAGAAATCACAGAATATAATAGAGTGGGTAGCTTATATCCTCTCTGGAGTATGGGCATTTAATACATTTTGCTTTTTAAACCTTGACAGTGTCTCTCTTTCTGTACCTCTAATTCTCCAACAATATTACCTGGGCCATTAACAAGATTTTGCAAGTCCTTTGGAGGAGGAAGAAAATGTAATTCTGTTCATTATAGGCCAGACTTGCTTCTCTCCTGCATCTACCATAATCTCCATATACTTCTAAAACACAATTGCATTTTACACCCAATGCTCTCTGTTGCACCTTAGCATACTTCATTATGTTGGCATTCAAAGGGATGCAAGACTAAAACACTTTGTAATTTTTTGTGGACCGCAGAGCCACTTGGGTAGAGGATACAATCAGATTATGACCCAAAATAAAGAGTCATGACCCAAAATAAAATAAAGTAACCATCTGGAAGATCTCTGCACCCATGCTGTTAGGATGCTTCTCTTTGTTCTCCTAGGAGACCATCCCTTCTCATTTGAAATAGACTGAATGAGCCATTACAAATCTTTAACAGTTTGGAAAAAGGCATTTGAACAACCACCTCTTCTTACATAGAACGGCCCATCCTGAGACACCTTGGCAGAGTCCTTTCAGTACTAACAGAAGTCCATCTAGCAATGACACATGAAAGGGCTTTCTCCATGCTAGACTTTCAAATTCCCTACCACAGGAGATAAAATTGGTGCCACAGGAGATGAAAATTTGTTTCCAGAACTGACTGAACACTTTTTGGGTTTTTTTAATTTCAGCAGGCTCTCTTTTCTCTTAGTTTCGATTAGTTTTATTAGTTTTATTCCCTGCTCTCTCAATTTCCTGATTTTATTTTTGACTGGCTTTGATTCTGGTGCATTTGGCTTGTTTGGTGCAATTTTAACATCATGTTTTGCTTTTTCTCATTGGTCACCCTGTGTACATCCTTCTGTCCACTCTATCCATCCCACGCATAATTTTGTATGTCTCAGTCATGTTCCTCCTCAGGTACCTTTTTCTAGACTGCAGATCCCTAAACGCTGCAGTCTTTCTTCATAAGGGAGGTGCCCCAGCCCAGTAATCTTTTTAGTCACTCTCTTCTGCACCTTCTCTATTTTATTTCCACTATGTCCTTTTTGAGACACAGCGACCAGAACCTTCCCTTTTATTCCCTTTGGTGAGGGACCGTGTCAAACATCTTCTGAAAATCCAGATATATGATATCCACAGGTTCACCCGCCTCCACATGCCTGTTGACCTTCTCAAGGAATTCTAAAAGGTTCGTGAGGTGAGACTTACCCTTACATAAGCCATGCTGATTTTCTTTCAGCACGGCTTGTTCTTATCTTTGAAGATGCTTTCCACTATCTTACCTGGAACAGACATTAGGCTGAATGGCCTGGAGTTTCCCAGGTCCCCTCTCCTTTTTTCAAAGATTGGTGTGACATTTGCTATCCTCCAATACCCTGGCACTATGGTGGCTTTAAGAGAAAAGTTGCATACTATAGTTAAGAGACTGGCAACTTCTTTCTTCAGTTTCTTAATAACTCTTGGGTGGATGGACCTAAAATATGGCAGAGGTGGCAAGAAAACTGTAGATTTAAGTACTGGTGTGAATTTACTTGAGGATGTTTTTATCCTGCCTTTCCAAATCCAACAAGATACTCAAGGTGGTTTACAAAACAAAATCAATACCAAACGCATAAAAACATAAAGCAAAAACAAACAAGAAAGAAAACAATCCAATCAAATACAAATATAAAACAGATCAGCCAACGTAAAAAATTAAAAAGCTGTCTTCCAGTTCCCCCAGCCCCGAAGAAGCATCATCACTGATTGCATGGAGGATTTTAATATTGCCACAGGCAACCAAGTACACTGCTATTTCCGCATGTGGTCTTGTGCAAGCAACGCACTGGCTCAGCTGGACACACCGCTAGTTCCTGTAACAGATTCAGCTGCCTCAGAAGGACTGGTGACATAGTTCATCAGAGCAGCACCAACACTTCAGTACGTCTGCATTGGCCTAATCTAGACAATTGCATTAAGGGAGGAAAGACAAATGTGAGGCAGAGCTAGAAAAGTTTCAAAGCCCTTTCTAGCAGATGGAGTGTACATTGGTCAGGCTGACCTCACCAGTCCACCCCAGGCACACTGGCAGCCTATTTCAGGATCCACTCAGTGTTCTGCTTGAAAAGAAGTTTTTTAAAAAAGGAAAGAAAGGCAGACCAGAACACGCCACCTCTTCAACAGCCCCCCCCCCAGTCACGTGCTGCCTCACCGACACTCACTCAATGCTCTCTCTTCATCTGGGCGCAAGAGCAGATTCCTCTGTAAATGGATTTCTTCTTCTTCTACGAGATGGAAATAACTCTCAGGTGCACTTAAAACTGTTCTTCTCAGTACAAAGCTGAGTTATCTAGGCCTCTCTTTATTCCAGATTTTCCTTCTGGCACACTCACTAATCCAAGCTTCCATGTGAAGTACCAGCCATGTGTAATGGACCTGCCAGTGATCAAGAGCATCACTATCTCTCAGCCTTACCTATCTCACAAGGTTGTTGTGAGAATAAATTGGAAGGGGGAGAACCATATACAATGCCTTGCATCTGACCAAAAACGCACAAAAGGAGGTATATGGGCAGAGGTTATACAAGGCTCTCGTTATATGTAAGGTTTACGGACCTTTAAGGGTCCTTAAACCAGTGCACATTATATTCACTGTATGGCGTTAAAAACAGCCAAAGAGAGGAAGTGTATCCCAGCTAGCCCCCAAAATGCTCTTTCTTACAAGTAAGAAAGGGGAAAAGAAATCAATAATCTAGCACTATCCCTCTTTCAAAAGCCAAACTAGGTCTCTCAAGCACCTGCATAGAGAAGGAAGCAACTTTCTATGCCCGATTCATTTGAGATGCGGATGGCTTTTCTGGCGAGAATGGATTGCAAACGGGGACAGCAACAATTACAGGAGCCCTAGGAGAACTGGGTGGAGCAGCTTCCAGAATGCGTGGAGTAATAAAACTATCCAACTTCCATGCACATCTGCCAACCCGACTGTTAAAATCTTTGGGAGGCGGCCCAGGATCTGGGTGCCCCCACATTAGGAAAGGAGGTGGATGGTCACCAGAGTTGGGTCCTTTATCTATAGAATTTGCTCCCCTGATCTTACTCACCTGGCAGCAAATGCGATAGTTTTTAGATTAAAATGGTCTTGCTTTCCCAAGCTTTTGACAGCTTTTAGTGTGACTGGGCTTATGGCCACTTTTCATGATAAGGGCCAGCATGGTCTGGTGGTCAGATCAGTGTTTTTCAGCTGGTGGCACTAATACCATTAGGGTGTCCTCCACAGTATGGCAGGCTGTGCTTGGTAAGGTGGCACTACCGCAATGAGCAAGAAGTGGCCGCACAGCTGCTTGGCCCTGCAAAAAAGGCACAGTCTGGGAAACGAGGGTGCACAGCAAAGCACCAACTACCGGCAAACCATCAACTCCTGTGCAGAGTAGCTTTCTCCAGTGGCAGTTGTCATACTAGGAAGAATGGTAGATGCAAAAGAGAAAAAAAGAAAAAAAGGTTGGAAAGGCCTGGGTGAGAGCAAGTAGGACCCGAGGACTTGGGTTCAAATTCCGCCTTAGCCATTAAGCTTACCGGGGATCCTTGAGCCAGTCACTTTCTTTCAGCCTAATCAACTCCATAGAGTTGCTGTGAAAATAAAATGGGCGGAGGGTGGATGGCAGAACCATGCACACTGCCCTGATCTCATTGAAATCAGAACTGAAATACAATAAATAAATAAAGACATCAATACAACATTAACGTGATGTTCCGGAGCATCAGACTATTAAGATACAGGCATCTCTCTTCTGGTAAAGGCAGAAAACACCATCCAGCAAGAGGTATGCTCAATCCCCACCGAGATCAATGGTACTCAAATACTTAGGCTCCATTTGTTTTAACAGGACCTCAGAACATCCAGGCTTCCTGTTACAGATGCAAGAACCCTTTCCAATAAGCCCACATGGCTTACTGTCATCACATGTTCGCAATACAAGAACAAACAAGCCATTTTTGCATAGGGAGAGGGAATCACAGGTATATTTATACCTTTGTGTGCCCCACGAGTAATCTCAAGATGTTACAGCAAGCAGAAGGCTAGGCTGCCATATTTTGGATGGGAACAGATGCTACAGTTGTTAGTAGGAACTTTGATAAATACACAAAAGTGACTTTACATTTCCTGTACTCCCCCCCCCGTGCCTTTCATTTTACATCAAACCCAAGCTCGTATCAACCAGCAAACAATAAATGCCCAACACCAAGTTCCAGACAGCTTCTGAGTCAAGATCCTTACTAGAACATTGTACATCAAGGTGTTTTAAGTCTCATACAATCTGGAGGTGGCATTCATCAGAGAATAAAAGCTAGTGTGAGTCACAAAGCACCAGGAAGGGAAGAGAGGGGGTGACGTTGGTGGACCATTCCCCAGGCAAGCAGATAAATATCAATGAAAATAGACTTCAGTCACCCAAATGACAGATGATGCAGCCTCCACTCTTGAAATTATGCTCAGAAAAGTTTATGAAGTGCAACTGCAGGCTTCTGATTTTTCTTGTTGTTGCCAGTTACTTCACACATAACCCAAGAAATATTCCACCCGGCTGCGTCAGGGCTCCTTCAGATGTTATTTCTCATGCCTTAACTATTCATGACTGGCAGCAGATCTTGACATAAAAGTTAAGGTAGGATCAGACCTGGAAACAACCAGGACAAGCAAGTAGGAACAGAAATAAGAACAGAAGGCCGACCCTACTGGGTCAGCCTGAAGCCCAATCAAACCCAGAATTCAGCTTCCTACAGCAGCCAGTCAGATGCCTCTGGAAAGCTTACACACTGGACACAAAAGCAAAAGCATCACCACTCCCACCCCACAACTGCGATTAAGTGGCATGCTGCCTCCGACCTTGGCGGGTCCATTTAGCCATTGTGATTATTAGTCATTGATATTCTATTCCATGAATCAGGCCTGCCTCAAAAGCCACCAGAACATCTGTCCTGGGGCAAGGACTGTTGCCATCTTCCCCACCCAAACCTTGCTGCCGCTTAGTGTGCAGGGATGAAGATGTGGCATCCATTAGAATGCTGTAATGTCCACAGGCTGAGAGAAAGGGGGGGGGAAGGATTATTTTGCTTTCTCGCACGTAAACCGTTTTGGGAGGTCTCAAATAAATATTTGATTTACAAATAAATCAAATTAATACATTTGTCTAATCCCCTTTTAATAGGAGCGTAAGAAAAAAAAAGTGGAGACTTGTGTTTTTTTTACCAGTTCACTTCTTTCAAGGACTCTGGGGCTTGAACTTCAGAATCAGAGGGAGGAACCTAGCTTAGTAAATGAAGAAGCTATGAAAAACGAGACCGATTAAGAATGCTGACTGCCTACGAGGCACAGCCAAATTGACCAGTGTGCAGGCAATCTCTTTCTTCTTCTCCCTGCTGGGGCTGCTGAAAGGCTGAGACAGTGAGATCAAGTGGCCAAACTGTAGGTCAGCAAGGCCAAGCCCTAACATTCAGCCTCCCACGCACACAGTGCAAACGAACAATAGAGCCACCAGCTGTTGCCCTGGCACTCCCCAAATGCCCCTCAGCTATTCACCGCCCACCTAGACTTAAACTCCACATAGCATGAGTAGTCCGTCCCAGGACAAGAGGAAGGAGGAGAACAGCAAGGATCATTTCAAGTGCTGTGAAAATGGTGAGCTAATACTGATAGCCTTACCTGTAGGGTGGGAGTTGGGGACCAGGGAAAGGGCGCTAGTTGATGCTTTCTAGACTACAGAAAAGAGCAGGTGCCAGCAGCGGCAAAGGGTACATAGGGGCATTTCACCAGCACGGAAACCAGCCTCTGGCACTACTGTGAACCTAATGTCCTGCTCTTAACATAGTGAGGGCATTGGAAGGGACCAGGCCGCTGAGGAAATGACTTGTGACTACCTGAGCAAGCAAGCCAGCTAATCCAAGGTGTAGAGGATGAAGTAAAATAGTAGGTGTGTGATTAGCCAGGAGAAATGCAGCCATTGTACTACCACTTCTGGTGGGAATAAGCGATGCTGCAAGACAAGTGGAAAAGAGCAGGGTTCCCATCCCAATAGTGAAGTAATAAAACTGATGAAATAGGATGAATGAAGAATACAGCAGAATGGAGGGGTAGGAGCTGTGCCAGGCAGTGGCTCAGCATGCCGAAGGGAATACCATTTTTGAATGCTCCCTCACACAGAAGCATCCTGCAAGGAAAAAAACTAGCACATCAGGGAGAAAGAGTCAGCCCTCATCATGCTAAGTTTTCTAATGGTAAATATTGTTGTTTTTTACATAGGGGGACATTCAAAAATGGGGTCTGGCCTGCAGCCTGAAGCAGTGCAGGCCATTCCAGCAAACCCAGGTACCTACCAGCCCATTCTGTTGTAGTTGTAGGCCAGGCCCAAGTCACAAAGGGAGAAGTAACAATCAAAGACAGACCCAACTCACACCAATATGTCCTCTTGGAGATTACAGCAAAAAAAAAAATCCGTTTTCCACCCTAGACTGTCTCTGTCACTAATCCAGAACACGAACGAGAGAGAAGGGGGAAAAGATGAAGAGCAACTTATGCTGCCATAACCTACATGAAATCTTTTCCACTTCAAAATATTAGCAGAGACAGGGTGATATTACATACTTTCTTAGCCATCTCCATCTGGTGGCTGCATGTTTTCTCTTGGAAATACACCAAGTTTCCCCTCTCCTGCAATTCCTTCACGCAAGATGCTTCCGAGCAGCAATGTTTATTCACAAAATTTATATCCCACCTTTCCAAGCAAAAGAAAACTCAAGACAGATCAGAAAAACATAAATAAATTCATTAAAATAAAAAAAAACAACCACCATAAGGCAGCACAGAAACCTAGCACAACAAACAAAGAGCCAGAAAATAAACAGGCTACTATTTTGGATGAAGGCCTATCCAAAATAGTAAGGAGTAAAAGATTAAAGCCGTGTAGACTGGCAGCCAAATGAATCTCCCAGGGCAGAGAGTTGCACACCCTGGGGCCATGCCACAGAAGGGGCCCTCTTCCATGTCTCTACCAGTTGGCCTTGTGAAGGTGCAAGAAGGGTAGAAGGCTTCTCGAGCCAAACATAATATGTAAGCAATTCCTATGAGGTGAAGCGATCCTGAGCCATTTAGGGCTTTACGGGTGATATCCAGTTAAGTGCTTTTAACTGCACTTAGAAACCGACTGACCTGATGAAGCTGGCAGTATGCACCTAAATGCCTCTTGCAGTGAGAAAGGACTATTTGCTTATACATCTTGCTTGTGGACTTCCCAGATGCATCTGGACATTCCCTGTGGGAAACAGGATATTGGACTGGACAGGGCATGGGCCTGATCCAGGAGGGCTCTTATGTAAGTGACATGCTCAATACTCCATCAAAACTCCAGTAGTAGCATTTTTAACAGAACTAATTTTTGTACCATTTTTAAGTAGGACTATCAGTCTACGTGAAGCATTTAACTGCCTACCTGTATGCAATTGGAGAAATGAAGAAGCTGAAGGCAAAGCAAATGCCAAATGCCATGTTGCAGAACACACAGCAGACCTGCTAGCTTTGTGCTACCACACAGGAAGTGCTCCACTCCTCTCCTGAATTATACTTAACTGTACAATTGGGCACAAGGGTATTAATCTATTTCTAACCCATCTTTCCACCCATATGTAGCTAAAAGTGTAAGACTTTTAGGTGAAGACGAAAAGCACTCAACAGTATTTTATCCAGTCCTTCTTAACACATACCTGTACACTCCCCAAGATCCAGACATCTCACAATCAACAGAATTGCAACACAAACATTTCACAAAGTCAGCCTAGCATAATCTGACACCGGACACAACAGACCAGTCTGATTTAGGGGACTTTTCTCTTGAGCTCCACATTTAAGAAGCTGGAGGCCTCCCCACTGATAAGTCAGGGAACCTTGAAATGGTGGGAGACATTTCTGCTAAGCAATTGAACTCTCATCTCTTGCAACCAGCAGAAGCTGCTTTTCTGCTATGTAACCTGTGGGATTTTTCACATTAAAACTAGCCCTTCAGCTCGTTTAGCAAACCCCTGATAAAGCAAAGAAGCAACGGCAGGGAGCGAGGTGGAAAGGGGGACACAATTAGTTCCTGATGGATAGGCTGCACTGATCCAGCTTTGATAAGCAGTGTAACATTCACCCAGGGAGCTAGCATCATCAGAAGCACTTGCCAAGCCACTTCCCCAAGCTGCCTTAAACTTCACGCCTTACCCATCAACTCTACACCATGCAGGAGCCAAAGAATGATAATTAGAGCCATTGAGGTCAGCAGGACCTGAATGAGCTATTATAGTATAGCTGGTCCATCGATCGCCTAATAGCCTCTTGAAGACAGACCCCATGCTCCAGGAATAGAACCCAAACGGTAGGCTCTCTGCAGCTCTCTCAAGACAGCAGTCACATTAGTTGGGTGTCAGCTCATTTCTTGTCAAGAAAATAAGAATACTTCACAAGTCAGCCTGCATTTCAGTTTTCATTTCTCTCTCAATAGGGCTTTGTGATCTTGGCTCAGTATTTGAGCCCAGTTTCATCTTATAAAGTACATTATGGTTTTCACTCTTTTTTCCAGGCAAGTGGGGCAAGATGTTGCAGTCGTTTTGGTCTTTCACTGATCATGCAAAGCTGCCTTATACTGAGCCAGACCATCAGTCCACCCAGCACACTATACTGACTGGCCAAAGCTCTCTAGCTCAAGCTACAATGCACTCTTTTCCTCCGTTCAAAAGAACGCTTCTGACCTACTGCCTAGAAGGCCACGGCAGGCAGGCCTCTAATGTATGATCAGGCCTATAATGCAGGCCTATAATATATGACCTCCATAAAGCTATCTCCTGAACATGACTCTATTGGGGAAAGATACACTTATTTCACAATTTTCCTGGAAAATCTAAGGGGGCGGGGGAATCTAGTCATTTCTCCTCCCTCTTGTCTCAGCCTACACTGTACACCCAATGCTCAATTTGCCAGAGCTGCAACCAGATCAGTTTCAAAAGTTTCCTGTTTAAGAATTCCCTCGCTTGCCCAGAGAAGGTCAGCCACAGTCTACAGGCAATTTTCCAAAACTATCAGGAAAAGCAAAGCATTCTGTCTTCAAAGGACACACATGATTCTTGGAAAGAATGCTGCAAGAGTTTGAAAATCTCATAACCCTCAGGCCCACATTCCCTCCACTCATGGCCATTTACTCCTTTGCATTGTGTGGCATAGTACTTAAACCACTGCAAGCATATGGCAACAGCCAACTTCATGCACAACTTCTAAACATGGAATCTAAAAATCCAATCATAACTTTTCAGTGCTGATGCAATAGTCCCAATAGGGTGTGTGCTGCATCCCGGAGTTTGCTTGTTTTTTTTTGGGGGGGGGGGGAAGGCAGTCACAGAGGCCTCCTCATTCAATCCCTTTCCTCACGGTTGCATTGGCACTACAACATTGGTTAGGACTGTAATTCACAGTTCAAACCTAAGTATATCTACTCAAGTACGTCCAATGTATTTTAACGGAACTAACTCCCAAATAAGTGTGCACAGGATTGCAAACAGAAGTACCACCAGGATGCCTTTGTCACAGTCATAGAAATGAAAAGTGTTATCTAAAAGATAGCTCAAGTCTCCCAGTCACAAACTTTCAAGAAAGGAAAGTTTTAAACAAGAGTAGTGTTTCGGCATCATCTTATATCCTGGCATAGCATTAAGAGAGCTATAATTCGAACTACATAAAGACTCTTCATCCATTATTGAAATGTCATCACACCCTCATGTTTCAAAAATGCCAAAAATATTAAACATCCTATTTGTTTTTCAGACAGCTATTTTACTGTCACTTCTCGACTCCCTGCTTCAAAAAATGACATCTTAGTCATATGTTATACTTTTGGCTCACTTCCTGCTGGAATCCAAAAGTTGTACTTTGGCTGAGAGAGAGTGAGAGAGAGCTGCAAATCAGCACTATGAATCTTGCCCCTGTCATAAACTCACTAGGTGGTCTCCCTCTCAGCCTCAGCTTTCCCATCTACAATATGGGAAAAATAATACCTACTCACGTTACAGAGCTGTCAGCAAGATAGCTTCAGTATATATCTCAATAGTCAGTATTTTTTAAAAGAGCATTCACACAATGAAGTTCTAATTTCTCAAACAAGAATTTTCAGAAACTATTCTGTCAATAGCAACTTTTTAAGGATCTAGGCTTCAAAATGTAAGGACAAAGGTATTTCCTGTAGCGGCCATAACAGACAGACAGACAGACAGAGCCACTCCCTGACTTGAGGTTCAGCACACTCACCTCCCCTGAGTAACTGTACTTTCCCTTCAGAATTTGCCGGTACAAGCGTGTGCGGTTGTCATCCTCAAATGGCATTGTCCCACTTAGTAGGATGTAAGAGATAACACCCAAGGCCCACATGTCTACAGAGTTAGTGTAGGGCTTTCTGACCAAGATCTCTGGGGCAATATACTCTGGAGTTCCACAGGTGGTCTTCATGAGGCAGTCATCTCCTTTCTTTCGAGCACTCGCCAGCCCAAAGTCTGTGATCATTATTTTAGAATCCATTCCTGGATGGTAATACAACAAGTTTTCTGGCTTTAAGTCCCTATGTGTTATGCCCAAAGTATGCAAGTACTTAACCCCGTCTAATACCATCTGCAACACACGAGTGGCATCTCTTTCTGTGAAGGAGCCTTTGGCAATGATTCGGTCAAACAATTCCCCTCCGGTGGCCAATTCCATCACCATGTAGACTCGCTCCTGAGACTCAAACACTTCAATGAGCTGGATGATGTTGGTGTGCCGCACACGACGCAACACACATAGCTCTGACTCACACACTTCTCTTCCTTCTCGGTACTTGGTCTCTATCATCTTGATTGCGTATGGCTGCTTGGTAGCCTTATGTTCCACCCGCACCACACGGCTAAAGCTGCCTCGGCCAATCAGGGCTTTGATGTCATATTTGGCAGTCACTCTGGGATCAAACTTGGCACGATACTTAGCCACTCTGTTCTTGCGGGGCTCTGGATGCTCCACACGTGCAGGAGAGCAAGGGTTGGTCTGACGGGGAGGAGAAGGAAAGCCAGATTTGATGGCATCTCCACCATCCTTGATGAAGTGCTTATAGATGTCATTTTTATAACCTGTGTACGGCTCAACTTTTTTAACAAGATCCAAATGAACATCCTTGGGGGGGCTCGGGAAGTACTTTGCTAGTCCCACAGCCCATCACTGAATGGTGCTAATCATCCATCAAGGCGTTCTCCCACAGCAACCACGTCTGGAACAACGCCAATCTTTGCAACATCCCAAGAAGCTGCAGGGGGAGTGGGGGCAAGAGGGGGGAGAAATAAAGAAAAAACTGTAAATATCCTGTATTTATTAAAATAAATGTCCCCTCCCATTGACTATTCAACCTAAACATTCAATTCAGACATCACGCCAAGGAATTGCAACCACAATTGGAGTGATTGCAATTGATTGGCTGACAAACCAGCACTAGAAATCATGGTTTGTGCTAACTATAGTTTACAGCTCATGTCTGAACTGACAACACTTAGTTACAATTATCATTCCACCTCCTGTTGCTCCGTAGTGTTCTGCTGCACCATGTGTTCCACAGACAGAAAATGAAATCAGATAACCATGCTGCGCCTGTTATACATACGAAAATTCAAACCATGTTTTGGGTTTTAAATAACAATACAAGCCATGGTTTGTCAAGATGTCTGAACCTCATGATGTCTGAACAGAGTCATGTTACTTTCCCCTCCACTCATTATCCCATTTATGCAATCACTTGGAAGTGTCTTCAGGAGGTGAAGCTTGCCAGTAATACTTTGGAAAGAAAAATGTACATATGCTTTAAACTTACATATATTTCTATGTACAGTATTCAAGAAATGTCATAGAACTAAAACTTCTTATATAGGAAAGTACAGCTCCAGCACTCATAGTTCTATGCTAACTACAAGCTAAAAATGAAATGGTCCAATATTTCCAAGCATCTTGAGGAAATCTACACTGCAAAGAGATCCAGAATACCAATTTATTTTGTCAGAAAGGAGCAGTTAGCTGAACAAATGTTTTGCCTCTTATCTACCAAAACGGTATGTCAATTACTTGCATTTTATAAAAAATATTATCTAAAACACTTTCACTAGAAAGACAACGAAACAAACCACCATCATGACTCCACAAGCATTAAGAACTGGGTGCTTACATCTCACAAAAATCTACACAAGAAATATATGAAAACAACCTACAAGACTGAACTCAGCCTTTTTCTGCAAAAAGGATACTAAAAAGCCAAATAGTCTGGAGTTTTGCGCAAAAACCTCTAGTTCTGTACCCACTGAAGCATCCATTTTAGTATGCTAACTTGAAAATAAATCCCACAGAAGTCCCTAGGACTTACTTCCAAGAGAATATGGTTAAGATGAGGCTGCTTACTTGCCTTGTCAGCATATTTTGGTCTACAATTTGGTTTGGCATTTCCTTTCTCTATTGTTCCTAGAGCTACAGTTGCAATGGAAAGACAGATGCTAGATGTAGGAGGAGTTCAGAGAGCGGTACCACCATAGCCACCCATGTACATTAGCAAAATCTCATTACAGGCTACCTACCGACAGGCCAACATTTCACAGCCAAGCAAAAGACAGTTTTAAACTTTTTTTGAAAAAAAAATGTTTTAAAATGTTTTAAAACATTTCAAAAGCATAGGAGCTCAGCCTCAAACATTACAAAAGATTTGGGCACCACCATTACATGTCTGGATCCCACTGGAACTAGCCACGTGATTTTTTTTTTTCATTTTTCCAGGAAAAAAAACTTTGAATTATTTCATTCCAGGTGCATTCATTCTGTTTGAAAAATAAGTATCCTCTCACATTGGAGAAGCCTGCAGGGCTTGAGTAGAAATCTAAAAGTCTGCCTACTATAGACTGTGGCAGTCTGCCAGACCATTTACAGTTCTACATTTTGGCATGAGTGAAAACGAAGGATGCCGAAACTCTTTCTACCCAAACAGGGAATACAGCAAAGCTCTGGGATCATATGCCCAAACGTCTTTTGTTGTCATGTATTTTATCTTTCCTCAGGTGTTTTGGAAAATGAGCAACTATTAAAGAAACCCATATATTCAGAAGAGCAGAACAAGCAGGATTTTAAAGGCACTACACATCAAAAAGAAATTCAGACTTGGAAACAAAAAGCTTAAGAAAGTCAGTGTTCAGAGATTAATATTTAATCCTAAAAATATCTTTAAAGCTTCCGAAGGATTGGAATGATCCTCCGGCTCGAGAACCAGAAAGGGAAGCCAACAACTGAAGTGAGGGCTGCCTCACACCCACTCCACTGGCTTCAGTGACGGATTGCAACATATCTGTGACAACCTAAAGTTGGTTTTCAAGAATATCTGAAAAATCGCCTTAAGCACAGGATTACTCAGACTGAGCACCCATAAAGAAGAAAAAAGCAAGGTCTTGACACCAAGTTTGTTAGAAGCATGTCTCCCAAAGATGATACACAATTAATGAAAACATTTTCCTAAAAAAATGACATCAGTTTCATGAACCATCTACAGAAAGAAATACACATACACAGTCCCTCACCCTTTTTAATAAGGGCCAATCACAGGAAAATTCAGCACCTCCAGTTTTCCTGTTTTCATTTCATTGGCATCTGTTGCCATACCTAGATTTTATCTATACTTGAAACGTCTCTCTTTTTAACCATTAAGTAAAAACTTGTGCAAACTCTTCTCATAAGACAATCTGTCCTATTACTCTTCTCATAGGACAATCTGTCCAAGTTAGTGGTTTGAGAACTACAGTTTTAGAAGAGCTCAGATGAATTGCCTTCCAGCCTATACAAATCTTAGGAGAAGGGAAGAGGTACAGTTATCAGAACTTTTTCCAGAACCAAACAGGGGACCACAATGTTCCCCAGGATAGGCATTGTAGGCAGTTAAAAGCAAAGGCAAATAGGGATACTAGGATTTCATACATAGGAATCAGCTGCTGCACTCCTGGTCTCTCCTGCCTAGAATCCAGTTAACTAGCGGAAGTGGACAAGCAATGACGTCCTTTTCCAGAGTTTTTAAAGCAGGGGTCAGGGAACTTTTTTACCTTTTACCCCAAAATATATTTAGATACACCGACGTTACCCCCCCCCCACACACACACCAGAACAAAAAAAAAATTACATATTGGAACCCATTGCTTTTTATTTGATTAATTAATGAGCTTAATTAATGCTATGTAAATATGAAGTTGTAAAGAGTTTGGGTACACTTGCAGACATTGAGAGAATATAATTCAACCCTTCTGGGTTACAACAGGTTTAGGTGCTTGGAGTTAAGATTTCTCTCTCTCTCTCTCTCTCTCTCTCACACACACACACACACACACAGAGAGAGAGAGAGAGAGAGAGGGGGGGGGTCAGCAACAGCAGTTCTGATTTTCACCTTGCCTCGTTGCCTCCCACCTCTCTTTGTGTCCCTGACTCCCTGCACAGGTGCAGGCACCCCAGCCCTCCCTCTGCTCACCCGCCCCACTCCTTGGGACAGCAAGACAAGGCAAACCCAGGGAGAGCCCTAGCTGCTCACAAGCAAAGAGGCACGTCCACAGAAGTCCTCTCAACACACACACGTGTGCGCGCCTGCGGGCACATGCGCACACAAACACACCTCAACTGCTCACCAGAGCCTCCCCCACACCTGCACGTCTCGCGTCCCTGCCGGGCTCCTGGGTGGCGGCGACGGCGGCAACTCCTCAGCCTCCCCACCCGGAGCTGGTTTGTGCTCTTCCCTGGCATCGAGCGCCGCCGACTCCATGGCTGCCTGTGTGCCAGCCAGGAGCGGGTCTGCGCCGGCCTCGCTGCCTGGAATAGGCTTGGCCTCGCCGGCTCCCCCATCCCCCGGCACTGCTGCAGTTGCAGCCACGGCCGCCATTTTCTCTGCTGTTGCTTCCTTCTCCCTCTACCAGCAGCGGAATCGATAACCATGGCCTTCTTTGCCGCCTGGGAAGGGAGGGGAACGCTGCCTATTGGGGGCCAAGTACCTTGCCGCTTCTAATCTCCTATTGGAAGCAAGGGAAATCCATCAAGCGTGAGAGGAACTTCCCACTGGTCAGAAGAGAGAACGCTGGTCATGAAGGAAGGATGAGGGAAAAGGGGGCGGGGCATACTCCTATCTGTCCATTACCCCCAGGAATTTCATTTTTACCCCATTTGGGGTAATTTACCCCTGTTCCCTGACCACTGTTTTAAAGGGACAGGCACCATTCACAAGGACACATCCTGCTATGATTTTTTAAATATTTCATTAGGGTCCTATTGCCTTAAACTTGTTTAACGTTGCTTGCAGATCATCTGAAGATGTCTGGAAACCAGGCCCTTCCCAAACTAAATTCAGCAGTCTTGCCACACACCACATAAGCCTACAAGCATAAGAAAAGCCCTGCTGGACCTGGCGAAGGCCCATCTAGTCCAGCTTCCTGTACCTCACAGCAACCCATCAGATACCTCAGGGAGCATACAAGACAACTGCATCCTGTTGCCACTCCCTCGCACCATGCATTCTGAGTTGCCTACTTCTAAAACCAGAAGGTTGCACATGCCCATTCTGAACTGTAGGAAACAGTAATACAGGCTAGCAGATATGGTCTAGTTATTTACAAGTGTAAAAATACATACCTTGTACATTCCTGTTCCAACAAAACACAAGAGATGTGCCAACAAAAAGTTACCAACAACAATGTGCAATGACTGCTCCACCTGTGCAAAATCACAATATGTAATCATGCACATGCTGTTCTTCCTATTTATCAACTTTATGCAAATAACGTTCTTCCTATTCCTGTTCATCTGCCTGCTCCCAATTTTGTATGTGTGTCCCAGGACAGACAGATCTATCCCCAGGGAGTGGAGCAATGACTATTTGCAAAGCTATATTACAACATTTCCAAAGCCAGGATCCCTTGGTGCAAATATCATGAGCTTTAACTGCTCATAAAATACATAACAGTGTATATACAAGCCATTACTTCGCAGAGGATTTCAAACTATTGTACAAACCCAAGATAACATAGTGTGTGTTAAAATCACAGTTCTTTACATTTTAGCAAACGTCCAACATTTTATTCCTCTATTTTGAAAGTTTTTAGATATCAGACAGGGTGTTATCAGTCATGGGAAGAAATTGTCACTAATGGGAGACCAGCTGTTTTGCTCCTTTGTTTCATATTTCATATAACCATGTTTCCTCTAGAAGGGAGACAGGCTGTGAAGAAGACAGTTCTGCGCATAAATATCTCTGAAACCCATCCTTTGTTTCATGTTCACTTTTTTTTTAAATAGCAAAGGCAGTTAGATATTATGCCACCCACAGGGGCTTGTTTGCTCAATATGGGGGCTGGAAAAGTTGGGAAACAGTAACTTGGAACTGAGAACAAATATGTCTTTTACTACTTGACTCAAGTGTTTTCTTGCTAACAGCCTTCGTTATGCGCTTCTCAGGAGCATATTACTGGTCACTCCATGAAACAAAATGCTACATAGTGCTGCAGTTCTATATACAACTACTGAGTAAGTCCTACTGCATTTATCAGCATTTATGTCTGGGTAGATATGCATAAGACTGCATGGTAGATGGATCCTTGGTCTGATACAGCCAGGCAATATAGTACAGCATATATACATATGAAGCTGACAGACTGAGTCAAAGTTCACCTAGTCCAGTATTGACTATACTGATTACAACTCTGTAGGGTCTAATGATCTTTCTCAGCCCTGCCAGGGCTCTTTACTTCTCACATTTTTAACCCATCAACATCAAGCTACAGAGCTTCATGATCTCCCTGCCTGAAGAGAACTCTGCTCCAAAAACCAGCTCCCCCAGCCCCAAGCGATTGGAAAAGCAAATGGAGGAATCTGCCAGTTTTCTATTTTCACTGTAAGCTTCCAGGAATGATTTTGATTAAAAGGCAGGCTATAGATCTATATATGTTTTGAGCAATTACCGAACACGTTTTTCTGTAGGAGGTGAAAGGCAGGATATAAAAAAAACCCACTTTGAATATATAATGGTCACCCTACACAGATGCACAACAGAAAGCTAAATAAAAAACTACTAACGAAAACCCTCCCCACTAACTGATAGCCACACCGATATAACGGGATGAGGTGGCATTTTCACCCTTCCTTTTTTGCACAGCAGTTTTAACCCGCTTGCTTGGGGAGCTGCCTGGGGGAAAGCTTTGAAGCCTCCGTTGGGGGAGAAGGAAGGAACGCGTCGACGGACTTGCTGTTTGGGGGGAGCGGGAGGGCTTTGGAGACTCGCCTCGAAAGCTCCCAGAGCTGGAGGAAGGGGAGGCATCTGTCAAACAGGCCTGAGCCCAGGGGCAGGCGCCGCCCGCCCCCCGGCTCAAGACCCCCCCCCCCCCGCGAGAACCGACGGGAGGCAAGACGGAGCGCAGCCTCAAGCTCAGAGACATGGGACGGGGGTGTCTGGGCGCCTCACACGGACTCACCTCGGCCCTTGGCGGGGTGGGCGCCGGGTCCAGCCCCAGCCCAATTGGGGGTTATGGCCTGGCGCTCGCGTCATGACGTCATCAGTGCGCGCTCGAGGAACAACACCGCATGGCGAGCGGCCGTTGTCCCCGGCCGTGATTGGCGGAGGCGGGTCTGGGGTGGGCCTAATGTGGTACTCAAGGCAGAGGGGAGGGGGGAAAGAGGAGGCCGCGGTTCCTATGGAAACCCAACCTCCGCCGAGAAGATAACGGGAGGAGGCTTCGAAGCGGGGAAGACGAGAGTGATGCTGTCGCTTAAGCATCAGGGAAGACGCGGCTATTGACGTTCTCGTTGAGCCTTGCACTATATTTTATGTTGAATGTGTGCGAATATACTGTAGACGCGATGCTTCTTTTAACTATTTATTTTATCCAATTTAACCAAGGACTGCTTATATAAGGCTCAACGAGAACGTCAATAGCCGCGTCTTCCCTGATGCATAAGAGTTTCCCAACTCTTGGTGGGAAAACACTTCTTGGCTAAAGTCCAACTGTTGAGAGCCTCCTTAACGTGGTTCTGTACCCCATTGTGGTTATTTTGGCCCTGTAGGTAATACTTGTGATTGCTATGCTCATGATGGTCAAATGGAGGTGTAACCAGATACACCTTAATGCAGGACTTGTGAAGGGGTAAGACCAGGATGTGATGGGAACAGGTATGGACCTCATCGAGGGGAGGCAGTGTTGAGAACACCCTCTCCTTCCTTTACATGTGTACAGGTCTAACTCCATTTTGGATTCCATCCTAGGAGTTATGAACTACTATCCTGCAAAGAGGAGGTCACACAGGTGATCCTTAGAAGATAGCACAAGACAATGCTGATTCCAGAGCCATTAAGAAGGTGCCAACATCCAAACGGCTCCCTCTCATAATGGTGATGCAAATTTAAGTATCTGACAAAGGGCATGTGCAAGGACAAGTCCTGCCTGAATCTCTCTATTTATTTGCCCAGGAAATAAACTCACCTGGAAAGTCTTTTTGGGCTAAGCCAAGAAGTCTCCCCACCAAAGTCTGGAGCAGCAACAGAAGAGGGCTGGAGCATTAGAGTAACTTTTGTAAAGGAAACAGAGTGTTGTGTTTTAGGAAAAGCATGGAGCAGTTTTAAACATGGATTTGGCTGGATAGATGTTTGTTAAAGAAATAGTACTTTCTCAGCAGAAAAAGAAAGGTGGCGGGAAGGTGTTAGAATGTTGCAGAACTGTTCTTGCCTTTGTCTTCTGTATCTGTTGTTAATCACCACCGCTACTGTACACCCAGATTTGATAATGGCTATTCATATTCACGCCCCCTTCCTGCCACCTCAGGATGTCCTTTGTCAGGAAGGTGGGGGGAAAGATTCCAACTCTAAAGTTGTAACAGAGTTGTAACCAATATTGATAGGCTATTGGGTGTGGTTAATAGCCTATCAATATTGGTGCCTCCAGCAAAACTGATGTTCCTATCCTTTGTATTAGGAACGGAAAACTGTAATATCGTTGGTTGCAAACAGTTCACACCCATTAATAACCCGATCAAATGTATCAAGCAATCATGGCTGAATTTGTAAATAGTATCTAAATGTCTCCTTTCTACCCTGATACCTCCTTCCTGTCTACCCTATTGTCCTTTCTAAATATGTAAATACCCCTTCCTGTCTAAATGTGTTAACCCTATTGTAATCTTGTCTTAATATTGGTACCATTGTTACTGCTAAATGTACCCATGTTTGACTACCCTCTGTGATCACCCCTCCTTCCCTTCCCTGACCCTTGGTTGGGGTCACACTGGAAGGGAGGGGGAGCAGCAGCAAAGAAGGACTACCAATCAGATGTCCTACATCACCAAAATTGCCAATAGCAGGTTGCTAATGTTTTTATTTGTTGTTGCCATTTCCACATTGTGTCCTCTTTATTAATGCTTACATTAATAAAGTGCATTTCTCTTTCTGCAACATCAAAGTCCAGCTGGCATTCTTTTGTCGGCTTCGATTTTCTTTTTGGTAAGCTCTTAGGAGGGAATTGCTTGCTTTGGGAAGGTTTGAATTGGGAAGGGTTCTGCTTCAACTTTCACAGGAGACAACGAAACTTCAATCGGGCAGGCTTCTATCTCTTTGCTTAAAGAGATAGGAGCACTAGGGAGTCTCTCTCTTTGCAGGGTGATTCCCCCCCCCAACACCTTGATGCCCTCTTGCTCACAGGACAGTTGGTGGCTCCTCTAGGAGCGGAAAATGGGCCCAGTCCAGGATGGGATTAACAAGCGACCTGGGGGAACGCTGGGCAGGATGTACACGGAACTCCCGCGCGATTGGCTGCCCATCCCTGCCGCCGCGTGGGCCGCCCAGGCCTCGGAGGGGGTGCCTGCTCGCCTGGGGGGCCCCCTGGGTGCCTGGGCACGCAGCAGTGGGGTGTGCCAACCCGGGGGCAGCGGGCCCAGCCAGCACATGATTGGCAGCCCACCAATCGTGCGGGCTGCCAATCATGGGCTTCCAATTGCGAGTACGTCCCGCCCAGCGTTCCCCCAGGTCGTTTGTTAATCCCATCGCTGGCCCAGTCCTAGCGAGAGAAGCAGCAGTAGGCAGAGATAGTGTTGGGACTGCTCTTGGATGATGCTACTTGGCCAGCCTGGAATTAAATATCCAGAATTGCTGATGTCTTACTCCTTGCTCTAGATTAGTATAGTTTACTTTAATGGGGCTACTTTGACGTAAGAGGATTGTAGCTTTATGGCTGGATTAACAGATTTTCTTTCAACTTAATAAAGCTAAAATTGGAACAACATGGCACAATGTCATTAAACCAGAGACGTGATTGACTGGAAGCCTTTTTGTACAATTAGGCAATGTTTGCTTAAATTAAAACTGAAATATCTTGGTTGCTGTGATCCTGAACCTTTAAGAGTTGTGTAGAAGAAAGAATTTCAGTGGCTGCAGCCTAGATGGTTGGGCCATCTACCGAGACTGAAATGTTCATTCTGCTTTCTCCATGTTGCCATTTCTAATGTCCAATTAATGTTCATTGAATCCTTTACATAGGGAATGTTCTGTTTGTCCTTCATAAATTGTGAAAAGGCATGGATATAATGTTTGCCTGTGCAGAGATATCAGAACAACCTTGGCTGGCCCCGGCCTGGATTAAGCTCACATATTAAAACAGCCTTTGACTCCTTTAAGGCATCTCATCGGATTTGTTCCAATTCTGGAGATGCTTCGCTTACTGATGTAGGGTTTTTTTTTTCCTTTGTGGAAACCTTGAGTCTCTTGTGAGGCATCACTGGAAAATAATGCTGCAAGCAAACTCCACCATTCTCATGAGAATGCATAAAACCTGCTTCATTATTCCATTGATAACAGGCCACCTAAAGACAGCATGGAAATGCTTGGGTCTGCTGCTGGGAACTTTTATTATGCACATTTATGAAGCGATTTGTTTCAAATCCCCTTGTGTCAGACAAAATGCAGTTTGAGTCTTTTTCAGGTTTTTGCAGAATCTCTATCTATTCCCTTCCCCTCCTCATCACCCCCAACTCACATCCACTGGAGGGGGAAAATGTAAGCAAAGCTGGACAGTGCCAAGCCCAATATTGCAGGCTAGTTTCCCCCCGCCCCTTTTTACACAGCTAGTACATTTTTCTGTTGCACTGAAATCCCAGAAATACTTACTTTTTGGCTTCTACATGTAAGGCCAGCCAATTGTAGAGGCTGGCTGAGAATGTCCCCCCCCCCCCATGGGCCCACCTTCCCCCTGCCCTGATTTGCTTTCCCTCCAACCTCCTACCAACCTCCCTTGGCTGGCCTTACCTATGATGGGATGTTTAATAAATCCTGACTGGTAATGGGGGAAAGCAGAGTCTTTGGTGCAGCGTGTTCCCCTCAGAGAATTACCTCAGGATCTTTCTCTCTCACTCTCACTCAGTCTCAGGCTGTTTGCTAGGAAATAAATACGCAGGCACTGGTAAAGCTTTGTTTCAAACTTGTAACAGTTTACTTACAGTATATAACTTGAAACATATTTTACAGCTTCTGACAATCTGGTCAGAGGTATGCCTGTAACTTAGTATTAATCATGCCCTAGATAGCTGCATGATCTTGCATGCTAGTATGTGAGTCAAAATGGCCGCTCTGCCTCAGAGCTTCTTAGTTGGCACATCTCACTGCTACGAGGACAAGCTGGAAAGAGGGGTACAATGTATCCAGGAGACAGGGGGATAAGCTGTTGGTTAAGGCCACGCCTTCTGCTTAGAAATCACAGAGAGGAACATATAGAGGGGGGAAAACACACACAGGTTATTCATTTCCTTATCGTTTCTATATACTGCCCCCTCTGGACAGCAGACGGAGTTGCACATATCCCAACACCCCTTCTCAACTCCGGATGCATTAGTCCAACAGATTCATACCTTTTCGAAAATTTTGGAATCTGTCTCTCGTCAATGGTTTCGTTAGAATGTCAGCCAGCATCTCTTGCGTTGGACAGTAGTCCATTCTGACAATTCCATTCTTAATCATGTCACGCACAAAATGATTTCGTATATCTATATGCTTTGTGCGTGCATTATAGTTTTCAGAATATGCCAATTTCATGCAACTTTGGTTATCTTCAAATATTTGAATTGGCTGTTGTTCTTTTATTCCTAAATCATTTAACAATTGAGAAATCCACATTATTTCTCTACATGTTTCAGATGCTGAAATGTACTCTGCCTCGGTAGAGGAAAGAGCAACAGTAGATTGTTTCCTACTTGCCCAGCATATTGCCCCACCTCCATACAAGATCAAGAATCCACTGGTGGACTTACGATCTGTTCGATCTTCTCCCCAATCTGCATCGGTATATACTATTAGTCTAGGTTTTTCACTGGCTGGTAATTTTAACTTAAATTCTATAGTTCCCTTTAAGTACCTTACGACCCTTTTAACCCCAAGCCAGTCCCATTCTGTGGGAGCATTGGTTTTCCTACTTAATATACCTACAGCGGTGGCAATATCTGGTCTGGTTGTATTTGACAAATAAAGTAACTTTCCTACTGCTTCCCTGTATTTAGTGTTATCTGGTAACAGTATACTTTCCTCTTTTTGTTTAAGAAAATTGGTCTCCATCGGTGTTGCCTTTGGGTGTGCTTCTCTGAGTCCTAGTGATTCTATTAAGTCACAAATCTTTGTCTTCTGACTCAGTAGAAAACTTCCATCTTTTTCTCTGTCAATCTGCATACCCAGGTAATAACTCGCTTCTCCTAGTTCCTTTATCTCTACTTCTTTATTCAGATTCTTCACTAGTTCTTGATAATCTTTTTCTCTTCCATAAATACACAATAAATCATCCACGTATGTTAGAACAAATGTCCAATTTCCATCTTTGAACTTTGTATACACGCATTGATCTCCTGTTCCTTGTGTATAGTGTTGTTGTGTTAACAACTGGTGCAGTTTTTCGTTCCAAGATCTAGCTGCTTGTTTTAAACCATACAGTCCTTTTTGGAGTTTACACACCAGGTGAGCCTTTTTACTATTTGTAAACCCTGGTGGTTGCTTCATGTACAGCTCTTCTTTAATTTCTCCATGAAGAAAAGCAGTTTTCACATCTAGATGTTTTACATGTAATTTCTTTGAAGCTGCTATGCTCAGTAGTAGTCTAATAGTGGTGTGCTTTACTACTGGCGCGAAAACTTCATCGAAGTCTTCTCCATATTTCTGAGAAAAACCTTTCGCTACGAGTCTGGCTTTGTAGCGCTCTACTTCTCCTTTTGCACCTGTTTTGGCTTTAAATACCCACTTACAATCTATTGCCTTTTTCCCTGCAGGCAATTGTGTCAGTGTCCATGTTTTATTTTTGTGTAGTGCATCTATCTCTTCTTGTGCAGCTTTTCTCCATTTACTAGATTCACTTGCAGACATTGCTTCCACTTCCTCCCAAGACTCTGGTTCTCGTTCTGATGATGTCCTTGCAATGCATGACATTCCAAGTCGTGGAGGTGGTATGCCTTTGTTTTCTCTAAGTGAACGTCTGGGTTCTGCCATTACCTGGTCTGTTGTGGTGGTGACTTCCAGCTCTGGCATTTCCCCTTCTTCTTCCATTTCCGCTTCTGCTGCTGCACTGGTTTCAGACTCTGGTGATGAGGCTTCTGATGTGCTGCCAAGATAAACTGGTACATACAACAGTTCCACATCTGTCTGTGATAGACCATCTAACAAATTTTTATCTTTATCTGCTCTTTCATTCTCTGCAAAATGCAATCCATGCCTTATGGTTACTTTTCTTGTTTTCATATTCATTACTTTGTAACCTTTTGTACCTGGAGCATAACCCACAAAAATGCCTTCTTCAGCTCTGGCGTCCAGCTTGGACCTTCTTTCTTTTGGAATATAAGCATATACTTTGCATCCAAATACACGTAGATGTTCCATATTTGGTGCTCTACCATGCCAGAGTTCAAAAGGTGTCTTATGGTTTGGTGTACCTTTAGTGGTTAATCTGTTTTGCAAATAGTTGGCTGTTACTATTGCTAAGTCCCAAAAACTTGTGGGTAGCTTTGCGTCTGTTAGCATAGACCTAACCATGTCTAAAAGACTTCTATTCTTGCGTTCAGCTATACCATTTTGTTGTGGAGTATATGGTACAGTGACTCTGTGTACAATTCCTTTGCTTTCTAACAACTCCTTTGTGTGATAAGACGTGTATTCACCTCCATTGTCTGTTTGTAATGCCTCAGGATTTCTACCAAACTTTGTATTTACTGTAGCTATATACTTTTTGATCATCTCGTGCACTTCACTTTTCTCCTTTAAAAGATAAAGCACGGTATACTTTGAAAAGTCATCTATAAATGTCAACACATATTTATATCTTCCTAGATAGGGATTGGGCATGGGTCCCATCAGATCGGTGTGAACAATTTCTAATATTTTTCTGGTGCGTTGCTCAGTCCTCTTTGGGAAGGAAGGACTGACTGCTTTCGCTTTTATACAACATTCACATCTTTCTGCGTGATTGTCACAGGGTTTTACCTTTAATCCCTTTGCAAGGTTCTTGTGCTGCATTTCTAGAATAGCTTCAGTACTTCGGTGTCCCAATCTGCGATGCCAGAGGTCCAAACAGTCGTTTGTGCAGGTTTGGTTTGCATAGTTTAGCTGTTCTTCCTCCTGATGCAGATCTAAGAAAAACACTCCATCCTTGAGCCATTAATACATTATCTTGTACTCTTGTTATGGTACATTTGTGTTTTATGAAATTAACTTCAAAACCACGTTCAGTTAACTTTGCTACACTTAACATATTCCCATTAATGTCTGGAGAATATAATACGTCATTTACAGTAACTTTGTTTATTTCATCATCTGCCACACAGTTTAGTTTTACTATGCCTTTCCCATAAATTTGAGTTTCTTTCCCATTGGCTACAGTTATTTGCCCTCCTATGTTTTCATTCAGTTCTTGAAAATAACTTTTGTTTGAACGTGTGTGGGTTGAACAGCCTGAGTCAATTATCCAAGTCTGACTCCCTAGCTTCGGTTCATTGATGCAACAATTAAGGTCCTTTTTCTGTTTCTGCTTTCCTTTGCTACTTTGAAAATGACCATTCCTGTTTCTCTGACTTTCTCCTTGACTCCTTTTTCTTTCTGAGCTTGAATGTGTCTTATTGTCTGACCAATTGGTATAACAGTCACTTGCAAAATGACCAATCTTTTTACATTTAAAACAGGTAATTCTTTTGTTTGTTTTTCCCTGTACCTTGTAATTTGAGCTAGACTCAGAAAAATCTTCATTTCTGTGAGGAAAACATTCTGATCTTAGTTCCTTTAAAACACTTTTATAAGTTTTATTTTCTTTAGAGTCCATTGCTGTTTTAAAACTTGAAAATGTTTTGTCAGACAAACACCCTACTAAATATCCCATTCGTTGGTGCTCAGTAAATTTCATATCAGTGAGTGCAAGGTCATTAAAAATCTGAGTTAATTTGCTACAATATTGGTCACAATCTTCTTTTCTTTCCAATCTGAGTTGACACAAATCATTAATTAGACTGAATTGGGCTTTTAGTCCTGTTCTGGCATAATTCTCTGTCAGAATCTCTATCATCTCTTTTGCGGTACAGCAGTCTCTCACATAGGGCAACTGAATATCTGTTAATGATCTCAGAATAAGACATCTAGCTTTTCCATCTGCACAATCCCATTTCCTTATTTCATCTTCCCCTGTTGTTGGGCGGGATTCATTTAAAGCAGGCAAAGCATCATACATTTGTATCTCTGTCTTCATTCTGTAAAGCCAGTCATTAAACGTTTTGGGGTCTAGCTTTATCATTGGTTGAAAGATTAAAGCTCTCATATCTGACCCTTCTGCCATCTTTCACTAGCAAGTAAAGTCAGCCTTTAAAAAATTTTGAGTGAGGAAAAAATATTTTTTTTTATTTCAGGTTAATTAAAACTTCTTTTCTTAGTGTGAACTCTGGCCAACTGGTCTGGTCTGGGCCCGTAACCTGATGGGATGTTTAATAAATCCTGACTGGTAATGGGGGAAAGCAGAGTCTTTGGTGCAGCGTGTTCCCCTCAGAGAATTACCTCAGGATCTTTCTCTCTCACTCTCACTCAGTCTCAGGCTGTTTGCTAGGAAATAAATACGCAGGCACTGGTAAAGCTTTGTTTCAAACTTGTAACAGTTTACTTACAGTATATAACTTGAAACATATTTTACAGCTTCTGACAATCTGGTCAGAGGTATGCCTGTAACTTATATTAGTATTAATCATGCCCTAGATAGCTGCATGATCTTGCATGCTAGTATGTGAGTCAAAATGGCCGCTCTGCCTCAGAGCTTCTTAGTTGGCACATCTCACTGCTACGAGGACAAGCTGGAAAGAGGGGTACAATGTATCCAGGAGACAGGGGGATAAGCTGTTGGTTAAGGCCACGCCTTCTGCTTAGAAATCACAGAGAGGAACATATAGAGGGGAAAAAACACACACAGGCTATTCATTTCCTTATCGTTTCTATATACTGCCCCCTCTGGACAGCAGACGGAGTTGCACATATCCCAACAACCTACTCTGGGATATGGCTCAGGAAGGCTGGTGCATGGATGTGTGCAGTGGTGTCATTCAAATGATTTAGGAACAGGAACTCACTTTTGATTGGCACTTGTCGGGAATCCGGAACCAGCCACAGAGCCCGTTAGGATCCGGAACGCCCGTTCTGGTCCGTTCCCCCTGAATGACATCACTGGATGTGTGCTGGCCTCCCTGACTTGAATGGAGGTGCAAATGCACTTTATAGCGCGTTTGCCACATTCCTGGGCCAGCACACAGGACTTGTGCCAGCCCAGCCTCAAGGTAGGATTGCCCCCTCAGTGATACACAGTATTTAACATACTCTAATTCCAGTGCATCACAAGGCCGCTTGTGTTGCTTGCCCTGGCCAAATCAGAACATGAGGTACTTAAAGAACTGATAAAGATCACTATTGGAAATATTACTATACAGAAAGCAGGTGATCAATTCCTTATTCAGAGCAGGAGCAGGTGTTGTGTAGCTGCTAATCCAAAAGGGCTCTTACGTTCTGGAAATTTATTTCTTAAAAAAAAAAAGTGTGTTCCCTCCCAAAAACTCATCTGGATTACATAAAGGATTAAAATATGTAAACATTAAGAACAACAATGTGAAGTAAATATAACAACCCTCATATAACCACAGTGACATACCAGTACAGAGAGAGAGAACGATTAAGAGGCAGAATTATAATATGGCTGAGGAAAAAAGTCAGGCCTTCAGCTGGTGGCAAGACATCTGTGAAGTTCTCCAAACACACCTCCAGAGGAAGGGGGTTCGTTTGATAGGGGCCAACACTATGCCCTGTCATGGGTCACTGCCTGCTGGACATCCTGTGAAATGATTGAGATTAATCACGGTTGAGAAATTACTGAGATAACAAACATGGAACCAATGTCCAGCTCAATTTCATATACCAGCATCCAATTCCTTGTCAAAAACAGAAGACCAATTTCATGTGGGATCTGACATTGCTACAGCTGCAGTCGCAGGGCAAGGAAAACAAGTGGCAAGAAAGGTGCCCTTCTCTGAATGCAAAAACAAACAAACAAGGCCAGCATCTGCAAAACTGGGTGGAGGCCAAAAGGGAGGGATTCACATTGAATTAAATCTGATTAAATCTAATTTCACACATGTTACTGTGGGGAGCCTTCCAGAAGAATAGCTCCTTTCAACAGGGTCAGCGCTGCTAACTTGAGCTTGATCCTGCACAGAGCTCCATGCACTCACTGCAAATCAATGGGCTTTGGCATGCCAAATTCAGCATAGGATCAGTCTGTAACACTGTATTCCCAGTTCCTGGAATTCCTTGCCTCACTGCTCCGCCTTCTCCTTCCACTACTTGGATTGAAGGGGGGCAGAGAAGAAGAGGAATTGTGGAGAGGGGGAGGAACAAAGGCTGGCACATAATTAGGTGACGGGGGCAGCATTTGACATACCTCAAGTGTCAGAAGGCTTTAGGCCAACCCTGGCTGCAACTCACATGGGCAGTTCCCTAATGGGGCAGATAATCTCCACTTTGCATGGCTTTGAGCTGTGGACATGTGGACATGCCCCACAAGGCCTCAAGTGCAGTGACACATCTGATCAAGATGTGTCTAGTCCAGTCGAGGGCAGAAGATTTAGTCGAGAGGGTTAATGCCTCCGTTTGCCTGAAGATAAGAGCTGAAGATCTGAAGGTCGCCAGTTCGGGACAGCCGGAAGTCTCTGTGAGCAGCAGACCTCGTTAATTGCGGCTGATTAACAGCTGAGCTTCGGCTGCCTTGTGTGAGGGGGAGTTGTGCCAAAGTTCAGCCGCTTCTCTGATGGGAGCAGGGAAGCCATTTATCAGCCAGCAAGAAGACAAACGGGTGGCCAGAAAGAAGGACTAAATCCAGAAAGATCCATCTGTATGTGTGTAGTTCTTGAAAGATAGAACATTCCTGTATAAATTGTAAAAACCTTCGGGTTTCTGAATGAAGTCTGCCCATGTAAACCGCCTTGAGTTATAGTCACTAGAGAAATCTGGTGACCTAAGAAAGGCGGTATATAAATCCAAGTATTATTATTATTATTATTATTATTATTATTATTATTATTATTATTATTATTATTATTATTATTATTATTATTATTATTATTATTAGTGTTTCTCAAACTATGGGCTGGGACCCACTTTGTGGGTCATGACCTAATGACAGGTGGGTCACGGAAAGCTGGGCGCAACCATCTTGAAAGCTGCAGGCCATACTCTTGTTATATTCCTTTTGGGAGTGATAACAGTTTGAATTTTTAAGTGAGGTTTTTGTAAATTTTGTTTTTAGTTCAGTGCTTTACATCATATTTTGTCCTAATCTTGTTTTCTGTCAGGGATGTTTCATGATTGTGCAATTGCTGCAATCCAAGGAAATGCCCATTTGCCCATTTGCATTCCAGCAGTGTCCTTTGATTATCTCACAATGATGGCACTTCCTGCTTGATGATGTCTCTTCCGGCCATGACATCATTTTCAGGTTAATGGCATTACTTCCAGTGGGTCCTGAAATGAGTGCCATTCTAAAAAGTGGGTCCCAGTGCTAAAACGTTGAGAACCCCTGGCCTAGTCCACTCAAAAATTGAACCTCCAAAGACCCATGGGGCAACCCCTGCTAACTGGGCAAGAGGCACTTTTCCCAGTGGTGCTCCTCTTATGTTTAGCAGGGGGAGAGTAATTGTCCCTCTTCACCCCTGCGCAGTGTCTTGTCTAGTGGCTGCTGCTGGTGGTGTTCTGCATTTTTTAGATTGTGAGCCCTTTTGGGACAGGGAGCCATTTAACTTTATTATTTGCCTTTAAACCGCGTTGTGAACTTTATGTTGAAAAGCGGTATATAAATACTTTTTGATTGATTGATTGATTGATTGATTGATTGATTGATTGATTGATTGATGGGGAAAGGCTGAAACCTGCAAGATTCTTATGCACTAACCAGATGTTTTAAAGCCACACCCTAACATTTCACCAAAAAGGCAAAATACAGATAGTATTTTACCAAGGACTGATCCCCTCAAAGTAGAGATATTTGGAGCATATGCAAATTTATCCCTCCTGGAAGTTTTGCAGAGCAACTCAGCTAATCTGATCTTGCTGTAATTTTATTTGTCCTTTGTTGCTGTTTCCAATTTTATCTAACATAACATGATCGGAGGATGCATTTGGCTGAAAAATTCATATTTACCAAACTGAAATGCCAGAAATAATTATGATGGAACATATTTCTTCATGGCCACAACATTCCATTCCTCTTTCTCCTCTATGTCATTAATATAAGAAAAAATATTTTTTTTTGATACTTGGTACATTGAGGTATCATGTCCATGGATGTTACCTACTTGGTAACTATAAGCAGCACAAAACAGCAGGGATCTCATCATCTTGGGGGGTGGGATTGATGAGACTGTTCAAATGATTCCAAGGCTGGCACCGTCCAAGCAAACATTCAGCCTCAGTATGATACTTGTTCACTGTGGCCTAAACCTTGGACTCTGAAGATGCTGCAGGACCTAAATGAAGGGCAGGGATGGGGACCTGAGTTGCAAGACTTGGACTTGAGTTAAAAAAAATTCCAGGTTTTCACAACTCGTATTGGACTTGAGTCACAAATATAACTGATTCATGTGCAACTTGTGGCCAGTGACTCGAAAAAGTGTCATGATTTGAATTTGACTCAAGTGCTGATTCTCTTTAACATGCATTTGTGCTTGCTTGCTAGGCTTACTTTTTTCCCATTGCTTCCGTGTCACAGCAAAAGCCTTCCTGGGAGATCCAGAAGCCATCTTTCAGATCAATGGCAGAAAGAGACACGGTGGGAGGAGGGTAAGTGCTCCCAGGAGGTGGGGCTGAGAGGCTTGAGGGGAGGAGGAAGGCTTAAGGTGTGTGTGTGTGTGTGTTTTGCTCAGGGACTTGACTTGTTTCTTGAAATGAATCAGGACTTGAGTAAAAAATGACTCAATGTTTTCTGGGAGTCGAGTCACAACAGCGCATGCTGTGACTTGTGATTAGATTCGAGTTGTGGCATTGCTTACTTGAGACCTGACCCAACTCATGAAATGTGACTTGGGCATGTCCCTGGTGAAGGGATCATTCAAATGTTTCCCCTGGGGAAGCAAAGCACTCTCAGTCCAGATACCCTTGCCAAAGTCCAAAGTGCAGGATGAACACTGCTCGAGAACAATCTTAAGAGGGCCCTGTTGTAGGAGTGGCCTTGGCCCTCACGTATCTGCTCCACATGTGTCCTCTGCTGTCACACAGCTGCCCAGAATAGTCTCACCATCTGGTGCCCAGCCTCCCAACAATGGCTGCAGAGCGGCTTCTCCCTCCCTCTCCCCCACCCCATACAATTACAAAGAGTGAATTTAAACATCATCTCCTTTTAACTCTCCCTTCTCTTATCCGTTTTTCCCCCACCCCTGTCCCTCCCTATTCAGGGAGGTTGGTCCCTTCGCAAAGAAAGAGGGGGATAATGTCTGCAAAGCATTTAATCTTCTGTCCAAAGAACAGCAGAGAGCAAATTAGGATTGACTCCAATTAATTTGCCTTGATGGGCAAAATCTGGAGCGCAGCCATTTCGAGGAATTAAGAACAAAGGCAGGGAGCCTAAAGTAGGTTGCTGGAGAGTTTCATAATGGGTGAGAGGGGTGTTCACTGTTTGCAGAATGCATGAAAGGTGTCCACTATTCAGGATGGATGAGTCAATTGCCCACCAAGCAGAGCTGGCTTTGCGATGGATCGTGATTGGACAGAGGGCTTGCCTAAATGACAGCAAGAGGAGCCAGTGAGGCTCTCTTTGGGTGGGTCCGAGGGAAAAGGCTGTGTGGACAAGTGATCTATAGGAATGAAAGCCATGTCCAAAATTGAAGTTTAGCATATTGCTTTTTCTTCCATCAGTCAAATCAGGGTCGGCCCATCCACATGGCCAACTGAAGCACTCGCCTCAGGCAGCAGATTGGTGGGAGGAGGGGCACCCATCTCTGTCCACTGATTTGCCTCCACTATTTCTCCTTTTCCTTCTACCCCTTGGTTTGAAAAGGGAAGAGGCGGGGAAGAGAGGAAGTGGAAATGTGGAGGCAGAACACTGGAGAGTGGGAGGAGCCAAAGGGGAAGTGTAGTCGCATCCTGCGTTATGTGGTCTTGAGCTGGGCTGAGTCCAGTTGCCTCCATCACACTCGCTTCCACAAGGTTGCAAAATCCAATGAATTTTTTTTTAAAAAACCCAGAGATTTCTCCGGTGGAGCTTGGTGATGTCACAAGATGGCCAACCCCTGAAAAATGGGGGTTGGGATCCAGTGCCAGGAAAGGTCTTTGCCATCCATTCATTTGAGGACATAGCAAAAGGCTGGAGGAACAGGGCCATTTTTTTTTATTTTTTTTTGGCAAACAGGCACACGCCAGGTGAGAAGGAGAGCTTGGCCCAGCAATGCATCACACAAGCGGGGTGGTGGTGCAGCTGGATATGATGGGGGCGGCTGCATTTGATGTGCCACGTCATGCACCGGAGGCCTTGGGCGCATTCTAAAAGCATTGCGGGTGCATTTTCATTCTGTCCAGCTTGAGCATCAGTTAAAACTTCTGGCAATACTGCTACGTAGTAATGTAGTTTCACTTATTTATTATATTTCTATCCGCCCTGCAGGTTTAAAACCTCTCAGAGCAGCTTCTTTGCCTTTTAAACTTGATAATACAGAAATAAAAATACATTAAAATCAGTCTGGTTGCATAAAACATGATAAAAGCCAGTTATGGCGAGATGAAATTTGGAATGCCTGAGCAAATAGGACGGCATCTTTGCTACAGAGCGTGGCTTTAATGGATCCCAAACTTCCCCAGGCTCTACCGCCTGCATTAATTACACTAGACATGCATTTGTCCTCGTTGTTTGGTCAAGCACCATCAAGGGGCCGTTCAGCATTGTCTGTACCCACCCACACCCTTTCCCCAGCACAGCCCTTCTTCCCTCCTACACAGGCTCATTAGAAATGCATCAATATAAAATTTAAAACAAAATGAAATGGAAGGAGAACGGCTAATGCAAGAGGGCTCTTGGTTCGTCTATGAATAGCACTTGATGGGGGTGTGGAGTGTAGGTCGATGATGGGTCAGCGTGAATGAGCTATACAGAGTGTGGGGTCTTGTTTGTCCAGGCAACAAGAGGTTCAGTTCATTGACCTCTTGTAAACGCCCCGTTCCTGGGACTTAGGACTGTAAATACCTCCAAATGGCAGTTCTTTCTCTCCTGATTAGCACTTCCCACCCTCACACGTATTGCCAGGACAGAGCCACAAACCCACCATGGTGTTTCTTAGAGCTGGCCAAACTGGTATGAACCAGTCTGTTCGTCCACCAGGCCCCAAAAATGAATGGACCGCTCCAGTGTGTTTCATGTCAGAGTGCCCCGTAGGGAAGGAAGCGCTGCTCATCAGACTGGAATCCCATTGAGCCAAGAAACTAAAGCTGCTGGGTTACAGGAAGGTTGGAGGTGAGAGTGATGAATCAAGCATCAGAAATGCTTTCCCTCCAGCAGTTGGCAATGTCAGCAACACAAAATGCAAGGAGGACAAGACCAAGCAAGAACACCCTGCTAACTGGGCAAGAAAGCGCCTTTTAAAGTGCTGTGCTGTCCTCTTATATTTAGCAGGGGGAAAGAGCAATTGTCCCTCTTCACCCTAGCATGGCGTCTTTTCCAGCGCCTGTTGCTGATGTCTCTTCTGTATTTGTTTTGAGTGTCAGCTCTTTGGGAAGAGGGAACTATATTGATATTGATTCATTTCTATGTAAACTGCTTTGAGAACTACAGGCGTGCCCCAGTATCCACTGATTTGGTATCCACGGTTTCAGTTATTCACGGATACTGGGAATAGTATATAATAGGCTTTCTTATATTTAATAAGACGTGGGATGTGGGGCGCAGTGGGCTAATCCGCTGCTGCTGGGCTTTCCAACCGGAAGGTTGGGAGTTCGAGACTGCACGACGGAGTGAGTGCCCATTGCTTGTCCCAGCTCCTGCCAACCTAGCAGTTCGAAAGCACCTAAATGCAAGTAGATAAATAGGGGCCACTTCGGTGGGAAGGTAATGGTGTTCCGTGCGCTACGGTGTAGAGTCATGCTGGCCACATGACCACGGAAGCCTGTCCTCGGACAAAACGCCGGCTCTACAGGCTTTGAAACGGAGATGAGCACCGCCCCCTACAGTCGGTCACGATTAGACTATTCAGTCGTGGGGAACCCTTAACCTTTAACCTTATATTTAATAGGCTTATTAAAAAGATGGGGGAACATTAAACAAATCTCTTTTTTTTACCTTGTTGCAACAAAATCACTGATGTTCCCCTGTCTTTAAAAAGGTGTTCCCAGCATCCATCGTTTCAGGTATCCATGGTGGGGTCCGGAACAGAATCCCAGCAAATACCAGGTCATGCCTATACTCTGTTAATATATGAGACATAAATCAACATATCCCCCCACACACACATACAGAGGGTTCTTTGCTAGGCGAATGGTAGGTACAAGCTTTAAATGTGAACTGTTGGAGGTGATGCAATAGCAAACCCCCTCCTTGCTTTGTATCAGATTCTGGTGCACTACAACACCATTTTTTCCTGTGGTCATTGAATTCTGTGCACTTTTTCCCCACCAGAAAGCAGCCACCAGACACCCCAATGGAGAGTGGGACAGACGAACAGATGGTCTAACCATTCTGCATACCATCGTCCTGCCAAGTGCCATTCTAGCACCCCATTCACTAGCCCTCCACACTCCCTGTTCTGCTCCATTCCCTTCTTTTCAAACTCAAGGAGCAAAAGGACAGCTGGTGTGTCCCTGGGTTAGAGGGAAGACATTTAGTGACCCCTCTCAGGCTCTGGGAGGTTGGGGCTGACCCTGATCGCCTCTAGGCTGCCCATTTCTTTCCCATATTCCTTCTCTTTCCCGTATTGGGAATATCTGAGGGTGCAATCCTAAACTGAGTTAGGCCGGCATAAGGTAAACCAGCAAAGTTTTGCCAGCATAAGGGACACCTTAAAATATGTCTGGACCACTCTCGGAGTCAGAGAGGCCAGCACACAGATGTGAGCCATCCTCCCTGACTCTGAGAGTGGTCCAAACATGCTTTATGGTGGCCCTTGTGCTGGCCAAAGTTTGCTGGGTTAGCTTATGCCGGCCTAACTCCAGTTTAGGATTGCGCTCTAAATCAATACTAATTTCTGATGAATAATCTGAAGTAACTATCGCCATCTGATTCTGTGCTCAGAATCACAACCAATAACTATGCCACATTGAAAGCACTTTTAAAAAATCAGTTTATGATTGGATGCCCAAAGGTGTTAAGCGGTCTTGAGAACGTGCCCTGGATACATTACACATCCAGTAACTGCTCTGCCTGAGCTGGGTAGCCTCTGTTGTTCACACAAGCTCTCAGCCTGGCTTATCCTCTTAGCTGAATCCTGCAGAGATCCAGCACTAATTCACTCTTAAACACAGGATTGTTGAAATTGTAAATTGTAAATGAAGAATAGGCAGATTATCTGCCCTGCTGGCTGCTTTAAATGCCGAGGGACCTTGCAGGAAGTGCAGGGTGTTTACAAAGGGCAGCCCTGTCCTTTTTGTGTGTTTTCCCATTCATGTTAACTCTGTCTGATTGCTAGGCCCAGGGCAATTTTAACATTTGTGTTGATTTCAATGAATTTGCATATGAATGCTCACAATGCGCCTTCTTTCAAGCTGTATTTTGCTTTGGTCAGCCTGCTTTGTTCTGACCTTCCCCCTTTCTCAGCAGATTTCCAAAACACAGATGACCAATCAACTTGCTTTCCAGACCCAGAAAAACAGGCAGAAGATGCTCAAAAGCTGTGAATTGGCACAGCATATCACTGGTGAAAAGAGATCCCTTTAATAATGGGTGCAGGAGCATTCTAGGTGACTCCTAAATGGAACAGATATAACTATGCTTATAACCTTCCTCCTTAGCCAAAAGCAAGGCAAGTGGTGTTATGAGTTTTTATTTCATTATTAGTGTTTTCTCCCACCTCGAGCCATAGGACCAGCTTTCACAGCTATGATACAAGAGGCATCTCTCTGGGCCTATCGCTCTTCAGCCAAAGAACAGCAACATGGCATTGCAACCCCATACAGACTTGAGACTGCTGCAGATGGGAAGAAGGTAAAGCAATACCAGAACTAATTCTTCCAAGTCCAGCAGGAATGCTGCAGCGATCTTCTGCACAGAGGACTGGGGAGTCCATTCATACAGGACCAGACCTCATTGCAGGATAGCTAGGTATGGGGGAATGAATTGTGCACAGTCTAAAAGGCAGACACAAGAGAAACTTATACCATTACGTGTTAACATTTGTGAGCTTTCATGTAAGTAAGCGTGGGGTGGTGGTGGAAGATACGGGGTGAAGAAGAGACTTCATGAGCCTGGAAGATCCAGGTTCCAATCCTTATTCGGCCACAAGGTTTCCTGGGTGACCTGTGGATAGAGAGATGTTCTTTTCTCTCTCTCTCTCTCACAGCAATAGAACAAGGGGACATTACTTAAATTGAGTGTTGGAAGTTAGAACAGATAAAAGAAATTTTTTTTTTACTCAGCGGGTAATTAACCTGTGGAACCCCTTGCCACAGGAGGTGGTGGTGGTGGCGGCGCCTGGTCTAGGTGCCTTTAAAAGGGGATTGGACAGATTCTTGGAGGAAAGGTCCATCGCACACTACAGGCAATGATGGGTATGTGCAACCTCCTGGTTTGAGATGTAGGCTACCTCAGGCCAGGTACTGGGGAGAGGCAGCAGGATGTCAGCATCTTCTTGTGTGCTCCCTGAGGTATCTGGTGGGCCACTATGAGATACAAGAAGCTGGACTAGATGGGCCTTGGCCTGATCCAGCTGAGCTCTTCTTATGTTCTTATGGCCAGTCAATGCCTCTCAGCCTCACCTCTCTCACAGGGTTGTTGTGAAAAGGAGAGGGGGAATTATATATGCCACCCCCAGGAAAGAAGGGCCCTTTCGGTTGCCAGATGCAATGCCATGCCTTTGGCAGTGATGCACAGAGGCGGATCTACAGGGAGGGCAAAGCTCTAAGTGTTGCAAGAAGCCTTACTCTGTCATGTAAATCCCTCCTCTCCTTTGCTGCTGTAGCCAGTAAGCAACGCCAAGATGTTGCTTTTCCCTGTGAGGATTGGCTACAATGGTGCAGGAGAGGAGTGATTTCCACTGCAAGGTAAGGCTTCTTGCAAAACTTAGAGCTTTGCCCTCCCTTAGATCTGCCTCTGGTGATGCAAGGCAGATATAGGGGTATCCCTTATAATGATAGACCTTGCTCATGTGGCCTTGGCAAGGTAGAGTCACTGGCCCACTTGTTTTTCCACTGCCCACTCCTTTCCGGGGTGAGGAAGAAGCTTTTAGACAATGAAGCATCAACTTCCGGAGACAGAGATACTAAAATATCTACTCTCAACCACTGAGCCAAACCTATTGGGACAGATGGCCACTTTTTTTGCACCACGTGGTGAAGAGCTGCCGCTCACGATGGGGTCTTGGGGGGGGGCTAGATTTCCATTTTTAAGGTTTATGGCTGAAGTATGTATTGTATATATATGTCTGTCTGTACTTATGCCAATAAAAGTATTGATGATGATGATATATGCCACTCTGAGCATCTTGGAGGAAGGCCGGTATAAAAATGTGAAAAATAAATAAATAAGAGAGGATGAAAGCTCCTTCTTCTCCTAGTGTCCCTCTGCATTACCCTGCTCAGGCTGTTTTTGCATGCCGCAGTTTGCGCCCTGGTGAAGAAGTCACCCCGTCTCACCCCATCCACAACTTGCCCTGAGCGTACCTGCTGCTAAATTAAGCCTTAACAAGGAAGAGACCGTTTCTCCCTGAAGCGTGCCAGCACAGAGCATGAAATGGAAACAATCGTGGCTGGGGGGCCCCCGAGGACGAGGCTCTCAGGAGGCTCCCGCTCTTGTTTGTGTCTTGCAGAAAATGCTGAGCTCATTGCCTCAGAGACGGAAGCAAGCAAGCTCAACTTTCTGACACAGACAGGCACAGGCTGATGAAAGGCCTGGTTCTGCACAGTAACTACCCCAACCATAGTCCCTCCTACCCCTCCCTGGGTACCGACACTGAATGCATACAGCTCTGTAGGCAGTGGCAGATCTAGGGGGGCAGGGGGGCATGAGCCCTGGGCGCCGTCTTGGGGCCGTCTAGGGGGGCGCCAGTGGCCCCCGCAACATTGCGCAGGTAGACCTGGGCTCCGGAGCCCAGGTCTACCCATTGGGACCAGTCGCGAGTAGACCTGGGCTCCCTCGAGGGAGCCCAGGTCTATCCACGGCCATTTCTAATTTCTCCCTCGAGGGAGCCCAGGTCTACCCGTGGCTGCTTCTGGTGGGTAGACCTGGGCTCCCATGGGGGCATACTTCTATTGGGTGCCCCGGGCGCCATTTTGACTAGGTCCACCCCTGTCTGTAGGGATGCAGGGGGAACACCCCTTGAAAATCTGCTATCGAAATGGTGAAATCTGCCACAGGAGCCGAGCTATGAAACTTCATTTTACAAAATAGGGCTGTGAAATTAGCTGGCAGGTGGGCTCACAACTAAGGATGTTAGCTAACTGCTCTTACATTCAAGACAACTGGCTGGCAACTCAGGGAAGCCCATTGCGACCACTACAGAGGCAATAATCACCTCTGTGGGGTAGCAGGGACTGGGATTCTTGTGAAACAGGTCGCTGGCTGGTGATCCAGGAAGCACAAGGATGCCTCATCAAAGGAGATGCTCCATTCTGGCTTGCAAGAGTGTCAAGGTGGCGAATCCAAGGGAAGGGACCAAGGTGAGAGTGGAAGGGAACCTATTTCTTCCTCTCTTTCATAGGTGACCGGTGAAAGAATAAAAGCATCAAGTGCTGGCAGTTGCTAGGGAGAGACAAGCGGAGCCCAGAAATGGAAGCAAAGAGACAGCTGTAAAGAGACCAGCAAAGAGACCACTGTAGCTCAGAAACATGGACCACCACCAGAGCTCAGTATCAATGTCATCACTACGGCTCTTAAAGGTAAAAGGGAGACCAATGTAGTGCAAGAAGAAACATATGTATGTAACGGGCAGACCAGTTTTGGATTTGGAGAGAGGGAGAAAAAAAATAGTCAGAGCAGCTGGTACCCTGGGATGCAGGGCATCACTCCAGGGAATCCATATGAGCCAGTAGACCTGCACGCATGCTACTTGTTTCCACCTGATGCTCTACTTGTGCATCTGTAAATAAAACACATGTCACAAAAACACCATCCTCTCCACTGAGCTCTCACGCAAAGGGAACCACAACAGCCGTTCACCTTAGGGAAGCTGGGAGAACATAATATTTTCCACACGCACCTCTGCTTAGAATGGTTGGAGAGGTTTGTGCGGAAGCGCTGAGGCTAGTGGTGGGCAAAGGAAGGACAGGATGGTAAATCCCACCAGCAAACACTTGCAAGCAAACCTGCCGATTGCTCCCTATCCATGACTTCCAATCCAGAATTCAAACGCTTCCTCTTTTCTTCCTCAAACACTGCCCAGTATTGCATAGATCCCAGGTATAGCTGCAGAGCGCAAGCCTAAATTGTGCTGGATTGTTGAAGCCACCTTAGGTGTGCTGGGGAGCCTCTCCAGGGCAAGGGCACGTTCATCCCCTTGCCCAGTGATGTCATCCGGGCGCGCCAGGAACCGGAATGCCCGGATGATTGGCAGCCCTCTGCCCCTATGGCGGAGGCCAGCCACGCCTCCCTGCACCTGGAATCGCTCCATTTCAGAGCGATTCGGATGCGCAGGAGGGCCCAGGAGCAGCTCGCCCATCCTCGGGAGAGGCGGCGCGGCCCAGGCCCGTCCACGGAACTAGCGGAACAGCGTACCAGGCCGTTCCACCAGGATGACACCGCTGCCCTTGCCCCAGTGCAGTCTCTGGCCGCCCCATGGGGTTCCTCGGATCGGTGCCTGCTATTTGGCAGGCGCAGAACCGAGGAAGCTGCATGGCCCTCCCAACAGGGCCTTGGATGTGGCCTGGACAGTTCTCTTGCTATTCACATTATGAATCTCTTGTGAATGCAGAGGAAAAATAGGTAACCCTTGTTTTTGGTTGTTGCACATTGGTTGGTAATTGGAAGCAATGAACCAGCTTCTGGCTTGAGGGGTATGAACCCACCAGCCAGATCGTCTCTATTTAGCCCATTCAAAAAAGAGTTGGGGTGTGTCTGTTTGCAAAATTAAAGATAGTGCTATTTCTTTGACACAGCAGTGTGTATTTTTGCAACTTTGAAGGTTGAAACCATCATGTCTGTATGGCAAGTGCACAGAGGGGTCTGAAGACGCACAGCGCCGTAGGAGACCCGACGAGACGCTTAATTGGGCAAAAACGGAGAAGGTGCTCGAGTGCGCAGTAGAGGCTTTAAGCAAAAAGGCAGATTAATTACATTACCGGCAACAAGCAATGCTGGGAACACCAAGCTGAAAGCCAAGCAAAGCCGTTAATACCCTTGGGGAGGGGAGGGAGAGAAGAAATGTGGGCTGGTTTGCACATCATTTCCCCCACCCATATTAGGATGTGTGTCTGCTTTCCCATGTGCAGAAGGGAGAAAGGACGTGGTAGTGCGACTTCTCCACTGTGTGTCACCTTGGACTGTGACGTAGGGGGAAAAGATCAGGCTTAATACATGAAAAGCAGCCAACTCTAAAAAGAGATCCTACCCAACTTAAGGATAAGTCCCAGTTATATCAAGGAGCTTCTTCATCCATATAAGCCTTTGCCAAACTAAAGATATTTAGTTTGCCAAATTTAAGATCAACCCACAAGACTCTGTGTTGAGCTCCAGGTTTCATAAAAACAAGGCTGGTTTTCACAAGAAGCAGAGCCTTTTCTGTGGTGGCCCCAGAACATTCTTCTGATGGATGGATGGATGGCTGCTCTCTCTATTGGTCTGTGTTTTATAGATAAGCACAGACAGCCTGGCTCTGGAGTGCTTTTGGAAAATGCCGCCCCCCCCCGCCTCTCCATTGCTTTGACACAACCAACATTATGTCAGCAAAATTTGAGTTTTGACTGTTTTCTGAAATCCTTTATATCGGTTGTGTAAACAACAGCTTTGCACCCATTTTTTTCATCCTATTTTCTGCACTATCAGGAAACTGTAAGGCACAGGGAACCTAGAATCTCATTGTTTGCTTCTATGGTCGTAGAAGGCGCAGAGGGCCTTCAGAATATCTACGCATAGTGTAGCCTCCTGAAAATAAGAATCATTTCAAAGAAGCCTGGACCTCCCCCCCCCCACACACACACAATTATGCAAAATAAGAAATATAGGGAAAAAATTACATTTACATTTATAGAGAAGCAATCTGGGCTTTTGTAATATGGGTTCAATGAATTAATTCAGACAACCCATGGTTTCTCGGGTCAAGAGAGGGCAATGAGCTTGAGCATTCTTTCCTCCTTCCCTCATGAGCCCAGCTGAACTTGAGAACTTCTGGGTTTGTTAAATCTGTTTCTTATGAGACCTGAACCAGGAAACTGTGGCTTGAGCACTACCTACAAACCAGGATATGAAAATGCGATTTGACCTCCTGATTTTTACGTCAATACTCCGCAGTTTCCCAGGACAGGCATCACGGGAGGAAGAAACTGCTCAAGCTCATTGTTTGGTCCTCTGAACCACTGGGTTTGCAAAACCCAACGATTGTATATTTGTCATCTTTCTAATAAAGGACTTTTAATAATATACTAAAGCAGTGATGTCATTCAGGGGGAACGGACCAGAACGGGCGTTCCGGATCCTAACGGGCTACGTGGCTGGTTCCGGGTTCCCAACAAGTGCCAATCAAAAGTGAGTTCCTGTTCCTAAATCATTTGAATGACACCACTGTACTAAAGGCTGGACTCTTGAGTGTATTTAAGAAAATTGAAGTCCTATGAAAAAAGGTTTCACTCGGTGAGGCATGGAAGGTCTCAACACTGCAATTCTGTACAGGCTTGCTGCAAAATGCGCATTTCCAAGGAGCTGAAATCAGGATCACGGGCCTTATGAGCACAAATGCAGCCAGCAAGCAACCCTTATGAACTCTGCAACACAGGGCCAGGCGAGAGAAATGTAAAAGTACCATTTAATATAAATATATAGATACATTTGAACAGCCGACACTGGCAAATGAGACTGGGAGGCAGACCCAGCACTACCACTGCTTATTCATTTCTCATCCAAGTCAGCTAATGGATGCCTGTGTGGCAGCAACAGAGGTGCTGTCTGAACGGAGATTGGGCTGCGTTGGCAAGGCATCCTGAAAGCCCCCCTGGGAAAGGTTCCTCTCGCCAACCAAGCAAGATGGACAGCCCTCCCCACCACTCATCTCCACACAGCAGGATAATATGGGCGGGCTCAGAATTCAACCTTGTGAATGGCAGTAATGCACACACACTCTAGCTGGGCAAGACAGCAGGAAATGCTGGAGGAAGGAGGAATGGAGGATCCGGCATTCTTTGCCAACTGTACTAGCCAGGTGCCCTGCCATCTGTGTCCAGTGGGCGGAGAGGATGCCCGCAAGAGGCACAGGGAAGGAAACCAAAATACAAAATAAAAAAGTATACCACCAGAGATATTTCATCCTTCCAGGCCACAAAGTCCCCAAAATGAGAGGATCCTATAAGGGAGGGAGGAACAAATGCAGGGCAATTGGGCAATTTGCCTCACTAGGGCACATCAGAGGCAGTGCGCAAAAGAGGCACAGGCCATTGCAAAATATACCTGCCTGCCCCCGCAGATGTGGGCGTGCACACTGCCAGGAGAGATCCTCAATGCACACACGCTGCCGGGTGCATCTGAACTTGAACTTCGTCCAAAACAAAACGTGTTGCAGGATGGGAAAGGCCAGAGTGACTTGCAATGGAAGAGATCAGCAACACCTGTGGATCTCCCTGGGGAGCATCAGCACTTGGCAGTGATGCTGGGCTGATGTCCTTATTGCCGTTTTCATGATAGGCACTGTCCTCCGGCCGGGGAGGACAGTGGAGATGCTATTCCTAGAGGGGGCTTCTTGGGCAGCGGGTGACCCTACAGGAGGAAAAAGGGGCCAGGAAGCCAGGAGGACAATGGAGATGAAGGAATGTGACCAGAGGAAAAGAGGAAACTAGAACGGCCGAAGGGCACCAGCAAGTAAGACATGGGCACATAGGAGCAGGGGGGAGCACCATTAGCACAGCACAGCTTCTCTGAACAGGGCAGGCAAGCCTCCTGCCCCTTCCCCCCCAGAGGACCAGGGAGCCTCTGCCATCGGGGCACACGAAGCATTGCTACCAACTACTCAGCCAGTTCCCATACCCTGGCACAGAGCAGTGTTGGGCCACCAGTCTGTAGGGACTACAGTGGACAATATGGGGGAGGAGGTCCTCCCACTGCTCCCAGGCTAGGCAAAGGGGGCCAACGCCAACATTGCCACGAGAGTCAGGCTGCCCAGAAGGGTGGGCTGGGGAAGCCAGGCTGCCCCCCGCAAGGTCTCCTTGTTGGTTTCGTCCACGTCCGAAGCCCTCCCGTTGCCAGCTGGCTGCGTGCGGGAGCTGCAGAGGTCGTGCAGGTTCCCTTGGAACTGGATCTTCCTGGATTCTTGACGGAGCGACTCCCAGATATTAGCCGCCTCCTCGGGGCAGCTGGACAAAACTTGGCTGGCACAGGTGTGGAAGTCGTCCCAGGACCTGCAGAAGAAGATCCCGAGTGAGGACCAAGCAGGGATGTCATGCAGGGGGAACGCGGGGGAACTCAGTTCCACTAGTTAAAATTAGGGCTGACTCCGCCCACTCTCCCTCCTCCCCCCTCCCAATTCCTCTGCAAAGAGCTTTTCTTCTTGGTTGGCCGGCACTCAGAGGGTTAAAGGGAGCGACTCTGGATTCCTAGCGGGGCGAAGGCAGTGATGTCATTCAGGGGGAATGGACCAGAACGGGCATTCCGGATCCTAACGGGCTCCGTGGCTGGTTCTGGGTTCCCGACAAGTGCCAATCAAAAGTGAGTTCCTGTTCCTAAATCATTTGAATGACACCACTGGGACCAAGCAAGATTCCCATGGAAGAAACGCCACTTAGTGCTTGGATAAGCAGGGGACCTGTGCGCCATTATGACGTCCCAATTAAAAATATATATATAAAGGGACTGCAGAGCTGCCTCCATTTGCATGGAGAACCTAACCATGTGGCCACGCTCAGTATCACCACCCTTGTGTTTGCTGAGCGTTTCAAGCATCATAGCATCTGGCAACGCTGTACCAGATACCATGTGCGGCTGCATGGTCAGAGGCTGCATGATCACTGCACAGCTAGTTTTAATAACCACTGAAAGGCAATTTGGTGTAGTGGTTAGGGTGTCACACCTGGGTTTCCCCCCAGTCCTGGTCCAACTCTAATTCCACCACTCAGCCAAGAGGTTCCCTGGGAGAACTTAGGCCAGCTGCTCTCTCTCTCTCATCCAAAGCAAGCTAAAAGAGGTCACAGAATCATAGAGTTGGAAGCTACCCAAGAGGTCATCTAGTCTACCCCCTGCCTGTAGCAGGAAATTCTCCTAGGATTGCAAGGGTAATCAGTGGGGAGAGTCTTGTGTACTGTTCTGGGCATCTTGAAGGAAGGGCAAGATCATCCATTAAGTGACTTCAGTGTGGTTCTGAGCTATCTGAATCTATTCCAGATCATACATTTTGTTCTCTTGTATGTGCCAAATCTTACCCATTTGCAAGACTTTAGTTGTGCTTGATTCCCCTTCATTTCCTGTTCCCTGTTCCCTATGCTCAGAATGGCACTCCCTTCTTCCATCAGCGGCATTTTTGGTAATGCCTTTATGACCCACCGCAGGAGCATCTTACATCACCTGTTTAATTCTTGAATTTGGTTTTTTTTCAGGCTGAAAAAACCTCAAAGCAGCAAAGGCTGCTTCGATTCTCCTGAAAGGTCCCATTGCAGCAAATTGGACCTTCAGGGCAAACAAGATGATGGTTTTGCCTTTCCTCCCAGCTTTGAATATGGCCCACCACAAATATCCCTGTCCACAGGCACCTCGGCCGGATCCTGCACTCACTGGCAGATGGTGTCCAGCTCCTGCTGCTCCTGGAGGCTGTCGTCCGGCTGCTGCACGCTCTGGGCCATGCTGTCCCCGAGACTGATGAGGCACTCGGCAAAACCCTTGTAGATCGTGCTGCACTTCCGGCCTGCCACATTCCCCGGCTCTTCAGACAGCACTGCAAGGGAGGAAAAACAGGAACACTGAAGTGGTTTCTTCTCCCCTGGCAATTATTCAGACAAATCCGAAATCCAGACACCTTCCTGTCCCAGGCAGGGGCGGACCTAGTCAAAATGGCGCCAGGGGCACCCAATAGAAGTGCGCCCCCACGGGAGCCCAGGTCTACCCACCAGAAGCAGCCGCAGGTAGACCTGGGCTCTGGAGCCCAGGTCTACCCATTAGAAACGGCCGTGGGTGGACCTGCCCAGGCCGTTCCTAATGGGTAGATCTACCCGCGGCCGTTCCTAATGGGTAGATCTGGGCTCCGGAGCCCAGGTCTACCCGTGCAATGTTGTGGGGGCCACTGGCATCCCCCTAGACAGCCCCAAGATGGTGCCCAGGGCTCGTGCCCCCCTGCCCCCCTAGATCCGCCACTGGTCCCGAGCAGTCCAGATAAGGGATATTCGAAGTAGTGGAAACTTTACAAGTTAAGACGCAAACATTTCTTAAGCTTCTTCAACTTAAGTTCCTTAAACATCAGAGGTACTTCCTCAAATGGCTCAAGAAAGCATTTCCACTGAAATTGGAGTAGCAAACAAACTTCAGATACAGGTTGATTATCCTTTATCCAGACTGCTTAGGACAGGGAGGTGTCTGGATTTCAGATTTGTCTGGGTTTCTGAATAACTGCATAAATATAACGAGAAATGCTTCCTCTTGCTCTTTTCACTGTTACCCATTTGGGTGTCCACTGGCCTCTGACATTTTTCGACAATGGCACACGCACAGAGCAGAGAATAAAACTTACACGTGGGAATGAGCACAAGACCTTTCTACAGAACGTGTTTTAAAAGTCTGGACAAAGACGTCTGGATTTCAGAAAAGCCGGGATAAGGGGTCATCTGCTTGTCACTTAACTATTTCAGGAGCGGTTGACAAGTTCGCTCCAAGTTCTTTAATCAGCCAAACAGGCATTTTGGGGGGATGCATCCAATCTGGGGGGGGGGGGCCTTCTGACTGTGCCGCCACCAGGAGAAGCGAGGGGGATGGCGGCCAGGAATAGGGCCTTCTCGGTGGTGGCCCCATGACTTTGGAATACCCTCCCCTTAGAATTAAGAACTGCTCCCTCTTTGGCAACATTCCGGCGGGGGCTGAAGACTTTTTTTATTTAAACAAGCCTTCAATTGTTGACAGGCTGGCTGGCATTTTACATTCTTCGTCTTATATTTTAAAGGATCCACGGGGCTTGCCTGTTTTAAATTTTTAACCGTTGTAATATTGTTTTAATTGTTAGACTTGGGGTCTTTAAAGTGATGATTTTAATGTTGTAAGCCACCTTGGGTGCCCATGGGGCAGAAAGGTGGGATAAAAATTAAATAATAAATAAATAAATAATAAAAACACACAAGCAGGGACTGATCAGCATCATCATTCTGACATAACTGTTGGCAATTGCTCTTATACAGATGCCAGCTTGAGTGCCTGCACACACACACACGCGCACGCGCACACACACACACACACACACACACACACACGCACACACTTTAAAGCTGAACTGGCCCAACCTCAGCTAGGAGGTGTCACCCAGGACGACGCCCGCCCACGCAGGGCAGCCAGAGAAAACACCGCGAGGTGTTTCGGCATCAGCAAAGGAGGAAACCGATTAATATTTCAAGAGCGCTGCCCTAGTTCACGATGATCAAACTCTATCCTGGAGCTGCTCGGCCAAATGTACCAGCAGGAGGAGAAAAAGCCAGATGGGAAGAACCAGGTTGGGGGGGGAAGGGATCCCCTCTGAACCAGCAAGGAAGCTATTGACAAGCTGTTGTGTGGAACAGTTCCCAGGCACCCATTTCAATGCCTCTGCCATGGACACAGGCTGCACCCCGCACCCTGAGACCTTGAGAAAGGCTCCTGTCCCAACTTCAAGGGCCTTCGAAAAGGCTTAACCCTTTCCCAGACACCTTGTACAGGAAGAGTCTCCCCTGCTCAACACGCAGTCAACAACAGGCAACAGAATAAGAGGTGGGGCCTTTTTATCTATGGGTTAAAAAGGTAAAGGTTCCCCACGACCGAATGGTCTAGTCGTGACCAATTGTAGGGGGCGGTGCTCATCTCCGTTTCAAAGCCTGTAGAGACGGCGTTTGTCCGAGGACAAGCTCCCGTGGTCATGTGGCCGGCATGACTATATGCCGTGGCGCATGGAACTCCGTTACCTTCCCACCAAAGTGGTCCCTATTTATCTACTCGCATTTTTAGGTGCTTTCGAACTGCTAGGTTGGCAGGAGCTGGGACAAGCAACGGGAGCTCACTCTGTCACATGGTCTCGAGCTCCCAACCTTCCGGCCAGCAGCAGCGGTACCTGCAAATTTGAGTCAGTGTGGATGCTAGAGCACATGACTGCAAGATGCTTTATCCATTATCCATGGGACTTTGGTACCCACAGGGGGTCCAGAAACTGGTCCACCATGGATAATGAGGGTCAACCACTACCTTGACTTTCATCCAGTTGACTTTCATCGCTTTGCTTTCTCAGTTGTCTTCAATTAAAGCCACATGTCCATGTCCATGTGCTTTCCTCTTTCGTCCAATTTCATCCAACCTTCCACATCACTGGTCAATGTTCTTTATGTTTGCTTTTCTTTCATTTCTGTTGATTTAGGATTGTACATATTTGCATGTGTTACATAGTATTCCTATGTTACAACTGACACAAGTGTTCTCCATCACCGGGAATCCCATCTTGGAGGTTTTCCCATGGCAACATCATAAGATGGGGCTGTAGATGGGCTGTACTTTGAATACAGAAGGTCTTGGGACGAATTCCTGGCATTGTCAAGTCGGGCCGGGAAGAATCCTGCAACCCTGGAGCACTTCGGCCAGTCGGTGTGAACAGACTCAGAAAGAGCAATGGTCTGACTCCATGTAAGCTCCTAATCCACATGGTCAAGTTCAAGGACAGTGACAATCACCCGCGTGCAACATTCAGGGACCAGCCATGTGGCTACAACAGGGGCCCTGTCGTCGGGCATGGGACAACATTTAAATCTTTTAAATACATGCAACACAGAAACCCACATGGGAAATGCAGTACAAACCTGAGGGACACAACCTGCATATTTTAGCTGCACATTATATTATGATGAGGGACATGGTGGTGCTGCGGGTTAAACCGCTGCTGCTGGGCTTTCCGACCAGAAGGTTGGGAGTTCAAGACTGCGAGACGGAGTGAGCTCCCGTTGCTTGTCCCAGCTCCTGCCAACCTAGCAGTTCGAAAGCACCTAAAATGCAAGTAGATAAATAGGGACCACTTTGGTGGGAAGGGAACAGTGTTCCGTGCACTACGGCGTAGAGTCATGCCGGCCACATGACCACGGAAGCTTGTCCTCGGACAAACACCGGCTCTACAGGCTTAGAAATGGAGATGAGCGCCACCCCCTACAGTCGGTCACGACTAGACCATTCGATCGTGGGGAAACCTTTACCTTAGATTATGATACGACTGTATGTTTTCAGTCACTTTCCTGTGGCTAGTTCTTTTCCATGTTTTTATTACAACAGCTAGAAGACTGATTTGCTTGCTTTCATCTACAAATCATGAGAATTTCAACAGGAAGCCATTAAGTCAGTGGTTCTCAAAACACTCAAAGCGCCAGGACCCACATTTTAGAATGACAATTTGTCTGGGACCCACCAGAAGTGATGTCCTGGCCGAAAGCACAATCATTGTGACACCAGAGCCTGCTGGTTTCCTGAGAATGCAGCCAGAAGTTGGGTTATTTCTCAGCCATTTTCCAGTACCAAAGTGAATCATAAAGAAAAAACAGCCTATTTTCAACCTTTACACAAGGAAAACAACCACACAGCCCTCCCCCTTTCCAGCACCCCATATTCCCATATTTTTAGAATGGTTGCCCTAGGTGCTTTGCAGCCCACCCGAAACTGGCTTGTGAGCCACTGGTGGGTCCCGACTCACAGTTTGGGAACCACTGCATTAAGTCCTACCTACCTACCCCAAGGAGATGTGGTGGGGCAGCGGGTTAATTCACTGCTGCTGGGCTTTCCAACCGCAAGGTTGGGAGTTCAAGACTGCGCAACGGAGTGAGCTCTCGTTGCTTGGCCCAGCTCCTGCCAACCTAGCAGTTCGAAAGCACCTAAATGCAAGTAGATAAATAGGGACCACTTTGGTGGGAAGGTAACGGTGTTCCGTGCGCTATGGCATAGAGTCATGCTGGCCACATGACCATGGATGCTTGTCCTCTGACAAAACACCGGCTCTACAGGCTTTGAAACGGAGATGAGCACCACCCCCTACAGTCGGTCACGACTAGACCATTCGGTCGTGGGGAAACCTTTACCTTACCTACCCCAGAAGGCTCATAGCCATTTGTCAACCATATCTACATTAGCATAACCTTGTCAGAGCCACTGCTGCAACCTTCATGGGATCACACTCTGGTTACCCAGGGCTAACCGCCAGCCCAGGATAGGAAGTGTGTACGGCGCACAGGTGGCAAGCCATATGCCAGTCTGAGCCCATTGCCCCTCCATGAGATTAGCATTAATCAACCCAATGAAAGTCACATTGCAACACAAGGACTCTACACCCACTAGGCTAGGCTAGAGCTCCAGCCAACTAATAGTGTGGCCAGGACTTTGAAAGCATTAAAATTCATAACTTCGATAGACAGGGGCCAGGAGAAACAGGTGTATTCAAATACATTCAGGATTTTTGTATGGCCACTGAGATTTCTCTTTTCCACTTTGCAACATGCCCTGCGGGACATCACCTGTTCCAGCTGCTTCTGAAAGGCAGTGACAAAAGCTGTTTGCCATGTACCTTGTGGAGCTACTGATTGAGGAAACACACAGACCCAAAATCTCCCTAGCAGGCTTGAGTAATATGCCCACAATTATCTATATTGGGCTGCTACTGAGAAAACACAGGCAGTTTTGTTGAATTCTTAGAAACAGAGAGAACAATTGGCCAGAGTTCCAATTAACAATATTGTTTTTTCCCGAAAGGGGAACTTAAATAGCTGCTAAATACAGTCAGTCACAAACATATCACTGCTATTAATGGATCTGAATAAGATTCTTAGTTGTTAACACATGAAACTCCATCCCAGTTAGGAGTCTGAGATAGTTACAAAAAAAGAAATGGATTCTACTAGAAAAAAGAAAATGAAGCCAGAATGAAACAGAAAACACAACATACAATGTATTCAATGGAAATGCATAATAAATTCTAGCCGCACAATCTTTTCTCCAAGGAGCTCAGGAGCCATATGTAGATCTCTGTCCAACACTCATTTTTATCCTCAGAACAAGTCTGTGAGAAACATTGACAAAATCATCCGATGAGCTTTATGGCTGAATGAGTTGGGCAGCCCAATCCTAACCTACGCGGGAGCCGGCAGGCAGGCAGGCAGGCAGGCAGGCGTGCGCTACATCCTGTGCAGGGTTGGGGGCAGCTGGATCTCGCTGTGGATCAAGGGGATGTCTCCTTACCTTGGGATAAGCCTTAGGCAGCCCTATGGGGCTGCTCGGATCTGCGCCAGTAAAACTGTGTGCGCAAATACGAATGGCCCGGATTAGGGCCGACTGGACCTGGGATGGGGTTAGGACAGTGGCAGCCCTGGCCAATGCTCCACCCCAGGGCCAGGGCCACAAATCCCTGTCCCCTGCACTGCCCCCACCAAGCTCCGAGCATCCACAAACCATTGGTGTGCATCAGCACAAGGGCAACTGCAGATAGGGCCATTGTGGTTATTTTAAAGAGTGATATCCTATAAAATATGTGGGACGTGGTGGCGCAGTGAGTTAATCCGCTGTTGCTGGGCTTTCTGATCGGAAGGTTGGGAGTTCGAGACTGCGTGACGGAGTGAGCTCCCATTGCTTGTCCCAGCTCCTGCCAACCTAGCAGTTCAAAAGCACCTAAAATGCAAGTAGATAAATAGGGACCACTTCGGTGGGAAGGGAACAGTGTTCCGTGCGCTACGGCATAGAGTCATGCTGGCCACATGATTGGACAAAAATGCCGGCTCTACAGGCTTTGAAATGGAGATGAGCACCGCCCCCTACAGTCAGTCACAACTAGACCAATCGGTTGTGGGGAAACCTTTACCTTTTTATCCTATAAAATATAGGGCGGTCACAGCAGCTTGAACCCAGGTCCTCCTGACCAGGTCTGCCCCTGCTGCATTTCTCATTACACCATTCTATTAAATATTTTTAGCCTTCATTCACTCTCGAGAGGCAGTGTGGTGTAGTGGCAAGAGTGTTGGGGTAAGAACCAAAAACGTGGGTTTGATTCCCACTTTGCCTTGAAACACACGCTGAAGCTTACTCAGAAACAGGTCCTATATGTACAACAAGGTCCCCTGTAATTTTAATGAGACGCTTCTGCCTCTAAATGTATCTTGCTCACCTATTACAGATACAAATTCTCCCTAATTGACCTTTAATTTTTCAGATCCTGCTTTCTACAGTGCTAGGACTCCAATTACCAGTTTCTTCTCATTAAATTTCTTTTTTTTTTCCCAAGCTATGAAAATCACACTATTTTGCAGTAAGAGTAGAAATTAATGACACTGGTAATTAGTGCCCTGTCCCTTTGGAGAGTAGGAAATGGCTAATTAATGGCCAATTAAGGCCCCTGGTCCTGGCCATGCTGAGCAGGATGGAAGCAGTTAGAGGAGGGAAGACGATGCAAGAAGGAAGTTTGTAATGAAAAGCATGGCAGCCTTGAAATATTATTTATTTTAAAAATTTATATCCCGCCTTTCCCATGCCAAAGAAAATGCCCAAAGCAGCTTGCAGAGTTTCATAATAAAACACAATGAAAACAGCAATACTTTTTTTAAAAAACCCATCAAAACAGAGAATTTTCTGGAAGAAAAGTCCACCTTCTAGAAGAAAAGTCCATCATGGGCTATTAGGCAATGATGGATTGTGCAACCTCCTTACATCAGTAGTAGGCTACTTCAGAGTATCGGGTGCAAGGGAGTGGCAACAGGATGCAAGCATCTTGTTGTCTCATGCCTCCCTGGGGCATCTGGTGGGCTGCCGTGAGATACAGGAAGCTGGACTAGATGGGCCTTTGGCCTGATCCAGCGGGGCTCTTCTTATGTTCTTAATTAGAAACTTAATTTTAACATTACTCAAAACAAACAAAAACATGTAAAAACAAGGCAAATTAGTCCAGGAAAATAGACAAGCCACAGCACTACTCCAGAGACACAGAGGGCAAACAGCCACCTATCATCCAAATACCAGACAAAACAGGTATGTTTTGAGCCATCTCCAAAAAGCCATGAGGAAAGGGGTAGTTCTCAATTCCTCTGGAAGGGAATTCCATTTGTGGCACCACTACAAAGAAGGTTGCTTCCAAGCCGCCATCCCTTTAACTTGGGACAGAGGTGGCACTTGAAGGAGAGCCCCTTCAGATGATCTAAGAGGGCAGGCTGGAATGAATGGGAGAAGGCGGTCCTTCTCTGGACCCAAGACAGAAGGGCCTAAAAGGTCAATACCAGCATCCTGAATTGGGACCGGAAACAAATGGGCAGCCAGTGTAGCTGCTGAGACAATGGTTCAATGGGGTCAAATTGTCTAGCCCCTATAAGCATCCAGGCCTCTGCATTCTGCACCAATTGCAGCTTCCGATATATCTCAATAGGGAGCTGTAGTAGCATCCCTGGGATGGGGGCAGAGCTCTAGGTTTTGCAGGGAGCCTTACCTTACTGTGGAAATCACTCCTCTCCCTTGCCGTTGTAGCCAATCCTCACTGGAAAAGCAACTTCTTGACTTTGCTTACTAGCTACAGCGGCAAGGGAGAGGAGTGACTTACATGGCAGGGTAAGGCTTCTTGCAAAACCCAGGGATGCTACTGGGGAGCGCCTATCTACACGGTACAGGTTGGTACTGCCATTGCCTTTTGAGCAGGAGGGGAGATTTCACCACCACAAATCAGATCTGGAAAGATGATTGGAGACCACCACAAACATGCAACAAGTTCACACATTCGCCAGGAAAAGTGAGCAAATGAAAGATGTTATTCCAAACCAAAAAACTAGTGTAAAAATAACCCTTGCCACCCCAAAAGTCTGGGTTAGCTCCTAGTCCTGGTTTTCCTTTTCTTTCAGGGTCACAAGAACTTAAGAGGAGCCCTGCTGGATCAGGACAAAGGGCCATCTAGACCAGCTTCCTGTATCTCACAGTGGCGCACCAGATGCCTCAGGGAGCACACAAGACAACAAGATAACTGCATCCCATTGTCACTCTCCTGCATCTGGCATTCAGAGATACACTACTTCTAAAACCAGGAGGTTGGTTCACAAATCTATAAACATGGCATGCATCAACCCCAACAAACCAGCCCTCCACAAAATCCTGTACATGGATGCACATGACCCATGCATCGTTCTGCCCAAAACCTTGGGACACAGACCCAGAAGTTCTTCAAGCCCAGCACTATCACTCCTATCTTCTATCCCCAGAAGGATCTCACACACTTATCCACCAACCAATTAATGCCATTCTTTACAGCAAGGTTGGCATCATGCAGCGCATGGAACCGGGGAATCCAACTATTATTAAGAATCTTTGTTCCATTTTTGGTTCAGGAACATCAGCATTTGTGTGCTTGTTTGAAACTCTCCAGTTCAGATATTAACTTTTAAAAGTGTTCTTTTTTTAACCAGTTCAGACCCTTTGAAATAGCTTAGATGCACTTCAGGGCAGAATAGCAGCAAGAAGCAACTGCAGAGCCAAAGAAACACACAAACCTTTTAATCTTAGCTCAAGAATCCATTGCATTGAGGATTCACTGCTGAACAACAGACTGTGGCAGGAAGAAGGGGGCAAGCCTCTATGCAACCCCTGGAAAGACTACTAGCCCCCCCCCATTACTACCTCCTGCTCCTTTTCTTTTCAGAGGAGTCCCTAGGAAATACAGTTCCTCCAAGTATAATTGATCCTCTCATCGCTCCTCAAAAATATTTCCGGAGGGTCTGATAATTGAACCATTTCTTTCTTTGAAGGATTCACTTCTGGTTGAAAGCAACCAAGAGATTTTAGGTTCACTTCTATGTCACTGAGGGCGCAATCCTAACCTGGAGCTAGGCCGACACAGTAAGGCCAGCCAAGTTTGGCCGGCACAAGGGACACCGGCACAAGGGACAGCCTAGGTGCCAGCCAACTTTGCTGGCCTAACTGTGCCAGCCTAACTCCAGGTTAGGACTGCGCCCTGAAAGAATCCTCTCTGCATCTGTTTTTGGGTACAGATCTGAGTTCAGCTCAACCCTCTGCACAAAACATTCAGCCTGTTATACGCTTAGCACCTAAGAGCAGGGCAGTAAGGGCGCAATCCTAATCTGGAATTCGGCTAGCGCAAGTCCTCTGGGACAGCCTAGGAGTGTCACAAATGTGCCATAAAGTGTGTAGGCATCACTCTTGGAGTCATGGAGGCCGGTGCACGGACACACACCTTCCTCCCTGACTCTGAGAGTGGTCCAAACTTGCTTTACGGTGCATTTGTGACACTCCTAAAACAGCACAGGGGACTTGTGTTAGCCTAACTCCAGGTTAGGATTATGCCCTAAGTCATGTGAGGTTTGCACAGCAGTCATGGAAAAAGCTATATAACATGTTGGTCTCTGGACACCAGGCAACCTGTACAGAGGTTTCCAACTCTGGCTAAAGCTATTCCTGGAGTCCCCACCTTATCTTGGAAATTCCTGGAGGACTTCTAGGGATATTTTCAGTCATCACCTGGAGATGGATGAAGATTCCTGGCCAATCCTGGATGGTTGGCAATGCGAAACCAGCACTATGCACGGGAAGAAAAGGAAACCTTGTGCATTACCTCTTGGACCTTAGTATATTGCTGGGAGGGATGGGAAAGTTCTGCAAGCAACCAGGAAAGTTGAGGGCCGGATGCTTTCAACCTAAAATAGCCACTTTGAATGCGTGCCTGCTAGGGAGATAAAGCGGGGTATACTTTTGTAAGAAATAAAAACCACTTTCTCCCAAAAGACAAGCACAAAACTGCCCACGCAAAAAGCACAAGTTCCGAACAGCCACACATGAAGAGAAATTATTTGCAGCCAAGTTGCAGTCACTTCCAGTCCTTTGTTGACTGGCACCTATTAATTCAAGTTCCCGGGTTTAGAAAAAATAAACGTATTAAACTTCTCACATAATTGTGTCTACAAGTGGGTGACAGGGAGCTCTTTCATGGCTTCTCCACAACTTATTATGTGGAATAATGAGAAAAGAGAGAGGCAAGGTGGTGATGTTGAGGAGAGCAGAAAGAAAGATCCGATCAAGCTAAAGAGGACACTTAAAGCGCATTCTCCTACCATCATTGAAGCACCCTGACATAAGAACATAAGAAGAGCCCTGCTGGATCAGGCCAAAGGCCCATCTAGTCCAGCTTCCTGTATCTCACAGTGGCCCACCAGGTGCTTCAGGGAGCACACAAGACAACAAGATGCTTGGATCCTGTTGCCACTCCCTTGCACCCGGCACCAGTAGCCCACCACCTTTGTAAGGAGGTTGCACAATCCATCATGGCCTATAGCCCATGATGGACTTTTCTTCCAGAAATCTGTCCAATCCCCTCTTAAAGGCATCAAGACCAGATGCCATCACCACCTCCTGTGGCAAAGAGTTCCACAGATTAACTACCCTCTGGGTAAAAAAAGTACTTCCTTTTATCTGTTTTAACTCTCCCAACCCTCAGTTTTAGCGGATGCCCCCTGGTTCTGGTTTGAAGACATAGACTTCAAACTGATTTAATAGCTAGCACTTCTCATTGGGGAATCTCAAGGTACTATGACTCTGCAAGGGGAAAGGTCTAGGTCTTTCCAAGAAAATCCTTAGCAATAAAAAAAAAATATTCTCTAGATTCTTTGCAGGAAGCCACGAATGTATAAAACCAATACAAGTTTAAGGCGTAGCAATGTGCATACAGTCTATGAGAAGTCGATGAACCCTCACCAGGAATGCAGATATTTTCTTCCCACATCTGTATGAGCGTCCTAGTGTCGTGCCTTTCTTCCAGTAACGGGGTTTGCGGCCCTAATAATAATTGCTATCTTGAGCTCTCCGAAATCTAAAATCCTTCATTAGTTCTCATGCTTTCCAAAGGGACACACATATCTTTACATCTTCAAATGTGCAGAGACTCAGGGTGCTCATGAGGACCCAGCCAGAAGAATATTGAGAATAACCAAACTCACAGCTTGCAAAATATTCCACAACACATATGATTAAGTGCGCAATCCTAACCTGGAGTTAGGCTGGCACAGTTAGGCCAGCCAAGTTTGGCCAGCACAAGGAACACCGTAAAGTGTGTTTGGACCACTCTTGGAGTCAGAGACGCCAGCACACAGATGTGCACCATCCTCCCCGACTCCGAGAATGGTCCGAACATGCTTTACGGCTGCCCTTGTGCTGGCCAAACTTGGCTGGCCTAACTGTGCCAGACCAGCCTAACTCCAGGTTAGGATTGCACCCTAAACAAGCTGGTGTTACTAGGACTGCCATTCTATACACACACCCAGGAGTAAGCCCCATCGCACTATGTGGGACTAGGGGCCTACTTCAGAGTAGACTTGCATAGGACTGTGCTGTAAGAAAAGCAGCAGTGGTGTTTTGAGAGGGGGGGCAAAATGCATTCAGGCGCCTCAACACTCATGTAAAGTGGCCCTTTCGCCTTACCTTCAGAACATTCATGGCTGTGAGAACAAAGCTTTGCTTTTGCAGCCGCAAATGGCTCTGAAGGCAAGGAGGGGCCACTTTGCCATAGCATATCTAGAGGGGGATCACAGCACTAAGTTTTGCAAGCAGTCCCTTCCCCTCCTCTTCAGAGCTATTTGTAGCCAACGCAGCCTCCATTTTGCTATAGCTGCTTAGCTGGGAATGGCTCCGAAGAGGAGCGGCTGCCTGCAAAACTTAGTGCTGTGACTAGGCATGGTATGCGACTCTAGGTATGCCTCTGCCACTTAACACAAGTGCTCAGGCACCTGAAAAATTTAATGCGCTCTCTCTCTTGCTCTCTCTCGCACTCAAAAATGGAATCCGAACAGTATCCTAAATCTACTACTGAACTTTGTGCTCTATTCATGTTCTTCCTTGGGTGGTCCATAAGATTTCATTAAAATCTAAGCATCTCAGTTGTCACTATTACTAAACTCCGAAGTTATTTGTGGCACGGCACCTACTTTTCTGTCTTGACCAAGGCAGTCTAGGATCATTGCAGGTCATTGAAGGTCTTCTCAGAAGCTTCCTTGTCTGGGCTTCTCTTCTTCCCTCTGGTTAGAAGGTCTTCCAGTAGCTCATGGGAAGGCTAGTATAAGTTCGGTGGGAACAGGTTGAGAAATCTGAAGTCTGAGTATATAATCCCCACATGTACTACTTCCTGTAATACATTTACTGGATAAATCGTCTCCCATCCAGCAAGCTTGAGAAATAGCTGTTGTCATTTTCCCCCCAAGCACATTTCAGCAATTTCCCCTTCTGGATGAATTACTTGCACAGGGAGAGAGTTTGACACACTTCATTGTGGCCACACACAAAGAGAGCCCTCGTCTTACACAATGCATTCAACGTGGCAGTCTCTGGCCGGCATCCAACACACTTAAAACAAAAGCTCAGCAAATTATGTACCATGTATTGCTCTAATGTCTTCCCTGACCCAACATGGGCAGACCAGTCTCCAGAGTTCATTGGTACACCACAGAGCAGTGGGAAATTCCGTGTCTAGACGAACAGATAAGAGGCCCATTAAGAGACTGAAACCATCTATCATGCTGCTCCACACCTTCAACCTCAGAGAACCCAGGGCCTATTCCAACTCAGTTACACTGCAGATTCAACTGATTGTTTGCATTTTATTTGTGAATGAGCCATTTGCAGATTAGAATTACAAAGTTTACATTTTTCAGGGGGAGGCATTGTAGTCAATACTTTTTCAGTGGTGACAGTTCACACACTTTGAGTATCCAAGTGATACACATGCATGTGTGAACCAGACCAGGGACAATTGCCATCCCCACCTTCCCACTACAAGGAAACCACATTCTTTCTCTTTCCATCCTCCACTTTTTTGGGCTAAGTCAAATATGTGCTTAAAATGCACTACTTGACCTGATGAGGATTCTTCTCAATAGCATAGAAGAGTTGGAACAAAAACTAATCAAAAAAAGCACCCTTGTGTGCTGTTTTTAGTTCAAACAACAAACATCCATTAGTGTTCCATAGACAAAAAACTACTGAAGCCTCCCTTACTTTGCCACATCAGTTTCATCCATTTTCGTTCCTATCCCTCTTAGATAGCCCTTGCTTAGCTGGAGTAAACATTTCATGATGTAAAGGACAAGTTAACATGAAAAATGTGTACCCAACAAAGGAGACTGCAAGCAGGCCTGCTGACCAGGAGACACAAAACCCCTGAACTGAGGTATAGCCAAAGAAACATGAAGCCATTCGCCTGCATTGAGTGATTCTAATGATGCAATTGTCCACTAACCAAGATTTGGCTCCACTGAAGTTTATATAAGCGAGCAAGTGGGGAGGGTCAGTTTTGGGGTTGATACACAAATTTAAATTTGAGGTGTGTGGTGGTTTCTTTCAATAGTATATGTGGTTGTTTTTGTAATTGCTTTGCAAATACATTAAGACTACAATCCTATGCATACCTTCCTGGGAGTAGGCCCCATTGAAACAATGGGGCATTGCTGCATAGACCTGCATAGGATTGGGTTGTAACTCATCAAGCAATTAATAAATGTTCAGAGCACACTCTGAACAAGAGCAAGAGCACACCTGAGTGGGCCAACACTACAATCCTAAATAGTTCAAGGTGGAAATGTTTTACATTCATAGGGTTCATTCATAGGGTTCCAGCGGATACTGCTTTCTAGGACTAGTTTAAGATACTAGTCCTCTTGGAGAACTATGGGTGGATTCAGAAGTGACCTGTCCTTGCAGCAAGGAAAGTGATTTTCCTTGCCACCTGTTGCTGTGAAGGATCAACTAACAGGGATCTTTTGCACTCATCAACTCAAGCAATTACTCAACAGCAGGAGGCAAATTTACAGCTTAAAACCCTATGCGTGCCAAAAAATGAAAGGCACCAACCTTGAAACAGAAGCTGCTGGGATGCAAACTCAAGGAACAGCACTGTCGATAGGCATTACAGGTGGGCAAACAGGCAGGAAGTACCTCTGCCTTTACTTCTATTTCCTGCAAATCTATATTTTGTTATCATTATGAGGTTTCAATAAGTCAGCACAACAGATTCTCTTCGAAAGCGCCTGATTTTGCAATGTAAGCTTTAAAATACTGCAGAAATAATATATTCAGCCTTTGATCCTTCCTGTGTTCTTAACCTCTCCCTCGCCAATAATCTTCCTGGCCCCCAAACAGAAGCAGCATTCCAGCAACAATCGTATCAGCAACTCAGCTAGCCCACCACATTGGGGAACTAGTCCATCTCTCAGCTAGCCAAACTTCACCAACCTCTAGCCAGCAAAGGGGAGCCACACCACAAGCCCGTTTTGTGCACTTGAAGCAAAGTCACCAAGCTGGGCCAAAGCTCAAGGTTCTTCTCCACCTCTGTTCCTGGGTACATAGCAGTAATGCACCTCCTTATTCCAGATTAAGATTTACTTGGATTTATTCTGTCAGACATTTAAATCTCTGTTTACAAGAAGCAGGGTCTGTTTGCCTTTATGAGTTAGTCTAGACTTTCTCCCCGCTCCTCTTTTTGCATTTCCTGTATAGTAACAAACAATTACAACTGCCTCTCCAGGCCAGATGAAAATTGCCACACCATATATCAATATGCAATTTTAGTGTTGGGGTAGTATTTGCATCTGATCCCCGTTTCATCACCTTGATCACCAGTGCTTTTAGGGTGTTAATGAACGACAGCCCATCAAAGCTACTGGGAAGGGGTCTTTTTCTCTCCCTCCTCTCCCCCTGAACACCAAGGTTGTGATCCTTTCACTTGGTTAATGCAATTAGTGGCATAAGAACCACTATCCACGCCACTCGTTTGGGGGTGCCAGTGCTAGAGGGGAAGGAATGGGGGGGGGCAAAACGGGAGTCCATTAAGAACGCGGGCTTCCAGGTACTGGCGGGTGGGAGGTCGGCGCGCGCCTTTGTGGATGGGGCTGCAACACTTTCGGAGTTAGAGAGGAAGGCAGGTAGATGTGTGGGGAGAGATCGGAGCCCAGCAGAGGAAGAGATCTGGCGTATACGCTCTCCGCTGCCCTGCTAGAACGGAAAGACAGCCTCTTTCGGAGGAGCATCAGAAAGGAGATTGGCAAAGATCAGAAAAAGCAACTGGGGCAGGCGACCTTTCTGGCTAGGAGCGCTCCGAAAACAAAGACACGCGTCAGAGACGAACCTGAAGACTCCACGCAGGACACGCACGTGCGGGCGTTCCAGGTCTCCCGAGCCTGGACTCGGGCCTCGGCCATGGCAGGATCACTCGCCCGCAGGGGCTTCCCTCGCGTGCTGCGCACTCCTCTCCCCGCGTGCACACGTGCAGCCCGATCCTATCTGCGTTGACGCGGAGATGCAAGCCCCACTCACGCCCGAACTCGCGGCAGCGTGCGCAGAAGCTGGCAATCGCCCCTCGCAGCCTTTCTCACGACAGAAAGACCGGGCACGCTCCCTTTCAGCCTCCACCCCCGGCCGCGCGTACGATCAGTCGGCAAGCGCCTCTCTCCAAGAGACCTTGCAGTTGCAGCCCACCACCAAGCCCCACAGACGGGGTACGCTGCGCCCCACACTTCTGCTTCCACACGCACTCACAGTTGCAAGCTGTCAAGCCTCGCTTCCCATACGCGCGCGCCTGCCTGCCTGCCACCCGGCTCTGGGATTCTCGTTCTCCCCGCGACTCACCGCGATGCACCACAAGCAACAGTGCCAAGGACCCCAGCAGCGCCCCGCAGCCCATGGTGCCCGCGCCCGGCCCCAGCAGCAGCTCAGTGCGGAGCCCAGCTGGGCGCAGGAGCGCTGCAAAAGCCAAGGAGCTCCAAGCCCCGCCCCTTCTGCCATGCCCCGCCCCGGCGTAGCCCCGCCCCGCCTCCCCTCGTGGACCCCAGAGGAGGACCTGCGAGAGCTCCGGGGATCTCCGCGGTGCTGCTGTGCGGGGGATCCAAGCGCTCCGTTGCCAGTTCCCCGGTCTACAACCTGCGCGTGTATTTGGCGCAAAGCACGAAGCCTTTCAAGAGCTCGCCGTTTGCCCGCAGCTCTGAAGTTTGCCTAAGTCTGAAACGGCCAGAGCCGCAGTGCAGTGACTCTCCGGGATGGCTTTGCGCGTGTGTGTCCGAGCAAAAAAAAAAACCCTAGAAAGCCAGCAGCAGCCGTCTGAACGGCCGACATTCATCGCCTCGCTGGGCGGTCACGCCTTCGACCCAGTGGAGTCCTGCAAACGGCAAGGGGGCCAACCCACCCGTTTGGTTGCAGCCTGAAACGACTTATAGGCGAACCGCAGATCGTGGAGGCGAGCGCATGGCTCAGTTCACACCGCTGTTTAATATAAGGGGACTCTGGAGGGTGTGTGTTTTTTCCGCCTCCGTTAATTTCCTTATCGACTCCTGTCCTTGCTCCGCAGCAGATCATCCTTCACAAGCAATTTGTTTCATTGCTTTGCCTCCCCTTCTTCTTGCAGTCATTATGCCCAGTTCGTATAAGGCAGCGGTTCTCAAACTTTTTAGCACCGAGACATTTTTGGTGCGTTTGAAAGAATCATTTATTAAAACTCGTGTGTGTGTGTGTGTGCGTGCGTGTGTGCGCGCGTGCGCAGGCGTATTTTGTGATGCCGGCAAGAGTTAGGGCACTCTACTTTTTTTAAACTGCAGGTCCATGCAAAATGGTTATATTAAGAAATGGCTGCTTAAGGCTGGAGGGAAGCCTGTGAATCTCAGTCCAGCCACGATTTGGGCCATCATTTGCTCTTCATCTTTGCTCAACTGACAAATTGTTGCAGGCCTGGCCACAGCTGCCCATACAGTTGAGCATCGACAGAAGGCGGACCAAGGGGAAAGACAATGGGCAATTAGCAGCATGAAATCTTGTGCCCCCCCCC